>LNAC01000001.1:4638023-4660412 GCA_002007465.1 Ailurus styani | reverse complement strand
GGAGAGGGGGGGAGGCGAGGGGAGGGGCGAGAGGTGGAGCTGCTGCGTCTGTGGGGAAGCATGATTTGCGGTAGACAGAGATGGAATTAGACACGACGGACAGCCTTGTTGGACAGCACCGGCTTCAAAGACTCTACCTTGGGTTCCAGAAAGCATCACACATCACGCTACTCTCTCCACTTCGATTCCAGACGGGCCCGTATTGCCCAAGGCATGCCCGGTGGCTGCTGAGTGTTTGAAGAAAGAAAAATCTGTCTTCTCAGAGATTTTACGATGTGGGTCCCTCTCATTGCTCTTCTCTTAACCTCTTTCCTTGGCTCTCATTGCTAACTTAGGCTTCCAAATGTATTTTCACTCATTTATTTTTCAAAATCAATTTTGAGATAATGGAGTCAATTTGTTGGGGGAAAAAAAGAGGTTCATTAATTTTCTAATATTGAATCACCGTTTCACTACTGCGTGCACCTTCCTCGGTCATGGAGCAGTGTTAATATTCGTTTAATACACTTGCAGAGTCCATGTGCCAATATTGTAGCGGGAATTTTTAATTTTGTCTTCATAAGGGAGATTTGTTTACAGTCTTGTACTGGGGAAACGTGTCCTGTTGGTTTCACACTTTGTTGGTGTTAGGACTTGGTGGCTTTATATTACATCAATTGGGTAGGTTGAACTACCTACCTAGGAAAATCTTTTCCTTGTATGCTTTGAGCTAAGGTAAGCCACAAGATATTTTTGTATGAGATTTGGAAGGTAGAAATGAAGCAGCAGCCGTGTGTGTGTGTGTGTGTGTGTGTGTGTGTGTGTACACGTAGAAGGTCAGGCAGGAGATTTTGTGGCTCACACGCATTGTCACTTATCTGCTGACTCACCTCATAGGCATGGGGCAGCGGTTGGACCCGAAGCTTCTCTCCTCTCCCCTGAATCCTCCCCAGCTCCTGTGACTCCAGGACTAGTTGGGTGATGGGTTAGGTTCGTGATGCAGGGTCCCAGCTTCCCCCAAAGGAAGAAACAAAGCTAGAAGTCTGACAAGGGAGCTCGTCTGTCCTCACAGATTCGAGCCATCTTGTGCTCATGGACTCAAGCTCACCTTTGCTTTTCTCCACTTGATACCCATTTGCTCTTCCCAACCGCCCACACGGCGGACCTCAGGCTCCACCAGCAGCCATGGAAGCCATAGTCTTATAGACACTGTTGAGCCAGCTTTCCCAACTGGTAGGCTCAAGTCCCTTTACATTCGTTCTGGTGGTCTGCTTCTCTGAGCGAACCATCGTTGATTCAGAATGTGGTACCGAGGGTGGAGGACTGTCATAACAAAAGCTGCAAAGGTCAGAGTGGTTTTGGACCTGGACAGTGGGCAGGACCTGAAAGGCTCTGAGGAGAGTTTAGTGAGAGCTTCGAAAGCCTTCAAGGGGCTGCTTGTGGAAGCCTGATGGGCGTCGATGGGTGAGCGCCTGATGGAAAGTGACGACGATCTTATGAACGCTGTTACAGAGTGGTAGAGAATTACATAACCATGAACACACTATGGATTGTTGTACAGGAACATGGCTGCCTGTGGTCGTGTTGAAAGTAGAATACTGAACTGGAGGATGGAGCTAAGGAAATTTCCAGGCCAAGTGGTGAAAGACGCAGGCTGGTTTCTTCCTGCTGTTTATACTCAAATATGAGAGAGGAGAAATAACCTAAAGAAAGACCATAAACATGAAAGGAGCTAGGATTTCATGTTTTCAAAACTTCTTAGTCTCTCCAGATGGCAAATGATGCTGGAATTAAGAAATGGTTGCCAAGTAAAGATCAAATTCAGAGCACTCGTAGGAAAGCATGGCCTCAAGAGGAAGCCAAGGGTATTGTGGCGTGTCCTTGGGGAGACCTCAGAAAGATGGGATGTGCTGGCTCAGGGAATTATTTAGTCGATTAATAAAGAGAATCTTACTAAACAAGAATCTTAAGGGAGCTTTCCCTTAGCAGAAGCTCAAGGAGAGCCGGATTTATCTCAAAGATATTTTATGACTACGGCTCTTGTTTAATGGAATAAATCTTCAATAAGATTTGTAAGAGAACTATAAACTTAAAAAAAAGGCATATTGACAAGAATATCCCCAAGTTGGACTGGAAGAGATAGAGACAATACAAAATGCAGAGGCAGTGAGACCCCCAAAGTTCCACCGGCACGACAAGCTGAGCAAATTTTATGACTGCAAACCCCGTCTTTCTTTTAGAGAAAAAGAATGGATGACTCAGAAAGCAGAGCCAAGAGCCCAGAGGATACGGCCAAGTGCCCAGACAGTAGCAGGACTGAGTCCTAATTTTAAAAAACTCCCAGCATCTTCCTGGCTGGGTTTCAGAAGTGGAATGCTGACTTCTCTGTGCCTTCCATTTCCCCCTTTGGAGCAAGAGTGTCCAGCAATGTTTCCATCCCATTTCTGGGTGTTGGGAGTGTGAGGGCTGGATAGGTCCTCTCCGTCCAGGTCCCAAGTTCACAAGTCTCCAAAAGCAGGACGTGTCTTTGAGGAGTTGTCTTCAGGAGCTGCATGAGAGGAGACTTGCTGCCCCAGAAGACAACATTCTGGATTGAGAGCTAATGCCCTAGGGAAATGGGCTTTGGGGAAGGATTTAGAGTCAGGTGAGGGTATTTTGCATGTGGGAGAAATGCAGATAACTTGGGGCCTGAGGACAGACTATGTTGGTTTTAAAAACGTCCACAAATCCTTTGATCCACCTTCCTTCGAGATGGAAGACTTAATTTCCCTCCCCTTGAATGTGGGCAGTGACTCCTGTTAAAGGAATACAGGAAGGTAGAAAGGACAGGGTGCCACTTCTGAGCCCACATCAGACAAGTCACTGCGACCATCTCTCTGGTCTCTCAAATCGCTCTTTCTAGAAGCCATCGGCCCTGTCATGGATGCACTCAAGCAGCTCTCTGGAGAGACCTACATGGTGAGCTGGGGCTACCAGTGAAGACGCAGAAAAGTGAAAACCATCTTGAACGGGGGCCTCCGAGCGCCAGGGAAGGCTTCCGATGACTAGAGCCCCAGGGATGGAGCCCCGGAACCACCCACCCAAGTTGCTTTCCAATTCCTGACTCGCAGAAACTGTGAGATAAGACGTGTTTGTTGTTTAAAGCCCCTAAGTCTTGGGCTAATTGATTAAGCAGTAATGGGTAGCTAATGTAGCTCTGCTGTGCTGGAAGATTAAATTGGAACTCTTTCCAACACTCTGGATGGTTAAAAGCACATCAGAATTATCTGTTTCTTGGGAATTCAATAGTGGTCACTCCCAAATCCATTCGTCGCAAGAGGAATTATTGCTCTGTTTTTTAAATTTTGTAAGTAGATTCTTGGTAGATCTTCGACTTCCCTTTTGGCTTCTTTGGGTTTTTGACTTTTTGGTGTTTCCTTGCTAGATCTAAATATTATTTCAACTTCTTTTAAAAGTGGTTTGTGTTTATTTGTGTTTCCCTAAAACATCAACCATTTCATTCAAGTTTTAAAATGTCTTCTCTTAGAGTTGCTTATTTTATACCTTAAAATCTATTAGAGTTGTATGTGTGACCCTTTCTCATTCATAATGATGTGCTTCTGTGGTCAGTCATTATCCCTGGTTAGATTTTTTTATTTTTTTAAATTTTTATTTATTTATTTATTTATTTTTAAAGATTTTATTTATTCATTTGACACAGAGAGAGAGATCACAAGTAGGCAGAGAGGCAGGCAGAGAGAGAGGAGAGAGGAGGAAGCAGGATCCCCGCTGAGCAGAGAGCCCGATGCGGGCCTCGATCCCAGGACCCTGGGATCATGACCTGAGCCGAAGGCAGCGGCTTTAACCCACTGAGCCACCCAGGCGCCCGCCTGGTTAGATTTTTTTAGAGGTTTGACTGTTTTACTGTTTTTCAGAGAAACATTGCTTGGCCCCATCAATGTCTTTTTTTTTTTTTTTTATTCCAGCTCTGTTATTTGGTTTTTATCTTAATCCATTTCTGTACTATATTTTCCTCAGCTTTCTCCCCCCTCTTTCAGTTCTTTAGTTGAATGCAAAGTGTACTTAAAGTTTTGCGACAATAATAAAAAACATATGAGCGTGTGACTAAGGTTTTTATCTTAAGCGTTCCCATTGTCATTATTACATAAACATCCTGTAATTGCAATTCTGATATCCTGTTGTCTCAAGTATTATCTAGAGGATGGATAGGTTTTGCTTCCAAATGGTTGATTTTTTTTATTATACATTTGTAATTTTATTACACTGTGGCCTGAGAAGGTGACCTAAGCATTCTTTACTTCTTAGAATATTTCTCATTTTTGTACGTGGCCCATGGATTTTTTTTTTTATTAGTTTCAGAGGTAGAGGTCAGTGATTCCTCAGTTGCGTCTAACACCCAGTGCTCATCACATCATTAGCCTCCTTGGTGCCCATCCCCCAGTTACCCCATCCCCCCACCCCTCTCCCGTCCAGCCCGACGGCCCTCAGTTTGTTTCCTGGACTTCAGCATCTCTTATGGCTTGCCTCCCTCTCCAGTTTCATCTTATTTTATTTTCCCTTCCTTTCTGCTATGTTCATCTGTTTTGTTTCTTAAATTCCATGAGTTAGAATGTCTATGCTACCCAAAGCAATCTACACATTCAATGCCATCCCAATCAAAATACCATCAGCATTATTCACAGAGCTGGCCCATGGATATTTTGAAATAATGTGTATTATCTAGCAAGTATCAAGTTTTATATATTTGTATATTATTTTATATATTTAGATATACATGCATGTTTATAAATTTAAGTATATAAAACATTAAAAATTAATATATAGTATATATATGTATGTATATAATATACTATATATTACATATATACAATTATATATACATATAATAGTATATGATGATATATATAAATACATATAATATATACATAACCCCCTGTCCCTCCTGCCTCAAATACTGCTCCTCCCCACGCTATCTGTCATACTCAGTTTTTCCGGAGACAGAACCATACATTGTCTCCCCTACAAAGCTTTTCCTGGTGCCGTAGCCCGGAGACGGCTCTCCCACACCCCCTGGGGACCCCGTCACTGTCACCGTGCAGCCGGGTCTCTCGTCGCCCTCGGAGGCGTTCGCCCTGTGCTCGGCACAGAGCGGTAAACACCTTTTGAACAGTGTATTATTCTCACGTATCCATCAGTAAGTGTTTACTGAGTAATATATTTCCAAAGCCAGATACTCTACTGTCAGCTGGGTACTCATTTTCTCTGCGAAGTGTCGTGTTTTCTAGAAGAACACAGATCAGCTACCTTTTCAATCAACGCACAATATTACCTTTCATGTTAAAATTCAGCCCTTGTCCCAGATCCGTTGCTGTGAACCCTTTTCCAACGTCAGTCTCGTCCAGCTTCATTGTTCTCAATCCGGTCTGACATTGGACGTTAAGAAGACGTCCCCGGTCTTGTGCAAATTACCTGGCTCCTAGAGGTGGTGGTCCGGGTGAGGGGCTGCTCCCCGAGACGGTCTAGGTACACAAGAGATTCAAAATCCTCAGAGCATTCCGTTTGCAACGATTTACCCAATGCTTACCTGCTGGCACTAACTGTCGTTCCATATCTTATATGCAAGGTGCCATATGGTATATGCAAGACATTTTCTAAGAAAGGATATTTACCATTTTCCTAAATGTTATATGAGGGTAATTCTTTTTCTGCTGTATTTTAATTTTATTAGGAACAGCTGAGGTTGTAACTTGCCTTCTTTATGCTCCTCATCATCGAGGATTTTTTTTTTTTAAGATTTTATTTATTTATTTCACAGAGGGAGAGAGATCACAAGGAGGCAGAGAGGCAGGCAGAGAGAGAGAGGGGGAAGCAGGCTCCCCGCCGAGCAGGGAGCCCGATGCAGGCCTCGATCCCAGGACCCTGAGATCATGACCCGAGCCGAAAGCAGAGGCTTTAACCCACTGAGCTACCCAGGCGCCCATCATCGAGGATTTTTATTTTATTTATTTATTTTTTAAAGATTTTATTTTTATTTATTTGACACAGAGAGAGAAATTACAAGTTGGCAGAGAGGCAGGCAGAGAGACAGGGAGAGGAGGAAGCAGGCTCCCTGCTGAGCAGAGAGCCCGATGCGGGCCTCGATCCCAGGACCCTGAGATCATGACCTGAGCCGAAGGCAGCGGCTTTAACCCACTGAGCCACCCAGGCGCCTCATCGAGGATTTTTAAAATTCAGAATTTCCTTTTGAGATTGCTTTATTTTCTTAAGATTTATTTAATTAATCAATTAATTAATTTATAGAAAGGGTGGGGGGCAGATGGAGAGGGAGAGAGGGAATCTCAAGCACACTCCCCACTAAGTATGGAGCTCNGGGGGGGGCAGATGGAGAGGGAGAGAGGGAATCTCAAGCACACTCCCCACTAAGTATGGAGCTCGATGTGGGCTCGATCTTCACAACCCTGACATGAGGACCTGAGCCGAAGTCAGGAGTCGGACCCTTAACCCACCGAGCCACCCAGGTGGCTCTTGAGATTGCTTTAATTTGCAAAATGGTCCATGGGCCAGAATGCTGAAAGGCTGCTGCTATCCTGTTGGATCAACTCTGCCAGGCATTGGAAGCATAATTAGCGGCGCTGTACACGGAAAGTATCTAATCATTGCTTAAGAACTCGAGAGCCTTCGTCCTACAGAAGAAAAAGGGCAACCCTTTGGCTAAATGATCATATTCTAATTCCCATCCTCAGTGTTCCTATGAGAGACGATGACATTATGAGCGAGAGGAAATGTTTCAATTTACCTCATTGAGCCATCTTGGGGTCTATAATCCTCGTCTCCTGCTTTCCCTCTCACGGGGATCACTGTCCGAAGGGGACAGTGTCCTCAGCTGGTTGGACACGTATTTTGTCTCTTAGCAGTTTATAACGGTTGTAGCGATGCCCTCTACTGAATGCCAGAGGTGAACTGTGGTTAAGAAAAGGAGATGAACCAATAATAATTTTGGGGGCGTTTTGACCAATGATGGAATGTCAAGTGTTTAAAAAAATGTATCCATAAAGAGAACTTTATTTATTCTCCTTTTTTTTTTTAATGTGGTCACATCATTTCTTTCACTTTCATGGGTCAGTAGGCATGACTAATCTCATGGTGCTTCATTCTATTTATTGTATTATGAAGACGACTTCTAAACGTCCTAAATACTACACTCCCACCTACAGACACGAGGGATGGTTCTTTCGAAGTTCTGCGGAGTCCTCCAGGGAGGGCGGGGGAGCTGCCACGTGAGAGTCGGCTTTGAACAGTTTCTTTAAATTCTTCCACCAGGAAATGTTCCCCATGCAACAGAAAGAGGTTTAAATGGTTCATAAGTTTGTAACAAATCTGTTGACAATTACATAATTCCTGTTGAACAAGAACAGTTAAGAGATGTTGAAAAAAAAAAATACCCTCTCCCTGCCCTCTTCAATTGCTTGCTAGTAGCTAAATGTTTGGTTTTGGTTTTTTGTTTTTTGGTTTTTTTTTTTAGCAGGCATGGTTTAATATTTTCCTCTGAAAATTCAGGGAGCTACAGCCTGAATTAATTAAAACCAACATTAAATAAGGATTGAATAACCTGCCAAAAAGGTTTATTCTGTTTTTATTTTAAATACCAGCTGAAATGCTGTCTGATAAAGCACTTTTCTTTTGTCCCTCTACATCATTAAAGATGTGCACCCTGAGGAGGGCTGCGGGTCAGAACACCCCTCCTTGGGGACACCTGGATGCGTTGTGGCATTAGAAGGAGGGGGAATTTTCTCTACCTCTGTCCCCTACCACGACACTCAGGTTATTCCCTTCGAACTTGCAGGTTTTGAGTCTTCTTTGTTGATGGAAGAGGCAAGATAAACATGTCCAGAAACATACAGGAGTGGGGAGGAGCAATTAAAATGTATTGTGCACCTACTATGTGCCAGCTGCTTCTTGGCATTTGACAGTCACCATCCCAATGAATCGTCACTATGACATTATGGGGAGGGGGGTATTGCAATCTTCAGTTAGTGAATGAAGTCAGGGCAGGACGTGGAGGGGCCCAGGATTTTTCTCAAGGTCATATTATGTATTAGCGGCTAGCATCCCTGGAAAATCGTGTGTTTCACAGCCAGGCTCCTACCGTTCTCTATCAGGCTGTGTCACCACCTCCCCCTTCTGTCCCACTTCCTCTGTGGCCCATGTGGGGATGCCCCTTCTTAGCCCAGCTCCCCGAAGCATAGAAACAAGGAACTGGACAGAAAAGAAAATGTTCAAATGTCCTTTATGAGAGGTTCCAATGCTTTATTCAGACAGAAACCCACAGAGTTCGCTGGGCCAGGGAAATGGGGGTCTGCTAGGGCTTCTCTGCCTTGCTCAGCTCTCCAGGGAATTCAGGAGCCTTATTCCTGACTCCGCACTGACCTCTGGAGCCTCATGCTCTGGCATCAGAAAGACCCTCCCACGGTCATTCAGTTCTGCCATCTGCCCCCTTTGAGACCAAACCTCCGTGACACCTGCTTCCCCTTACCTCCCACTGCCACTGAGTGCGGGTGCATCTTTCCCTCCCCGGCCAGGAAAATCCCCAGGGCTGAGGGCCCCCGTGGGGCTCTGTCGTGTTGGGGGCTGCAGCGAGTCTCTGCTGGTTTCTCCTCTTACCACCGTTCTGCACGGCAGACTTTTCCCTCTGAGAAGCATCCTCTTCCCCTGGGTCTCCTGATTGTCTCCCCATCTCCCCGCTACCCCCTCCAGAGGTCCCTTGTGGGGTCTCCCTCTGCCCATCCCAGGTCCGGGCTCGTCACTCCTCTCACTCTGTCTTTAGCTCAGACGTGCTCCTGAGCTTCCAGGGCTCGTGGCCAGCCGCCCGGGGACCGCTCCGCCTGCGCCCCGTGGGACCTCTGCATCAGGTGCTGTGCTGGCTCGCCCCGCGCTGCCCCTCCGCGCTGCCCCGAGAGCCTGGCTGGCGTGGACGGTGCCGGCTCACCCGCCGCTGCGTCAGGAGGCCGTCAGGTTTCAGGAGGTTGAGGTGGGGGGTTTCTCGCAAGGGATGGACCCTGCGCCCCGCTTCCACACAGCCATCCTCTCTGACTCAGGTCACGGATGTCCTTTCTGGCATTGAAGTGGGCTGGCCTCCCACCCCCATTTTCTGGCACCTTCACCGTCATTTCTGGCCAAACCTGCCCACACTTTGATCACTAGTGTGTTTGCTGCCATCCCTCGGTTCCCCTGATGGGTGTGTCTTCTGTTCCCTGTGCACTCATATGGTCCTCCCCATCGGCTCTATGGCTCCTCGCCTGCCTTGCCCCTTGCCCACCAATCCTGATGGCACGCCGCTGCCCAGGAGTCCAGCCAGGACACGGACGACTCCCTCTCCCTCACACCCATACCCATTCCATCCAAGGTCCTCTGCACCCCGCACCCTTCAGTGCTCCACCCCCCCCAACGGCCACGGGCCCCATCTGGACCTCCCCATCTCCCAGCTGGAGACCCGAAGGGCCGGCTGCCTGGTCTCCCACCCTCCACACTCACCCTTTCAGTGCATTCTTTATGCTGCAACCGGAACAACTATTTCTAAAATACAAGCCTGCTGATGACCCCTCCTCCAGGAAACCCTTAGTGAATTCCTATGGGCCCCGGGATGAGCCCACACAAGTCATAGGGGCCCCAGGTCTGACGGACGCTCCCACCGTCCTCTCTCACGTCCATCACTGCAGCCTTGCTGCTTTGGTTTCACACAGACAGGGATGCGTGTGACTGCCCGGGAGCTGTACTTCACCTGGTAATACCAACTGATTCGTCAGATAACATCTTAGACATCACTTCCTCCAGGAAGCCTTCCCTGATGTCCCCCATAGCTGCAATTCCAGTGCTCCTTTAGCATCCCTCCTCCTCCTCCTCCTCCCCTCCCTCCTCCTCCCCGTCATCATCAATAGCTGTGGTTTATCAGATGCTGGCTCCCTGACAAGAACCATGCTAAGCACTCAATGTGAATCGCTCCTGGAGCATGGACAGAATCCCCGAGAGGTGCTGGGGTACCTGTAGGCCGTATTGTAACAGGCATTTGCTCACACAGGGGCTGGATTGGCAAACTTCTCCTGAATGTGAGCACCCCAGGCTCTGGGGCCGTGCGGTCTCGGTCACAAGTTCTCAGCACTGCCGCCTGCCACCCCACGCAGCCACGGACCACACCGAAATAAAGGAGCGTGGCCGTGTGCCAGACACACCGCTTGCAAAGACAGGAGGAGGGTGGGTGGTTGTTTGCTGAGCCTGGCTCCAGACGATGCAACTTGGGAAGACAGGGACTGTGTCTGCACTTGTCCCCACCGTGTCCAAGTACGGGGATCGGGATGTGATGGGACTTTGCCGCTGCCTCCGAGATGACACTCGGGGCGGGACAGGGAGTGAGGAAGAACCAGGTGTGTGTGTGATTGCTGGGCACGAGGATTTCCCTGCTCAGCGCGCCACGGTCCCCAGGAGAGCCCCCTTTGCTGAGCCCAGGCCCATGGGACGCCATGGGAGTCTTACTCATCTGTCTTCCCCTGGCTCCCAGGGAGCTCCAAGTCTCCTCTGATGGGGTCCCCTCTCCGATCGCCATTGGTCTCCATCTCCACAGTGGCCAGACGCTCCTTCACCCTCTCTGCACCTCTGGGTTCCTCATTTGACAAGATCCCCCTTAAATGAAATTCACTCTCTCTCTCTCTGGACCAACAGCCCCTCCAGATTTAGGGGATGCCTTGGTCTAGAGCACCCCCAGCCGCGGAGGCGGTCCTACCTCTCCCGGGTGGACCAGCTCCTTGCCTGCGCCTCCCAGGGGCGCCTCCCAGTTCTGATGGCGTCCGTCTCTGCAGTTCCCAGGACTCTCTGAGCGGAGCTCCTTCGAAAGCAGGACTCCCCCACATTCTATTGAGAATGTCTCTCTGTTCCATCGATTTGAAAAAAATGTAAACGCAGAGTCACTGCAGGATTTTGAACTAGGAGTGACATGATGAAAACAGTGTTTCAGGAAAACTCCTTGCCCCAGCTCAGGCATTCAGGAGGCATTGCTCGTGGCAGAGACAGAGAGGCGGAGGGGCCATCGAAATGCAAGATCACACGTTCTTAGGGAGTGGTGTTAAAACAATTTCATGCTCGAGAAAAGGGAAAATCATCTCATATTTCAGAAAGTCTCCCTGCAACACCTCCCTTCACTTGCAATCACCCTCACCGGCCAGGGCTCAGCTGGCACGCCCACAGTCTCCCGAGGCCCACGGTCACCATCAGACTCATGGTCCTTCTCCGTCTGAACCCCTGTCACACACCTGTCATCTCCTGACTTGGGCTGGAGCTTGTTAGACGTGGGGCTTTCGGATGTAGTGGTCTGAGCTCCTTGAGAACAGGGGCTGTTCTCTTTGAGTGCCTGGTGCCTGGCCCGGCCTGGGGTAGGGGTCAGTGCATAGCAATGGACTTGAATGGGCTTTCTAGAAAGGGTTGAGAAGCATCAATGGTTTGTCTCCTTCCCCATCCCATCTTGTGGGGAAGGAGACAAACCATAAGAGACTCCTAATCTCACAAAACAAACTGAGGGTTACTGGGGGGTGGGAGGGTAGGGATAGGGTGGATGATGGTTATGGACATTGGGGAGGGTTTGTGCTATGGTGAGTGCTGTGAAAGATGTAAGCCTGATGATTCACAGAACTGTACCCCTGGGGCAAATAATAATTTAAAAAATTTAAAAAAATAAAAAGGTAAATATCACTGGGGGAAAAAAAAGAAGCATCAATGGGCAGGGAGCTTATGGTTGGCGCCACCAGCCGAAGGCTGTCTGGGAGGGTGTCCTCCTCGGAGCAGCTGGGCGCTGCGCGGACCCCAGCACTCTGGCCCCGGCCCGGGCCCCCTGGCCTGTCCGCACCCCCTCCCCCCTCAGCTGGCCTGAGTGCTGAGCCACGCCGGGTCCACCACCCCAGCCTGTGGCCTCCGCACAACTCCGCTCCGACATCCCCACCGCTGAACTGTAGGTAAGATTTAGGTCCTAAACTTCCTGGCGTGAATCTCTTGGCAAAATAATTTTGCCAAGGTGACTTCTTTGTGTTCCTGGGATTGCATCATATGATTCCAGAGGCTTCTCAGAATTCATGACGGCACTTTTCAGCGTTGCTCCGTGCTGCCTGAATTTTCTCAGACTGCCTCCGCGGGCGGTGTAGACGTGGTTCAAGCGTGAGGTTTCATCAGATCTTGGACACAACCAAACACCTGCCTGTACCGAGTCATTCCTCATGAAATAGGAGTGCAGAGAATGAGGGAATCCGTTCACGACCAAAGAAATCGTTTCTGAGGAGGGTCCGGAGCGCCACCGCCATGACGGCCCTCGGGATTGAGTGTCCCCAGCGGCGTGGGGCACAGCCCTATCACTAAACGGTTCCAGGACCCTTCATTTCTGAGGACTTTATTATTGTTCTTGAAATGCACTGATGGATATTTTCACTTATTTCCTGTGCCCGTATTTGTGCGGCTCGTCCGTCTCCGTGGACGACTGAGCTGCCGGATTCGTGCTCCGGGAGCGCAGCCTCCCTCCCAGAAGGACGGGATTGCTGCTCAAGCCCCCAGCGGCCCCTCCGCTTATCGGGCTCCGGGGGACGCGCCCTCGAGGTGGCACAGCCTTGCCGGGGCCACCGCGCCCGCCTGAGCCCAGCTGCTCCTTCCTCATCGCCACTGCCCGGTGGCTCCACTGCTCACTCCCTGGCGCTTCTCTCCACCTGCCGGCCTCCGAGCCCCGGCCTGGGCTCTGCCCCTGCTCCGCAGGTCGGGTCCGCTTCTCCATCACCCGCACCGCCCGTCCGACCCAGGCTCCCTCCGGGCCAAGCCTCAGCTGCCGGCGCACACGGCTTTCGGGAATGGGAATCGGGAGGACAGGGTTCCAGACCCGGGGACTCTGACCCCTGCCGCACGACACGGATGAGTCCTTCAGCCTCACGGGGTGAGGATTTCTGGGGCACGAGGGACTGGCAGGGCTCCGTCTGGTTCAAGAGCCTGCGACCCATGCAGCACTGCTCTCGTTAGGTTTTCTTTTTGCCTGTGGTTCTAAAAATAGCACGTGTTCATTTAAACATTCAGAAAGATCCAGAAATTTCTAAAGAAGACATTCCCCCCTTAAATGCCTCCTCTACAGGTAATTACTGGAACCAGTTGCTAGGGCTTTCTATATAAACTCTTTTATTTATTTTTTAATATTTTATTTATTTATTTAGTTGAGAGAGAGAGAGCGCAAGAGCAGGGTGAGGGGCAGAGGGAGAAGCAGACTCCCCACTGAGCAGGGAGCCTGATGTGGGGCTCTGTCTGGGGACTCCGGGGTCATGACCTGAGCCGAAGGCAGACGCTTAACTGAGCCACCCAGATGCCCCGAAACTCTCTTTTTATTTTTTAGCACAAAAAAGAATGGGGTCAGGCTTGAACATCTTCCTTCCATGTAAACCAGCTTCTCACGGCAGACCTCGTGGGAGGTCCCTTGTCTCTTGGGAGAGCCTGCGGCCCCTGCCAGGCCGTGTGGCCCCAAACCGCCCTCAGCAGCAGGACGCTCATCCCCCGCTGCTCTGGGAGCTGCCGGCCTGCGGCTCACAGCCCTGCGGAGCCCACCGGGCACTGGTGTGAGGGACTCTGCTCTCCTGGTCCCGCCCACTGGTGCCTGAGCCACGTGACCAGAGTGGGAGGAGCTGGTGCCCTTGCCCTTGAGCGCCTCTGAAAGGTGTGATGAGCCGAAGCCTCTTTTGCAAGAGCATCTATCTGCTCAGCCCTACTCTCTCCACGTCCTTACAGGCGTTCTAGAACACACTTCCCAGCAACGCTCCAGGGTGCAAATCTCTGTCTCTCGTCTGGTTCCCCCGACACCCGGCCTCTGCTCTGTTTCATTCCACAGCTGCACCAACATGTAAACTGTGTCCTCCTTAGAAACAGGAGACAAGTTCAATTTTCCACTGTTTCAAAGGCGTTGAGATGGACATTCCTGACCATCCATCTTTGAACAAACTTCTGATTCTTGGAGTAGCACAGCACAGGGTCTTCGAGTGCAGACCCTCAGGGTCCCCCAGACTCCTACGGAGACCTGTGAGGTCAGAACCGTTTTCAGAATTACGGTAAGATTTCCCTTGTGCTTTCACTGTGTTGGCATGGCAGACGGTGCTGGAAGTAGAGGTGGGTAAGCAGCCCGAGCCTTGGAGGGCGTGGAGGCAGGGACAGTGAGAGGCACGCACTCGGGCTCATTCAGTGCATCATATCGCCATTGAAAGAAACAAAGCCGGGTTCATGGAAGAATGCCCTTGATGAAGCAGCGAAAACTATTAATTTGATTACAACTTGACCCGACATGCATCTCTTTCCTATTCTGGGGAGCGAGCACAAACACTTTGGCTACCTCCCCGGTTCTGCAACCACTTGAAGAACAGCACGTCTGCCATGGTTTCTGTTTTGAGCCGAGAGAGCTGCTTCCTCCTTGGAACACCATTTGACTTCAAAGGATGACAGACAGACATGCTGTGGCTCTTCAGACTGGGGTATTTGCTAGACATTTTCTCAAAAATGAGCAACGCGAGCCTGTCATTTTGAGGAAAACGACTGACAGTGGCTTTTTTTTTTTTTAAACCAGTAAAAATTTCAAACTTTCAAGTGAAAATTGGAATTTTGGAACACTTACATCAGCCACCAAGAGCTTGACAGCTTCCCAGGACTTAAGGGCTTCACCGATGAGATTGATGGTGACTTTTAATGGATATAATTTTTTAATATTGTCTAATGAAATGTTTCAGCATTTGGAAGATCTGCATACCTCAGTGAACTGACATTTTTCCAAATGATCAACGCATGAAACAAAATCACGTGTGGGTTAAAAAAATCCATTGAAAGTAACAAATGAACCAAAGTGTTTAATTTAGTGGGGTAGAAAAAGGTCATTGATGCTCCGATGGGGTTTCCGCTTCTACATTGTTACCAACTTTAAGGACCTATAACTTTTTGAGTTTCAGTGTCGTATGCAAGAATATCCATCATTATGTGAAGAGGCTGTTCAATATTGTTCTTTTTTCTGATGACATGTCTTTGGGAGGTCAACCAAAACAACACACGACCACACGTCTCATCTTAAAATGTATTATAAACACTATCTTAAATGTATTATAAACTCTTAGTAGCATTCTTAGTTTTGATTTCTAATACAGTAAATACAGGTAGATATAACTCATTTAAAAAAAAAAGCTATTTGGTCCTCCATAGTTTTTTTAGAGTGTAAAGAGCTTCTGAGACTAAAAGGTTTGAGAACTGATAGCATATACTTCTTTCTCCTCATTCTCCAGTCTTATCTGAGGGAGGGAAGGCAGTAATCTCATAGACCACTGATCACATCCATAACTGCTAAGCCAGCTCACCACCCAACTATGTTGCAATCTTTCTAAGTTTGTTGCTCATTTTTAAACTCTTTTTGGTATAAAAATTGTTTGAAACGTTTTATAGAACAACTTTTAATCTTTTAATTATGCCTTTGCTTAACTGTCATGAAACTTATTCTTTTTACCATAAGGTTATAAGAATATTCTCCTAAACTTTCTCTTGGCATTTTAATGTCCTCTTTTATTTTAGTTTTATCCCCTGAATAAAATTAGTATTTTTAAGTGACTTTATTGAAGTATAATTTACATACGATAAAATGAATGGATCTATAGTAAGTATAGGTTTATGAGTTTCATGTTCTTAATGAATATATGCTTATATATAAATATGTTTGCCACACATGTTCACCATTGTATGACTGTGCCACTCTTTGGACACTCAACAGTTAATGGACGTTTGAGTTATTTCTATTAGGGGCTATTGTTAATAAAGCATGTATTCTTTCTGTCTTTCTGTGTATGTAGTCTTTAAAATTATATATTCAAATTGGTTATTACTGATATCAAGGAAAGCTGTTTTGGAAAATATTTTAATGTTTATGCAGGAATCTTAAGGAATGCTCTTCTCGGTTTTGATGGTATTTCAGTGAGGGCTCTTTGATTTTCTATGTAGAAAATGAGATAATGTTCCAGTGACAATACTCTTGCCTTTTTAATTTTTATTTCAGAGAATAATCTTGTCTTTTCCTTTCCAGTCTTTAAAGCTTTTGCTTCTTTGTGTTGCCTTATGATATTAGTTAGAAACTTCAGAACAAAAGTTGAATGATGGCACTTGTTTTTGCCCCCAATTGTGGAGTCATTTATGGCTGTGTAATGTTACAGGTTGAATAGCGTGTCCCCCAAATTCACATGTTGATGTCCTAACTCCGAGTCCTTCAGAATGTGGCCTTCGTTGGAGATAGAGTCTTTACAGAGGTCATCAAATTAAAATGAGGTCATTAGGATGGACACTAATCCAATTTGACTAATGTCCTTACAAAAAGGGGAAATTTAGAAGTAGACACACAGGGAGAAAGGGATGTGAACATGAAGAGGGCCGTCTATATGCCAAGCAGAGAAGCCTGAGATAGACCCTTCCAGCCCAGTCCTCCAAAGGAATCAACCCTACTGACACTTTGACTTCAGACTTCTGGTTTCCAGAACTGTGAGACAATATACTTCAGCTGTGTATGTTTAGGCCAAAGTATGAGTACTTTGTTATGGTAGCTCTAGCAAAGTAATATGCATAACAGATTATCCCAACACCTGGTGGCTTAGAATAGCCCCTGTTTTATTCATTCACTGTATTGTGGGTCAGCAGGTCGGTCTGGCTTAACTGGACTTCGCCTTGCTAGTCTCACCCAGGATCCCTGATGTGGCTGTGGTCATCTGTAGCTCTACCAAGACAGGGTGACCAAAGATGGCCCATTCACGTATCAAATGGTTTTGCTAGCCTCTGCTGAGACAGCTCAACTCTGCTCTGTGTGGCCTCACAACCTCCTGTAAGCGAGACAGTTTCTTCACATGGTGTTCTCAGAGCAGCGCCCCCAGGGGGCATAAGCAGGAACTGCAAGGCCGCCAAGGTCCTAGGTTTGGACTCACATCATGTCACTTCCAGCAAGTTCCTTTGTCAAAACATGCCACAAGGCCAGCCCATATCAAGGGGTGGGGCCAGAGACTCCACCAGGTATGGGACAAGAGGCAAAGCAAGGCCACAAAGGAGTGTGCACACAGGGGTGGGGCAAATGTGACTACCTCTCTGACTTTAATGGGAATGTCTTATGATTTATTATTAGTATAATGTCCTGCTTCGTGTTTCTAATAGATACTCTTAATTTAAAAAAATTTATCTCTGCTCTCCAGTTACTTAGAATTTTTATTAGAAGCAGATGTGCAATTTTAGTAAATGTCTTTTTGGCATCCCTATAGATGACCATATGGTTTTCCCATTTGCCCTCTTAATATAAGAAATGACAGCGATGGGATTCCTAATGTTCTGCTCTTGTCTGTACACAGTTTATCTTATCTCTCCATTGAGATGTGAGCTCCTCGAGGGCGTAGACACTTCCGTATCTATGTTCTGGCACACAGTAGACTCACAATTAATGTCTTTTGGAGTGAGTTTTATCGCTAATCATTTAAATTCAAGGCCTGTTCTATCAGCTAGATCAAACAGGATGCTGGGGGTGGCACTTCCTTCCCTAGCATCCAGACAGCGTGGACATCTCATGAGCATCGTGGGGGCTGCTGCAATTCCCCCTTCTTCTCCCACCTCACTGCTCCTGCTCCCCTTTCGACCGCGGTACTGCACTCTTCTACCTACTCAGAACTACGCTTCTTCATCATGAGCCAATAACCGTGGTGTCTCTAGAAACAGGAAAGGGGCTTCCTTACCTTTATAACAGCTGCTTTCTCTCCCCTGCAGGTGCATGCTTTCCCCTGCCAGTTTCGGATAACAAGTCATTCTCTCGGGTAGTTCCACGTTCACAAAGAGGGAGTCTCTAGGTGGATTCTAATAGGAGTTTCGGTTCCCACGTTTTAATTGTATCCTTATGATTTCACTATTTTCAAATTTTCACAGGAAAAGAATTGGGGCAAAATAACCCAATTTCAAACTCTCTCTCATAGCAGAATCACTGCTGTGACTTCACTAGAAGAACAGAATATTATTTCATCATCCTGAGTCACTACAACAGCAGAGGCAAAGCTTTCTGGAAAGATGCATGCCTGGGGCTTCATGCAGCTCAGCGGGCTGCACAAAGCAGTCTTCGACCTGGAAGAACAGCTGAGGCCCAGGAAGGGGTGTGCACGCTGTTTATGGTCACGCGGGCAGGGCAAGGACTGGAACCCCAGTATCCTGATTCCACGGCTGCACGCCATTGGACATGACCTTGTGAACTCCTGCTGAGCTAAGAGATGCAGGTCAAAGATTGATTTGGAGGAAGAATGATGCGCTGTGAGCCTTTGGGCCTCTGGAAATATCAGGCAGCAAGAGAAGATGCCAGGTAAGACAGGGGCCTTGGGAACCAGGAGCCAGGGTCCAGGGCTCCACCTGCGGGGGTGTCGGGCTTGCTCCGCACACTCTGTCTTCCTCCTGTCCACGAGTCTCACTGCCGTGAAATGTCAGAGGATGGCTGTAGTCCTTCCCACCTTCTTGCTTCTCTCTAACTGCAAACCCTTGGTGGGAAACCCTTAGGGAAACCCCTAAATCCACCTTCAGATTCTGGTCCTGGCACCTCTTTAAACAATAACCTGCTTATGACTCAGTTCTCCACCTCGAAAATGGGGTGAAGAAAGGTCCTCTCCTTCTTGGGTTGTTGTACAGCTGGAATAAGAAAGCCCATGCCTGCTGCCACATGGAGAGTGCTCAATACATGTGCGTGGGGTCAATGTCATGTCTTGTCTATTCATTTTTTATTGACGCAATAACAAGGGTCCACCAAGATAGTGGCATAAAAACAAAAAATTAAATAAAACACATTTATTATCTGACAGTTCTATAGCCCCACCAGGTCAAAGTCAAGGTGTCAGCAGGGATGCAGTCCCTTCTGGAAGATCCAGAGAAGAATCCATGCCCTTGCTTTCTCCAGCTTTTAGAGGTTTCCTGCATTCCTCGGACCCTTTCCTCCATCTTCAAAGCCAGAAACACGGGCCAAGTTTTTCTCAAAGAATTCCTCTGATCTCCTCTGCTGCTTCTATGAAAGAATAGAAAATACATATATTGGTCTCTGTGCCCCCCCATTTCTGGCATAGATCGCTGAACATCTTTGTAATTTCCTACTGCTAAGAGCACGGAGAGCATCTTTTGTTCTAGTATTTGGTCTTTGACCCTGTTCCTGACACAGGGCTCCTAAGTCCCTTGGAATTTTGTGGATGATGGGAGTGTCTTTTGCTCTACCGCAGTGACGCTCAGTGGTTAGCTTCAGGTTGGGGGCTGGTCACCAGAAAGACCACACCTTGATGAGAAGCTTGGACCTTTTGTCCCCAACCCCACCCTCCAGGGAGGGAAGAAGGTCTGGAGTAAATTAATGATCAGTCATGCCTATGTGATGAAGCCTCCATAAAAAAGCATGGGATTCGGAGAATTTCCGGATTGGTGTGCACGGAGCTCTGGGAGAGGCCAGAGGGAGCCAGGGTGCTCCACGGCCTCCCCCCGACACGGCGCCCTCCCCCCCACACCACGCCCTGCAGCTCCTCCATCTGGCTGTTCCTGAGTCATATCCTTTTTATAATAAACTGGCAATTAGTGAACTGTTCTTTTGAGTTCTGTGAGCTGATTGAGCAAATTAATTGAACTTGAGGGAGGGTCATGAGGACTTCTGATTTGTAATCTGCCAGAAGTTGTGGGTAAGGGAAGACCTGCGACTTGCAATTGATGGCTTAGGTGGGGGCAGTCTTAGGGGACGGAGCCCGTCACCTGTGGGGTCTGGGCTAACTCCAGCTGAGTCAGAATAGAATTGAATTGAATTGTAGGTCACCCGGGTGGGGTTGCAGAGGATTGCATGGTGACGGGAGAACCGCCCACACCTGATGTCGGAAGTGTTGAGTGTGGCTGAGTGAGACAGTGAGGGAGAAGTATAGGAGGAGGAGTGGAGGTTTTTCCCCTTTTAAGGGCCCTTGTGATCACATCCGGCACTCCCAAATAATCCAAGAGAATTTTCCAATTTTTAAAAAAAGATTTCATTTATTTATTTATTTATTTGAGAGAGAGAGAGAGAGAGAGAGAGAGAGAGAGAGAGAGAGAAAGAGCATGAGAGGGAGGTGGGTCAAAGGGAGAAGCAGACTCCCCGCTGAGCAGTAAGCCCGATGCAGGATGAGATCCTGGGACTCCGGGATCATGACCTGAGCCAGAGGCAGTCGCTTACACGATCGGCTCTTACACGTGTCAGGCTCCGATCATGTTCCGTCTGCCACGCAACTAAGCCTCCCAGGTGCCCCTAATCTCCCTATTTTAAAGTCAGCTGATTAGCAATCTTTTTTTTTTTTAGATTTTTATTTATTTGACAGAGAGAGAGAGAGAGATTACAAGTAGGCAGAGAGGCAGGCAGAGAGAGAGGAGGAAGCAGGCTCCCTGCTGAGCATGGAGCCCGATGCGGGGCTCCATCCCAGGACCCTGAGATCATGACCTGAGCCGAAGGCAGAGGCTTTAACCCACTGAGCCACCCAGGTGCCCCTGATTAGCAATCTTAATTCCATCTGCAGCCTGAATTCCCTGCATCATGTAACCTAACCTAGTCACAGGTCCCAAAGATCAGGACATGGACATATTTGATGGCAGGCATTCTTCTTTATCTACCATACTGTATAACTCTTTCTATCATTGCTAAAACACAACAATAAAAAAGAGTGTAATAAATATGGTAAGAATGACATTGCACTGAGCTCCTGGGATAGGGCTATGATCCACGGTGTGATGGCCGAGGGAGAGGATGCAGGGGCGGGCAGAGACGTGGGGTTGGAATCCCAGCTCCCACAGTCACCGCTGTCCAGTTTGAATGATTTATTGACTCCCTCTGTGCCTCTATTTCCCAATGTGTAGAATGGGCTGACAGTCACAGTTCCTGTCACAAGGATTGCATGAGAAGCTCTTAGGACTTCAGAGTCTGGCACTTGCTAAGTACTTTGTAAAAATTAGTTCTTATGGGTTAAATGAATGAAACTTAGCTCATATATTTACCATCCTTTGTTCACTATAATGTTTGGGATCCTCACGCTTTGCCTTTTTGATGGGCTATGTGTACTTTCTTGCTCTTTTCTTTTGCTAGATATGCTTTTTGTATCTCATCTTGATCCAAATATGCTTCACCTTTCTGACATTATTACCTGAAAAGCTAGACTCTGGCTTCCAGCGTCTTCCATCAGCTCTGCCGTCTTTTGCAGAGGGCCTGGTCCGTGTGCCCAGCCCATGGCATTCGGGAACAGCTCGGAGCAGAACTTCCTGCTGTTTTTTAGGAAGTGTTCAAGAGACAGATTCTGCTTCTTCGCATTCCACTCATCTTCACTGTCTTCGTCCCTCATTCCAATGCCCTCTTCTCTCTCCTCTCAAGCCCCTCAGGAGGTTCTTGCAGTTCTCATATATTTGAATCAAAATTCTCGCCATTCCCAAGAGTCAACAGATGTATGTACATATACATGGATGCCCATTCTAACAACTGTCACCAGGACCCCAGGGCCGTGTCCGGCCAGACATAGGTCATGTATATGTGTGCGTCTGTGCGTGCACAAACACACCCTGTTCTCACCACTGTTCCCTCGGAAAATCAGCTCTACCAGTATTTCCGTCATAACCATACTCATTGCAAGTCTCAGCTTTTGCTTAGGCTCTGATTGCTTTTCTGCTAATCCAGCACTGGGAAGTTAAAGCAGCCCTCAAACTGGAGCCCTAACCCATCCCACTCAAGAGGAAGCCAACCGAAGAGGGGTCAGACACAGCATGACCGCTGATGCCCTCTGTTGGTGGCGGGAGAGTCTGTGCGGATGCAATTCTGTAGTTCTGTTCCTTCCACCCACCAGCCTGTGTGCAGGAGCTGGGGTTCTCTGATTTCCCAGCATGGGGAGGCAAGGGCGATTGCTTCTGGCAGGGTCCTGAGCAGCTCCAGGTGTATTCTTGACACGTCACTGAAGAGCTTTGTCTCCTCCCCAGGGCACTGAGGGAAGTGGAGGATCTTACTGTCAGGCTCCGATCATGTTCCGTCTGCCACGGCCGTGTCTCATCAGCACCACGACCCCCAGCGGGTCCGAGGTAAAGGATGAAGGAAACACAAAACCAGATCCATGAAATTAACCACACTGCTGCGTGGGCTGGGCCCACCCTTCCTCGGCTCTCCTGTCCCGCTGTGTCTCCCGGGTTGTTGTCTCCCGCGAGCAGCCGTCTACCCGGTCGCCTCTGTCCATAGCTGCCTGTGGATGCGCCGGCTCGGCCGGGCTCGGGCGGCTCCGCAGCCCTGGGACATCCGCTGGGCGGCCCCGCTGCCCGGGCCCGTCCTGGGGCCGGAAGACCCGCGCCTCCCCTGCCCCC
>LNAC01000001.1:4606093-4637709 GCA_002007465.1 Ailurus styani | reverse complement strand
GTTGGCTGCCCGGCCCGCGGCGTCTGCGGGTCGCGGGGGCTCGGCGAGCGGCTGGGGTCCCCGGGCCCAGCGCAGGGTCGCAGCGGCTTGAAGGACGCTCCCCCTGCGAGCTTGGGCTGCTGGGCCCCCCGGCGGCCGGGCCGCGTGCAGAGCGGACGCGGCCGAGCCCAGACTTGACCTCTTCGCGCTCGCTGAGCCCCGATGTGAAGTTTCCAGACAGGACACCCTCCGGCTCTGGGCTAATCCGCGAGCAGCAGCCTCTTCCCGTGACCCCGCCCGAGCGGCCCAGGGGTCTGAGCAGCAGGCGCAGCGGTCAAGGGCACAGACACCCGCAGCGGAGCACCCTGTGCTGGCCGATGTCTGCGCCGCGGGTGTAGACAGATGTGTCTGCGGCAGCAAAGGGGGAATTCAGGACGGGAGACCCGCCACCTCCTCACTCCTCGGGTGCAATTTTGTGCCGAAAGCTGGACAGAGAAGCTTGTCAGGGAGACGCGGGAGGCACGAGGCGCTCTCCACCGACTCTGCAGGTGAGGGAAGGAGGGCAGGTGCGAGCCGAGATGGAAGACGTTCTAAGATCTCTTTTTTAAAACCGGAAAATACCGACACGTTTTTATGACAGGGAAAGGATTCAGGGGCGTGTGTGCTCTTCCTTCAGCGGCGATCTAAGTGAGGGCTGAAACTGGGCTCCTAGTCTTCCCATACCTGCCAGCGGCTGGCCGAGGGCTGGGCCTTCCGCGGGGGTCTGCCTGGGCCATAAGCCTCAAATACCAGCAGGGACGTTTGCGCAGGAGCTTGAAATGAACAACCCGGCGTTCCAGAGATTTCACTGGGTAAAAGTGCGCAGGGTAAGTCAGAGGCAGGGAGACAGACAGCAAATGCCTGAGCAAATGCAGGGCGGCATCAGGAGAAGGACGGTGCGGCCTTGGGGGCCAGCGATCGAACATTCTAGGGCCCCGGCAGGTATTTTGCAGACAGGCGGTCTGATGAGGAAGTTGGCAAGGCCGGTACCAAGATCCATAGCTCGGGATGAGGGGAGGGACAGAAGAGTAGTAAGGGTGACGGACTGAAGGCTCTCCCTGCGGGAACCCGGGTTAGGCCACCAGAAAGGTGGTCCTGGAGCTCAGAAGACATGTCGGGGCAGGGTCTCTGGGTGCCGGAGGGAGGCACAACGGAGTTCATGGTTGAAACTGGGGTGGGTGGGTGGGGCGGCATGGGACCGTCAGTGACTGCAGAGAAACAGAGCCGAGGGCCAGGACACAAGGTGACATAAGGCCTCCAGGAAGAGGGAACAATGAGCAGAGAGGGGGCACAGAGTCAGAGGAGGAGCGTCTAGGCAGGGAGGTTCTGAGGACAGAGGGCTCAGGAGTATCCCGTGTTTTTTGTGGGTCAGGAAGTCAGGCTGATGAGGGGCTCTGGAGAGCACTGTTGCAGCCTGTGTCGGGGTCTGAATGCTGGTGGACTCGGGGCTGGGGACGGGGGACCGGGATTCAGGGGTGACACATCGCCGGAGTCTCCAGTGAGTGTGAAGCAAGCACTTAGGAATTATGTCAATCACTGTGAATTCTAGCGAAGATAAATGCCTGGTGGCCCTGCCCCCCCAGGGCTTACATCCAGAAAGACAGACATCAAAGCAAAGAGAGACCAGCACACAGGGAACAGCGTGACCACGGCACCGAGGAAGGCAGCTCCCTCTGGGGGAATCAGAGGAGCATCTGTTGAGCTGAATGTTCCAGATTTCTAGCAAACCTGAAATTAGCAAGGCTACCTGCCAGGAATACGGATCTTTGCTGGGTGAGCCTGCGCACGTGCCCCACCCTCTGAAGACTCCGTTTCCTCATTTAAAACACACAGGGCCTGCCCTGTGCTCCACATGGGCGTTTCTACCTCCAACAGTCAGCCATTCCAAAAGTCTTTGAAGTATGGGAAACAGTATGGTAGTTCCTCAAAATATTTAAGTAGAATTACCATATGAGCCCCTCATTCCACTTCTTGGTATTTACCCACAGGAATTGAAAGTAGGGTCTTGAAGAGATATGTAGATATGCGTACAACCACGGTCGGCATGATTCACAAGAGCCAAGAGCCAGATGGAGCCCAAGTGTCCATCCGCAGATGAACAGATAAATGAAACATGGCAGACCCGATGCTGGAATATTATTCAGCCTTGAAAAGGAAAGGTCTGATACCGGCTACAACATGGATGGACCTCAGGACATAATGCGAAGGGAAATAAACCTGTCAAAAAGTCATATACTGTGTGATTCTACTTATATGAGGTTTTTCTACTGGTCGATTCACCGAGACGGCAAGCAGACTGGTGGTTGTTGGGAGCTGGGGGAGGGGAGAATGGGTTTGGTTTCATGGACACAGAATTCGTTTTGCCACATGAAAAGAGCGCTGGAGATGGTTAGTGGTAGATGCACACCAGTGTGAATATACTTGCTACCCCTGAGGTGCACACTGAAAAGTGATAAAAATGGTAAATTTTATGTGATGTATACTTTATCACAATTTAAGAAAAGTGACATGAATGCAGATATAACTCATTAAAAGTTCTAAACCTTTTCATAAAATTGGAAGTTTGAATTTTTACAAAATGTAAAGCCATTGGGAAAGGCAAACCACATTAGACTAGGTGTCAGAGATTTGAGTTTTATTTAGTTTCATTTGAGAAAACAAGCTTTGAAGTGAGCAGTGGGGTAAATCCACATGAGGAATGGCTGTACATCTCTCTCACTGCTGGGTTGACTGGTCATGGCTCCAGACTATGGGTCAGGGTCAGGTCTTCTTAGCAGGTTTGTCCTTGAACCAGCAGCTACCTGGGGCATGATTTTGCATGGAAATGGCAGGAGTACAAGGGACCAGGGCCAATTGTGCTGCACAGTTGTGGCTTCTGCTCACGTCATGCCAACCAACAGTCCGTCAGCTCCATCAGTCCAACTCACATGGCCGAGGCCAAAATAATGCACAGGGAAAGAATATTGTTCTGATGGCCAGAGGGGACTTAAATGGCTCTGATTGTGTCTGCATATAATCCCATAACAGAGTGGAAGGGAGGGGTCAATGCTCCAATCTTCCTCCATCAAATTCCAGAACTGAAGCCCATTCCAGAGTGAAGACGGCCATTTCTTAATGTTGCTCCATACTTATTTGATTTCTTGCAAAATTCTCTCTATGATGAGCCCTTGTTTTCATGACTGTGTTTGTATTGCTATTTGGGTAAACAAATCACAGCCTTTCTGAGCAGCCCTTGCTTCTCTGTTTGTTCTATTTCTGTCGATGAAAGTGGTTCACAGGAGCTGAACTCTTCTGGCTTGCATGTGTTCCGCCAGCATCCTTCCTGTCTGATGGAGTCACACTTTTTAATTTTTGCCAATAGATGTTTTTTTTTTTTTTATTTCCACACTACATCAATTTCATCACTGTGCAGTAGCCTGACCCTGTGTCTAGCTCTTGCTAATTTCCTAAGACCATCTTGGTCATTAGTTGGAAATAGATCTAGACATTAAGCATTCCCGATAATGTCTCTGACATGTAATCATTGACTGCATCCATCACATCCACCTTCATTATGCCATGTGTCAGGAAAGTTCCCCAATTAACACAGGGAAAGTTGAAATCAGACATATCATTATCACAGCTGCGTTGTCTTATCAGGGCTCTCCTGGTTCCATGTAACTGCATGGGAAGATATGCAGGCAGCACAGTTTTTGTTTGATAGTATGGCCCAATTTCCTCGGCTCACAGGGAATAATAGAAGTGGAAACCCTCAGGAAGGACATAAAGTGCTAATACTCCTACTCAGTTTATCATCAATGACAAACACCGGCAAACGTCCAGATGCCATTTTGTGTTTCAGTACTTGGAGCCTCACCTGTTAATTCTGGGCTTCAAAGCGATGTTTTTGGAAGTGTTGCTTGGTTCTTTGTAAAATGAGTGGATTTCCAGTGAGAGGGCTTTCTTTTTGCCAGGATGCAAGCATTGCTTATGGAGGCACACACCTGTGTGCCTGCTAGTTGAGCCACGGGAGAATGAAGTGTGGGTGCCAAGAAAGAGCAGAGACCCTGCAGATGTTGCCCCGTGAACCAGGTTTTGTGGGACCAAGTGGCCAAACTGTGGAATCACGGTTTCTGAGGGAGCATCCCTGAGAATGTTGTGACATCGTACAGTCCCAGGGGAGGAAGTAATGAAGCAGGATCCATGCAGACACAGCATCTCTGCAAGAAGATTGTCTGAGTGTTAAGTATAAGGTATTAAGAATGACGGTTGGTGGTGATCAGCTCTGCAGCTGTTGATTTCAGTTGGCAGAAAAGACATAACCATTGAGTCACCACCAGAAGGCCATGCTCTATCCTGGCTTCTCTGTGAGTCAGGCAAATCTCCTGCTTGTCCAGGACAGATATGGGTCTTGAGGGCAGATTACCCAGTGGAAAGAACAGTGTTCTCCAGTTCCTGTCCTAACTGACTCTCCTGGCCCACCCTCCACGTTGTATTTGAGCAAGTGTCTGGCCTTGAAAGAACTCACTTAGAGATGAATAGCAACCAAAAAGGAATAGGCATGGATCTCAGAAGTAAAAGTGCAAAATAAAATGATACAAAGAACATATTAAATCAAATGTAGGTCCAAAATACACAACTGAAGAAGAATTACCCCATGGGTTGGCAGATATTTGTGGATAAACACTTCTCTATGATAACAAACAAATAAAAGATGGTCTGAAACAAGCACATATAAATGAGCTATAAAAACTCAAAAGCAGATGATAAGACAAAAGAAGGTGGTGAAGACTGAACTGGAAAATCTTTGGAAAGAAAGGGAAAAGAAAGATAAAGTCATTGCAGAAATCAATGCCGACTTAGAATGAATAGAGAGGAGATTGAGATTGGCTTGAAAGAGAAACTTGAGGCAACAAAATGGAAAAGGACTGACTTCAAAAATCATAATAAACATGTTACAAATGAAGACAGAGAGAGGAGATGCACACTGTAAAAACGGCATCCTTGGAGAAGGGGAAAAATGAAATGGGACTGAAAACACATCCAGAGATATAAGAGAAGAAAACTTCCCTGTGATGATGGCATTCCTGCTTATGAACCTGGAAAGAGAAAGAAGAACTGGTACAGAATGAAAACTTGAGACAGATGTCCAGAAATTTAATGATAAATTGTGTGGGTAGCAGACAAGGGGAATAAAAATCAAGTTCACAAGGACATAGGGAATATGTGAGCCTTTCTTTAAAATATGACATGATAACAAAATCCAGCAAAATAAAAAAAATCGTGGTGAAGGGATTGGTGGTGAGCATCGAATCTATGTCAGCATGATAATTGTGTGGACAGAACAAAGTAAACATTGCAAATCATGAAATGTAGAACAATCCAAGTACAAATACCAGGAGGTAGAAGGTATAGAGGAGGCGGGGGAGGTATAAATGTGTGGATTCTTCTTTTTTCAATAGATTCTTGAAAAGATGATAAATCAAGCAAAGATGATAAGGAAGTCAAGATTTAGCCATGTTAAAGTTATAGGTAACTCCTAAAAGAATTAAAAAGCAATATAACTAAATGAATTTCCAAAAAAGTGGCAATTATATACAATGCAAATGCTGATGGAAATTAAGTAAAACGAAGCATTAATAAAGAAACATTTCTTACCTGGGTAATTAAAAACTCTCTCTTAAATACAAGTGGAAGAGGAGATTATAACCAAAACAGCCAGGGAAATTATAATAGGTAAAGAATTATATACCAAAACTTATAAGTACTTAAAGAATGAACAAATCTATAGCTTTAAATACTTGTGTTATGAACAGGAAAGGCTAAAAATAAATTATTATTTAAATAGTCAAGTGTAAAAACAAACAGTAAGACAAAAGGAAATTAAAATGTTAATAAAGATAAATGTAGAAATTAACGTATTATAAATAGAAAAGCATAGAACTAATAAATTACTTCAAGAGATGGTTTTTGCAGTGGGGGAGATTGTAGCTAACATAATTAAGAGAAAAGAACACAAAACATAAACATAAAAATCAAAAAAGAAATGGAAAAAATTAGGGTGGATAAATACAATTAAATGCCTCAGTGGAATAAT
This sequence comes from Ailurus styani, assembly GCA_002007465.1. NCBI lineage: Eukaryota > Metazoa > Chordata > Mammalia > Carnivora > Ailuridae > Ailurus > Ailurus styani. The sequence goes on along the minus strand of LNAC01000001.1, from coordinate 4,631,615 downwards.
GGATGACTTATTATGGGAAAACATTAATTACCAGACTCGATAATTAATCCCTAGAAGATTGTGGTAGAATCAAGATTGTGGTAGAATATCTAAAATGGTCTCCCGAAGATATTCTACTCTAATATTTGGAATCTGTGATTATGTTGAATTCTCACTGCCACGACTGTTAGACGGCATAGCTAACCCTAAACTAGGGGATTATGTGGATGGACTTTAGTCACCCGAGACCTTAAAACAGAACACTTCCTCCAGCTGTTGGTGGGCAAGAATGTCAGCAAGATTTGAAGGGTGAGAAGGACTCAGTGCACTGTTGCTGGTTTGGTTCATCTTCCCAGACACTTTGTAAGTAGTCCATGCTATTCCCTCTTTGCCAGTGAGGGAATGGAGGCACAAGGAGAGAGGCTAGGGGACACCCCCAAGGCCATCTAGCTAGCGTTGGATGCAGACGGGATTTTAAAGATTTTATTTATTTTATTTGGGAGCTTGCTTGGAGGTTCTAGCAGGGAGCACAGCTACTCCTCTACCCTTGACCGAAGAACGGTCCTCCTCTGTTGGGGAGGATTGTCCTCCTTGACCAAGCCCACAGCGTCAGAAGGGACACACATGGAGCCGTGAGCGAGGAAGGGTACACCTGCCTATCCAACTGGATCAGCCGAATCCACCCTGGTGATTGATGGGGTGACAGATGTCACAGCCAGATCGCCCTCACATCCTATTTATTTTATTTGAGAGAGAGAGAGAGAGCACTTGAGCAAGGGGAGGGGCAAAGGGAGAGGGAGAGAGAGAATCTTAAGCAGGTCCATGTGCAGGCACGGAGTCTGACAGGGGGTCTCGAACCCGAAACCCTGAGATCATGACCTGAGCAGAAATCAAGAGCTGGATGCTTAACCAACTGAGTCACCCAGGAGGGCCAATGGAGACAGGATGTTCACCTCCATTTAATTCAACCCCCAGATCTAAACCTTTACCCTCTGGGCTATTTCCTCCTACTTTTAAAGAGAAATAGTAGATGCCAGTGGCTATTTTCCAATACAAATGACGTGAATAGTCCGTCTGGGTTTACATGGCAGCCCATGATGTTGAAACATCATGGCGGAAGGTGCCCACAAGTGTTGACAAGGTGACCCTGCCGCTGAGGACCCACATGGAGATTCAAAAGGGAGCAGAGGCCGGGAGAGTCAGCAAAAGGCTGTGGTCCCAAAGCGCTCCCATGGTAGCATGGCGGGGAGCTTTGAGGCCGAGGGGAGCCACTGTGGCTGGGGGTTCCCTGAGCAAGGTGTGCCTGAGACAGCTATGTTCGGTGCTGGGGGCCGCGCTGGCTCGAGGGGGTGGGGTGAGGCAAGCAGGGTGAGGATTTTGATGCTTTTCTCTTTCATCTACACTCTTCAGTGAGGCCTCGGAGTAGTGAATGCTGAGTCGTGTGGCTGGCCAGCTGGGGTGTGATCCTGGAGGGCGACGACCAGCAGCTGGCTCTCTGTGGTGGAAATGACCCTTCGCCAGGTGTCCACGCCTACCCTCTCTCCCTGGATGTCACAATCACCTGGTGTCACAATCACCTGGATGCAGGTATGACGATTCCCGTCTCACAAGTGATTTTTCCCCTCTGGGTTACCAAGGAGATGACTGGCAAATCCAGAACTATTTCCAGAGCAAAGCTGCCTCTAGATGTTCGAGATCCATATTCATATATCGAGATCATTTCCCAAGATCTTTGTTAGTGCTAGTCAGCGAGGCTCAGTGAAATTTACTTATGTTATCATATTTTATTCCATCTTGACAAAAATATGGAGGTAGGAGCATTTTTTTTAACTGCTACACTGCAAGTTCAACTCCATTTTGATGATGAGAAAAAGTAAGTCTCAGCAAAGCTAAGTGACTTGCCCAAGCGAAGTAGCTAACAAGGGCCAGGGGTGTGATTTCAATCCCTATGGTTCTAATCATGAACCTGGCCAATCTTTCTTTCTTCTTAGCATTGATTGATTGATTGATTGAATAGCTTAGTGAATGATTTTAATGCAAACAATCTGCAATCATTGCCTCAGGAAATAGAACTGGGCCAGCTACCTTAGAAATCCCTGCACATGCCCCATTCTAGTCATAGACTCTCTTACTTCTAGAACAGCCACATCCTTGGCGGTCTCTGTGTTATCATTCGAGTGTTGTTGTGACATTACAGTTAAATCTTGCCCATATTTTGAAACAATATATATTTTTAAAGTTTTATGTAATCAACATCCTTTTTTTTTCCTTCTAATTTATGTGACCCTTTGTCCTATAGTTTTCCATAGGTTGGACTTTGCTGGGTGCCTGGTCACAAGGCGGTTTAACATGTTCCCGAACCTCTGTATCTCCTGGAATTTGGCACCTGGATCCCAAAGGTGGTTCAGACTCAGGTTGGACGCCTTTGACAAGACCACAGGTTGTATTCTTTCATCAGGAGGGTCTGGTTTGTGCTCTTTTTGGATGATAGCAGCCATGATACTCAACGCATTGATCCATTCATTCCCTGGGGGTTGTCCTGACTCTACCGTTTCATTGCATGTATTCCCTGGAATAACTTTATAAGGATACAGTTCTTTCACCTGCTATTTGATCATTCAGTGGCATAATTCTTACAGGAAAAGGAGAGTAAATGCTTGATTCTTTTATCTGTTTTTGCTGTCATCCAAGACAATGAATTAGTTCCTGTCATAGGTTCCTGGATTTAAACATTTTTGTAAACACTGCTATTCTTATTCTTACTGAAACTCACTCTAATTGTCTCGTATGTGGTCTGTAGTAGGAAGAGGTCTTAGGGGCTTCCGTGCTGTCTGGTATTCCAACATGTCCCAGATTCATCTCACTCTAATTGTCTCGTATGTGGTCTGTAGTAGGAAGAGGTCTTAGGGGCTTCCGTGCTGTCTGGTATTCCAACATGTCCCAGATTCATCTCACTCTAATTGTCTCGTATGTGGTCTGTAGTAGGAAGAGGTCTTAGGGGCTTCCGTGCTGTCTGGTATTCCAACATGTCCCAGATTCATCTCACTCTAATTGTCTCGTATGTGGTCTGTAGTAGGAAGAGGTCTTAGGGGCTTCCGTGCTGTCTGGTATTCCAACATGTCCCAGATTCATCTCACTCTAATTGTCTCGTATGTGGTCTGTAGTAGGAAGAGGTCTTAGGGGCTTCCGTGCTGTCTGGTATTCCAACATGTCCCAGATTCATCTCACTCTAATTGTCTCGTATGTGGTCTGTAGTAGGAAGAGGTCTTAGGGGCTTCCGTGCTGTCTGGTATTCCAACATGTCCCAGATTCATCTCACTCTAATTGTCTCGTATGTGGTCTGTAGTAGGAAGAGGTCTTAGGGGCTTCCGTGCTGTCTGGTATTCCAACATGTCCCAGATTCATCTCACTCTAATTGTCTCGTATGTGGTCTGTAGTAGGAAGAGGTCTTAGGGGCTTCCGTGCTGTCTGGTATTCCAACATGTCCCAGATTCATCTCACTCTAATTGTCTCGTATGTGGTCTGTAGTAGGAAGAGGTCTTAGGGGCTTCCGTGCTGTCTGGTATTCCAACATGTCCCAGATTCATCTCACTCTAATTGTCTCGTATGTGGTCTGTAGTAGGAAGAGGTCTTAGGGGCTTCCGTGCTGTCTGGTATTCCAACATGTCCCAGATTCATCTCACTCTAATTGTCTCGTATGTGGTCTGTAGTAGGAAGAGGTCTTAGGGGCTTCCGTGCTGTCTGGTATTCCAACATGTCCCAGATTCATCTCACTCTAATTGTCTCGTATGTGGTCTGTAGTAGGAAGAGGTCTTAGGGGCTTCCGTGCTGTCTGGTATTCCAACATGTCCCAGATTCATCTCACTCTAATTGTCTCGTATGTGGTCTGTAGTAGGAAGAGGTCTTAGGGGCTTCCGTGCTGTCTGGTATTCCAACATGTCCCAGATTCATCTCACTCTAATTGTCTCGTATGTGGTCTGTAGTAGGAAGAGGTCTTAGGGGCTTCCGTGCTGTCTGGTATTCCAACATGTCCCAGATTCATCTCACTCTAATTGTCTCGTATGTGGTCTGTAGTAGGAAGAGGTCTTAGGGGCTTCCGTGCTGTCTGGTATTCCAACATGTCCCAGATTCATCTCACTCTAATTGTCTCGTATGTGGTCTGTAGTAGGAAGAGGTCTTAGGGGCTTCCGTGCTGTCTGGTATTCCAACATGTCCCAGATTCATCTCACTCTAATTGTCTCGTATGTGGTCTGTAGTAGGAAGAGGTCTTAGGGGCTTCCGTGCTGTCTGGTATTCCAACATGTCCCAGATTCATCTCACTCTAATTGTCTCGTATGTGGTCTGTAGTAGGAAGAGGTCTTAGGGGCTTCCGTGCTGTCTGGTATTCCAACATGTCCCAGATTCATCTCACTCTAATTGTCTCGTATGTGGTCTGTAGTAGGAAGAGGTCTTAGGGGCTTCCGTGCTGTCTGGTATTCCAACATGTCCCAGATTCATCTCACTCTAATTGTCTCGTATGTGGTCTGTAGTAGGAAGAGGTCTTAGGGGCTTCCGTGCTGTCTGGTATTCCAACATGTCCCAGATTCATCTCACTCTAATTGTCTCGTATGTGGTCTGTAGTAGGAAGAGGTCTTAGGGGCTTCCGTGCTGTCTGGTATTCCAACATGTCCCAGATTCATCTCACTCTAATTGTCTCGTATGTGGTCTGTAGTAGGAAGAGGTCTTAGGAGCTTCCGTGCTGTCTGGTATTCCAACATGTCCCAGATTCATCTTCTACATATTCTAGTCCAGACCTGAAACCAATCATTTCTCTAACCATGGTTTCTTTCACTGAGAAAAATTTCAAGACCACAATCTGTGTTCTTGGAATAATATCATTGCCACTGGATGTCAGAGTGGACAGAGTGAGGCAATCTATGTATTCGTCCCCCCAAATAAAGATACAACAACATGAGAATTCATACTGATATTTCCAAATTATATTCAAGGCTACAGAGGTTTAATTTGACCTCCACTATATTATATCTGAATCTCTCTCTCTCTCTCTCTTTTTTACACTAAGAATCTCGGTTCCAAAGAACGCAAGGGATGATAAAAGTAGAATCCCCCATAATTATCGACTTGCTCAGCCCACATAGACACACGAGCATTTCTTGATGACGGTTCTAATGGTACCACCACCAGCTATGATTATTGCAAACATCTTAATTCTTTCATTATGCTTTTACTCTATTTATTCAGATCTTATATCAATTACATACCATGATATTTCCCTTTTTGCTTATTTATTCTTATTTCTACAAGTAACTATATGTGTAACGCTCCCTGCCAGTCCTCATGCTCATGATTCTCTGGTCAGTTTGACTACCTAGAGCTTGTTTTCTACTAGACTCCTTAGGAAGATCTCACATGAACATTATTCTCTGAGTTCTTTTATCTTGAAAACCCTTTGTCTGTGCTTTTGATTCTTGAAGATAAGCTTTAGCTGGATATGAAATCCTGGCTCAAATTAATATTTCCTTAAATAAATATGCTTCATTTTCTGGCACAAAAACAGTGCTGGAAAAGTTCTCTGATAATAATCTAACTTTATTTTCTTATAAATATGTTTTCTTCTTGCCAAAGGATTTTTTCACACTTTTTCTTTTAATAAGTATAGTAATTTTATGAGGACATACCTTTTTATTGGTAGTTCTAGGTTAATATTGTCTTGCTTCAATATATAGTTTCATATCTTTTTCTTTATTTCTGGAAGGTTTCCTTGCATTTGAGTCTGTCTTACTTATTCATCCTTCGTGTAGCATTTTCCATCAGATACTGCTCTGATCTGCATGCTGGGACTTCTTTGCCTACCTTCAATACTTATTGTGCTATCTCGCACATTTTTAAAATCTCTTTTTCTCATATCTTGTTTATTTACAGCTACTATTTTTATTAAGACGTTACTTATGCTCATTTATGCTTGAATTCCTTCTAGTCTAACCTCCCTTTCTAATAGCATTTTTTAAAATTCTTATTTTTAATTGTTTTCCAGTCCTGTTAACCTCATTCTGAGTTTTTCTAATTCCGATCTATGTTATTCTTTTGTGTCTTGTGTTGTTTTTAAAATATCTTTCAGTTTCTTTTGCAACAGTTTTCCTTGGTTATTAATGTGGATTTTGGGAATGCTTTCATTGTCAGTGGGGATTTTATTCTGTTCCATAATCTGTTCTTCCTTACTGTAACTTCATATGGGTTTGATCATGACTGTCTTCTGTGGGGTTTATATATATATGTATGACATTCGTTTTCCTGAACTTTCAGAAAGAGGATTGGTTCCAATGCAGTTTTCCTAGCTTCACAGAGCTCCTTCTCTTCTGTTTAGATATGATGTTCAAAATAGGGTCGCTCGCTTTCTAATATTTTTCTGGCTCTGTTTCCTCCACCTACACTTTATCTTACTTTCTATTGCTACTATTCTGGGACCCCTTTCCTCCTCAGTTTTGATGACCCTTCTAACAGCATCTTCTCAACTTGGAGCTCTGTCCTAGATGGAAGCCCCAAGGGTCAGGATCAAGAGTTCACAGGGGCGGGACATCGTCAGACCCTTCAAACCTTCTTCACTTCAATCTGGCTCTCACTCATTACTAGAAAAGACAAAACCCCTCCGTCTTCTAGCTGCTGTTCTCAGATGGGTATGCTTTGCTTCTCAGTAAACATCTCAACTATTTTGAGGGCTTCCTGTTCTAAGGTCTTTTGCTTTCTTTTACACTGACACCAAAATTCTGGTGACCTTTGGAGATTTTTCTCTACTTGCTTGCACTTTGGGGTTTGCAGGAATATCTTACTGTCTGGTTTTGTTATGAATTTTGTCCCTGAGCTTTGACTTGCAATGTAGTTGCTCTATCTATATGTATATACAGACTGTGGAAAATCCAAAAAATATACCTCCTGCCTTCTTCCCTGAATTGTATTCTTTCTTCTTATAAAAGAAATAGTATTAAGGTTCTTCAGAAAAACAGAACCATTAGGAGACTCATATATACACATACACACATACACGTATACGTAGAGATTTATTGTAGGAATTGGCTCACGTAGTTATAGAAGCTGAGAAGTCCCACCATCTGCCATCTGCAAGCCAGGGACCCAGAAAAGCCAGTGGTGGAATTCCAACCGAGTCAGAAGGCCTGAGAACAGGAGGCTGAGGGTGTCCCAGTGTCAGCCTGAAAGCCTGAGAACCAGAAGTATCAAGGGCAGGAGATGGATATCTCAGCTCAAGCAGAGTGAGTGTGTACTCACCCTTCCTACGCCTTTTTGTTCTATTTGGGCCCTCAACAGATTGGACGGGGTCCACCCACATTGGGGAGAGCCATCTGCTTTACTCAGTTCACCGATTCAAATGCTCATCTCTTCTACAAACACCCCGGAAATAGTGTTTTACCATATATCTGGGCATCCCTTATTCCAGTCAAATTGACAATAAAATGAGGCATCATAGCAATTATACATTATTTCAGATGAACAAAAATATGGAGAGTGATATAACAAATATCAGAGTGTCCCCCATATTAAGAAGTAAAGCATCGCAGATACGGTACAAGCCCGCTGGGCATTCCCCTTCACGCACATGGCACTCAACCCACACCCGTGCTCACCACTCCCCAGAAGCAGCCACCAACTGATAAATTATTCTACTTCCACAGACTGGAATACACAGCCATGCAAATGAGTGGTTGAACCATCGTATCAACCTGGATAGATCTCAAGCACTCCGGTGCGATTTCCACAATAAAATGCACATTTCTTTCTTCGTTGGGCAAGGGAGCAGGTGTTTTCATATTCCCTCCGATGACAGTGCTCTCCAGGCATGTGGGAAGCTGATGAACTGACCAGTACTTTCCTTAGGGAGGTCTCACAGCGCCAAATTTGGTATTTTCCCATTAGAAACACAGACCTTTCTTACACTTCATGGTTTGTAATTTCCACAGGTTAATACACTTTGCACCAAGAAAAAGCATAATTCCTTTTCACCAAGCTGTAAGGAGCTGTACCAACTCAAGAACATAATTATGGCTGTGTTGTGAGCACAGCAGAGTTGATTCTTATTTGTGATCCTGAGTTATTATGCTGCAAGTCTGCAAAATTATTTAGACAGAAATAATTATACCCAATGTAGTCAGATTCAGAGTACTACAGATTGCAGTAAATTAGAAAGCCTGATCCTAAATATATATATTATCTTGTTTTCGTTCTCTCTTTCCCTGAGTCATTTAGTCTTTTCCTTGCAAACTTTTGATTCCCTTAACTGCTTGTCTTTGAAATTTTTTTTCCTTTTATATCATATTTTAATATGATGTAAATTTTGAGCATCGCAGGGAATCAGTCCATCCTTGGCTGTCTGTCTTCTAGGAGGGTGTGTGGTTATGTTGATCTTCTCTCCCCTGTCCCTGGACACTTATCTGCCACTCAAAGTCAAGCTGAGAAACTCACATCATCTTTAAAAGACCATCATCAAATAACCTCTAACCTGAGGGAGGTCAAACTTGGCAGTAAAGTTTTAAACATGTGCAGACCATGTGGTGCAATGGAAAGACCATGGACTTGGGGCTGTAAACCCACAGGCTGGTTCCATAATGCGCAGCTGTGTTAGTGTGTGCACCACCTTTCCGAGCATCGCTCTCTTCGTCTGAAAAATGGAGTTCGTAAGATCAGCCCTGCCTAATTCAGAGTGTGACTGTGTACTTTGCAAAGTACAGACTGTTATTAAGGTAACTGACAAGCAAGTGGGACCAGCTGACATGAACTTGAACAGGGCTTTATTTAACTCAATCATCCTCAACCTTGGCTACTCTAGAATCTTCCGTGGAAGCTCTCAAAAAATAACGATGCATAGGTCCCACTGCAGGGATTCTGACTTAAGCAGTCTGGAAAGAAGGCAAAGCATCGCGTTTTTGAAAAGCTCTCCCAAGGGACTGGACTGTGCAGCCAGGACCAACACGCTTTAACTACCCGACTCCCCCTCTGAGATGACCTATTATCTTGCAATGAATTAATCCTCCTTCAAAGTAGGCTTTGCTGCTGGCTTTGAATAATTATAAATTTGTGGTTCCCCAAACAGGCTTGCTCAGAACCATCCCAAAAGGTATTTAAAAGTGGAGATTTCTATGGGGTGCCTGGGCGGTTCAGCTGGTTAAGCATCTGCCTTTGGCTCAGGTCAGGATCTCAAGGTCCTGGGATGGAGCCCCTAGTTGGGGTCCCTGCACAGCGGGAAGTCTGTTTCTCCCTCTCCCTCTGCCCCTCCCCCCTGCTTGTGCCGGTTCTCTCTCTCCCTCTCTCAAATAAATAAATAATCTTTTAAAAAAATAAAATGAAAGTGAAGATCTCTGAGCAAAGTGCCGGATTTGCTGTATCAGAATGTCTAGGAGAGAAGACCAGAAATGAGAGCTTTTTTAATAAGTTGCACAACTCTAAATGATTATCTGAATGCTACCAGGACTTGCTTCGTTACTCATGGAGGGATTGCCTATCAGGATGAAAAAATGAGCATAGATCTAGATTTCTCCTTTGAAAAACCAAACAAAGTGAATGAAATCGAGTGGTCTATGTGAGTCCTTGCTAAATCATTCTTTTATATCTCAGTTTCTCCCAAGAACCTTCACTTATTCAATGCAGCTTTATCAAGCACCTGCACGCCCATGCCAAGCAGACAACTTGTGGGTCTTTGCTGGGAAACACCGATAAATCTCACATAAACTTTTCCTTATAGCATCTTGGTGGAGAAACAGTGATCAAGGAACCTTGAGAGTATTTGTGCATTACTTCCCTTTCTGGTATCCTCAGAAGAAAAAAGGCACGTAAATTATTTTAATATGTCCTGCAAACGCGCACTGTTTGATGTCTATGTACATCTCTAATTATGAGCAGCGTGGAGTCATTGCTCTAAGTCACCGTCAACTGAGAGCATCCACCCTGCTGAATTCCAAAGCACCCACTTCCTGTCATCTGATCAGGAAGGCAGAGAGAGGTTCATGATTGCTGCGTGGGTGCCCTCTACCTCTGTCCTCCTGAGATTTAGGGGAGAATTATTTTCTTGTCAACACTCATTTTACAAACGTCCCAGCTGCAGAAGGACTGACTTGTCCTCGTTCTTCCTAGTCAGCTTCTAAAGTGCCAAGATTGTAAGGGACAGTGGGAGGCAAATCTTACTTTAGAGAAAATGTTTTAGTAAGTGGGAATCTGTGACAGGTTTGAAGCATCAAAGCTACTCTCTCCTTTGTGATACATTGTTTGAAAGTCTTACGATGTTTGCAAAAGGATTACAAGATTAGAGCCAGCTCAGTGCTGCTGTTCATGGGATAGACAAGTCCTCCTGAAGGACAGCCTGGGCTGACCAGGTGTTAAAACTGGTCCTAAATCTAGTGTTTTCATGAAGTGCAAAGGCTGAGTTAATGCCCCCAAAGACGGTCGGTCATTTATTCGTTCAAGAAATATGTGTCCCGTGCACCAGTCATGGGTGCAGGCTATGGCAGAGGGCTCACTCCACTCAGTATTCACGCTTCTGGGTCTGCACTGGGGTAGAAGTATCATGCCGTGGGCTGGGAGTCTAGAGAGGCTAAAATGTGATCTCATTCTCCAAGAGCCTGGGTTCTGGTGGGGTCCACTGGCATGAGAGCTTCTTGGACTTTGGAGACAGAAAGAGTAAAAATTTGGGTGCAACCATCTATCTGTAGCCTTGAGAAAATGACTCACCACTTCAAAGCTAGTGTCCTCGTTTGCAAAATGGGTATAATGAAAGTGTCGGGATGTCTTCTTTATAAGTTGCCACGGTGAATCCATAAGACAATGCATGTAATGCACTTAGCACGGTTATCTGGCTCGATGTAACTTCTTATCCTTCTTATCATAGTCCGATATAAATTCTGCAGATTTTTAAAAAATATGCACATTTAAAAAATATGAATTATGAAAGCTTGGTAATCCATTGATAAGGACAAATTAAGCCACACTTCAAGAAAACAATCAAACAAATCCAGAACATGGGGCATTCATCAAGACAACTGGGCTTGTATTTTCGGGGTCAAAGTCATTAGGAACAAGTGACAAGACTTTTAATTTAGAGATATAACAACTACACACAGTATATGCAACTTGATGGGATTAAGTTAGAAAATAGACTGGCTATAAAAGGTATTTGGAGACCATAAATTAAATGTGAACATGAACTATGCATTGGACAAGTTCAGGAAATTATCAGAAGCTGTGATAATGATTCATATTTTTAAGAGATACAATTCGATCTATTTAATAATAAAATGTCAGGAAGTGTGTGACATACTTTTTATTTATTTATTTTTAAATATTTTATTTACTTATCTGAGAGAGTGAGAGCACAAGCTTGAGGGGGGAGGGGCAGGCTCCCCACTAAGCAGGAAGCCTGATGACACAGGGCTCCATATGGGGCTCCACACCAGGAGCCTGAGATCATGACTTGAGCCAAAATCAACAGTCGGACACTTAATGGACTGAGCCACCCAGGTGCCCCAAGACATACTTTTTAAGGGTTCGACAACAGTAACTCCTTTCTGGACAGGTAACTATAGACAATTGTTGAGTTAGATGGTGGGTTATTCATTTGGACATTTCCCTTTTCCATTTCTTGCCTTTGCTCAAACTTTTTGTATGCTTGATTTTATTCTTAAGAAAACCCTGAAATTATTTCTAATTACACTTAATTGTTCTCTAGCACAACTTGGAGGAAGATTGGCGCTGAGGAAGATGTGCAATGTTTATTGGGAAACTTTCGGAACCACTCCCTCGCCCCAAGGCTGGCGCAGTGATGTCAGAAGCAGGGAATAGATGGCTAATTGTTGAGGTCCGGATGGGGCTTCTCATCACCAGGACCGAGGGAATCCCCAACACCGGGTCTAACCCCCTCTTTTTGGGCTCCCCATGTGGTCCTGGCCAGCTGTTCTCTTCAGAACTATGTAAACAACTGTGATTACAAAACCACATGGAAGACCCCAGGTCTTAATTCCCACATCCCTCCTCTTGGGGGACCCTCTGTGGACCTGTGTAGACCAGGATCTCTCCTGAATACTCAGCATAATTTGTAAGAATCATGGTTTTACCACCTGTGGTTTAGGTGTTTTCTGTAACCAAACCACCTGCCTCCCTCATTTCCCCAGTACAGGCAACGTGTTGCCTCTTGCTTGAAATATGGTCAAAACGGGGCTGATGCGTAAGCAACTCAGGGTCCTTTCCTTCCTTCCCCATGCCCCACTCTTTCGGCTCGCAGCCCAGATGCCATCAGGATGGAAGAGCTCCTGTGTCACGTGGAACCAGAGGTGGCACCCGGGGCCTGGGCTGCCTTCATCCTTGCTCTGGTCCAGTCAGTCCTCGTGCATCAGTGGCTGCTCTTGAAGGCTCACCCTCCTCTTGTCCCTAAACTTGGGGCCCATTCGTTCCTTTTCAGGGCCTTCGGCTCCCGTCTGGAGGGAAAGAAGGATGTCTCAGGTGCCTTCCTGCCGCACTGAGGGGTGCGCAGAACTGCAGGACCGGGGAGGACAGGAGGCCTGGGAGAGCCCATGGGCACAGCTGGCTGCCCTGAGCCTACAGGAGCCTGAGGGCAGCTCCGTGGTGCCCTGGAGACCCAATGGTCACACTGTTCACCCTTCTAGAGCTTCGATCTTCGTGGTAAGTTGGGGCTTCAGACAACTTAGGGACCCATGGTTCCTAAATTCACCCCAGTTGCCTCTGGTCTCTCTCTTGTGACCAGATGGGCAAAGCTTTCTCCCCTTCTGGACAGAAACCAGTGAGTTTTCTTTCTAATCTATTTTATATGGATTAACTTTTTGCCCTCATCCTTCAGACTTCAGCTTTGATTTTCCAAATGGAGGTTTTTAGAATTCAAATCAGCTTTTCTCTCTCAGGAGCCTGGCTCTTGCAACTGAACACCATAGCTTTTGAGGTCATCATCCTGCGGCTGCTCTGGGTGGGGGAAGGGAGCTCCTAGGGAAAGCCCTTCTCACTGCTGGAATGTTGGAGGGGAGGGAAGGAGTAAAAGGAATTCAAAGGAAAAACAGGTGATAATTACTGTAGGCTGAGTACTGGCCACTGGAAGGTGAGCACAACCTTCTCGCTGAGACAGGGGTGTCAGCCTGGCAAAAGGGGCTTGGCAGATGTGATTTAGCTAGGTATCTTGAGATGGGAAGATTATCTTGGTCTATCTGGGTGGGCCAATGTAATCACAGGGTGCCTGTGAAGGAGAGACAGGAGGGTCAGAATCAGGAAAAGATGTCACAAGAGAAACAGTAGTTGGGAGTGATGAGCCTTGCAGGTGGAAGAAAGGGCCAGGATCTGAGGAATTCGGGTGGCTTTGGAAGTGGAAAAGGCAGGGAAAGAGATACTCTCCAGTCTCCAGAAGGAGCACTTTAAAAGGAGCATTTTTAAAAAATGAGATGTGTTTTGATTTATTCCTTATGCATTTGTTTTTGTTGAGATATGATTGGCATATGACACTGTGTAAGTTTAAGATACACAACATGTTGATCTGATATATTTATTTACTGCGATGTAAGTACCACTCTAGTGTTAGCGAACCCTGTATCACATCCCATAAACATCATTTCTTTTTTGTAGAGACAGCCATTAAAAACTTTCAGGTTTAGAATATAGCACTGTTGACTGTAATCACCGTGCTGTGCACTTGCTGTCCAGGACTTATTTATCTACTAGTGACAAATGTGTACCCGCCCCCTTTTCTTAAGAATTTATTTATTTGTTTAATTGACAGAGAGAGACAGCGAGAGAGGGAACACCAGCAGGGGGAGCCGGAGAGGGAGAAGCAGGCTCCCCGCCGAGCAGGGAGCCCCATGCTGGACTCGATCCCAGGACCTGGCGATCATGACCCGAGCCGAAGGCAGATGCTTAACCAACCACTGAGCCACCCAGGTGCCCCGCCCCTACCTTGGTACTGTTCTGTTCTGTCTTTATGAGTTTGGCCTTTTTAGATTCTACATGGAAGCGACACCATGCAGCATTTGTCTTTCTCTGACTTACTGCACTTAGCGTGATGCCGTCCATGTCCGTCCATATGTGTGAATGGCAGGATTCCCTGCTTTCTCTTTCTGCTGACACCTTAATTTTAACCCACTAAGACTCACTTTGGACTTGTGGCCTCCAAAACTTGAAGTTAATAAATTTGAATGGTCTTAAACCACTACTTTTGTGATGATTTGTTATAGCAGAAATAAGAAACCGGTACAGTAATCTGTCAAGATATTACCCAGTGGTCTGTCACCATTGGTGGGGTTGGATGAAGAATGCCATCTCTCTCTTGAGTGTGCTGTAAACCCCATGAGTGAACCCCAGTCTATTTTCTTGCTATCGTGGTCTGTCTGTGGCAGACACACAGAAGACATTTGTTGAAAAAATGAATGAATAAATTGTTTCCTTTCTTCAAAACTCTGCTCTGAAGACAACCATCTGTCCATCTCAAGGACCCATTATCTTTTCACTCCTGCAATTCTTGGCCTCTGGTCTCTGCAACATATGAGTAACAGTAAGTTACTCCTGCTGTGTTATCTGTTTTTCAGCATCAGACACCCCATGTCAGCCTTACCTTGCAGGTCTTGTTTCTGTCCCAAACATGCTTTATCTCAGTCAAGTGGTAGGACTGGAATGCTTGACATAGCAATGCAAATGGCCCTTCCAGGCAAGACTACACTCTCTGCCCATCTTTGGAATTATTTATGGGAACTCAGGTAAGAGCCCCTCATTCTATCCCCACTAAATGGCTTAGAACAGGTGGCTTCATCCCTCTCCAAGATGGAACCACACCTAAGACTTCCCCAGTGTAATGCCAGGGACTGAGCTTATCAGAGGAATCATGAAAACTCTTCCATACTCAGGTATTTTGTTCCTAAGGACTTCAACCATTGTCTGCAACTTCTGGCTCTTCTCTGAAAAGGTGGGCAGACTGGTCTTTGCAATGTCAGCAGATGTGAACCCATCCATGGAAGTACCTCATTCTCCTCCCCAGCATAGACCGTCTGCACCAGGGAGGCCATATGCATGTCCTTGTACATGGCCCCTGCAACCGATCAATAGTTGCGTACAGCTCCATGCCAGGAAAAATTCGGAGGCACCAATCTGAGTTCAGACAAAAAGAGTGCTGTGATCAATTAGTGATGCCTGCCGGGGACAGTAAGGGTAGGAGTGGTGGCATCATCCACTTCCCATTCCTATGCCATCCTGCTAGTGTTCGTATGCAGTTCAAACCACCCATTTTCTTAGTGTGTGCCTCTTTCCAGCTATATTATAAACCTCTCGAGGACAGAAATTAGGACGCAGACTTCTTTGAGTCCCTAGCACCAGGCATAGTGCTTGGCATATAGTGGGGTTTTTATAGACAAATGTTGTTTTATTGCTCTCTGAATATTGAAATACTCACTTAAAGAGAGCCAAAATTTTTCACTCTATATTATTAAGCCCCTACGAGAGCAGCTTTGTCTGGTGTCTCTCTTCTCTTCCCTGCAGGGTGCCCCAGGCACATAAGTGAACCCGACTCGATCACTCTTGCTCATGTCCTCCTACTGATTCTTCCCAGTCCTACTTGGGCTCCTTTTATTCTGCCCTCCACAAGTTAGACACCTCTCCTCTTAGGGTTTAAGACAGGGGCAAAGAGCCGTTTTCTGAGTCTGGCATTGAAGTAGTTGTGAACAGGTTAATTTTCTAGGATAACATCTCTAAATTGGGCAGAGGCACTAGCAGTTAGCAATTTGGGGAAACAACAGCTGAAAATTTATGTACATACTAATAGAGTTTTTTATTACATACTTTTGAATTGAGTATGTGGAACGGGATGCTGATAAAATGGCAATTGTGATTCTGGATTTAGCTGAAATAATGATCCCAACTTCTTAACCATGTTGTGGTTAAGAATGAATCGACTATCATACAAATTTCAATGAGGAAATTCTCTTCTTAATGATCCTTCCATATTTAACCATCATTCACAGATGACTCAGCTAAATGAATCGATGGAGTTTAATTCCCCCCAACCTTTCTTTGGAGTGACTACTAACCAGCTGTCTTATCTCATAGGTTCTTTCTGGTTTACTGAGAATACACCAGATGGTTTAAAACCCTATTCCTGCCACCCACCCCCCACCCAGTACAAGTTGGAAAGTGAGGGAGGCAGGTCCGTAACCAAGATGTTGTATTAGCTCTTGAAATGAGTTGTACTCATGCCTAAAGCTTTTAGCATTGTTGTGGGTGTTAGGAAGTGACAGTTAACTCTAAAAAGGGTTAATCAGATTTAGCGATTGGCATCCAAGTTTTATCAAATGTCAGGGTTTTCTCAATATGCTGCACGTCAGCGAGATGAGAATATCATCGAGAGGAAAATGTATAGAATGTCTCTGCTGATCCCAGGACACAAAGGGAGCTGTTTCCTGGGCAACCGAAATATCTTCAAGCTCACCAGGTTCAGGGTGCTTTCTCAGCCTCTTCCCTCCCGGGACTTGTGGATTTGGTCAGGGGCAGGACACATCCTCTTTGTGGGGGGAACTCGGGGCTATCCTGGTTGAGCTGGCCTGGGATCCCAGC
This sequence comes from Ailurus styani, assembly GCA_002007465.1. NCBI lineage: Eukaryota > Metazoa > Chordata > Mammalia > Carnivora > Ailuridae > Ailurus > Ailurus styani. The sequence continues at coordinate 4,615,046 of LNAC01000001.1, read as the reverse complement.
CGTCTCTCCTCCACCTTTCTTGCAGATGGGACAGAGAGGATGACTGCTGGGCAGAGTGTGGGGTGAATTGAATCCAGCCCAGGAAGGTTATTACCCTCTTGGTCAACTGTAGGTGAGTGGACTTTGGGAACAGATGGTGCCGTCTGCAACCCAAATTATAGGAGGCAGATTCAATGGAGAGGTAAATAGTACCTACCTTCTTTGCCAACAGATGGACAGCCTTCCACTTATTTCCCAGCTACAAGATATGGTTTCAATTACCTATATTTAAAATTCCAACTGGGAGTGGTTATATGAGCATAAAAATAAGGGGAAACAGAAAGCGAGCAGAGCTTAAGTTTTTAGGAGCATGGAAGAACTTTAAAATTAATGCTACTCATTAAATGTTTCAATCCCAGATTTATTTTTTTAAGAGACAACCAGAGAGAGGAATTTCGTGACAATAGTCAAAAGGCCAACATTAAAGAAGTACTGTCCCAAGCCCTTCTGGATGGTTCTGAAGTGTACCAAACATTGACATTGGTTTCTTTGAGCCTAGACATCATCTCTCGAGATAAAAATTCTCCAAACCTACAACCTATCCTGGGGCAGAGATGGCTGTTCTTCATGCAAACCCACTTCCTCTCCCAGGCCACCTGCAGCCTCCTGACTGCATTCCAGGGAGTTCAGGATGAATACCAGCTCAGACCCCGACTTCCAAGTGGTGAATGGCTCCTCCATGCACTTTTCCTCTTCTGGCAGCTGAATACAATAACGAGGCTCTAGATGATTTCCGAGTTCTGGGATGGAAAGAGAGTTGGCCCCTTCATCACCACGTGGAGAAGAGCCACCCACTGACCAGGAACACTCCACGGGTGATGATGTGAACAAGATCTGTGGTATCTGATCCGAGGGTCTATTTGGGTCTATTTGTTAACTCAGCCTAGTCTAAGCTGATGAATATACCCATCATTTTATAAACGTGAGTAGTAGCCAAATGCATTCGTTTAACAGATGTCTGTTGAGTGTTATTTTGATTTGTTCTAGGGATACCCAGGCGTATAAAGAGGATAAAATTCCTCTCACCGTGAGTTACATGGGGGCAGCCAGGTGAAACTCATGTCAATGAAGAAAACATTAGAAACTGCTGTAAGATCTAGAAAGGAATCAGAGGGGGCCGAGAGCACTTCAGAGGGGGAAGTCAGGGAAGGCATGTTCAAAGAAATCGTATTTATGCTTCTCTAAAGGATGGGAGAAACCAGACTTATGGAGAGGGAAGCAAAAGTGTTTCTGAGCGGGAGAATTGTATGTTTAAAAGCTCAGGGGTGGAAAGGACGGAGGGTTTGTGAGGAGTACACGGAGGCAGACACAGGATAACCCTGAGGGCCACAGGCATTCCGGGTCAGAGCACATTACAGGGGTCTGGCTGAGCCTTGGTCAGAGACAAGCATCAGCTCTCTCCTGGAGATCAGTGACCAGGACGTGTTGGTGAATTATTGAGTTGGGGGAGGAGAGAACAACTTTCAGATTTTAAGCATGAACAACTAGGTGGTTTATTTACAATGAGAGAGAGACCACAGAGCGGGAAGAAAGCCAAAGTTCAGTTTTGAACACAGTAAATTAAGATGTCCCAGAGATAGTCTTGTAAACATGCCAAACACATAGTTTGAATAAGCCTGTGACTCCGAAGGGAGCTTGGGCTTTTGATGCACGTCTGAGGCCATCAGTGTGTAGGTCACAGGTCCAGCTATGGGAATGCGTGCGATCCCCTAGGGGAAGCTACAGCTGGAATAAAGAAAGACGAGGACCCAGCCAGAGGAATGAACATTCTGAGGATGTGCAGGCATGAAGTCAGCAGAGGTGATGGAGAAATAGAGAGAGGGCAATTTGGATGACACAGCTCCTTCGAAACCAAGACAAAGCTGCAATTTCTGGTAAAGGACAATTTGTTCCTCTCTCAGGACTGGACAGGATGACAGCCGGAGAAAGGGGCAGCTGGGAAGGGGATGAGTGTGTGCAGGAGGGCCGTAGTATGAGGCTGGAAAGCCTGGCAAGCCCAGGGCGAAGGAACCTATTGGCCACGGTAAGGATTTTTCACATGACCCTCCAGCCAATGAGGAGCCAGCTGTCTTAAAACATGGACGCGAGTGGCTCACACCGTGACTTTGGAAGATCACCTTGGCAGGTATGGAGCAGGCACATCAAGGAAGGGTGAGTGTAGCAGCAGCTCTCACCATCCAGATGGAAGATCAAGGGCGTGTGAAGGGTGGCGGTGTCAAAGGAAGACGATGAGGCCAAGACAGGTGCAGACATTCAGCAGAATCTGGGATCAGCAGGGCTTGGGGTTAGGACCCAAGGAGGCAAAGACAACGGAGCATGGAAATGGGGTGCACTCTTGAAGCCGCAATCCCCAGAGCCTGACTGCTGAGGACCAAGCACCAGCTCAGTCACCAGAGAGTAATTTCGAGCTCACCCAGATTCCTTGCTTCTACTTCCCAGTCCCGTGCATGGTGCTGGACGGTGCGTGGAGACATCTCTCCCACGCCTCCTTCCTTCACCTGCTTGCCTCACACGCTCCAGGCCCGGCATCTGTCCCCGCACATGCCTCTCCACAACCTCTCCCCGTCCCTGTCCCACCTCTTTCCTACTCTGCAGCGCAGCGCAAATACCTAAAAACACTGGTTGGACTGGTTGGTGGTGCAGAACGTTCCTCAGGGAGAGGAAGGAGACTGAACACACACACCAGAATCGATGCGTGAGCGGTGCTGTCCCACCAAGTGAGCGACAGAGCGCCAAGAGCGTCCTCTGGGTAGGACGGAGGGGGACCACTGGAGGGGCCGCCGGCGGCTGGTGTCCCATCAGGCATAGGGTCCCACCGAGAAGACAACGCTGTCGTGTTTGCTCACTGTTCACCTGTGGCAGATGAAATGGCTGCAGGAGAATCTGCATCCTCAGGAAAAAGCCAAATAAGATGCCTGAGAAGGCTCTTTGCATCTTTCTGGGGAGACTGCTTCCAGTTGCGAGCTGCCGATGTTTGGGAGAGAGGGAGTTGGTGTAGGAACCACGTATTCTCAGGCAGCGGGGCGTTCTGGAGAGGGGAGCCCGGGGTGGGCAGAACCGCCTTTCAGGGGGCCCAACTGCGTGCACCTGACACCGCAGGACGATCCTGGAAAAATGCCACCCACGGAAGAAAGTGATACAGCAGTTACGTGAAATCACAAATTAGCACTCCAACGTGGAAATAAGACTTTAGCATGTCAGTAGCTATCATGGAGGAAAGAGCAGCAATTCTTAGTTGTAATCATTTGCCAAATTAGAATGAAGACTTCGTCATTGCGGGATCAAAGTTGGCCGGTCCGCCGCGTCCACGGAAAGACCTCCTGCCCGCCAGGCATCCGTGCTTGTGACAATGAAGCCTTGTGAAGTGCGTGTGCGTGTTTGTGTGTGCGTGTGCGATCGGATTTCCACTTAACTGCAGAAATAAGAAGTCAGAGAGGTTTCAGGTTCTTATCAGTGATTGCCGCTGTGTTTGAATAAACTGCAATTTTGTTGATTTAGTTAACACTGAAAAGTACGTCCCATTTTTAAAGAGCTAGATGATCATCCACACGTGCCACATTTCAGAGCTGTAATGAGGCATGATTACAATGGGATGAGAGTGTGATTTTTAATATAACCCTAAATGGATGCGTTCGAGAGCGTGCCATTCCTTCTCAAAATCATCGCTGTGCGAGTTTCCTCATGCTTTCCGGTGCTTCTGTGATCGCTCAAACAATTGTTTGATTTGGTGTTCAGAGCCACATTATTTGAAACTCCAGAAAATCATTCTGTGGCTTCCCAGCCATGCTTCATTTTTGTACCCTAATAGTAGTGCTTGGTTTGATCCCCTATTGAATTCACAGCCCTGGTTCTGAATGACTTTTTCCTCTTTTTGAAAGTCATCGTCATCCAAGGTGGAAGGGTTGAGAATAGCAAGGAAGTGAAAGGAATCGTTTTTCTTGTCCTCCCAAACTTGGAAGTAAGGTTTAGGTTTCTTCCAAATAATTGTTTTGGGGTTAAAAACATGCCTGCAGACTTCAGTTTATCATGAAGGGTTATTTGGGAATGAATGAACGCATGGATGAAATTGACAAGCATTCAGTGTTGTTACCTGTCCTTTATTATGGGCTCAGTAAGTGTTGGACTTGTCATTGGATAAGTAGTGGCTGTGGGTCTCACGGAGTTCTCAGACTGATGATAGACCCACCTGTGGATAAGCAATGTGGGACATGCTCTTGGGACATCTCGGGCAGGGTCAGCGAGTGTGGGCTGGGATAGCTCCCACAGAGACCAGCTCCCCCGTTCACTGTGGGAAACAGCGCCGGGGAAAAGAGGAAGACCAGCAAGGGTGTGAGCGTTGGCCAGCCCCTCCGTGGAGCCAACGACGACCAGGCACTTTATTCAAGAGTTCAGGGCTCAGAAAAATGTTTTAATTTCTTTTAACAATGGGAAGAATATAAGCCAGTCTGGATTCTATTTATCTATATACAAATGCAGTCATAAAATATAACTTTTAATATTTCTTTAAAAGGAACCATTATATTTCTTTTTGGAGGAAGGGGTTCATGAAGGCAAATGTGCCTCACGCCCCAGAAAGGTTTAATGTGGTCCTGCTACAGACTGATTCTCCTAAGTGATGTCCTGCTTCAGACTGATTCTCCTAAGTGATGCCCGAATGGGGACAGGACAGCCAGGTGTGCACCCTTGCGCAGGGACAGTTCCCAGTTAATGTCTGGAGTGTCAGCTCCTGTCACTTAATCCTGTGCCCCTGGGGTGCCGGCCATCGGGAGCTGGTGAGAAGCTCTGGGGCGCAGAATCCACAAAGTGGGATGGGTGAGCTGCTGAGCACAGAACTGACTCCTTGTTTGCGATCGGAAGACGGAGGAACCCCCCAGATGTCAGGTGGGGATCAAGGAAGACAGCAGGAAGGAGGGGGTGCTGTGGCCCCCAGGGAGCTTAGCCAATGAGAACCAGAACTGAGCTTCAGAAGGGACCCGCTTTGATTTTTCTTTCTTGAAAAACGGTGGATTTCAGATTGTGGGAGAGGAAAAGAAATGTGCGGGTTCTCCCCTGCCTTCCAACGCCTCGTCCCGAATCACGAAGGCAGAAAAATGTGGCCGGGCTATCCAGGGTCAAGAGGAAGATGCCGGCAAAGCAGGGGCAAAAGGGGCTGAGATGTGAAGCGCTGTCCCCCCGAGGGTCTTGTTGCCTCGAACAAGGGTGCACGTGCGTGGAGATTGGGGCGGGGCTCAGACCCAGACAAGGCTCCTCCCTCGGGCAGCTGCCTTCTCTGGGAGGGGGCTCTGTGGGCGACGACAGGCTGCGGTGCCCGGGCCCCTGGGTCCCCGCTGGCATTTACGGTCTCACCGGCAGCTCTCCCCTGCCAGTCGCTTCTTAAGAAAGCACGTCACCCGGAGATGGCATGGTGCTGAGCTCCTTCTGGCCTTTCTTCTTCGCACTTGGCCTTCTTCCCATCATCGAGGTCTGACTCTGCCACAGTAGCTTTCTCCCCAGAAGCACAGACCTCAGAGATTTTGAGGCGGCTGATTCCGGTCCCCAGACCCTTGCCGCCGTCTGTTCTCAGTCATTCGGATTGGCCTGCTCACCTCCTTCCGAAGAGTGGAAAGATGTCACGCTCTGCCTCTCTGAAGTTTGCTAATTCCCGAGCTCCTAAGAGAACCCAGCTATTTTCTGGAGGCCGATCTTCAGGACGAGAAGACAGAGCGTCTGGAGAGGTGAGCTGGGGGCAAGGGCGCAGGGTCGGAGTGCCCGGGTGGGCCCGCCGTGTGCTCCATGCAGGCGTCTGCTCAGTCCTGCGAGGCCCGGAGCTCAGGAGGGCCCGTGCTGGCTGCCCTGCGGTCCTGCGAGGCCCGGAGCTCAGGAGGGCCCGTGCTGGCTGCCCTGCGGTCCTGCGAGGCCCGGAGCTCAGGAGGGCCCGTGCTGGCTGCCCTGCGGTCCTGCGAGGCCCGGAGCTCAGGAGGGCCCGTGCTGGCTGCCCTGCGGTCCTGCGAGGCCCGGAGCTCAGGAGGGCCCGTGCTGGCTGCCCTGCGCTCCTGCTGCTGCCTCGAAACTCCTACCGCTTCTTGAAAAAGGAGCCCCGTATTTTCACTTTGCTCCGGGCTCTGCCACGATCTGATGGGTCCTGGATCTCGGGCAAGGTCGTGAGAACAAGAGCAAACTCCGTGGAGCGGCGCCAGGCCCTGTTCTAAGCTCTGTGTGCGTGAACACATCTCACCCCAAGTCCATGAGGCAGTTGCTGGGATTTATTGTTAGCTCCATGCTATGGGGGAGGAAACGGAGGCACAGAGAGGTTAGGCCACTTGTGTAAGGTCACAGAGCTAGGATGTGGGAGGACAGGGATCCGTCTAGTCTGTTCTCAGGGCCCTACATCTGGGCGCTGCCCAGCCTCCCCTGAGTCTGTCTCTGTGCCTCTGGGGGCCACACATTCCAGGGCTCCACCTCCAGGGAAGGGCCTCGCTCGCTTTCCAGATAGTTCTGGTGCACCAAGTCTCCCATACCCTGAACCCAGTGGACGAGGTCTTCTGAGGCAGCCGGGTTATTCCGACTTTCTCTTGTAGGAGTCTTGCCCCAGGGCAACGTCATCAAGCGGTCTCCCACATCCCATAGCAGACCATGAGTTCCTGCCAGCTGGGCGCTGGGTCTGCCTGGTCCCTGCCCCTGGCACCCTTGTGCAGCGTCTCCTTGAATCCCACGCGCCTCCCTCTGGCTCTGAACTAGCCTGGGCCCCCCGTCGGTGTCTTGCAACCATGGAACCCCAACGGGGCAGGACCTCAGGGGCCCCTCGGCGGCTCGGTGACCACACCCGCCTCCCTGGGCTGTGAGGACAATGACGCTTGCTTCCTGCCTGGCACAGACCTGACACACAGTAGGTGCTCAGAGAAGGTGGTAGTAGCCATTCGAGCTGGAAGGTAAGAAATATGTTCTTGCAACTTCGCGTGTTCACAGGATCGCTGGGAATTCGTTCCTGCGGCTGTGAGGAGGAGTTACATGTTTATCATACGCTCAGCTGAGAATCCAAAGGAGCTCTTTATTCTAAAGCGAAATGAGGTTTCATCTTTGACAGGTGTCTTTTTCGTAACGCTGACATCTTTCTCAAGTAGCTAGTTCTTTCGAATCTCTGCGAGCAGCTTGTGAGTGGTGATCCGTATTGGCAGAGACAGCCCTCTGCTTCTCCAGCAGCTGCCGAGAAGAGGCCTCGTGTGTCACATTCAAAACACTGTCCTATTTTCTGCCTGCAAGCCCTGACCCTCCTTCCAGACCATCATATATGAATGTAAAGGAAATGAATGGTCTGCCGTGGAGATGTGGTGATGCTCTAGGCTGCATCGGGCAAATCTTTCATAGGATCTCATTGAAAATTAGTAAAATAATTCCCAAAGAGGTAGAATTCACAAGTTCTCATAAAGCTTTCAAAACCAGATTATCTGTGCTATTCAAATCTGGGGTGGAAGTGGCCCGCAGGAAGCTCCTCCCAGCTCCCGCTGCCCAGTGGGGGCCAGCCCCGGAGGCCAGGGGCCGCAGCAGGGCCCACCTGGCTCGCCTCTGCCGCTCAGAGTCGTAGAAATCCCCAGACTGTAGTCCGCTCTTCCTCCACCCTGTCTGTTCTTGAGGATTCACCCAGAAATTTAAAAGAAGACACAATAGGGAAATACCAAAAGGACTCTAGGTCCAGGCTTTAAGTCCTGCAAGGCTCAGAAATTCTACATCAAATCCTCCGTGACCATCTGAAGCTTTCTTTCAATCTTCCCATCTTTGAGGCCAACTTGATCAAGTCTACAACGTATCCTTGCCAACCGCAAAGAGCCTTAATACTTCCTCATGTGCTCTTTGCACCCCAACTACGTGCTGGCCACAGAGGCAAGCTTTAAAGAACTGTGCCAATGTGACCCCCATTCAGGCCCCTTGCCCGGCCTGATTCATCGATTCTTCTCGTGCACAGGGAGTGCCACAAGCTCCCCAGCGAGAGGGCATTCCCTGGTCTTTCCAACCTAGCGCAACCGGTAAGGGGAGCACCGAGCCAGCTCGAGAAGGAATGTGGTAGCGTTTAGGGCGTTCCTTGCAATTCAGAAGGTGGAGGTGAGAGAAAGCATTTCCCGTTGCGCCAGGAGAGGAAGGAGGCGAGAGGAAGGGCCCCTGTGAGCCCCCCCTCGGCCTGTCCACAGTGAGAACTGGGCGTCGACGGCTCCGTGGCAAGAGCTCTGGTAGATGAGTGAAGAACGGATGCAGAGGAGGCCGACCCCGCTGCTTCGTCTCTGCAAGGACTTTGCAGGGATGACGCTGGGAGCGCAGAAAGTGCCGCTGTGTTTCCCAGGCCAGAAAGAGAGCCCGAGATAATTCCCCCGGGTCATCGGGTGGAGACAGAGAGATCTGGAAGTCTCTGCTGCTGCAGGGGGACACCCGGAGGGCAGTCGGCCCCTGCCGACTCACAGGTCTACAGGACCTTCCCTCCCAGCGGCCACCAGGCGGCTCCCACCCTCCCCAGACGCCTCTGCGAGGGGCAGGAGGCAGCAGGAGGAACCCCAGACGGAGTCCTCACCCCAACACCCCAGCTGACCTGAAGGTGGCCCTTTAAATAGAAGGAGATCCTTACGGAGCAACTGAGTTATGTCTAAATGGCAGGTTTAACACATTTCCAGACCCTCCCCTTGCCTTAAGAACCTGGGTGTGGATTCTGAAGGGACAGAAACCACCCGACAGAGAAAATGGGAGGCCAGGGTTATCCCCCCCCCCCACCTCTCTGCAGCTCACCTGCCCTATCTGAACATAAGGATGAGTTTTCCTGTATTTACGAGCTTGTCCTCAGGATGCAAGGGAACTGGAAAAGTGAAAGTGCAGACCATGGTGACAGTTCCACAGCCCAGAGAAGGAAGGGGCAGGGGATAAAGACCAGCACCCCCCCCCCCCCCCCCCCCCC
>LNAC01000001.1:4529877-4606012 GCA_002007465.1 Ailurus styani | reverse complement strand
CCCCCCCCCCGCCCCCAACCAGCCGCGTAAGTCTCCTCCCCGAACCCCCAGACCTCAGGTGCTTCTCCTGGCAGCGTTCGCGAGGTCACGTGCTCCGGCTTTGCTGTCCAGCTTGATTAGATTTTTCTGATGAAGTAGCTCCTTGCCTGAACCTTCCTGGTCCCCCTTCCTTCCGCCCACACAGCCACGCTTCCCAGGTATTACATTTTCCTTCTGGCCAGCGTCTGACCCCGATTGCAAATGTTTCTCCACTAAAACTTCTGACAAGAAAAGGAGAAATGACACATTGAGTAGGTGAGATGCTTTCAGTGGGCTCAGAACCTTTCATCAGTTCAGGAGAGAATTGTACTATCTGTGACTAACTGTAGGGCAAGAATATGAGCTGGATGGCTTGAAATGTTCCGAGGCAACCGTAGCTGAATAATTAGCCTGAACAGGCGATGTAGCGACCGTGTGGCAGGGACGCATGGGCTGGAAGTCCCCCGCCCTGAACGCAGACTGTGGGTAGTGTGGATTTCATATTTATGACCAGGTTAGTATTCCTTTTTGCAGAAAATTGAAGCATACTTAGCATCATTGATAGCTTCAGATTTCTAAATAAAATAAATTTTTTAAATGGTAAAAAAAATCCATGAAACAATAAGGATTTGGGTTAGGCAGAAATTTATCCTCACCCTTTTTAGGCATCTGCAGCTCAAAACGTTCCCTCTTTTGGAGATGATGATATGAAATTTGTAAGCTGGGAGATCGGGATCATTTTGTAGGCCAAGGTGGAAGCTTCCAGTAGATAAACCTTCAAGGGCCTTGTATTTAAATTTGCCCATGAATACAACCCTAATAAAAGACTGTAAAGTTTAAATGGGTACATAGTTGGAAAATAACTATGGTGCTCATAAAAGCTAGATGGTAGAATCCACGGATGAGAGTTCTGAACCCTATGGGGGAGAAGATGCAGGGAGAGGTCAAGATTAAGAACATATTCAGTGGGTTCATCCGGGAGATAAGGTTTATGGGAATGTCTGGGTCCTGGAGGGCTGCCTGCAGGGAAAAGCCTGCACTCGGCAAATCTAGCAAGTTCTCCCCTCAGAGCCTGGAGGGCCCGAGGATCTTTCCCCCCCTTTACGCCTTCACTGGGCACCCCGCCAAAGTTCTGTGGGGGGTGTCAGTCCCTGCTCCGGCCCCACAATGGGAACCGGTGGGACCTCAGCAGCTGGGCAAAGGCTGTTCTTATTCTTTGACTTTGCTTTTCTCTTAATGATACTCGGCGAGATGGTCTGGGAAGCGACCTCTGCCAGGCGAAGGACGGGAGCGGGAAGCAGAGGCAGGGCTGGCTCCCAGAGCTGGCGGTCATCTCTTCGCAGACTCCAGTCTCCCCTGGGCACCACGTGCGGGCGTCACGCCCCGGCGGGAGCATCGCGACAGGGACCCAGATGTCCTCGGCAGAGCCCGTATGGTGTCTCTGGGTCCCCATCTGTCCATAGGGATGGCGCAGAGGGTGGCGATGTGAATGCAGCGGGACACCTTGTTCTCTTTCCCGGAGATCACCTTAGTCCCGTCTGCTCCGGGAGGGGGTGGGACAGGGAGAGAGTTGGAAGGAAGAACGGCCGTCTCTCATCCTGGCCGTCCCTCCTCAGCTTCCTGACTCGGCTTCTCCACGGTTGCCTCCGCCGCCGGACAAGGGCACCCCGGTTTCCTCCTCCGACCTTTCTCCTGTCCTTCCTCCTCTGCCTCTCCTCACTTCTGCTCTTCCAATTGCTGCTGTCTCCCTCTCCGTCTCGCCCAGGGCTACACTTAATTAACCCACCTCTCCTGGCCCCCCTTGGCCATGACACCCTGCACCGTGACGTCCGGTCAGCCGTGCCAGGACCGTCCTCGTGGGCACCGTCGGGCACCTCCCAGGACCCTTGGGCAGCCGTGGCTGATGCCCAGGGAGGAAGCCAGGCCCTCTTGGCGTCCTCGGTGCAGCTCCCAGTGTCCTTTCTTTCTCCTGCAAAGGTGATGGGGGGACCGGGTCCGTCACACCCGGATGCACGCTGTTCTCCCCCGAGCTTTCCCCACTGGCGGGCGGTGCCGTCGGTCTTGCGTTCTGCTGGCCGCCCTGCTCCCTCCACCCCAGGCTGGGCGGGGTGTGGGGACGGGTGACCCGCGACACAGGAGGCAGGAAAAGCAGGAAGAAGACAATCCTGGTGTACATGTAGTTCATGTTTCCCCACAGCGCGCCCTGTGATTGATGGGAACGGGATGCGGCCCGGGGAGGAACTCATGAAGTATTTTGTTGAATAAACTCATTCCTCTTCCAGAATAAAGCTGAACAGCTTATTTTCCTTGTAAAATAAGACTCTGCCATAGTCCTCACTTTTTTTTTTTTTTTGAGTGGTTCCACTCCCAACGTGGGGCTTGAACTCAAGAGCTTGGGATTACGAGTCAGATGCTCTCCTGATGGAGCCAGCCAGGCACCTCTTTCGCCATCGTCCTTTTGCAGGTTAGTGGCTCATTTTCTTTCTTTCTTCATTCTTCCACTTGTTCGTGCATTCCACAAATATTTAGTGAGTCCTTCCTGTTCTTTGCGGGGATGATGAAGCAGTAAACATGATAGTAAACATCCCGTTGCTAGTGGGATTGGGACAGGGCACCAGAAGCAAACAAAAGAAACAAAGTGGAGGCTTCCCTGGCGCTTCGCGGGGTTTCAGAGAAGTCTCGCTGCAGAAGGAACACTTAGACCAAGTCTCATGCAGGTGGAGCCAAGCATGCGGACTCAGAGGGGATTGCATCCCAGGTAGACAATGGCGTTCCAGGTTCACGGGAGAGAGAGCGGGCTGGTATGGTCGGGAGGAGAGGGTAAACGAGTCTGGGAGGTGGGCTGAGTCCAGATCATGTGCGTCGTTTCTCACGGCGAGACACGGTTGGCACTTTGGCCAGGTCGGATCCTCATCGTGCAGGACTGCATCCGGGTTTCGACCACGAAACGCAAATAGCACCTGCAAGTCATTGCGACACCCAGAAGTCCACACCTGTTCATCTCCAGCCCTCCTGGGAGGCCAGCACCTGCTGAGTAGGGCTTTTAGGCTAGGGACAGGAGCATGGAATTCATTCGCAGCGCAATGGAAGACACTGCAGCGTCCAATCGACATCATTACAGACTGTCACCGATCACTCTGGCTATGTATGTCAAAGAGTAAATAAAGGCGATGGTGAAGCCAGGCCGCAGGCTCCCTGACGGCTGCGTCAGACACGCTGGCTATGTCCATAGGGCACCCAAGGGAGTGTGAGGTAAGGAGACACAGACTGGGGGTCGGCGGCAGACGTCAGGACTCTACAAGGTTGTTGAGGGAGATCGTGTACAGAGATGAGAAGGGGGTGCAGGATGGAGCCTGGGCACTTGGAACATTCAAAGTTTGATGAGAAGAGGAAGAGCTGGAAAGAGGTGGGAATGGAATGATCAGCGAGGGAGGAAAAAAACAAGAGGGTGTGGCGTCATGGATGGTGAGCGGGGAAAGTGCTTCAAGAAGGGGAGAGGTTGATGATTTGTGTCCGGTGCCACCGAGAGAGATCAGAGGACATAGGGACAGAGGGGTGACCACGTGTTTGAAAAGATCTTTGGTGACCTTAACAGAAAAAGTCATGGTGGAAAGACCAGCCTGTAGGCTATTTTAAAAAATATCCAGATTCTTTTAATTATAAAATTCTAGCAACATGTTCGTAAGCTGATGGTAGTGATCTCTGAGAGATAGAGAGGGAGAGAGAGAACACAAGGGAGAGGGGGAGATAACCATGGGCGCAAAGTCCTTGGGGGACTGGGGGGCTTGGCCCCTCATGGGGACAGGGACTCTCATGCACAACAAGCAGGCAGGGGCTGTACTTGGGAACAGACATGAGTGGGTTGATAGGTTCGTGGTGAGAAGATGACAAAGCGCCTGACTCATGGCTTCAGCTTTCTCAACAATGTAAGAGGCAAAGCCATGAGCTCAGATTTGCATGTCAAGGTTGGTGGGGAGTGGGGGTTGGAGTACAATGGGGCCATGGGACAGTTCGAGGAGAGGGTACAAAACCCCCCTTTCATCTACTGAGAAGATGGGTCTACTTACCAGGGACTTCATGCTTACCGGGTAAAGCAGAGATCATTGGGGTTTGTGGTCATGAATTTTTGTATGAGACCAGGACACATGATTGTCGGGTTTTCCTTTAACCTGAGTGAGGTTCACAGGTGGGGTCCCTTCGGTTTGCTCAAGGTTGGAGCTTTGCCAGTCATGTAGGGAGAGAGAAGCACTTTTAGGGGCGTGAATCTGATGATGGACGGTGGGCTCAGAGCTGATGGGTGGGGAGGAGGACCCCAAGTGGGTGGTGGCTAGTGAGGATGTGGCAAGAACACAGACTGGAAGCCTCACGTGGTTGGGGGGGGTGTCTCTGGGGTGGGAAGGCAGGAGGCAGTGGCAGGGCTTTGCAGGAGTGGCATTCTGGAGGTGCTGTATTTCTGCATGGCTGCTTGAGCTGGTGAGAAAGCTGGTGATATCTCCCACTCCACCCATCCAGCTAGGAACCGGGTCAGTTCTACCTCTATTGCCAACCCCCTGGGGCCCGTCTTCTCTTCTGGACTCTAACCACAGCCCATGGAGCGGGGCTGGCCCTCCCTTTCTGCCTGCTTCCTGCAGCCAGGCCATTCTTCTCAAACACAGACCAGATTGGGCCATCACTCCTGCTTAAAGGCCTCTAATGGCATCTGTGGATCAAGTCCAGGGCACGTCCTATGATGCAGGGACCCTGCTCTATGTTCCGAAACGGGTCTCTGCAGCAGCTGGACTGAGTCACTGGTAGGTCCTCCGGTGACTGTGGCTCCTTCCCTCTCCTACCGGGACACCTGCTGCTCTGTCCCTTCCTCACCGTCAAGACTGAGCTCTGCATGCTTTTACCACCCCCATCCGACCTTGGGTTCTCATTTCTCTCTTCGTTGACTCCTCTGTAGCATTTTCTTATCACTGTACCACAGAGCCTCGCATGGTCCCCGGCATGTAGTGCAGCCTACTGATTCTTTGAAGAATCCATAAATGAAACGTTGACCGGCTGCGAAGAACATTCCCGAAAATGCTTTCAGGAGGCTGCCCACTCTCTGGCAGCACTCGGTGCTTTCTAACAGGATTTTCCCCTCTCGTGGTCGTTCCTTAGAAAGGCCATTTCCAGCCACCATTCTTCGGGTACCTACGTAGTATACTGTAAAGAGCACATCAATGATTAATGGGTTTATTAAATAAAATGCCATTCATGATATTGGGAAACTATGTCTAATATAACATCTGCCTTCTTAAAAAATTCAGAGTATCATTAAAATAAAATCAAAGTGTAAGAAAAACAGAGCCATGTGCAGAAGTTTGTGACTAAGAACATATATTAGTGGAAAAAAACTAGTAGTGTATTTTATTACTAATTATCTAAATCAACACGTAAAAATGTCATTTGTCTCAAATACTGTTTTTGACAGTTTTTAGAAATAGTTATCTCATCGAGTCGAAGACCCTGTCAATTAGAAGATACACCACTATTTCATGCATCACCAAGAAAGAAAAATAGGCCCCCATTATCTATGATACCTTTACTGTAAAGTGTATACCTACCCCAAATGTCTGCCTCCAACAGAAGAAAGAAAGATCTTAGAGCTTATTTATTTCTTAACAGTGGTTCTCAACAGGGAGCGATTTCGTTTCCCTACCCCAGGACATTTGGTCATATCCAGAGACACTTTTGGTGGTCACAGGTAGGATGGTGGTGTTACTGTTATCTACTGAGTAGATGTCAAGGATACTGCTAACCATCCTGCTATGTTCAGGGCAACTTCCAACAACCAAGGATCGCCAGCCCCAAATGTCAATATTGCCAGTGCAGCGAGACCAGGCTCTAAACAGTCCAGGTGAGTTGCTTGCTTTTTTTACACTCCACCATCACTTTCTGGATTTTCTTTGCCTTTTTTTATTTCCATAGAACATGGATCTTAAGCAGGGCCCACTCTGAATGCACATATGAAAACTATAGAAGCATTTTAGGAGCAACCATGAGTGGCAGCAATGATTTATTTCAATAAGTTAACCTAGGCCCTACACAAGCCTTTATTTTTCCTACTCTAATATAAAACCAGAAGATACACTCAGCCACATTCTGCATTTTAATTATACTTTCAGAGGGTATAACAGTACTATGAATTAAGAAGCAGTAAATTTAAATTGATTCTTTCATATATGCTGAAAGATGCAAGCCTTAATGTGTGTCATAAGGTGCGAGCAACGGAATCAATTGTAGAATTTTTTAAAAGACACCAAAATCCTAAATTACACTGAGCTAATAGTCATTTCATCTGATGACATGTCTCCTTACCATCATTTGAACACAGTTCCACACTGTAGGCTTAGCAAGGAGCTAAACCCAGTAGCAAAAATGTCGGTGCTTGTGGGAAGTTTCCGCGTGTTGTAATAGGAAGCTCTGGAAATTATAAAAAAAGAGGCCTTTTTTGATCTTTTCAGTCCAAGATCTGTCTGACTTGATGTGCTTGAACTTCTGCAGCATGATTCAGTAAGTGTCACCCAACCTTGGGGGTGGCCAAGGAGAAGCAAGTCAAAAAGAATTTGTTGCTTCTCTCTCCGGCTTTCACGCTGGTGTCAAGAGGACATTTGTGAGAAGGACATGGGTGTCTCTAAGACAGTTACCTAGTGATAAAGAAGAGGCAAACTTCCACTGAGCTGTCCATGAAATTCCAAAGTTGAGTCGAGTGCTCACCCGCCCTTTAGGTGTTGACAACGGTTCTTTGCATGTTCTAAACTGCACCGTTAAGTATTCGTCACAGACGTCTGACTCCAGGCCTGGTCACCAAGAGAGACGGTCCAGTCCCAGGCAAAACCCTTGCAAGCCAGTGCCAGGCCGAGCTCTTGATTCCGGTCCTACTTCGCACTCCATTCCATGCCCAGAGTCACCGCGCATACTCACATTGTCCATGCTTGCCCTTCTATTTCCTCCCTACAATCAGAACCTGGTGGAAAGAAAAGTCTTGCTCTGCACATTCACAGACACTGGTGATAATGCTGTGGATTCTAACATTTTGATCCTAGACTCTAATTAAGTAGCAAAAGGCTCTGCTTCTGGTTCGCTGGAAGGCAGGCCTTGATCAATAGTTTGGAAAGGAAGCAGAGATGGTGGAGCTTTGGCCCTGCCTCAGAAGTCAGAGCTGTTCTGCAGTGCCTGGGTGGCTCAGTTGGTTAAGTATCATGAACTCAGGGTCGTGAGATTGAGCCCCACATCGGACTCCATGCTTAGCATGGAGTCTGCTTGAGATTTTCTCTCTACTTCTCCCTCCCCCGCTCATGCTCTCTCTCTCTCTAAAATAAATAAATAAAATCTTTTTTATTAACATATAATGTATTCTTTGCCCCAGGGGTACAGGTCTGTGAATAATCAGGCTTACATATTTCACAGCACTCACCATAGCACAAACCCTCCCCAATGTCCATAACCCATCCACCCTGTCCCTACCCTCCCACCCCCCAGTAACCCTCAGTTTGTTTTGTGAGATTAGGAGTGTCTCTTATGGTTTGTGTCCTTCCCAATCCCATCTTGTTTCATTTTTTCCCTCCCTACCCCTCACGACCCCCAACCCTGCCTCTCAAGTTCTTCATATCAGAGAGGTCATATGATTAAAAAAAAAAAAAAAAGAAGAAGTCAGAGCTGTTTACATGACCTGAACCTCAGCTCTGCCTTCTCATAGGGTTTGTCCACTTGCTTGCTGCCTGGGTGAGGTTTTTAATAAGCTCAAAATGTAAATGAAAATCCTGCTAATGGAACTTATGGAGCTTAAGCTGAGAATTCAATGAAGACAAGAGATGGAGTTGTCTTCTTCACTCTTGTGAAGGCCCCTCCTGGGCCTAGAACAGAGCAGGTGACCAAAGTATAGATATCCAGGGAAGAATCGGTAGACGGAGCACCTCTTGAGTGAGATATTGGTGGGATTGATTTATGTTGTACAAGTTACTTTCAAAGGCAGAAGTCTTTCCTGTGGATCTAGGCCGGGGTTGAACAATTGATTTAAAAGGCTCCCTAATCTATAATTTTGGTTACCATGTATGAGCAGTGACTGCTCTTTGGCCAGCTTTCAGTGTGGGAGGAGGATTCCCTACCCCGAATCATGGTGCCAGGTGGTATTGTCAGATGATCTTTTGAGTTGGGGAGGGATGGCCAGCATGCCAGGAACCATCACAGGGCTGGATCTGAGAAGGAATCCTGATTCCCTCACACAGCATTCAAGGCTTTTTGTGATTTTTTTCCCTTTAATGAATGTTTACTGAACAGCTACCGCATTAGTTTTCTGTATCACAGAACACTCCAAAAGGCACCAACTTAAAACAACAATTATTTAGTCTTGCTCACATTTCTGCAGGCTGGGGTGGCCGATCTAGGCTCACGGTGCCGGACACCTCTGCTGACCTTAGCTAGGCCTTTTCCCTTGTCCACAGCTGACTGCTGGCCAGAGGTTGCAGGCTAGTGTGTCTGGGGGGCTCGACAACACGGGTCTCTCATCTTCCTCCCAGGGTCACGGGCCAACACAGGTGTGCTCTTCTCAGGGCCAGGACAGAAGCGCAGGAGGACAGGCCCAACTGTGAAGGGCTTTCCTGCTTTGGCTGCGCTATGTCTTCTGAGCCAATGATGAAGTCAAGGAGTAGGGAGGTGCACTCTGTCCACGGAGAGGAGAGAAAAGAGGCAGTGGTTAGATCTGAACAAGGGTCTAATCTACCATATCAAGCATGTACCAAGAATGTCCCATCAGCCTCGTCACTAGTAAGTCTTTGTGCTCTTCCAGGCCCAGCTTTCCAAACACATGAGTAAATGAGTGCCATGAAGGTAGATGGCAGAGGAAGGAAGAACCATCATCTATTTGGCTTTGTGGTGAGATAATTTGGAATTATTGTAGATTTATGTCTAAGTCAGTAATTCTTATCTGTAGAGGAGGGGAGAGACTGTGAATCTCAGGACATCGGAGAATGTGATGGAAGCTTTGCTTCCTCTTCCTAGATGAATGTATACATAGAAGCACAGTTATCAATGTATAATTTTAGAGGAGTTAAGGGCTCCAAAGTCCATCTATGGATCTCCTTGGGATTTCAGGGATGTCTAGCCAAGAGCATCTGGTCTAAAGCTTCTACCTGGAAGGCCTGGAGAAGTTGGAATAGGACTGAGTTATCAAGAAGGGCTTCCAGAAAGCATGTTGACATCAAACTCCCTGAGGAGTTTGTCCTAACTGAGAATTAGATCTTGAGGGACTCCAGGATTTTCAGATTTGATAATGTCCCTGGATCCCCTATACTGAACTATTTCTGAGTGATATGGATTTATTTCAACAAACAAAAATGTACCAGCAATATACTCAGCAATATGTTCAGAAATGTGAAGCTCCCGAGAAGAAGTTCCCAGGAGACAAAGCAAACACGGGAAAAGAAGAGAAACATTTTAAAGCCGTTTAAGGCAGTGTATGGTTAAGCATCCAAATGACATCATTGAGGTGAATGCAAAATGTGTCTCAGGCGGTAACCTTGAAGGATCTCTGAGGATGCAAAGGGGAATGTGGGCCTTAAAGTCATGGAGGGCGGCTCTGCCCTGGAAAAGTAGAGTAACAGGGGACAACCAGCTAACTGCTGTCATGTCTAGAGGAAGACGCAGGTCATGAACTGGGGTTGGGTGGGAATGAAGGCATCTAAGAATTGTCAAGTGATGGGATGGGAAGTAGTACCAAGAGAGTCCCATTAACAACTTGCTTCAAAGACACAGAGATTAAACTTCGAGGGCACGTGTGTGTGTGTGTGTGTGTGTGTGTGTGTGTGTGTGTGTGTGTTGGTTGGTTGGTTGGTCAGGGAGAGGGGTTTTGAATGTCATAAGTGCTGTCTCCTCCAGATCTGAGAAGATGAACGATGTTCTAGGTCCATGAGAGGGGACGGTGGCACACTGTGTGCAGTGTGGTCTCTAAAGTCACACAGAATTGGGATAAAAACCTGGCTGTGCCCTTCACAACAGGGTGATGTTTAACCTCCATGAGACTCAGTCTCTTCAACTGAGGCTGGAACTGGTAATAGTGCCTTCTTAGAATCGTGATGAAGACCTCCTGACCTGACCCAGAGGAAGAGGTTGTGCATTCTTCAGTGTACAGTCAGTGCTTAGTAAACGAACACATCCTTGGGTTGGTGGTTAAACTTTTTTGTGAAGTAACTAGTCTGTGTAAAAAGGGAGGTTTGGCTTATATAAATGGGGTGCCAGAGGAGAGAAATTAGTTTCAAGCTTGGATCCAGAAGTTTAACAATACCAACAGGTCTCTCTCTCTCTCCCCCTCTACCTCTCTCTCTCTCAATCCCTCCCTCCCTCCCTCCCTCCCTCTCTCTCTCTCCTGTTTTTGCTTTCTCCCCCTTCATCTCCTCTGACTTCTGGCATAGGTCTCCTTATCAGCCAAGCTTTTTATACATCACAGTAAAGATGTTCTCTGGCATCTCCAGGTTTATTTGGCCCATAGTCACATAATTTTTAAAATTTTTATTTTTATCCCAGATTTATCACATGCACCTGATTTAAAGGATCAACTAGCTCTAAGGGGGCACTTCTGTGAAAACAACACTTTCTACCTCCTGTTCCATTTCTGATCTCAGAGTCATCACTTTCAGACTTTTTGGCTGATTGCCTTTCTATTTATCTCTCAATAACATGATCCTTTTTGATTTTTTATTTTTCAGCAGTATCGTATGAAATTTTTCTGTACAAATTAGACAATTCACCACACTCCAGGAATACACTCTTTCCAACATCTAGTTCCCAATTTAGTTAAATTACCCCTTGGTTAGATCATTGTTCAATAATTACATTACTATAACTATGCAAATGATACTCTTTGCTGAGTCAAGTCGTTAATCGTGATTACTTTTTTTCTTACACAACTTTGTTTAATTGGAACAAATGGCTTTGTCTGTACTTTTGCTTTTCTTTTTCTTTACCTTTATGTGGATTTGTTTTTTTTTTTAAAGATTTTATTTATTTATTTCACAGAGGGAGAGAGATCACAAGGAGGCAGAGAGGCAGGCAGAGAGAGAGAGAGGGGGAAGCAGGCTCCCCGCTGAGCAGGGAGCCCGATGCGGGCCTCGATCCCAGGACCCTGAGATCATGACCTGAGCCGAAAGCAGAGGCTTTAACCCACTGAGCCACCCAGGCACCCACCTTTATGTGGATTTGTCACTAAGTCAACCCCATATTCTCCGGTTGTCTAATTCTCCTCTCAACATATGCAGAGATTCGATTACTTTCATTTTCTTACAGAAATCTCTCCCAGAATCATCTAGTACACACCAATGTGGACTTTCTGTCCTTCAGGCCTGGTGTGCAGATCTCACTGGGGATCTCTTCTTACCATCATCCTGGGAATTTTCTTGCTTGGTCTCCTGTATTGATGTCCTGTTACATGCACCTCTCACATTTTCTCCTTTATAGGTACATAGGCTTATTTTTGGTGGAGCAAATCCTGAAATTCTTCCTGAAAAAAGGTGTGAGGGAAGTATAATTTGGATATCTTACAAATCTGAAAATGTTTATTACAGTCTTCCACTGAAGGGATAATTTGGTTGGGAATAAATTCTAGATTGGATATCATTTTTCTTCAGAACTTTGAAGGCATTGCTCTATTCTCTTCCAAGCTCTCAATGTTATTTTTGAGAATTCCAAAATATTTCTGGTATCTCCATCTTTGTAGGTAATTTGGAACTTTGTAGGATGAAATTTGCTGAAATTTTATGATGGTGTATCTTACTATGGGTCAAATTTATCTGTAGTGCCAGACACTTGATGAGCTCCTTCCTTCCCAAAAGTCGGTATCTTCTGTTATGGAAAATGTTCTTGAATTTCTTTATTTACGATTCCCTCTCCTCTCATTTTTTTTTAAATTTTCATTTCTAGAATCCCTATTATTTTTATGTCAGAACTATGGGATGGGTACTATTCTTTAATTATCTTAATGTTTCTCCTTAGCCTTTTCTCTGTGATGTCTGGGAGATTTATGCAACCCTATCTTTCAATCCTTCTACTGAGTTTTTTTTATAGTTTTAATTTTCATGCGCTCCTTTTTGTCCTCTAAATGATTTGCTTTACATAGCTTTCTTTTCTTACTTTATAAACACAATATCTTCTCTTCTTTCTGGGAGAATATTAGTGGTTTTTTTTTTTTTAAGTTTTCTTCTCAAGTTACTTTTACTTCCTGTTTGTTAGTTTCTGTCTTTCAGGATAACACACTGTTGCTATGGACTTCCTTCTCATTTTCTTTGTTCTTACCAATTCTGCTGTTATAAATATCTTGTACTCATTTCAGTTGCGTCTCTGAGTTGTCTGTTTATATTAAGAATGAGATGCTAAAACAGCCATAAATTTTGTCTGTGTGTTAGTGGGTACTATCAGCCCTGAACTTCAGTGGATTTCACTTGCCTGGTCTGGTTTTATGAGAAAACCCTAATGTTTGTATCTCTCAGTTTATCACCTTGAGCTGGGTAGATTCCCCAGAGAAGGTGTTACATTCAATTGTCTTGAGGGTAAAGACCTCTCTAACAGTGTGAGGGAGCCATGCCAAGGAAGAGACTCACGGGTCTCAGCACTGAGTATAACACTTGTTCAACCTCTGTTTTCAGAAAAGTATCCCCTTGACACCACTACACCTGATTCTTCCCATCAGGGGATACTCTGCTTAACCATTTCTGTAGCATAGACCCATAGTCCTCTGCTGGAGCAGAAGTTGTCTGGACATGGGGAGTGGAGAGGGGATGTGGGATTGGATTGAATCATGTCTTAAACTCCCAGCTGATCCTTTTCTTTTTAGTGCCACCTTCCCCACATCCAAAAGCAACTGGTCCCATGAAGACTTAAGACTCTTGATGGTCTACTACTAAACTATTTTAATAAGAACGTTACTCAGGATTTACTTGGTCAATTGCTCATCACTCAACAAAGCACTTGCTGTCATCTTCTATTCCATTCTTTTTGTTCTTATATGTTTCTTCTATCTGAGTTTAAAGAGACACCAAAAGGAAACGCGTGTGTTCAGTTTTTGGTGTTCTTAAAGCTCTTTATCACCCAAACTCCATGCGATATCTCCCAAAAGACTATGATAAATATGTTGGATCACATGCCCCAGCTCCCAACTTGGCCCTAATCCCTGTGATCTTTATTCTTTTGAGAATCTGGGTCACCTGCTTTTCGTAGTGGTAGGCAAGGGGCAACTATATGATTGACAACTACATGAGAATCATATCCAACAGCAGTTCCCTAAAGAAAGGGATGTAGCACTAACGAACAGGTAACAAATGTCCCAGACATGGGGCAGCTTTGTCTTCCAAAAGGTGCTGGTCTTGAGGAAGCAAGGATTTCCCTTGTTGCTTTGTATTCAAAAAATGTTGGCTCCATCTCAGAAACACTAGTTATCCAAGCAGAAAGCACCTCCCTTGATGTTTTTCTCGATTGTAAGCTTTAGCAACATCTGTTCACACTTAGTGTTTCTGAGTCAATTTATTAATGTGGGTGCCCATTAGTTTGCAAGGACAGCAAAGGCTTCCAGAAGAAATTCTGTGCCCTGGAGAGAAAAAGGAGGCCATTGGCAAGGAGCTTTTACAGAACTCTGGGCCTGGGACTCTGGGTATGCATATAGAAAAGGGTATATGCAGTACCCGGCCTTTATCTGAGTGACCAGTGACAAAGGGACATGATACTTGTTTCCCTGATTCCACCTCAGAAGTCCTAAAGGAGGGAAATCCATTTTGAAAAACTTAAATAATCAGGGTGCATCGTGAGGGTACATGTTCTTTACTCTTGTATTTTGTGTTAGTCTCTGGAACACGATGCTGGGACATTCAAAGAAATAACGTCATCCTTCTTAAGTTTTAAACTCTAAGCGAGACAAACTTGTGGTTTCTTTTGAGACCTCTATCTATGTCACAATGACATAGTTTAGAAGACAGGGATTCTGAAGGACATTTTTTAATGGCAAACTTTAAATGAAGTCAATCCTTGGTAGCTCAGTGACAATGCCTGTGCGTCACTGTCCTTTTCCAACTCAAGAAGAACAAAAAAAGAACCAGTTAGTCACATATGATGAGGTGTGATGACATTTTTACTCCTGAACTTTTCTGGTATAAAAGGGTCACCCAAGGAGGATCTGACAGTAAGTGTGAAGAATCTGGCCATGAAACCACCGGCCTGCAGACATTTCGGAAAATCCAAAATGATTAGGTGAAAGACTGCCTTTTTCCACAAAGAAAACTGTTGCGTTCGTGTATGCTTTTTTACTTATACTTGCCTAAATGAAATCAATCTTAGGGTTTTCATTCCCTATCCTACAGCTCATCAAAACTCAGCCTTCTTCTACTTCTGTTGATCTCCACCGTGGATGTGTGCCGGCGCTATCCTGTTCTGCCTTCTAAGGTAAGAGTTTTACCTCTGTTACTTGACTAGATGGTTTATAAGTGTTTAGGTTCAAAGTAATTGCCAGGAATATGTGACAGAAAAGTGATTTCTCTTAATATTAGAGCTTTCAATGAAAAAATAGAGTCACGAAATTAGTTAAAAGAAGCATTTCTGTGACAAAAATAATGCTAGACTTATTGAAATCTGTTTTGAATTATTTAGGAGTTGGCTCCTTCATAGAAAAGCATGCATTTCAATGTAAAATGTACACAGTTTTGTCCATGACAATTTGTTTATTCCATGTGTCCAGTCACGATCAAAGTGAACATTTAACCATTGAAACTATATTACAAATATAATGGATCAGTTTTTTAAAATAGCGAATTTATCAATTTTATAAAAATGGTAACTTTTCAGATACAGAATATAGATAAAATGACATATCTCAGCGAAATGCCACATACAGTATTAATTCATGTGTTTATTCAAGAATATGGATTGTCTAACATTAATCGCTGAACTGTTCGAAACATTCAGAAAATGAACGTGTTTCTTTGGAATATTTAATATTATTTCTACATGATATTTCAGTTGTTTTAATGTCAATACTTTGTTTAAAATTTTAAAATATTTTTTTGTCACTGAAAATGTTTTGTATTCACTGAAACTTAACCTGGCATAATGAATCAATGTAATTCATGAAACTACTTTTAGGATAATGAGATGCTACATAAATCCTAAATAATAGATATACATCCAAACGTAATGATCTAGCTATTTATGTTACTGGTCTTCTTACTAATCTTTGCATCTGTCATTTTTCTATTTCTTGTTTACTTAAGTTAGCTTCTTTTTTCCTGATTTAGTCCTGTGAGCATTCAACACTAATTGAGTCATTGATTCTATAAGACACCAACCATATTGATCAAGTTGATGAGTCACAACCCATAGATCGGTATATTTTCTCAAGTGTCTTCCTAATTACTTTCTATTCTTTTCCCGAAGGTTTGTTCATGACATTTCTGTTGAACAAGAGGCGTTTGTGTGCAGCTTTTTTTTTTAAATTAAGAATGTACTTTCTTCTAATGTACTTACAAATATGCTTGTCCATAAATGAAGTATTTCTTCTTTCCATGCATTTTCCATATTTCTATTTTTGCATGTGACAATTTCGTTCTCATTATAACTCCATCATGTAGCAATGGTACCAATTTGACTGTTTAAGGTGAGTAATTACAGACAAACAATGCCTAGGCTCTTGTAATATTTGTTGTGAACTTCATAAAGTAGATCAACTTGGCAAATACACCATATTATTCTGTTAACAAGTCAGCTCTGGCAAGGACTCCCTTCAATGATCGGCAAAGTACATCAGTATCTTTTTAGGGATGTTTTCAGCATCTTATAACCAGAAATGATGCGTTTCTTTTCAATACAAAGGTGGTATCATGAGTATTTCTGGAAAGAACTGGAATGCTTCCCTTCCCGAAATGACTCATAGAGCCCTCCTTTTTGGGGATTTAAAATAGATGGCATTATATCATGCTTAGATTTCCTCCATTAACACAGGGAAAAACACATAGTGGGTGTTCAAATAAGAGTTTTTGATTTATTCATTTGAAAGAGAGAGAGAGAAATCAAGAGGCAGAGCACAAGCAGGGGGGGGGCAGAGGAATAGGGACAAGCAGACCCCCTGCTGAGCAGTGAGCCCTGATGCAGGTCTTAATCCCAGGATCTCAGGATCATGACCTGAGCTGAAGGCAGACCCTTAACAGACTGAGCCACCTAAGCATCCCACCTACAAGCCATTTAATTTCCTCATTTAATACCAAGGAAATGATAATACCACTTCATACAGAGAGCTTTCTGAGGGGATAAAATGAGTTGATGCCCATAAAGGATTTACCACAAAGAAGACGTTGATAAATCTTTGTTCCGTTTATCAATGGAACTTGCAGTTGTAACTCATGAGCATGTACTTCCTCTAAAACCACAAAGGAGGGGACGTAGGACAAGTGTTGAAAATTCTGACTTGATCTCTGGGTCAGGCCCACTTCTTGGACCTGCCAGCCCTGTTTCTTGGGACATGGCCCTTTGTACTTTACTTGGCTCCTTCACCTGGAAAATATGGGCTTGAACTGCATATACTTGATGGCCAATTTGAGCTCTTGATTCCAGACATGCACTTCGTTCAAGACTAAGCGCACCCTATACTATCTGAGCCTTCACACCACTGATGAAGAACTGAACCAAAGTCAAAAGACGAAGACGATATTGTTCAAGTAGCAAGATAGTCTTATGGAGAAACTTGGTAAATGGCCAAGGATGAATCTCAGAGGGAAAGTGTTTCCAACTGGAACCTGAAGTTGGGTTATCATGGGTTGTTTTTCTTAGTGAATTTTTTTTAAAGATTTTATTTATTTATTTGACAGAGAGACAGCGAGAGAGGGAACACCAGCGGGGGGAGTGGGAGAAGGAGAAGCAGGCTTTCCCACAGAGCAGGGAGCCCCATGTGGAGCTCAATCCCAGGACCCTGGGATCACGACCGGAGCCAAAGGTAGACACTTAACGACTGAGCCACCCAGGTCCCCCTCTTAGTGAATTTTTGAAAACTTCTCAAGACTAATTAGTGCCACTTGAAAGATTCTTTTTAAAGTAATAACAAGATAACTATGTATGGTGTATGAAGCAAATCCCAAAGGACAGCAATTACGTAAGTAGTATAAAAACTAGACAAGAGAGTAGATATGAATAATACTTTGTATTGAGATAAAGTATATGTTGTGTTCTAGCATAATTTCTCCCTCAGAAAGGTTGGAGACATTGGATTTAAAGCCTTAAGATTTTGAAAATTGTTACAATTGAAATAACTTTTAACCCTAAACCTGTATTCTCTCCCTCCTCCCCCATCTGAATTGCCAGGTGTCTGGAAAATCTGATTACTTTCTCATCCTGTTGAACAGCTGCCCCACCAGGACGGACAGGAGCGAGGGACTAGATTTTCTAAAGCCCATTTTCGAGAAGACGTTTATGAAAAGGTCCTTTCGCAATGGAGTTGGCACGGGGATGAAAAAAACTTCCTTTCGAAGAGCAAAATCATGAACAAGTGTTCAAAGGACTCTGGGAATTAATCTCAAACTTTGTAGAGTGTGACTAATGTGCTAAAAGTCAGTTATATCTTTATCATTAAGTATCGGTGTGCTCTCAATTCTTAAATATCATTTCTCTCTGAGCTGGTACAGAGTAAATTGAGTTTAAAAAAAATGTAAACCTGACTCAAACTTTCCCTGCAAGAGAATAAACTATTTATGTGATCAGTTAGCAACTTCCCTGGCTAAGGATGAACACATTTGCTTTGATCTTAAATTGTCCAGAAAGTATGAGCATTTTTTACTGTAATGACATTGGTATGATTTCTTTCTTGGCTGTAATACATACTATCATGATACTGATTTCTTTTTCTTTTAAGGACAGTGTTCTGAAATGACTCAGCAAGGCCAGTTCTTTTGGGATGTGCTATATCAGTTTCTAAGAGAGTCTTGTGAGATCAGCCAAAGTTAAGACTCATGCTACAGCTGTATTTTCCTCAACCAATTGATTGGTACCAGAAACAAACGTTACCTGTGCCCTCTAGAAGTGACTCTTGTTGTTCTTCGACAAATATACTGGGGCATGGACTTTTGTTTTGTCTTGGAAGTTTGTTGTTTCCTTTTATCTTAAAACACAGAAACACTGCCAGTAACAATAATGACAACAGAGAGACTGTTGGTTGCCCTGTGGTGAGGAGGAGAGCTTTGGGAGCCGGTTCCCCCAGACTGTACTGATTAATTCCCTATTCCTTCCCTCTCCACAAAAGACCTGGACTTCCCTTCCACTGAAAATCCTGACGTTACTTTTTTTTTTAAGTAAGCTCCACACCCACCATGGAACCCAGCAGGAGACTTGAACCCATGACCCCCACATCAAGACCTGAGCTAAGATCAAGAGTAGGATGCTTAACTGATTGAGCCACCCAGGTGCCCCCTGACATTGCTTCTTTTAAAAGGATAATGCAACCTTGGTTGGTGGGTTATTTCTTCAAAGGCTTCGCTTTAATAAATGTGTACATGTATGTCTGATTCTGCAACAGTAAGGGCATTCTGACAAGAAAATCACTCTGTTTCCACTTCAGTCTATGTGTATAGACACAGATGGGGTGAAAAAGTCCTCATGCACTTTAGAATGGACTAGGGACCCTCATGTCCCTATTTTGCTTTCTCTCCCTATGGTCTTGGGCTTTGTTCCTATGGGGACAACTTTAGAAATCTAAACAGCTGGCCGGCCACAGCTCCACCGTCCCTAGTCTCTATGACCAAACATCTTTTGGAGCATCTAGAAATGTGCAAAGGAATTTATCTGTTGGTTATGTCCTGTCTGCTCACAGGTTCTGCAGCACCATGAGGCTTAATGGTGAGATGCAAAGTACTTCCAATAAACTGGAAAGTTTGACAGTAGATTGTCAAGGAATCTAGTATCTTTTTTTTTTTTTATCTGTCTAGCATTATTGGCAGGGAGGCTAATTAGCTAGCCCAATAGGTGCTATCTACTCTTGTAAAGTTGAAAAATAGTTACTGCATTAATATGCTCATGGTAAGTGTGATGTCGATTGGGCATCTCATGTAGGGAAGAGATTATTGTTGCAAGAGAATCGTCGTGATTTTCTATTTGCATTTATATGGATTGGTTGGAGCAATAAAACACTAAAAACATAATTGGAAAAATTCTTTTCCCACTTCTGGATCTAAAATATCATTCTAACCTCAGGGGGAAAAAGGCCTATGAAGAAGTAGTGGCACTCTAAAAACTGTATCAGAGGAAAAGCTGGCAGCAGGGAAATTTACTTTCTGATGAGAAACTGTACCTCTTACTAAGATTTTAGGAATAAAATGTTTAAGATGAAAAGTACTTACGAGTCATGTTTGGATAGTGTCATTAGAGAGGTGAACAAAGGCTAACCATGTCAACCTTGTGGGAAAGTGAACCCCAGCCAGTGTAGAAATGAAGTGGCCAGGGGACTGTATTCAATCTTCTTCGATGCCAGTTTCTGCAGGGCCCTGAGCCCACCTGCTTCCAAGGCTGCATGAGAATGACCTCGAGTGAGGGGGGAGGTGGCGATGAGCTGGTCACCAGATGTTAACGACCCTTTGCCCTACTCTTGTCCCCAGGATGTGTTGATGGAGGGCTGAATTTCACTTTTAGAGCCAGCTGCCTCAGGCAAGGCTTTGGAAGCCCTCAGAATGTGCACATCTCAAGGAATGAGTAACAGTGTGAGTTAGTTTTGGTCAACTGTACCTTAAGCTGTTTAAATTTCATTTCTTATCTGAAGACATTTTTTTTGAAGGGGAAAGAAAAGAACTCATGAGGTCCTTGGACACGTGAGGCGAAGATGCTATTATGGGGAAGGTGTATACAAAGCAGGACTGGACAGGCAGGATGCCACAGACCCCTGGGCCACATGGACCTGCTTGGATCCCAGTGCAATAGTTACTCAGTTGCATGACCTTGTCTGAGCTTCTAGGGCCTTTCTGAGCCCAAGTTTCAGCACCTATGAAATAGGGCTAGCACCCCTGACCTTATAGGATTGTTTACTTGCTTAATCATTTATTGATTCATTCACTTGACTAATATTTATTGAGCACCTTGTATTGTAGGCAATGGGAATGCAATCATTAAGAAAACAGACCACATTCCTGCTCTTACTGATTTTTTATGGAAGTGGGAGGGGAGTTGGAGAAAAGAGGATAGTTTTGTTAGTTGGTGATAAATGATAAGGGGAGACAGCAGGAAAGGGGAAAGGAGGGTGTAGGGGCAGCAATGTCGGTGTGATTTCAGATAGTGTTGTCAGGGAAGGAAGGTGTTGCTGAGAATGAGCAGTAAGAATTTCAAAATTTCTGCAGTGGAGTGATCAGGGAGAGGGTGGAAAGGATGGAACCAGACGGAGTCTTATCAGAATTTTTGCTTTCCTCTGAATGGCATGGGAAGCCACTCAAGAGTTTTGAGCAGAGAAATGACATTATCAAATATATCTTTTAGCCATCATTAATTTGTAAGCATGAGAAATAAAATACATACCTAGTAAGTCTCAATAATAGCAGCTGTAATTCCTTCTGTGACTGACAGCCAGGAACTCAGATTCCTTTCCTTTCCTGCCTGTTTCATGATTCTACCCTGGGAAATAATTACACTGTGAACTAGGGCCTGTGTTGGGTAAGGACCCTGGGAAGGGAGCGGTGTCACTCTCCAAGGCACTGAAAGAATCTTGATAAGAGATCTGATTCTCATCCCATCAACCAAAACTTGTCTTGAAGGAGAAATTCCACTGGAGTCTCTTCTATTTAAGAGTGAGGAGCATTTTGTTCTTACAAACACTGACTGCGAATTCCACAGAAGCATCCCAAATTTTGAGGGAGTGATGCATGGGTGTGTGAATTTGTGAGAAGAAAACCCAAGCAAAGAAATACAAGAATAGAGATTTCAACTCACACACATGAATTTTGGGATGCTCATCTCATTTTCTTTCTCCTGGCAATTTATTTCTAATGCAGAAACATTAGAACCAAACAAGGATGTCTGATACAAAATTTCCACTCCAAACACTCATTCATTTTTGAGCATTCCTGGGAAGGAGCAATATTTTAGGGAAGGAAACTCTGAAAACAATTAGATTTCATTTCCCACATATATTAAGACCCAGAATACAGCATTTTGACTCCAAGTTCCATTTCTACATTCAATATTCTCAACTCTTTTTTTCCCATCAGACAATAACAGCAAAAAACGAATATCCAGGTGGCTGCTCTCTGTCCCTCCCCTCTGGACTCATTTCTCTCTGCTAATATTCATGTGGACTCATGTGTTAAGGTAGAGGTGGGTTTCACTGTCGATGGAAAATTATTGCTTTACTTCCTCTCTATGAAGGAAAGATTGTTTTCTGGGTGGCCTGACAGCTCTTCTGAGCTGTCTGCGATTAACTGTGTGGCCCACGCCTCCTCCTTGTCGCTAGTGCTGTGCCCACTTTCAGCTACCGCCCCTTCCAGGGTATGAAGCTTTCCTGAGCAGCTGACACTCCAGTTCTGTCTCTTTCTCCCTGGCTAACAAATCCATCCTCCTGCTTGCCCTACAAACAGTGAGACAGCTGTCAGGATCTCTTTCCTGGAGCACAAACTGTGGTGGATCCAGCCGTGCAGGTGCAGGATGCCTCTCCATGGGATAACAAAGACCCACAGCAGGTCCTGCAGGCATTGTCCAGCTACTGAGCCTTCTGTTCCTGAGCTCCACCTCCCATGGTGTGCTGTTGACACTGAGCCTGGACTTTTGGCTGATACCTTCCTGGCTGACCTCTGCCCATCAACCATGAAAACTCCTGTTGAAGCAAACTTGCAAAAACTCAAATCTAACGAGACTGTGGGACTCAATGTGTGATGATAAACAGACTCCTCCACAGTAAGAAATAAACACCCACTTACCAAGTTTGGGGCTTTGTGACAAGTTCTTTCCCTATACTATCCCATTTATACCCTCCTAGCCCTGTGGGAAGACACTGGGATGTTGTTATCCCCATATACAGACAGGGAAACTGAAGCTTAGAAGGATTGTGATCTTTCTCATGGCAAATCAAGGTCAAATACCTGGCAAATGGCAGGTTCGCAGTGCCCGGAGGATAATGTCAGGCAATGAATGGAAGAAAAGGGAAAGAGAAATCAGAGAAGGTATATGTAATTGTTAATTTTATGTGCCAACTTCACTGGGCCATGGGGTGCCTAGATACTTGGCTAAACATTATTTCTGGGAGTGTCTGTGCACATGTTTCTGGATGAGATTAGCATTTGAATCCCTGGACTGGGTAAAGAAGGTTGCCCTCCCCACAGTAGATGGACTTCATCTAATCTGTGGAAACCCTGAATAGAATAGAAGGCTGAGTGAGAAAACAATTCTCTCTCTCCATCTGCCTCACTGTCTTTGAGCTGGGACATCAAGTCTTCTGCTCTCAGGCTGAGATCAGACTGGAACTTGCACCATGGGCTCTCCTGCTTTTCAGGCATTCAGACTCAGACAGGGACTATATTACTGGGTTTCCTGAATCCTGACCTTTCAGCCTTCATAATTGCATGAGCCAGTTGTTTATAATAATCTCTTATAATCACTCTCTCTGTCTCTCTCTCTCTCTTTTCCTCCTTCTCTATATACATCCTATTGGCTCTGTTTCTCTGGAGAACACTGACAAATACAGTGTATTTGTTTTCTATTGCTACATAAAAAAATTACCAGAAACTTAGCGTCTGAAAGCAACACACATTTGTTATGTTCTGAGGGACAGGAGTGCAGATATAACTCAACTGAGTCCTCTAAGTCAGGGCCTTAGAGGACTGCAATCCATGTGTCACCTGGGGCTGTGGCCAAGTCTCAAGGCTCAGCCAGGGAGGGATCCCCTTCCACGCTTATACAATTGTTGGCGGAACTCAGTTCTTTGTGGCTGAAGACCTGAGTACCTCAAGTTCTTGCTGGCAGTTGGAGGGAGACCACCCTCAGTTCATAGAGACTGCTATCAATTCTTTGCCAGGTGGGTTTCCCACCATGGCTTCTAATTTCATCAAAACCAGCCAGGGAGAGAATCTTCCAGAAAATTCACATTGCAATTTTATGTAACATAATCATGAAATTGATATCCCGTCAACTTTGTTGTATTCTACTGGCTAAAAGTAAGCCACATATCCTGTCTACACTCATGGGAGATGGGTTGACACAAGAGTGTGAATGCCAGGAAGTGGGGATCATGGGGCTATTTTAGCGTATGTCCACCATAGAAGTTATGGGTGATGACCCTGGCTATGGGACATAAGTATCTATCTCTAGATTGGAACCCTAAGAAAGAAGAGGAACCCTATCAAACGTGACTCACTGTATGTGGGCAAGGTCTGGAAGGAAAGGTCTGGGAGGTGCTTCATCCACAAGTTTGTGCACTTCAGCCAAGCTTCTTCTCCCTACTCTGTGGCTGACCTGCACACTTGTGTCCTATGAAACAATCTTGGAATAAAGACTTGGATTCATTTTAAGGCTTAAACACATAGTAAAGTTTACATTATTGGAGTCCTATTATATGCCAGGCATTGACTAAAGAGTTTGCATGTATGAGCCCATTCGATTCCCATAACAACTTCAAAAATACAGTAAAATACCTCAGATGTAGGTGCTCTTCTTAATCCTATTTTCCAGATAAGGCATTAGGTGCAGAGAGGCTAAGTAACCTGTCCGAGGTCACAGGACTTGTGAGCAATAGAGCCAAGATGCAAACCTGGGTGGCCTTACTCCAGAGATGGAGCACCTCCCCACTTCAGAATCTGACCAATTAGATTTAAGAAAGATGCCATTTCCTGGGGGATTTCAGGCATTTTGTATGGCACAGCCGGGTCAAGAAAACCTGGCTGCACCTGCAGTATGGGAGGGATATTACAGTGAGTAAGTAAATAGACAAGGGAAAAGGACCGAGTGAATGAAAGTGAAGAGAGATTTGAAATTTCCAAGATATACTTCCCATGGGGAAATGTGTTTCCAAAGGAGAGAACCAAGAAGCAATTAGAAAATGACTGGATCCAGTTCAAATAGAAAATTTTAAAATTACGAAGGAACTGCCTATGTACTTGGTAAACACGGACAGAACATTGTAAAGGAACCTTGCTGTAAATGACAGAGAGACCGTGTATTTCCATCTACAACAGTAGAAGTGTTGAAAGTTTTACTGGAGAAGACAGCTTACAGGAGGTTTGTAACTCTTGTCCTCTTATCCGTGATGGGATTTCTCGCATCCTTGGGCAAGCAGGTTAGTAATTATCAAACTGAATTATAGTCACTGCCAGAGGATGACATTAGCTAGAATCCTGCTTCCTGCTACCATGATGGAAACTCTCCAGGTACATAAAAGAATTATGGGTTAAGTTTTTTATATAGCCTTAAGGAACAAGAGCCGCAGCTCAATATTGGTGCATTGCATCCTCTCTCCGGGTTGCTCTGGGCTTTGATGACCCAGGTATGTGGCCAAGTCAGTCAGTTCCAAGGGGTCTCGTGTTGCTTGAGATGTATGAGCACAAGCTTTGGATTTAGACATATGTTAGCCCAAAAGCATTCCACTTAAGTAGCTGTGACTGGGGCCAGGATCCTGGACTCCTCCAAACCTCA
Organism: Ailurus styani; assembly: GCA_002007465.1. Taxonomy (NCBI): domain Eukaryota; kingdom Metazoa; phylum Chordata; class Mammalia; order Carnivora; family Ailuridae; genus Ailurus; species Ailurus styani. The sequence continues at coordinate 4,581,355 of LNAC01000001.1, read as the reverse complement.
GTTTCCTTATCTGTAAAATGGAACCTGTAGTGAAGACACAGTAGGGTGGTCATAAGAGATAAGTGAGATAGTACATGTGATGACCCAACAGAGTGCTCAACCTTGTGAATGGCCCATACATGGCAGGCAGCCAGCTGCAGCAGAAGGATGAACATTCCAGTTTAACAGTGCGTAGGAAATCGGGGGGGGGGGGCGGCCNGGGGGGGGGGCGGCACTTGGGTGGCTCAGTTGGTCAAACATCTGACTCTTGGTTTCAGCTCAGGTCATGATCTCAGGATTGTGAGATCAAGCCTTGCAACTGGTTCCGCACTCAGTGCACTGAGTCTGTTTAAGACTCTCTTCCTCTGCCTCTCCCCAGCAAATAAATAAATCTTAAAAAAAAATGGGTGTATAACTCACCCTACAAAGAACTGGAAACAGCTTTTATTTGTCAGTGATGGAAATATAGGTTGGCTATTATTCCAAATATATTGTTAAGCTAATATAGATGTTGGTATGACTGAGTCCGGGAAAATTTCCTATGTTCTCTAGAAATAGTGTGGCCAAGTAATGTATATTTATTGAACTACACTGAGAGAAGGAATACACAGAGAGCAATGGCCAGACCATATATAACAATGCAACATTTGCAGCAACTAGCCCAGAAAGCCAATCTTGAAGCAATTGGCCCACAATATTCAGGACTTGGTCAACAACCTCCTGTTTCTCTGTTTCCCCCCCCCTTCCAACTCAAAGCCAGCAGAGAAAGCCAAACGCACTCCCAAACCAATCACATAGGATGTCCCATTTCTGATTAGTGTGCTTCCAGCTTCCCTAGCCTCCAGCTAGGGCACACCTAAGCCTTCCCTTTCCCTACTCTAAAGCTCTCCTCTTCCTCTACCTCCCTGTGAGTCTCTGCCAAATGCAAATGATGGTGGCTGACTCCTTGCTATAGAAAGCTCTGAACGAATAGCCGGCTTGCTCTCATTTGGGTGGTCTATTCATTTCTGCAACACTGATACAACCAAGGTGGAATATATCAAGAAAAACTTCACAGGAATTCTACATTATTGATTAAAAGTAAAAATCTGTTGGAATGAGCTTTTTCTTTCTTTCTTTCTTCCTTTTTTTTTTTTTTTTAAGATTTCTGATTTATTTGTTGGGGGGCAGGGAGGAGCAGAGGGAGAGGGACAAGCAGACTCCACGCTGAGCTTGGAGCTTGTTGCAGGCAGGGCTCAGTCTCAGGACCCTGAGATCAAGACCTGAGCTGAAACACAGACTTGGACCCTTAACCCACTAAGCCACCCAGGTGCCCCTTAAGTGTTTCTTTAAAGTAAAGACATTTTAATTTATCTTACTATAAACTATAAAACTGGACATTAGAAAATTTAGGAAAAAAGGACAAAGAAGCTAAAACTATAATCCTAATCTCACTACTATAGGTAACCCCTCAGCTTTTTCAGATGCCTACGTGATGTAGATGGAAATGTGCACACATATTTTTATATAAATGTGATCACACAATTCCAGTTCCAAAATCTGTTTTTTCAATTCCAGAGTATGCATGGACAGTTTTCCATGTCTGTGAATGATAAAATACACCATTGTGTTTAATGTCTCTATAGTATTCAATTGTGTGCATATATCACAATTAGATAAACCTTCTCATTTCCTATTAATGCACATTTAGATCGTTCAATATTGTGCTAATGGGGAAAAATGCTACAAATTTATGCTTCTATGCAATTGGCCAATTGCTTTAGAATGACAAATTGCTAGAAATTGGAAAACCATTCAAGAGATGTACACATTCGAAATTTCCACATATATGGATAAATTGTCCTCCAGAGCACTTATATCATTGTGGGAACACTGGACATTGTCTGTCATCTTCAATTTTGCTGACATGATAGGTAAAGAGCAATGTTATGCTGTTTAAACTTGCACTTTTCATGTTTACATTACTGGTAAACATAAACATTTACGTATCTGTCTGGCTGGCTGTCTGCATCTCTGCACACATGCGTGCATTTGGAATTCTTTTGTGAACTGCCTTATCATGTATTTGGCCCATTTTTCAGTTGGATTTCTTTTCTTACTGATGTTAAAACTTCCTTATGTAATAGGATATTAAGCATTTTTGTTTTATTTGTTTTTGTTTTTGTTTTTGTTTTTAGCTTCTAAGTGTCCTTCATTTTTCTCCTTCACAGTTTCAGGCTATTGGTTTACAGGAAAGAAAATGTCCCCATTCCAAGATAATGAAAGGTTTTAAGGTTTTATTTAAATCTTTGATCCAGGACCTCATCTCTTGCTGAGTTAGATTGTAGATACTCAAGTGTATTTTCATAAAGGTATTTCAATCCTCTTTGCATATCGAGAATGTCCTTCTGTTGACTTCTTGTACAAGTAACAGTGTGTTGGGTATAGTGTTTTGAGGTTAGCATTTTTTTTTTCCTGTCAAAATTCTGTAGACATTTGATTGCTCCATTTTTTTCCTGGAATCCTATGTTGTTGGTAAGTCCTAGCCAGTCTTCAAAGTTTTGCTGGTAAGTTACCTCTTTCTTATTGAATGTTTGTAAGTCTTCCAGTTTCTTTAAAGTTCAGTAGTGTTACCAGGATAAATCTCAGTATTTACCATTCTCTATTAATTTGGGGGATTATGGCGCTTCTTCGAAAGTTCTCTTTTCTTACATTTTTATGTTGTTTAATTCTGCAGCTCGTAGAACCCAGTATGCACATCGTCTGCAATGCCAATCACGTTTTGGTCACTGTCTCAGTCCGAATTCCCCAGGACACAGAAAATAGGCAAAACTTCACGGCAACCCCTTGTTTCGAGAGCAACCCCAGGACAGCAAGGATGAAAGTCGAATGGAGGTGAGGCAAAGAAGGAGGAAAAGCAAACACAAAGTTGTGCACCATGAGCTGATCATAGCGCATCAGAAAACACAGCTGGTATCTGTGGCGACAGGACCCATTGGGTCTTGGAACAGGTCATCGGAGAGGAGATGGAGGTACCAATCATGGGTCGACCAAGCCTTTGGTCAAATTTGCCTACTTGCTCCTTTTCACTGACGTTTACCCAGCAGGGCACTCACTCCTCCATCCTCCTAGGCCGTGTTGCCCTGGGGCCCCAGGCAGCTGCCAAGGAGACTGTATGCCCTGTCCCATCATGTGAGGCTTCCTCTGAGCCTGGAAATGGTGGGAGGGCTGGGGGCTTCTTGTCCTGGTGGGTTGCACACTGATGCACTCCCGGAGGCATTGGGAGCAATGGCTGAGGGTGGGCCTGGGATCAGGTGTGTGTGTCGGCTGCTGGTCCAGCCTCTCTGCTCTGGGCGAGGGCAGCGTCTCTAGCTGAGGCTTCTGAAGTGGCCCTGATGGGTGCAGCCCAGAATCTGGGAGGCTCATACAGTGGTCCAGTACAATCATTTTCTCTGTCATTCTTTTGTTTCTTTGTCTTTGGCCTCGATGCTATCTGTGACTTTGCATTCTGTCCCAAAAGTTTTTTTTTTTTTTAAAGATTTTATTTATTTGACAGAGAGAGAGAGATCACAAGTAGGCAGACAGGCAGGCAGAGGGAGAGGGGGGAGGGGGAAGCAGGCTCCCTGCTGAGTAGAGAGCCCGATGCGGAGCTCGATCCCAGGACCCTGAGATCATGACCTGAGCCGAAGGCAGAGGCTTAACCCACTGAGCCCCCCAGGTGCCCCTCTGTCCCAGATGTTAAGCTGGTTCCTAGAGGATCGATTCTGATCATGGCAGCTCCTAAAACATTTTCAATTTCTGCAATAATACTGTTCCTTTCTTTATTTTTATTTAGGCCAGCCAGATCTATTTTAATCTCATTCTGCTATCTTTCTCCACTTTTTATCTTTTGTCCTTCCTACCCTCTAAGAATGTGAAGAAAATTCTCAGGTTTATTTGATTTCCAAAAATGAAAGCTTTGGGATATTTATTCCCTCTCTCTTTTTCTTTTTCCTTTTTTAAAAAAATAAAATTTCAGAATAATCGTGCATTTTTAGGGCTTACGTAGGCAAATATTTTGTTAGGCATTTAGCCTAAGTTATTTCTTAATCTTTGCAACAGAACGATGACATCAGTAGTATTATCTCAATGAGGCATAGAGTGATTAATTAAATTCCCAAGGTCACCAGCGAGAACACAGAGGAGCCAAGGCTCCAGCCAGCTGTGCCAGACTCCAAGCCCTGTTTCCATTGACTGAGTGCTTTCTACGTGTGAGCGCTTACAGTGCCCTCCCAGATAGGCCTTTTCAACCTTGTTTATTCATCAAATTAGCTGCAGATCCTTGACCAGGCAATTGCACCATTTATGCTCAGTTTCCTCATCTGTGACACAGTTTAAATTGTGTTCTTTCTAGCTCTGAGCATCTTGGCTCTATTTTCCCTGTACTCTGCACTGCACTGGCTTTTGGAAACCTAACCCAGACTTTCAACTTGGGCCGCTATTTGTCCAAGATCGAAGCAGTGAGGCTTCAATCTTAGCTCCTTGTCTGCTAAAAAGAAGTTTTAAACACCAGACACAAATGCCAGGCATTCTCCCTGCAACATTTTCTTGACTGGGTTGCAGGGTGCCATGGATTGCTGATTACTGGCAACAGGGAAAGAACTAGAATTTTGCTTCTCAGAGCTCAAGAGTTGGAACAAATTTTGGGGGTAGACCTTTGCTTTGTGCTTGGAAGGGTCACTTCAAGATGCCCCTTTGACCACCACATGCAGGTTAAACAGTTACTCAGCACAGCTCCAGGCCCTGGTTTGATGCGAATCCCCATCCAAACGCTTCAGACCAGGGTCATGATAACATAAGTGCTGTCTTGTGGAGGGAGCATACAACTCTGCCGATTAAAATAAAAGAAATTTAGGTTCTTTTTATTGGCAACTTCCTTCAGTTTTCAAGAGATAACATTTGAGAATGCCGGGAATATGGGTCATGACAGAGCTGATAAAATGGACTTTTCCACTGGGACATGAGGATGCCTGGTTTTTAACCACAAAGTGCAGCATTTGGATTTCACTTCTGAAATCAAAGGGGTGTCATGCAGTGACGTGGTCATGAGGTCCTTAAGCTTTCTCCAGCTGTGGGGTGTGGAAACTGGTTGTTTGTCACCCCTGAGTATGCATTGCCCCTGCTGATATCGGTAATGGAAGATGGTGCTTTGGGGACTCACAATCGAGTACACTGGGCCCTGTGGTCCCAGTGTGATGACCAGTCAGGCCACTTAGTTCCCCTCCAGGAATGATTGCAGGGATCAGCACATGAAGCGTAGACATTTGTGGAGCCTGCCTGGAGGGACAGCTCTCTTTCCTCCATGGCCTTAGGACTTGTGCTGTTGGCAGCCATCTTACCATGAGGACGGAAGACTTTACATGATGCTAAGTGATATGGGGGCGTGGGGAGAGGCCAGGCTCTGAAGGCAAGGGCTGGGGCCCTGGAGTCTGTCATGCCTGAAGACATAGCCCAGCCCTTCCCTCGATGTGAACCAATAAAATCCCCGTTTATTTAAACAGCTTTGAGCTGAGTTTTTGGCAGCGTGCCTTCAAGCATTTCTATCCCACCGGGTACGCCTCTGTGGCGTGGACGCCACTGAAGGCAGGCCGTTGTTCTTCATTTCTGCTGAAGCCACATGTCAGCCCTTCCTCCCAGGTCTTGGTTTCTACTACATAACTTTGATGTTCTCTAATAACTTGGTCATAGCATTTCATTTGCCCGAAGAACCTGCCTCAGGGTGCTGTTTCACTAGAAGTATTACATAAAGCTTTCAACAAGCAAAATTAATATAAAGTTATCTTCTTCTTAGGTGGGAGACTTCCTTCCCTCAGCTTCAGGGTGACTGCTAAAACACTCTCAGGGCCAGAGTGGGTATGAGAAAGCTCTGAATTACGCTCCATCTCAAATGTGCTAAATGTCTGCCGTGTGCAAATTGGGAGTGGTGAGGAACAATGAAGGCAGTGGTTTCTTCTGTTATAAACTCCTGCCAATGAGCATGAGAAAGGGTGATTTACCAGAGGAGCAGGAAGAGGAGGAAGAGATTTTAAGATTTCTTTGGTTTTATTTTGTGGATGGAACCATAAAAACCAATGACTTCCTTTGGATAAGGCTTTTTTCTTCCTTTTTTTCCTCAGACAGAGTTCACATCAATATCTGAATTGACATAGTAGGAAAGATACTGCAATTTCCATTTTACGATTGATGAAACTGAGACCCATAGGAATAAGCCGAGGACAAACAGCTAATTATCAACCTGTACTTTTTGAGTACTCTAACTCTGGGAGTTCTCATGATTAGCATTGTCTTGTTTTCCGATTTACAGAGGATATTAGCATATTAGATTTCGAGGGGGGGATACATGAGTTTACCACTGAGTACACGGAATGTGTTGGCCGCATGTCCTGGAAGCTTCCAGTTCACAGAAGGGCTTTGTGATGGGCCAGCATTCCAGTTGATGTTACATTTTTATTAGTAACTTGTAAAACTAATTAACTTTAAAGGTACGTCCAATATTTTAGAAGAACATTCGGAGGTTAAATCATTATTTTATTTGTAATGTCTTGAAGGTGACCATTTCAGGAGCAGAACGTGGTATCTGGTAGGAGGGACAGACATTTGCAAGATGACAGTTAAAGTACACCTTACCTCAATTATGGAATAGAGAGAGCCATGTCATTGCAAACCGAGTGTGGGCAGACAGCTCTCTCTGGGCTCCTGGCCTCAGATCAATGAGCATCATTGGGTGGGATTGGAATGTACTGGATTCCTTCCAATCCCTGTTAGGGTCGTGGGCTCTGCATCGAGACCCCAGCTGGCAATCCCGCCTTGGCATTGACTAACTGGCAGCCTGCCACATTGGTTATTTCTCTAGGATTTAGTTCTCTAGTCTGCAAAACATCCTTGATAACAGTGACTATTTTTAGGGTTTTCTGAAGATTAAATGAGGTAATACCTATAAAATCCCAGTACCGGGCCTGATGCTCGATAAGTACTCAGAAAACACCTTTAGTCTCAACATCATACTCAACATGGGACCACTGCCATCAACACCACCGTACTTGTCATTGGCATCAAAACTAAGGTCTCTCTTTTGGGGGACCTAGCTATCCATCTTCTTGTGATACACTGCAGTTTCTCGTCCTGACACCAGGGTCCGTGACCTTGCCTGTCTGCCCATGATGGAGCGATGTGCTCTGCATAGCACACCTCAAGCATCACACACAAGGGTCAGGATAAACTATGACAAGACATGTAATTTTTTACACGAACATTGTGTTTTATGTCATTCAAGCCAAATGGTTCAGTCGCTCTACAAACACTGCACCAACAAATTAGAGGGTCATGTGGGTCTGTGGCACAGCTGTGATGCTAAGTGTCTTGCAACCGCCCTCCCTTGCTGTCTGTAGTCAACACTCTGCTTTTTCCTCCCCTCTGCTTCCCATGGAAGCACAGCTCAAGAAGAAACTCGGGGATCCACATTAGGCCCCTGCACGGTAAGGGGCACATTTTACTTGGAGCTCCTTCTAGGTCTAAATCACAAGACATCATTTCCCATGGTCCTGCTGATTAATGCCACCTTGTAATACCTGTATCTATATCTATAGATAGATATATACATATATAAAACTATATATAAATGTGGTTTAAGAAGAAAATCATATAATAATTAATAATTATATTAATATATAGTATAATTATGTTAACATATCATATAATTATATTAATACATTAATACTTAATATACTAATTAATTATAATTCTATATAATTATAAATAATAATATATATTTTTTAAATCTATGGCTTGGAAAATAATTTACTGTTAGGAAACTCCTTCATCTGGGTATGTTTACTATGCTGAAAAATGTTGCTAAAAGCTCTTGAGTCTCCAAACTATAATTTGACATAATGAAAGTAAAGAAAATCTTCCTGCTTGGTGAAAGAATCTGGAACAGATGGAACAGAATACACCAAAAATTAAGAAAAATAGGTTTGAAAAGTTAATTTTGCTCCCCTTTCCCTCCTCTCCTCCATAGTAAGGTATCCAGTTTCTGGAAAGAAGAAAAGTAATTATAAGATTTAGACTGCACATTGTAAAAAATCATAAGGGTTTTGAATTCTTATGGTAGAGTGGCTATGTGGGATGTCTATTTACTTTCAGCTAAATTTTCTTTGCTTAAGTTATGTGCATAAGTTTCGCTTTCCACATTTAATTTTAGGATGGCACTCAAGTTTGAGAAAATATTTACACAAAGTAAACTAAGCATATATTGTACTATTATTAACCACAATCCTGTTGACACTTACAGCATTTCTTTGTGAGCATCAGATCCAAAATTCCAACCCTTATGAAGCTGTAGGCACAGCCCTCTAGGCTGTGTGTTAGCTGTATTTGCGGGTTATTTTGTTTGTTTGGCTGTGACATAATTGGTTTGGGGATTTGATGCAGGAGAAGCCACTACTACAAAACACTGAAACGTAATAATTCTGGTTTCTTGGGATACTGACATAATCATATAAGACATTTTTCATATTACCAGGCATCAAGGAAAACATTTGGCTTATTGCATGACAATCAGATCCTTGGTGAAGGAAGACGCTCGGTAATCTATTAAGGTACAAGGGTCTGTGTGTTCCTTTTCTACTACATAGGAGTTAAAGAAGGAGGGAGGGAAGGAGAGGAGAAAAGGCATTCCGTGTCTCCAAGCAGCTGCCATTAAGTAGGAGGCCAACGGAAATATTGCAGTAGCCAAGCAAGTAGACCAGTGGAGAAATCACCCTCAGTTAGCTCCACGCTTCAAAAGGAAATTTTCTTGAAAACAGAGGAAGAAGTTTCCCCTCTGAGGGTGGAGCGACCCCTCATGGCAGTTGGATTTCTTCATTGTTTCTGGTTCACAGAGAGATGTGCTCTGTGCATTTCAAAGCAACTTTGATCCCAGCAGACTCTCTTTTCCTTTTCTTCTCCTGTTTTTCACTCCAAGTTGAAACACTGCTCTAAGTGTGTGCTTGGAAAGAGCGACACCAACGCAAGAGGCACAGGGGCCTCTCCAGACTTTTGGCTTCATGTTCTGGAGGCAGGAAGAACCACAGGAAATCAGTAACACCTGCTTCTGAGGAACTCCAAATGGCTTTTGATGGGCTGCAGTGGGAGGGTTGTTCGGGAGCACTTTTGAAGAATGAGCTTCAGGAATAAAGGAGTGTGTGAGAAGGATACTGAATTAGGAATGTGGTTGGAGCCTCAGTGAGGGTGTCTGTCCTGGCAGGTTTCCTCATTCTCCACGTGAGCCTCAGTCTTCTCTCACTCTTTGCAAATACTTCCCTCACAGAGTTGGATGTGGGGCTCCCCTGAACTCATCTAACGGCGTCAACCTTTCAGTGAGAGGTGCCCTCCCCTGGATCGACTGACTACAACCAAGAGTTCAAAACCCTTTGTATGACTGCGGTATGTGATATCATGTAGAACCTCATGTGTGAACCACATGTATGTATGTATGAACCTCATTTAGGAGTAACAACCATGAAACAATGATGCGCAGTGTTCTTCTTAGAGGGAGCCATTCAGGGAAGACAATCCCATGAGAGTGCGCCAGAAGGTAGACTGTCCATTGGTCTTTCATTCCAAGATAGCATTTCTCTGAGTCTTCCATAAGGTCTACAAAACATTCCAATGTCGGGACAAATCAGTAGGAAAAAAACAAATCAACGAGTTGCTTTGATATTATGTAGACTAAACTTGGTCATCAGGATTGGTCATTCTTGATGTATAAGCACCTCCCCTCAGCTTTTTGGAATAAGCCAGGTGACCTGAGTGATAAGATATGACAGTGTCACCTCCACAGTCCCTCTGGGCTAGCTGGGCTTCTTAGCTCTTCGTTGGGCACAGACAATCTATCTTTCCCTGGAAAAAGGATGTGTGATAGTTAATTTTATGTTATCTTGACAAGCTCAGCGATGCACAGATAGCAGGTAAAACATTATTTCTGGGTGTTGTCTGTGAGGGTATTTCTGGAAGAAGTTAACATATGAATCAGTAGACCTGATAAAGCGATCTGCCCTCATCAATATGTGCAGGCATCATCCATCTGTTCAGGGTCCAAATAGAAAAAAAAAGTAATGGAAAGGTGAATTCTCTCTCTCTTCTTGAACTAGGATGTCCATGCTTCCTGGCTTCAGACGTCAGAGCTCCTGGTTCTCAGGCTTTTTGAATCAGACTGAATTATACCACTGGCTTTCCTGGGTCCCCAGTTTGCAGATGGCATTTTGTGGGACTTTTCAGCTTTCTTAACTGTGTGAGCCAATTCCTATAATATATATTCCTATTTTATATATATATATGTGTGTGTGTGTGTGTGTATATATATATATCTCCTATTGGTTCTGTTTCTCTGGAGAACTGTTTCCGACAGAAGAGGAAATACTCGGTGTTGCTTGCCTCAGAGAATATGACTTTTTCTGGATTCCTGGGCCATGCCCATTTGGCATGGGTAGCCACTTTGGTGGGGTGATTAGGAAATGCCCAGGCACTTTTTTAAAAACTAAATATGCCCACAAAGCCCACATAGGTGCACACTTATTTCTAACTTTTGATATGGTTCTCTTATTTGTGATGAGGTGCAAGTTTTATGCCAGTTTTCCAGCCTGAAAAAAAAATATAGCAGTTGCAATTGATTTGTTTCATATAGCATATTCTCAAATTCTACTTTATGTCCTTATTAATAACCATGTCCCAAACATGGTTCTTATAAATACATAAATATTTTAGCATAATGTTTAATGGCAGGCAAATCTAAATATATCGAAATGTAAAATGTTCAAATTAAAAAATGACATATCATAAGAGAATACAAGGAAATGGAGTTGTTACTTTTCCATGATGTCCCCATTAGGATCTGGGAAAAAAGATGAGATTTGTGAAGTGGCATTTCCATGTCCCATATAACAGATAACCAACTTGCCAGGAAGACCAGAGATGTTCCCATTGTGAGTTGAAGGGAACTGAAATCTAATCCCATCTCCTGGGCAAAATGTCACCCAAAACGATTATTTAGTTTTTTTGTGCTTTTTTTGAGATGCTACTGGGATTGTAACACTAAAGAAGAAAACCTCAGAAGAGAATTCAAAGTTACCATGAACACATTTGAGAAATAGCCAGTTAGGAGAACACTAGGATGTCAAATTTCAATTATCAGCTTAGAAAATGACCACCAGAATTTATGCAATGGAATATGACATCCTTGGGGACAAGGTATATTTTTCTTATTTCCTGTTGCAATCCTTGTACTTAACACAGTGACTGGAAAATCACAACCATTCCATTTATCAACTGAATGAATAAATTATTTACTTACCTATACCTTGCTTTAAGAAATGAATAGCTAGAATAAATAGAGCTAAAAAAAAAAGACCTAAGGAATCACAATGAATCATAAAGTGCACTTAAGTGCTAATTTTAGATTAAGATGATTCTTTTTGTGGGGGGGGGTTCCAGGGAGGAGCAGAGGGAGAGGGAAAGAGAGAATCCTAAGCAGGCTCCATGCCCATCGTGGAGCCTGACACAGGACTCCATCTCACAACCCTAAGATCATCACCTGAACTGAAATCAAGAGTCAGATGCCCAACCAACTGAGTCACCCAGGTGCCCCAGAAACTAAGATTATTCTTTTTTTAAAAAAATTTTATTTATTTATTTGACAGAGAGAGAGAGAGAGAGAGAGAGAGAGAGAGATATCACAAGTAGGCAGAGGCAGGCAGAGAGAGAGGGGGAAGCAGGCTCTCCACTGAGCAAAGAGCCCAATGTGGGGCTGGATCCTGGGACCCTGGGATCATGACCTGAGCCGAAGGCAGAGGTTTAACCCACTGAGCCACCCAGGTGCCCCAAGATGATTCTTAATGGAAAGGAAGAGTCACTTTCATTTATGTTAGCTAGTGGTATAATAGGTACTTGACAATGTAAGCAAGGAAGACATTGATTAGCTGTCTTTTATCTTCATGGAAAATTGGACAAGAGAAAATGAGTTAGACATTAGTATGTGATATTTGAGGTAGACATAAGGAAGTGATTTCTGGTGACATTGATTTTTAAAACCTTTTGCAGAGAATGTTGGTTGGCCTTCCAGTTCAACATGGAAGGTCAAACATTTATGTCTGTGTTTATATCCTCTAGCAAGTGCACTGAAATCACAACAAAGAGGTTTTTAAAATGGGCATAAACCCACAAAGCTAAGGAGAATGAGACAGAAAACAATAACAACCAAATTGGGAAAGTTAGAAAGAATACAGAAAAGGAAAAATAACCTAGTAGATCCTGGAAAACTTAATTTTAATATGGCAGTGGGAAAAATTTAGAATTAAGCTGACTTATACAACATAACCCTCAAAAGGCTTAATAATTGATAGCACTGGATATCTCTGCAAGTAGGTTAAAGTGAGGTGACTAAAATAAGAGGATTTTTAGAAGTCTATTTAAGAAACAATCAGACCTCCAGATCAAGATTTCCTCTCCCATTTTAGGTGGCCACATCTCACCTGCATCCTGCATGGTCCAAGACTGGAAATTTATTCTTTGACAGGGATGAAAAAGAGGGTTTCTAGATTGGAGAAAGGAAGTAGAACTATACAGGAAGAGAAAACAACAATATCAAAAACCAAAGCAAACCAAACCAACAACCAAACTGTCAGTGATGTTATTACATAGATAAGGGAGTATAATGAAACCACAAAACAAGAAGTGGATGGTACAGAAAGGAACATTCAAGGAACAACAGTAGTACAAAAAATTATCAGGAACAAAAACCACAGCAGGAGAGATCACAAGTCAATGGAAAGGTTTGGAGAGAAGTTGAGAAAGAATTTGAGAAAGCAGAACCAAATGATGAGGAAATGTAACATAAGAGAAAAGAATTAGAGGAGCACTCCAGTAGGGTCAATTTTTAAATAACAATAGTCCCCAAGAGAAAGAACAAAGAGAAAGAAATGATCAATGAAATAATTCAAGAAAATTTCCCATAACGGAAGGACCCAAGTTTCTAGTTTGAAAAACTACATGCAGTATGAGAGTTGTAACTAGACCTCGGCAAAGCACACATTATGACATTTTGGAACATTCAGGGCAAAAAAGATCCTACGATCCAATGAATGAGAGAAAGAAAGAAAGAAAGGTCACATGTGAAGGATCCAGAATCAGAAAGGCTTCAGGCTGCTCAATGACAGTAACCAATCACTAAGAGCCAAAGATGTACGGTTTTTATAATTCTAAAGAAAATGGTTTCTTACAGAGAATTTTATACCTAACTACTACAGCAAAAAATTATTAGAGGAAAATAAAAATATTTTGAGAGAAGTAAGTCTCAGAAATGTGTTCTTATGTGTTCTGTCACAGGACACTAGAGTAGATGTGCTTCTCACTGGAAGAGAGTATAGACCAAGAAGTGGAACACAGGGTAAAAGACCAGGCAATGCAGAGAGAAGATAAATGAAGGGAGCCTTGACAGGGACAGGGACAGGGAAGGGAGAGCCAGGGGACAGCTCCGTGAAGGCATAAAGGGAAGCTCCTCCATATTGGAGCAAGTCAGAAGGCTCTGGGAGAGGGTTCATCAGCAAGTTTAAACTGATCACTATCCTGATGTGTCTGAATGTCTTGAGAGATTATACCACTAATAAAGCTTTCTTGGTGGGATTAGTGAAACATGTAGAAAATTAGGCAAATTAGAGAGATGAAATATGAACTCAAGGAAAGCAAAAATTGTGCAAGAAAGCAAATACAAACTTGGCTTTCTATATGACTTACCTGTGAACAGTGCTACAAAGTCGCAAGATGAAACAACAAAGATCGCTCTCACCAAAATTGTGATTTAACTTTATAATGCCTAAAACTGAGAAATGAAGAGTACAAGCTTATATTTGGAGATATGGAGGTGCACATTAAACTAATCAACTGAAGGTGTTGAATGGGGTTGCCTCTGGAAAGGGGGAAATGGCAGTGACATTACTGTTTTTGTAAGGAAATGTGTATGAATAATTGACTCTTTTATGTATACACAAGTTTGAGTCTGGCAAAACTAAACACTAATGGAAAGAAAAAAAGAAAGGGAGAGAGAGAGAGGGAGGAAGGAGAGGAGGAAGGAGAGAAGAAAGGAAGGAAGGAAGGAAGGAAGGAAGGAAGGAAGGAAGGAAGGAAGGAAGGAAGGAAGGAAAGGGAAGAGAGGGAGGAAGGAAAGAATGAAAAAAAAGGCAAGGAATGAAAGGAAAAGAGGCTTGTAGACCCTTTTCTCTGTACAGACAACACTTCAGTTAATATATGAATTTGGTGTACAGGGCTCTGGACCTCAAGGGGAAGAATTTTCAGAACGCAAAAACTGGTCTGCCATGTGTGTTGGCACATTTCCCCTCCTTTCTTCACAACACTAATTGTAGGTTTTAGCTCACTCTTGAACTGACTGTAATCATTCATTAACACACCAAATGAATATCACAGGAAAATTCTCCCAATTTAGGCTGGGCTAAGATGGACATGTCTGAGGTGAGTCAATTAACACCAATGTTGCCTTTGCCCAGCTGTTCACACATTCATGGTACACCTGGGAGATCACAGCTATGTTTGTTGAATTTACAATTTGGATTGAAGGAGAATTTTACAGCTATTTAGAACAGATTTGTGAGGATAACCCTTTGATCTTCTCCCACTTTATGCACTTGCAGGTTTGGCCGCTGTGTGGGACAGAGGATCAGGGAACTTCTGTGGAATAACAAGAGGCGAACAACCTTGAAACTGATTCTGATCTCCCGGATGTTATTTGACCTCAGTGGGAGGAGACTTGTAACAAGGCACACTTTGTACCAACTTCCCATTTTGCATGGCAAGGGATGTTGTCAGAATCACTGGATAGCAACCCTTTTGCTTGACTAAAAGGAGCAGTTTAGAGCCTGGGGGCAGCTAAGTGGGAGGGCAGCTAAAAGGCCCGCTGGACTTGGGTTCAAATTTCAGCACCGTCATTCATTTGGGCTATTTACATCCCATCTCCAAGCCCCAATTTCCTGACCTATGAGATAAGGATCACAACATTCTTTCAAAGGTTCCGAAGAGGGTTATCTGAGGTCCTGTAAACAAGAAGTGCAAATCTGGTGTATTAGGTATTCAATGGATGCAACTTTTACGATGCTAGGTATTGCCTCGTCTTCAATCTCGGTAGCCACTGGCTCTACTTCATCTTTCAAAAGATGATCCCTTCAAGCGGTATTATCTACGTTCCACTTGGGACCCATCACACGCATTCTTTTATTTGGCTAGAAAAACAACTCTAAGAAGTAGGATGAGCAGGGGTGACTGGGTGGCTCAGTTGGTTAAGTGGCTCCCTTTGGCTCAGGTCATGATCTCAAGGTCCTGGAATCGAGCCCTGCCTCAGGTGATTTTCCCTCTCCTACTCCCTCAGCTTATGGTCTCTTTCTCTCTCTTTGTCAAATAAATAAATAAAATCTTAAAGAAAAAAGAAGTGGGATGAGCAGGTAAAATAAAGGGTCAGAGGAGTTAAAAAACTTCAACTGGTCATCCAACTGGTAAGCAGAGCTGAATCCAGGACTCTGAATCATTTGAATGCCACATGTAGGAGTGTTCTCATCAGTGTAATTTCTAGGGAGCAGTGTGAATTATTAGAGAGCTCTTCCTTGCACTGAGCTAGAATCAACCATCTTTTGAAGTCAGCTCCTTTTTTTTTTTTTTTAGATCTGATAACCCTTAAAGCATTTGAAAACAGCTACTCAGCTCTTCAGGCTTCCTGACCTCCCAGTCAATGGTTAGAAGCTAAGACTCAATCTCCACCATTTCCAGGTAAGATGCTAAGTGTCCTTCAGGCACCAGCACCCATAAGGACATGAGCATCTTAGGTCATTGGCCAAGGTCACTTTCTTTTTTTCTTCTTTTTTTGTTATTTGAATTCAATTAACCAACATATAGTACAACATTAGTTTCAGATGTAGGGTTAAATAATTAATCAGTTGCAATAATTTAACACCCAGTGCTCATCACATCACATGCCCTCCTTAATGCCCATCACCCACTTGTCCCGCCCCCACCCACCTCCCCTCTGGCAACCCTCAGCTAGTTTCCTATAATTAAGAGTCTCTCATGGTTTTTCTCCCTCTCTGATGACCTCCTGTACAGTTTTCCCTCCCTTCCCCTATGATTCTCTGTGCTGTTTCTTATATCCCACATATGAGTGAAACCATATGATTATTGTCTTTCTCTGATTGACTTATTTCACTCAGCATCATACCCTCCAGTTCCATTCGTGTCAATGTAAATGGTAAATATTCATCTTTTCTGATGGCTGAGTAATAGTCTATTATAATAATATTATTATATATATATCACATCTTTATCCATTCACCTGTAGATGGATATCTAAGTTCTTCCCACAGTTTGGCTATTGTGGACTTTACTGCTATGAACACTGGGGTGCAGGTGCCCCTTTGGATCACTACATTCATATCTTTGGGGCAAATATTAAATAGTGCAATTGCTGGGTCATAGGGTAGCTCTATGTTTAACTTCTTAAGGAAACTCCATATCATTTCCCAGAGTGGCTGCACCAGCATGCATTCTCACCAACAGTGTAAGAGGGTTCCCCTTTCTCCACATCCTCGCCAACATTTGTTGTTTCTTGTCTTGTTAATTTTAGCCATTCTGACAGGTGTGAGGTGGTATCTCATTGTGGTTTTGATTTGTATTTCCCTGATGCCAAGTGATGTGGAGCATTTTTCCATGTGTCTGTTGGTCATTTGTATGTCTTCTTCAGAGAAATGTCTGTTCATGTCTTCTGCCCATTTCTTCACTAGATTTTTTTTTGGGGGGGTTGAGTTTGAGAAGTTCTTTATAGATCTTGGATACCACTCCTTTATCTGATATGTCATTTGCAAATATATTCTTCCATTTCCTATGTTGCCTTTTAGTTTTGTTGACTGTTTCCTTTGCCATGCAGAAGCTTTTTATCTTGACAAAGTCCCAATAGTTCATTTTTGCTTTTGTTTCCCCTGCCTTTGGAGACGTGTCTAGCAAGAAGTTGCTGAGACGATGTCAAAGAGGTTGCTGCCTCTGTTTTCCTCTATGATTTTGATGGATTCCTGTCTCACATGTAGGTCTTTCATCCATTTTTAGTTTGTCTTTGTGTATGGTATAAGAAAATGGTTCAGTTTCATTCTTCTACATGTGGCTGTCCAATTTTCCCAGGACCATTTATTGAAGAGACTGTCATTTTCCTATTGTATAGTCTTTCCTGCTTTGTCAAAGATTAGTTGACCATAGAGTTGAGGGTCCATTTCTGGGGTCTCTATTCTGTTCCATTGATCTATGTGTCTTTTGTTGTGCCAGTACCATACTGTCTTGATGATTACAGCTTTGTAATAAAGCTTGAAGTCTGGCATTGTGATGCTATCAGCTTTGGTTTTCTTTTTCAACATTCCTCTGGCTGTCTCGGGTCTTTTCTGGTTCCATACAAATTTTAGGATTATTTGTTCCAGTTCTGTGAGAAATGTCAATGATATTTTGATAGAGATTGCTTTGAATGTATATATCACTCTAGGTAGCATATGCATTTTAATAATATTTATTCTTCCAATCCATGAGCATGGAATGCTTTTCCATTTCTTTGTGTTTTCCTCAATTTCTTTTGTAAGTGTTCAGTAGTATTTAGAGTACAGATCCTTTTCCTCTTTGGTCAAGTTTTTTTCTAGGTACCTTACAGTTTTGGGTGCAATTTTAGATGGGATCAATTCCTTAATTTCTCTTTCTTCTGTTTCATTGTTAGTGTATAGAGATGCGATTGATTTCTGTGCATTGATTTTATATCCTGCCACGTTGTGAATTGCTATATGAGTTCTATCAATTTGGAGGTGGAGTCTTTTGGGTTTTCCACATAAAGTATCATGTCATCTGTGAAGAGTGAGAGTTTGACTTATTCTTTGCCAGTTTGAATGCCTTTTATTTCTTTTTGTTGTCCGCTGAAGCTAAGACTTCTAGTACTATGTTGAACAACAGTGGTGAGAGTGGGCATCCCTGTCGTGTTCCTGTCCTTAGAGGAAAAGCTCAAAGACCCCATCAAAAGGGAGAATTACAGACTGATATCTCTGATGAGCATGGATGCCAAAATTCTCACCAAGATACTAGCCAATAGGATCCAACAGTACATTAAAAGGGTTATTCACCCACAACCAAGTGGGGTTTATTCCTGGGCTACAAGAGTGGCTTACCATTTGTAAGTCAATCAACATGATACATCACATTAATAAAAGAAAGGACAAGAACCATATGATCCTCTCAATTGGTGCAGAAAAAGCATTTGACAAAGTACAGCATACTTTCTTGATTAAAACTCTCCACAGTGTAGGGATAGAAGGAACATACCTCAATATCATAAAAGTCATCTACAAAAAGCCCACAGTGAATATCATTCTCAATGGGGGAAAAACCAAGGTTGCTTTCAAGGGCATTTGGAAACTTTCTCCTTCCTGGTGACCATTTTGTGAGTCCTGCAAGATACTGGGTTCTCAGATTCTCAGATGGTCTTACCACAGAGCTCTTTGTGACAGCCTTTGTTATAAATGTTAGACTTATTTAGTCATCTTTGCAAGCTTATGCTAGATTGAACAGTGTGAAGATTGGAGTAACGACCCCATAGAAAGTTGTTTAAGGCCCATTTGCTCTTGGTCATGGCATCCTTATTATTGAAGTAGGCTTCGCACTCCTTTTTATTTAAATCAGCAAAGTGTATTTTGCTCACACACAATCTTTTTCACGGACAGAAAACTGTAAATCCAAGGCTGCCAAGTTCGCTTTCTTATAATCTGCTCTGCAACCCTGGGCAGGTGACCCCAATCTTCCATCCATACGGAGGCCTTTGCATCTTATGGCAGCAGGGGAGGGCAGGGGAGCTTTATAATAGCAATTAGCAAAGATCATCCTAAATGCAACGCCAATTAGAACAATATACCAAAATAACTCAATTCTGATCCCAGGGAGAGTAAGAAAGCACAGGAGCACAGATCCTAGATTAGGAGGCACAATAGAGACTGACAAATTGCTCTGGGCTGCTCAATATTTCCTACCGGACCCAGGGGTCAAGGAGTCTGCTGGGTATAGGCACTGGCTTTGAGTACATCTGTGTGGGTTTAGGATCTGATTCCCAGATGGAGACGGTGCAGATGGTGCCGGCAGCACATATGGGTGGGAGGATTTAGTCCCTTGGAGGAGTAACATCATATTCCCAGATGGAGAGGTCAAGGCTGTGGATATTTTTGGTGCCTTTCAGTAGGAGGACAACGTTATTCCCAAACCTGATTGGCAATCCTTTTTGGCATAATGGAACTTAAATGTTGGCAAGGATGCTGGCTTGTTTGTCACCTGATTGTGTTACAGAAATAAAACTCGGGTGCTCTGCTTGTCTGTGACGGAAGACTCAGTGGTGCTGTCTGCAGGGAGTGGATGAGCAAAGGATTCACTGGGTAATTTTAGAGAAGATAGCAGAACACAACTCTCTCCTCATCTTTGATAGAACATGAAAAAGAGAAATGTTTAAGTTGTCAAAAATGCATCTTAGCCACATAAGTCAAGTCAACTGGTAAACCAGTCAGCGGAACTATATAACCCCAGCCAATCAGTACTGTAGTCCATTTCTATAAACCTTAACAAATGGGCAGCAATAGAAAAGGTGTCAAACCTTTTAATTTTGCCTCATGTAAGCTATGTAATTTCCTAGTAGTAGAAACTATCAAAAATTATCAGGAACCATCCGAGACTCTGCTTCCCATGGTTTAGTTGGAATTTTAAGCATTTTAGGGAGAAGGACCTAAAAAACCATCCTCTTAAACATTTGATAAAATGGATCAGAAGTGTGCATAATAACACTTTATCTTTTCTTAATGAAAACACTGCCACCATCTGGTTAATAAATGGTTTTGACTACTCTTTTGATTGAGTGAAATAAGCAAGTCATGTTCCCTTCATCTAAAACAGGATCACAATTTCTACTAAGGGTAATTTTTCTTCTTTTCATAAAAATTAATAGCATCTCATAATGCCTGTCATTCTTCAATCAATTCCAGGATAAAATGCTCTGAAAAAGGCCTGTTCCCCCCAGCAACAGTGGAAATCATTTTATAGGGCACTGATGGTTTGCAGAGAGGATTGTTGAATCTCATGATTTCTGGACGGTGAATCACACAGTGCACTTCATCCAGTTCACGAGACAGTTGTCCTCGCTTCCATAGAAGTAGGGAAAACCTGGATTAGGGTTCTGACCATCACAGCCAATGTTCTCCAGTAGCCTCAAAACACCTGAATGCCTTGGTGGGTGGTCCTTCATTTTCCAGGAACAGGAGTCCAGCTTTATCTCTGTATTTGTACATGACATGCTCTGAAGAACTTATTTGGGCTTTAGAACATCTTTTAGTGACCTACGATTTCTTCAAATGTTAGGACACAAAACAACAGGAAGAGAAGAGAAAAATCCAGAACAGCTACATCTGGCAAGTGTGAAACAGAACTCAAGACCTGATTAAATTTTATAAAATCAGAGGGATCAGTTCAATACTTACATGGATTTGTTGAGGTCAAATGTAGCACCAGGGGCTGTGCCTGTTACTTTGTTTGAAGACATCCTTTACCAAGGAGGGCTGGGACCTTTGAGGGAAGCTCACATTTAATAGAGCACATAATGAACATGTCCCATGTGCCAGGCCCATTTCAGGCTCTCCTTTATAGAGGGTAGAGTTAGATTTTCAAGGTCAGGAAGTGCTCCAGGAAAGGAAGTGAAGAACATCACATTGGGAGCCCCCTCTGATGTAGTACTCCCATTTTAGCCAGGATCATGGGAGCGTGACAGGACTCACCCGTGGGGGCTGGGAGCAGAGGGAGTGTGTGAATAGGAGGGAGGAACTCCTCAGTCACAGTGACTGTAGAATGGGGTGCGGGTGATCTAAGGTTGCCCATGTTGGAGAATGTCAGCAATGGAAGTGGTATTTGCTTTGCTTCTTGGGTTTTGTTTGATTTTAACTATTATAACAATGTCTGGGGTGTTCCAGACTGCCCTTGTTCAGCAAGATGGTGGTGGAGGAGGTCCCATCATTTCAGGATCTGCTGAATTAACTGGAGTTGCATCATGTGTAGTGTTACCCAAACTTGTTGCATTACAAAGTCCCTTTTTACCAAGTGTGGGAAAGGAAATATGCCCAAGGAGGACACACGGGACATCTGGCAGTGTTGACTGCATGGCCTCCATGCTCAGGGCGGCGCCACCATCATGGGACCCAAAAGACAAGGGCTGGGGAAGAACTCTAATATTTCCAGGAATCTGCTTCCAATGGGGGCACCATAAGAAGCTTGAAAGACACATCAACCCTTCTAACACCTCCCCACTCGTGGGGTGGGTGATACCAGCCCTGCTTTGGAGACAGGAAGTGGGCTTGGAAAAGAAGGAAAGTGATCTGTGGAAGTTTACACAGTGGGCAAGCAGCAGGCTGATATTCAAACTCACAAGTTCCTGCATACTACATAGCGGGACAGAGGACAAGAAGACTGGACAGTGTGACCTCAAGGCTACCTAGAACCTGATGGTGACCTCGAATGCTTTACTTGCCCTCTTTAGACTTCAATCTTCTGACATGTAGAATGAAGGCATTGGATAGAATGATCTCTAGGAGACTTTAGCTTTTCTTCTATTCTGAGGGTTCCCACAACCATGACTGTGTGTGTGCGTGTGCGTGTGTGTGTGTGTGTGTTTGTGCGTGTGTGTGTGCTCACTATAGTAAGAGCTAAGTAGGGGAGAGCATGTAGATGTCTCACCTTCATACCATGATCATATCAACTGGATTTTCACACTGACATTTAATTCCAGTTGTTTCCATTGAACAGTCATATAGAAGCCGGAGAGAGAGAGAGAGAGAGAGAGAGAGGGAGAGGAGGTGGCATTCACTGGGGTCCCTTTCCTTCCAGCTAATGAGGAAAATGTTAAGGATTTCCAGGACAAAAAGATTCATTTCTCCAACAGGCTTTAATAATAAAGGGGGAGGAATCATTAAGAATTTAAAATATGAAGATAAAAGCTCTCAAAGGTTCCTAAGCACCGACATTAAGCTGCAACATCATTTATTAACTGTGTGGTTTTGTAGAACTCTTTATACTTAATATTTAACTCAGTTGAGTTCACAGGCATGAAAGTATTTATGCAACACTCTTATGTAATATAAGGACAAGTGCCCATTTCAGGATATTATAAATGCGTGATGGCACGTGCATTCCATGGTAGAGTTAATGTTAAAATAAGGTGCGAAGCAAATACTGTTAGTTCCCTCTGGCCTTCATAGTGGTCCCAGAAATAAAGCAGAGAAAAATATTTTTTATTCAAAAATCTCTATTTGAAATGTTTACTCAAACAATGGAGCTTGGGGAATTTTAAGAGAACATTTAAAAAAAATCTTTTTTGTTTGAAAAATTCTTGTTGGATGGCAACCTGCCTTATCTCTTCACACACAATCAACCTGACGCTTTAATGATATCAAGACCTAAAAGAATTCACAGTACTGATTTTAGCAAGAAATGGCGATCAATTATTAAATGTCCCAGCTCTTCCACAGGTATCCCGGGTCCTTCCTGCCGCAAGCCTCTGGCTCTCCTTGCACATTCTCCCATATGCAGAAGGATGCACTTGACTTTCCTGACTCTGCTGGGGCTGAGTCTGGGCTGCTGGGCTCTTCTTCCAGTCCAGGAGTCAAATCCAACATTAAGAGAACCCCCCAAAGCAAACATACCTCCAGTTATTCCCCAAAGAGCAATTTCCCCCAAATGGGTGCTCTCGGCCTCCACTTCATCAACCTCTTCACACAACCCCAGAGGTTGAGGAAATCAGAAGCAGCATCTTTCCAGCCTTACTTGCCTCACGCTGCCTTAGGTCCTTCTGCCAAGCCCCCCTCCAGGAGATGTGCCAACCTCAGCTGCACAAATGGGACTTTTCCAGAAATCCAAGGCCCACGGGCTTCCACTTGATGACTCAGACTTGATCTGGAGGGACAGGCTCCTGGCGCCAGGGCTGCCTCTGGCTGGAAGATTTTGACAAACAGCTCTACATTCTCACACATTTTTCTACCTAGACTTTTCACAGTTTTTCTCCTGTTTTGTGCTCACTCCCTCAAGCCATATGATTTTAAGAAGAAACATCTCATCACTATTTGAACATCACTCAACTGGCAAAGAACAATCTAGAGGTGGAAGTAAATTGGAAAGGGGGTCTTCTTAGACGTCCCATGTTCCAGCTTAGAGTAGAACGTGATGGGGGGGTCAAAGGAGTTGACATGAAAATTCTGGAAGACAGAACAACTGGATTTTCCCACTTCTTCTGATGTAAGGTTTTATTTCATTCTGTTTTAATGTTATAAGAGTAATGCACAATTAGAAATTGCTATCATGTTAAAGCATATTTGAAAGTGATTTCTTAGTGAACAGCTCACTTCAAATCCAGAGGCTTTGCCATGATTAGGTAAATGATTGTGAATCAATCAGTCATTTACTGAAGCACTTACTGAATTCATTCAATGTTACTATTGTCTCATCCCTATTGTCAAATAACCTGTGGATACTTGTTTTGAGAGATTTTCCTGGATACACTTTGTTTCCTTTCCAATGCACTGCAATGCTAAACTCAAACACATTTTCAGATGTTGCAGAAAAAAAAAAGAATACATTTGGTGTAGAAAATTGAAAAATAGGACAAAATATAAACAAAAATAAATCCCATTGTCAAAGACAACTTTCTTTAACTTTTTAGTTTATTTCCTTCCAGAGTTTTCTCTCCATGTTTATTTAAAAATATGTTTTTGGAATATAGCTTCATATACATAGGTTCTGTATCTTGATTTTTTTATATAACATAGCATAAACATTTTCCATTTCATTAAATATTTATCAAACCACATTTAATGTTTGCATAGTATTGCATTATGCTATTATCCTATAATTGATTTACCCATTATCCTTTGATACAAATGCTCATTTTAAAAAATAAAATGTATTGAGTACCAGTCTGAGTCAGAGGGTCCTGTGGTGTTGGACATCTCCACACTTTGTAACATTTTAGCTTTATGAACTTTAGAGGGTGGAGTCTATTTTCCTTACAACTTTGTGTATAGCTTCAATTATTTTATTTGAATAAACTTCTTCAAAGCTCACCTTTGTATAAAAAATATTAACACTTTTTGGGCTAACTTTTTGTTTGAAAAATTGCAAACCTACAGAAAAATAGAATGATAAAACCACCATTTTGCTAAGATTCACGAGTTGTGAACATTTTGTTCATTTTCTCTCTCTCGCCACCTCCCCTCCCCCCGCAGATGCTTTCCTCTGAAGAGTCTGAAGCTCTGGAAAGTGACTTGCAGAAGTTGTGACATTTGGTTCACTCATTAACACTTCAGCCTGCATCTCCATAGACAGGACGTTCTCTTACACGGTCACGCTGCCTTTGCCATGTCCAAGAAATTTACCACATATACAGTAACAGTAACCAATGTGCTGTTCACTGATTTTTTTCCTCCAACTCTTCCAATAATGTCCTCATAGGTCTTGAAAATGCTGTGGGCTTATTTGTTTGTTTGTTTATGCTTTGGATCAGCATCCAGTTGAGATCACACATCACACTTGGTTATCATATCTCATTCCTCCCTCATCCCACAGACTTACTGTGGCAGAATTGACACTGAGTAAAATTCGCTCTTTCTAGGTATATAGTTCTATAGATTGTGGCAAACTTAGATAGTAATGAAACTATGGCTGGTGATAGTTTGAAGATATAGAGGATTTCCATCATGACCTCAGTCCCCTTCTCCCTGGAAACCACTGATCTAATTTCTATTCCCAAGGTTTTGCCATTTCCAGAATGTCACATAAATGGACCCATATGGTACATCGCCTGTTGAGTTTGACTTTTTTCAATTAACATTATGCTTCTGGGAGTTATGCTTCTCCTTGCACAGGTCAGTGGCGAGCTCCTGTTGGTCACCGGGCAGCTTTCCATCACGTGGATGAGCACCGTTTTTTTCATCCATTTACCAGCTGATGGATGTTTGAGCGGTTTCCAGTTTGGGACAATGATGAACGATGCTGCTATAAAGAGTTGGGGGTAGGTTTTTGTGCACTTCATTTCTTTTAGGTAGATATACCGAAGTGGGATTGCTGGGTCGAAGAGTAAGTGTGTGTTTAGTTTTATGAAAAGCTACCAAACTGCTTTTCCAAGTGTCTGCACTATTGCAGTGTTAACGAGTGTGTGAGACATTCAGTTGCTCTGTATTCTAGTCAATGTTTGGTTTTGTCTCTTTTTCAGAGCTGTTCTAACAGGTATGTCATGGATGCTATAATCTTAATTGGCATTTTCCTAATGACTGATATTGTTGGCCAT
This sequence comes from Ailurus styani, assembly GCA_002007465.1. Taxonomy (NCBI): domain Eukaryota; kingdom Metazoa; phylum Chordata; class Mammalia; order Carnivora; family Ailuridae; genus Ailurus; species Ailurus styani. Next base: position 4,555,947 of record LNAC01000001.1, on the reverse strand, counting down.
CTTTTCAAATTCTTACTTTCTATCATCCATCTTCTTCGTTTAAGTGCCTGAGTGTCTCTTCAAAACTTTTGTCTGTGGGGTTATTTGTTTTCTTAATATTGAGTTTTGAGTGGTCTTTATACAGTCTGGGTACAAGTACTTCATCAATTATGTGTTTTGCAAATATGTCTTCCCAGTAATTGTCTTGTCTTCTTCTTTTTTTTTAATACCGTAGCCCCTCTCATCCTCAGGGAATATGTTCCAGGATCCCCATGGGATGTCTAAAACTGCAGAGAGTACCAGACCTGAAATATACGATGTGTTTTTCTATACATACACACCTATGATAATATTTAATTTATAAATTAGGCAACAATAACTAATAGAATGACTAACTATACTATAACAAAAGTGATGTGAATGTGGTATCTCTCTCTCAAAGTCCCTCATTGTCCTACTCACCTCTCCTCTTGTGATGACATGAGATGATAAAATAAAATGTGTGCAAGGTTACAAAGATTCTCTGCTATGTTTTCTTCTAAGGGTTTTTATTTTTATGTTTATTTTTAAAAAGATTTTATTTATTTTTTTGAGAGAGAGAGAGAGAGAGCAAACATGGGGTGGGGGGAGAAGCAAAGGGAGAGGGAGAAGCAGGCTCCCCGCCGAGCAGGGAGCCCGATGTGGGGCTCGATCCCGGGACTCTGGGATCATGACCTGAGCCAAAGGCAGACACTTACTGATTGAGCGAGTCAGGCACTCCTCTTCTAACAGTTTTTGAATTTTAGATTTTTACATTTAGAACTATGCACACAGTTAATTTTTGTATATAGTACGAGGTATGAATCAGTGCTTATTGTTCAGGAGGTAGATGTCCAATTACTCAGCACTGTCTTTTGAAGAGTATTCTTTCCTCATTGAGTTACTCTGCTTTATAGACAAAAGGACACAAGAGTAAAGATTATATGAAAAGTGGATTCTACTCAGAAATGTTAGACTCCATGGTACACACCTGGGGAACGACCAAGTATTTGAATTTTAACTGATGAAGTCTACGATATAAGACTAAGAGCCAACGGTCCATTCTTCTAGGTTTTCATCTGAAGAGATTTTGGATAAATAGGGCATTTAATTGACACTCCACAGTACTAGAATTTAATGCTATATAACACATTTTAATGAACCTTTATCTAACTCTTGTTTCTTCAAAATATTTACGTTAATATTTTGTTTTTTATAGACTAAAAGAAAGTTAATATATAGAAAATGTGAAATTATTTTTTTTTGGAAAATGCAAGTTTTTCAGAACTATTAGACCTTAAGGACAATTTTATATCCGTAGGACCTCTTTGCACTTCCCCATACACCCCTGGGGATGCCAGTTTGGTTTCTCTACCATAGGGGTAACTAGGTGGGAAAAAACGTAAACTCCTTTTGATTTTTTTCTTTTCCAGTTGTCGCCCCCCCCCAGAAATTTCTTGTGTCCATTAATCACAAGTAAATTCTATATTCTGATTCAGTGTTTATCTAACATGAAAAGTAATCATTTCAATAAACCCTGAAGCAACAACAGATTTCCTTCTTGCTTTGTTCTCTAGCAGGTGAAATGCTGGTGCGGTGTGTCTGCCAATTTCCCCAAACTGGACTGAATTGCAAAAAGCTGTCCCTGCATATCAGGTTCTATATCCAATACCTTTTTCCTCCTGACTCATTAGTGTGACATTTCAAGAATCCAGGCTAGCATAATGTGTAAATACCAATGGCGTCCGTGTTTATCATTTATTATGTTCCTACCAGCATTGGGAGAGTAATTCTGATGAGAGATGCGCTCAACACCACGCAGGACGTTGTCAGGCGCAGTGCCCAGGCTCTCGTTGGTGGGACTCTCCGTGAGCACCAATTGGGAGGCTAACTGCTGGTGCAGGGGACAGACTGAAGGAGTCTCCGGCCGTCTCTGGGATTATGCATCCATGTTATTTGCAAGTCCATCCTGTGGCCAAGGAAAAGAATAAGACAAGGAAGAGAGATGCCTCCTCCCCTCCTGGAGCTCAGGGCTTGATGGAGAAGACTGGCAATCGTACCCGCTGCCATCACGAGGTGGGGGTGCTGGGGCGTGAACACACGGAATGCACCCTGGTCGGTCCTTCGCACGGTCACCATGACTATTTCTCATGGAGGAAAGACGGTTAGTGATGTACTTTATTTTGCTGCAAATGCAGTAAATCTCCTCACATGTAAATGAGCCAACAGTTCCCAATGATTAATCATCTTCATGATCAATTGTCTTCATCCAGTTCCCGAGCTCCTCTTCATTTCAACAATCTTGTCATGTGCAATCAACATATTCCATTTTGTCTTGCAATTGTTGATTAAGAATGTTAAACATCTGCTGAAATAAACTAGATCTGTGAGCCACTCTTTATCGTTTGGATGAACAATGAATGCATTCCCCTTATGCAAGTGGTGTCTATTGTTCTTCCTCCGTGAAGAAAAACACCACTTTGACCTTGAGCGGAAACCCTGACCAGGGTCTGCTTCCATCTGACTCAGTTATGTCCCTGAAGCAGGAGGGCAAACGTTCAGAAGCACTTCCTATTTTTATTAAAATTTGACTAGAAACAAACAATAAACCACTGTCTACTTCATTCAGTGTATCTTTACCTCTGCATTTAATGCTTCCTTCCCCAGGAATGGTTTCAGTTGCAAATAACCCTCTGACTAGCAATACTTAGCTTGGGCTGTATTTCAGTCTCAGCACAAGAATTTAGGAGGTGGCCACCTGGGGCTGGGACAGGTGCCCCCGGGATGCAGGTCGTTCCGCATCTCCGTGCTTGCGCTCGGCTGCACTCACGGCATCCTCCTCATCATGCTGGCCTTCTCCAGTCCCAAGATGGGCCCTGCAGCCTAGCACCAAGCAGAAAGAAGAAAACAAGGGGAAGCATCCAAGGAGCATCCCATCAGCCACTTCCAGCTGTGAGGAGTCTAGAAATGTGTGTATTTAGTCTGACACCTTGTGCTAGAACTCAAGACTTCCATCAGTGAAGAAAAAGGGGCTGAGGATACTGGCTGGGCAACTTGGAGCCTGCCATAAACATGCAGAAGTGAAGGGACAGGCTCTTGGAAGGAACATGTGCTACATATACTTCGGGTATGCGGTGGACAGCAGGAGATGCACCGGCAATGGGCATACCCCCGATCCTCTACCATTTGCTCGCTCACTTACTCCCCCTCCTCATCGGCAGCACCGACATCTCTTTGTTGGACTGCTGTCTCCGGCTGCCAGAGCTGTAATTTGCTCACGTGCAGGAAGAGAAGAGCAGGGCATGGGATTCCATCCTCCCACATCGGAGCTCAGCTCTTTACACGAATAGATGTGACCTACTCGTTTCCCCAGCTCCCCCAGGGGCGGGAGGGGGACAAGGGTGCTCTTCTGGAGGTCCCAGCCGGCATCCACCCTCACCTGACTCCTTTGCCTTCCTGGTCCCACCTCCTCCTCCTTCTTTGTCTGATTTTCTGGGAATCCTTAATGAACCACTTTCACAGATATCTGCATCTCCGTGGGGGCTTCAGGAACCCAAACTATAACATCAGCTGTCTTTGTTTTAGCCCCATTGGTGCATCCACAGGTACATTTTTTCTTTAGTCTATCCAGCAATTACTAAAAAGATATTCACACATTGAAAATTTCTGTACAAGATCCAACCAGCAGGTATTTTGTGGGACCTGGTTCAAGTTTATAGATATCACCATCACAAGCGTGGTAAATACAGGTAGATATCAGGTGACCAACCAACTGCCAAGGTAGAGAGTTGAGTGAAGCGCAGTCTCAACCATTTATTTGAGCAAAGGGTGACTTTTAATGAGAATAAAATGCATTCTTCTCATGCCATTTGAAAAGGGTAGGTTTTCCAACAAGGCTGCTTGTATTGGTTCCAGGCTAGAATAATCAGACTAATCCTGTAGGGCTTCACCGACCTTTCTCCTGGTATGTGAATGCCACCATTCAAGGGCTTTCTGAAACCAAGCCTGCTGGAAGAGCCAAGCACCTTCTTATTGCAAATTTTATGTACTTGTGCTTTTCATTCATTGTTTCTGGTCAAACTCTTTCTAGATGCAAAATGATCTTAGATTTTTCTCAAAGCTTGCAGGTTTGTTCTCAAATACCCCATCCTGATCTTGACTTCAAGTAATTGATTGTTCGGTTTTCCTGAACAGGAGACAATCAGATTTAAGCATTCATGTTTGCCACGATCATAAAATTCACCTCTGGAATAACTTTCTGAGAACCCTCTGTGCCAGCGGGTGCTGCTGACTTCCTGTGTGCTGGCTGGGCTGTGAGCAACTTTGGCCAAGTCAAGTTCAAGATCGGAAACTTAAGAGACAAAGGGATGTTTATCTCAATCTTCAGTGACTCCGGAAGGCTCTGAATGTCTTCATTATCTGGCACGTTTTCACTCATTTCAACCTTAGGTTTCTAACTTCCCATTTTGAAAACAACACGTTTCAAGTTCCCTATTGAAAATATAATTCTTAAATTATCAAGTTTTAACAAAGCAAATGAAGAATGGCACTACTGCAGCAAAAGCCAGTTTGCAGTCTTTTTTGTCATGAGAATTCATTGCAGCTGGAACCAGGCAAAGTTGCATTTTGATAAACAAAACGTTTGAACCAACACAACAATGGCAGAAGTTAAACAGGCTTATGTGGGCTGATTTTTTCTGTAATCAAACGCTGGCTTAGGAAACGACACATTCACTTGAGAAATGACTTTTAGTTCAAGATTTTGCACCAAGGACATGTCTTTACTTCCCCAGAACAAACCTCCAATGACAGTAAAAGAAAAAAACAAAACAAATCTATAAAAGGGAATAAATTTGTAAAAAAAAATTATTGCACCTTAAAATGTCATATAAGAAATGACAGGAGCTCATAAAATCCATCACTTTTTAGTACATTTATGTCATCAGGGAAGCTGTGGCTGACCCTTAGTTAAGTGACGTTTCATGTTGGCAGTTGTTTTTTTGCTTTGTTTTGTTTTGTTTGTAAACAGTGTTTACAAGGAGGTGAGCTGAGCAGCAGAGCCAAGGGCACTTTCTGAACTCAGCCGCAGCCCTTCTCCAGCTCACCAGGGATCTCACTGCTCCCCAAACCTCAGCTTTCAGTTCAAGATGGTCCCTAAGCCACACATTTACCTTTCCCTGTAGGAAACACACTGAGCCGATGAGAGCAGAGTACAAGCAGGACACGCTCGTAAGAAATAGTCTGTGGGTCAAAGACTTCGATGAACATCAGGACGACCCAAGCCACTACAGAATATACATCGAGGGAGCTGGAATCAAGGAGCAGCGCGTTTTCCCAGGAGACAGCATTGAGGAGCGAAAGGATCTGGAGGCAAAGGTAGTTTAGGACTCCACGAACGAGGTTGATCCCACTTCCCTGTGAGCTGTGTCACGGATTCAAGTACAAGTACAAGTACAAGACTAAGACTCTTCACTTTAACAAAGCAATCAGCAGCATGGGGAGAAGCCCAGCTTTAAACAGGTATTCAGCACCTACTGTGTGTCTGGCGCGCGCTGAGCCCCAGCAGGTGGGAACAGCTGACTGCTGGCTCCTCCTTCCTCCGAGGCTCCCTGCAGAGCAGGCAGAGCAGATTCGGCATTGAGAGCCACCTCCTCCCCTCCTGGAGTTCAGACTGGTAAGTCACTGACGCACAGTGAGAACCTTTCCAAACACCATCTATTTCTAACGCGAACCAATCGGGCCATCTGTCGGGTACCTTTTTAACCACTGTCAAAGCGCCAAGAAGTTCTCTGTCCAGATTTATATGCAACAAAGGGCATGATTGGTTCATGCCAATCAGCAAAGACTTCAGAAAGCTCAACTCACTTTAGAAAACTGAGTTTTAAAACCGAAGTTTGTGCTCTGTGCATCTGTTTTGAGGCAACTGAAATCATCCCATGACATGAATAATGATTAACCAAGAACATACAATTAATTATACTTTTAGAAGCCCCTTTGATTGATTTTTTACATTTGGAATCGGGCACACGCTGATGCCCCAGGATGCTCTGCGGTGCTCGCTGAGAGCCTCGTGTGGGGTGGCCAGTGCTTTCCCGCCCACTGAGACTTGGCTCTCAGTCCCCTGGGTTCCCGGGGGGCCCCCAGGAGGAGTTTGGGTCTCTTGGGGCAGATGCAGACTGAAAGATAGCTTTGCCTTTTTAGTGCCATCTTTTTATGTGAAGCAGACTTAAAATTCCTGTTGCTGAAACTATGAACAATACAAAACCAAAAACATTCCTCGGGCCTTCGTCTCTCTTACTGAGGTTGGTCTCGAGATGGCCTGTGGCTTGTCCCTTCTGTCTTCCAGGGGTCTCAGCAACCTGAAGGCTGGCAGCGTTCCCAGAAGCCCAGGGAACGTGTCAGCTGGTGTTAGAGAAGAAAAGGTTTTTTTCTTTTTTTGTTTTTGTTTTTGTTTTACTTCATTTATCTATTTTTTATTGTTCCTGTTGCTGCTCGGGCTGTTTTGTTTGTTTGTTTTAATTTTTGAAATGTTTATTTCCTTATTTATTGAGAGTGCACACGTGTGTGGGTGGGGGGAGGCGTGGGGAACGCAGGCTGCTGTACGGCCAAGTCGGATGTCCGGTCCCGCAGAATTCAATGGGNAACATGGGGCTCCATCTCAGGACCCTGAGATCCTGACCTAAACCGAAACCAAGAGTCCGACATGTAACGGACTGAGCCAGCCGGGTGCCCCTGTTTCTTCGTTTTCTTAATGAAAAAGTCTAGCGTGTTTGGTGTCTGTATTTCTGGAAAGGCTCAGAGGTCTGATGATTAGGAGAGAGAGAGAGGAGGAGGAGGGCCGGAGATCCTGTCCAGGGGGTGCAGGATGGTCTGCAGTGGGGTGGTGTCTGTTTTTAAATTTTATTTATGATAAGGAAGAGTTTTCATTGAGATAATTTAGAAAAGCTACTGGTAACATTACAGATAACAAAACACTAGATTACTTTCACTGAGCAATTGGAAAGATGAGGCTGTCATCGCCGCCCTCCGGTGGGGAAGAGTATGGGTAAAGGAAGTACTGGGGCCAGAGCCAGGAGAATAGGAATTCGGGTGGGGGAAGCTTCAAAAATGTATAACAACAACGACAGCAAAACTCCACGTTAAAAGAAAGATCGAAGAACCCAAAATAGGGCGCCTGGGTGGCTCAGTCGGTTAAGCGGCTTCCTTCGACTGGGGTTGTGATCCCAGGGTCCTGGGATGGAGTCCTGCATCGGGCTCCCTGCTCTGTGGAGAGCCTGCTTCTNGAAGAACCCAAAATAGGGCACCTGGGTGGCTCAGTCGGTTAAGGGGCTTCCTTCGACTGGGGTTGTGATCCCAGGGTCCTGGGATCGAGTCCTGCATCGGGCTCCCTGCTCTGTGGAGAGCCTGCTTCTCCCTCTCCCTCTTCCTGCCGCTCTGCCTACTTGTGATCTCTCTCTCTCTCTCTGTCAAATAAATAAGTAAAATTTTTAAACAAACAAACAAACAAACAAACAAAAACAACCCAAAATAAAAATAGGAAAAGAACTCGAATAGGCAACTAGTTGATAAATATAAATAGGCAATAAACCAATGGGAAAAAAGAACTCTTACAATAAAAAATGTATATAAAACATTAATGAGCATGTATTTCTTTCCCGACCTGATTGGCCAAGTTACAAAATGATAATAATCATAGTAATAATAATCATAATCATATCATCAAGTCCTGGTGAGGATATTGTTACCTGGGCAACTTCACCGACTGTTTAAGGAGATACTAATTGGTAGAAAGTCAGAAGATGCTTTGGAAACTAGTTAAATCACTAAATTGCATGAGATAAGTTGTCTTCACATTGATTTAGGCTTTCAAGTTCTACTAAACTCTGATGAGCTATTTGAGAATAAAGATTTTCTTTTAATTGGTTGCATTATTTGATTTGGGCTACTTCTAGACTAGAAAGTTAAATTGAATTTTGAAAATAAATACTAATACTTTCTTCCCTTTGCCAAATTTGATTCCCCTGAGTAAGCCATTGGAACGTCAGAAAAATTAAGTGGCAAGGAAAGTGGGGGGATGGATATTATTCATTCCAATCCTGGAATGAATTCTTGAGCCACATACAAGGGGTCAAGAGGACAGGGCAAGTGGGCACAGAAGCAAATGAGGTTTAGGAGTTAAGTCTAGAAGAAATCACTTCCTATTGTTACCTATTGCTAACTTAAGCCAAGAGGATGGCGAGGGTCTAATTACGGTTAAATGTAGATAGCCCCTTCCCACCGTAACATCAGAAGAGATTCTAAATTACCCAGTTCCACGGAAACCACATTCACTGGATGTATTTATCTAATTCTACTAGAGGAGACATAGCTCTAGTAGTTTTAAGAAGCCAGTGTGGGCACACCCAGACCCTGACTAACTGTGTAAGGTCTGTGATCATAGGGCTAGATCTATTTCATCCCTGAATCTCTAGACATATGATAGTGCTTGGCATAGAGAAATCACACAAAGGCACAGAGAAGCCACTCAACTAATTTCTCATAAATAACTGGATAGACCAATGAGTGGATGGATGAGGTGTGTAGGTGGGTGATGGGCGGATGGAAGGATAGACAGATATCAACAAGAAACAAAACTAACTTTTCATGGTATGACTAAGTTGACTCTAAATAGCCCAAGGAAAACCTGGCTCTGAAGCAGCCTTGGAAAATAGGTGGTCAGAAAAAAAGACCCAGCTAAGGAACCAAATAAAAGAAGACATTTCCAGAACTACGTGCTTGTGGGGAAAGCACAAGTTTGAAGGCATTCTTGCATTCACAGTGTTTCTATGAAGAGGTCCATTCCTGATTCTGCAGATTTAATTATGAACATATGCTTTCTTGTTTTTTTAAAAAAATTTTAAAGAATTATTTTGGGGGTGGAGAGAGAGACAAAGAAAGTCTGGGGAGAGGAGAGGGAGAGCATCTTTAAGCAGACTCCCCACTGAGCGTGGAGCCTGATGTGGGGTTTGATGTCACAACCCATGAGATCATGACCGGAGCCAAAAACCAAGAGTCAGACGCTTAATGGACTGAGCCACCCAGGCGTCTGGGAAATTTTACCTTCCAAAATTTCCAAGTTGTTTTCAGAAAAAATGTTAGCAAAGGCTTTTATTCTAATACTCATGATTTTGTAACGGAAGGTGAGCTGAATTTGTAGGTTATTTTGAAGTAAATGACATTTCTTTCTTGGTCTTATTCGTTAGATGATGCATCCAGTGTCCTATCTGTGTGTGACAAATTCAGTCTAAGGGCTGTTTGAGAATGCTTATCACATCATCAGTCACGTGCCCTTTACTCACTGTCTGTGCTGATACTCAGAGGGCACAAATGAAGTATGTGCGAGCGATTCCTGTATATGTCACACTTCTCTGAGATTTACAGCCATGCACCTTCAGTGGAAATTTGTGGAACAAAGTCTCCCCAAACTTTGCGGAATCCAATGCCTATAATGTCAGTGTGAATACAAAGCGGAGTTGGAATAACTTGGCAGCTTTGGTTCCTTTCCTCCTTGTAGAGAAAATGATTTTACAAAGGAAGACTTGAGGTATTAAAGACAAATGAGATATTCTTCTCATAGGCTGTCTGTGGCCTCAGAAATTGTTTGTTTGATTAAGGAACCTGGGAAGAGCTTCAAAACTCTGTTGAAAGAGAAAAATGGACCAGCTCAATGAATGCTTTGCAAAAGGTGAGTGTTAAGTAAACACTTGTTCATTAGAGTTGAAAATATTTTGGGGGAAACTTTCAAACAAATGATTTTTAAATAAAATTTTCATATGTTGGTGTTTAGATAACTTCTGGAAATGATTTCTCTCCCACATTAGGGATGTTAGTGGGTTGCAGTTTGGGGGATCACTGGAGAGCAGATAGGGTGATGGGATAAAACAGTGGTCCTCAAGCGGGGGAGATTTTGCCCCTCCATGGAGTGTTGGCAAGGCCTGGAGACATTTCTGGTGGTCACAACCTAGGTGCCAGAAGCGCTATTGGCATCTTGTGGGTGGAGACCAGAGAGACTTCTAAACATCCTATAATACATGGGATAACCCCACACAATAAAGAAGTAGTCAGGCCAGAATATCAGTAGGGCAGGATTGACAAAGCCTGGTATATAGGATTTGGTAGGGGCACCTGGTTGGCTCAGATGATTAAGCATCTGCCTTCGGCTCAGGTCATGATCCCCAAGTCCTGGGATCGAGCCTCAGAGGGGGCTTCCTGCTCAGTGGGGACTCTGCTTCTCTCTCTCTCCCTCTGCCTCTCCTCCTGCTTGTTCTCTCTCTCTCTCTCCTAAATAAATCAGTAAAATCTTAAAAAAAAAATAAAGGATTTGGTAGGGTTGAAGGCCAAGGCTGGGCAGCCGGAGTTTCCACTGACACAGATGGGGGAGGAGCTCCCAATTCCTCCACCCGACGTCCAGGCGGGAAGGTCAGAACAGCTCGTTCATCACACGTAGTTAACCATCAGCCCATGTTCCAATGTACATTTTTGGTCCCAAACCCAAGCATGATGCTATATACAATTTCAAAATTTATCTTTACCGAATCATGCTTTCTCTTATAAAATTAACTGAAAGTCAACTAAAGAGTGTGCACCTCTTGCTAAATGGAAAAAAGTCAGACATGTTATAAATAACATTCAATTCTATTGAAATTAATTTGGATTAAGTCATTAATAATATGGTCAAAGTGAAATGTTCTACATGTAAAATACATTTTAAAAGTAATATACTTACCAAAACACTCAATTGGTTACAAGCCCTCATGGGCTTCAAAGGCTATCTGTTCTTGAGAATGGGATCAATGAGGGCAGATCAGTGGGAAAGCGACAGCCCAGAGGGCCCCCCAGGTGCAGGGATTTCTGCAGTCCTCTCGGGCCCGCACCTTGTTTCCATCCTTCTCTCATGCCTCACGCCCCCAGCCCACCCAGCTGGCTTACCCAAGCCCAGATCTGCCATTCCTTTATGGAAGATATTATACACACTGCAACCAAGGACATTTCCAAGGTAGATGTTCTCTGAAAACATGACTTTTAGAAAGATAAAATCTATAAAATGCATATTGCTTATCAATCTCCTTACTTACTTCAAGTAGAATGAATTTACTTCTCTTTGTGTACCCTGTAATGAGCCCCTTTGGGTCCTGAATTTTCCTTTTATTATACCAGATATAATGGTATAGCATGCCAGGTAGAATGCCTCAGGATCGCAGGACCTCAGGTCAGTAAAACTACCCACCACCGCTGTGTGTCACTGCAGGTTGTGGGCCCAATACCCTAAAGTTAATAACCTGCCTCAAATGTAAAATCTCCTTGATGGTGACTAATGAGTCCAATATTCATTCATTATGCTCTCATCACTTCAAAGGCAATAAAGCCCTGTTTATACACGACCAGCCAGATAACTTCATTTGTGCTTCAGTTCATTGCTCGTCATTAACAATTTTTAAAACACACCCACGTTTGGAGCCAGGTAACGTTCAGCGACTGAGAAGTCATTATCAGGGTCAAGTACAATTATTGCAGTTGGGGTACTGAGTGATGTGTCAGTAACCAAGGCGTTCCGTTTGACTGAGCCGTGTAACGAAGCTGGTGATCAGAGTGTTCTCCCCACAAATTGGAGAGATTATTTATCTGCCATCAAGTTGTCCATCACTTCTCCTTCCTTTCCTCCAGGCTTTGAAAGGAATACTATATGCTATCATGTATACATTACTGTGGACTCTGTACACGCTGTGCTGTATACCCATAGTATGCACTGTGTTATATACACTGACTACACGCTGGGCTGTATACGCATAGTATGCACTGTGTTATATACACTGACTACACGCTGGGCTGTATACGCATAGTATGCACTGTGTTATATACACTGACTACACGCTGGGCTGTATACACATAGTATGCCCTGTGTTAGATACACTGACTACATGCTGTGCTATATACACATAGTATGCACTGTTTTATATACACATACTACACACTGTGCTGTAATCCACTTACTACACGCTGTGCTATATATGCATAGTACGCACTGTGTTGTAACACGCTGGGCTGTATACACATAGTATGCACTGTGTTAGATACACTGACTACATGCTGTGCTATATACACATAGTATGCACTGTTTTATATACACATACTACACACTGTGCTGTAATCCACTTACTACACGCTGTGCTATATATGCATAGTACGCACTGTGTTGTAACACGCTGGGCTGTATACACATAGTATGCACTGTGTTAGATACACTGACTACATGCTGTGCTATATACACATAGTATGCATTGTTTTATATACACATACTACACACTGTGCTGTAATACACTTACTACACGCTGTGCTATATATGCATAGTATGCACTGTGTTGTATACACTGACTACACGCTGTGCTGTATACGCATAGTATGCACTGTGTTACATACACTGACTACACGCTGTGCTGTATACGCATAGTATGCACTGTGCTACATACACTGACTACATGCTGGGCTGTATTCCCATAGTATGCACTGTGTTACATACACTGACTACACGCTGGGCTGTATACGCATAGTATGCACTGTGTTATATACACTGACTACACGCTGGGCTGTATACGCATAGTATGCACTGTGTTACATACACTGACTACACGCTGGGCTGTATACCCATAGTATGCACTGTGTTATATACACTGACTACACGCTGCGCTGTATACGCATAGTATGCACTGTGTTATATACGCTGACTACACGCTGGGCTGTATACGCATAGTATGCACTGTGTTATATACACTGACTACACGCTGGGCTGTATACGTATAGTATGCACTGTGTTATATACACTGACTACACACTGGGCTGTATACGCATAGTATGCACTGTGTTATATACACGTACTACATGGTGTGCTGTATACACATACTACACACCCTGCCACTAGACACTTACTACAGTGTGCTACATATATGTACTATGCACTGTGGTATATACACTTACTACACACTGTGCTGTATATGCATACTGTGCACTGTGTTAGCTACACATACTACATACTGTGCTTATACACTGACTACATGCTGTGCTATTATACATACCGTGCACTGTGTTAGCTACACGTATACACACTGTACTATATATACACTTACTACACAATACACAGTGCGCTATATACACATACTACCCACTTTGCCATATGCACTTACTACATGCTGTGCTCTATATACACACTGTGTATATATATATATATATATATATATATATATATACTATGTACTGTGCTATACGTGCTTACTGCACACTGTGCTATATATACATTTATTACACACCGTGCTCTATACACTTAATATACCATGCTCTATACACATACTATGCACTGTTATATACACTTACTCCACAGTGCACTATATATACATACCACACAGTATGCTACATGCACTTACTACACGCTGTGCTATGTAGACATCACACTATGCTAGCTACTCATACTATACACTGTGCTCCATGCACTTACTACGGACTGTGCTATATATACACTTACTACACACTGTGCTACAGGCACTTACTACACGCTGTATCAGCTACCCATACTACACACTGTTCTCCGTACATGTAATAAATATGCATATACACACCGTATTTCACACACATATGACACGCTGTGTGACACACACTTACGGCACTGCTCTGTCCACATACTGTGCACTGTGTTATACGCATATTCTACACAGTGGGCCATGTACACATACGACACACTCTGCTCTGTGCACATACAACACGTTGTGCTAGACATGCTTACTATACACTGTGCTCCGTACATGTAATAAATATGCATATACACACCGTATTACGTACACATACGACACTGTACTACCTACACGTAACACACATGGTAGTGTGCTCTACACTCTGTCATTGGGTTAATTAATATGCCAGGAATGCCTGAGCTCACGCCTCCCGTCAATTTTTGCTAGTTTCTCACTTCCTATACTGCTGTGGGCCAAAGCCCAGCTCCAACACCAGGGTGCTCCGGCTTCAAGTCGGAGGAAATCTCTGATTCGGTGTCACCTGGCTCTCTTAATTCCAGCTCTGCATTGTCCTTAAATTCAGTTACTGGAAAATTTCCAATTGTGTCCTGCAGAATAAACTTAGATTCACAAATGAGCTGTGTCTGACTTCCCTCATTACTACTCCAGCCCACAAATTTGCTGAGCCCTTTCTCTAATAACGTTTTCCTTTCTTTCCAGAGGTGCTCTGTTCTCGTTCCATTTGCATAAACTGAATTTTCTGAACCCATTCTTTCCTATTCTTTAACATCACCACTGATGAAAAGGAAGGACTTGAGGCTGCAGGGGTGACCTGCAGAAGGAAGGCTCTCTGTTTGCCTCAGGAACTCAGCTCTCCCCACCCCCACCCCCAGGCTGCCCCTCCCTGCCATCCCGGCCCCTCTCTGTACTGCCGCCCTCCGGCTACTTTGAACCCCCTGAGAGCAAACTGAAAACAACACCTTGAAAGATCTTTTAACCAGGAACTGAGCCCTGGGCTCCCTAATGTTCCCCCCGCCCTCTGGAAAGGATGGTGCCTGATTTCCAGGGCAGATCCAGGCTTGAGGGGACAAGAAAGGTATACAATTTGGGGTACTTCTTCGAGAAGTTTTAAAAATTCACGTAAATGGAATCAAAAGCATCATCGCATGTGGCTTCTTTTCTGCTGCACAGCAGATTTGAGATTCACCCATGCTGCTCCATGGATCAAAAGCTCATTCCTTTTTACTGCTGAGTAGCGGTTTATTCGAGAAATACACCACAGCTGATCCATCCCTTTTAAAGTTTGCCTTAAAGGGCCTTTCAATGCCAGCAAGCTGAAGGGCTGGAAGGAAAATTCGGGCTGATAAGGCCAACAGCACTCAGGTTATAAAGGTAAAGATTAAAAAGAAAAATCATAGCTGTTTCTCATACCTTGAAGCAGGCAAATATGAAACGTACCGCTTCCCTTCCTCAAATACAGTAATTCTAGGAGATTCTATTAGGCGTCCATGGATAGCCGTACCTTGAGACAGTCTGATGCGTTGAGAGCTAGAGCGTCTCCGTTCATACCCTCAGGATTGGCCCCCTGCTCACTACCAGCAACAGGCCTGAAAGAAGCCGATAAATCAGCAAAATGTGGTTCAGTTACAGACGAGACAAGATTGTGACTTCATATTTGGCTTTAAAAAATGTAAAAAGCCACTTCATGTTGCTTAGCTTGTAAAGCAGCACAAAAAACTGGAGAAAATAATGAAATGGTAAGTGGATGGCGGAGGTGGACTGTGTTTGCAGGGATTTCCACGCGTAACACGCGATGCCAGACGTCGCTGCTGCAGACAGGGAAGGGGTCCTATCCCGGGCCCCGCTGCAGAAGCGGGACCTGCCCTGTGGCCCTGCGTTCTGGAAAGCATTCCCTGTGCCCTGGTGAGGCCCGCGTTACAGGACACACTGCTCAGCGCACACAGAGAAGGCCAAGCAGGGGCCTCCCTGAAAAGAGGTTGGGAACAAAGAAGAATGCATGGAAAGTGAAATAAGGATTCCAGATTTCTCAATGACCACACTCTGAATCCATCTGTATACCAGTTGATAAGTTCTTCTCAGAGAAGATCTGGCCCAGCAATCCTGAGGCGATGATAAATGGGAGAGATTTGGTTTTTTTCATTTTGAAGTGAGTGGGACTCCAGGGAAACAAGTGGGGTGTCCAAGGTCACCTCGGCTGAGAGTGTGGCCCTCCCTCAGGCGCCCTCCTGCTGGGTCGCACCTGGGGAGTGGGATGAGGGTGGGAGAGGCAGGAAAGGATGTGAGGGTGTCAGCTGAAGCGGAATCTTCCGGGCTGGGTCAGAGGGGCTGAGGTGGATGAAGAGAGCGCCCTGCAAAGATGGAGTCGTGGGAGCCAAGCCTTTGCGTCTGGCGGAGCCCCCTTCCGCTGGAGCAGGAAGGCTACAGGGGGCCAGAGTTGGGTACTTCCCTTCCCCCCTGCAGGTGAGGCTGGGGGTAAACTTACCCCCAGGTCTTCCGGCTCTGCTTGAGGGCAGGCCTTTGTGAAGGAGAGTGGAAGCCTCTGAGAGGTGATTTTCAGGATGACTGCGTTCCCCTCCCCTTACCCCCGCCAGCAGTGTTTGCTTGTTTGCTTGTTTGTTTGTTTTCCCCCCCGGATCCACACCCTGAGAACCTGGGGCTCCAGGAGGTCATATTTCTACAGGTGCGGGGGGGGGTCCCCTTACAACTGGGCCCCCCGAGTCTTTAACTCTGAAATCTGTGCGCCTGAGCCGCCCTGGCCTGTAATTTGACCATCACAAGGTGGGTTTTCTTACCCCGCCCTGGTTCAGGCAGTGAGTCCCCTCCAGAGCTTCAGTTTCCAGCAGCTGGGATTCTCAGTATCCGCCTCTCTTCCCAGTTTCAGGGGCAGCGGTTTGCCCTGTGACCTTGGTTCTCTGATGGACCTAAGACCAGTCTGCTCAGCTTTCTTCTTGTGAGAACAGATGTAACAACTTCCAACCTCCTAACATGTCAGACCAGAAATCGCAGTTTTTAATCATTTTATGTGAAACAAATGAACCAATATAGTGTTCCAGAAGCTCCCTAACCCCTTCACCCAGCTTCAGTAATTATCGATGTGTTCCCAACTTGCTTTGTCTCTCCCAATCCCTTTCCAAATCCTTGGATTATATTTTAGGATTGCATCATTTCAGAAATGTCCATGTCAGTACGTGTCTCTAAGCTATAAGGAATATTGAAAAAAAATCTACAAGACCATTTTCACAGCTAAAAAACCCACTCATCATGCCCTCATATCAAGTATTGTCGTGCAAATTTTCTGATTACTTCATATTTTAAAATTTAAGTGGGTTACTGTCCAAACTAAGTTAAGCCTCTTTTTAAAAATTGTAGACTTTATTTTTGCTCTCCTCTACTCTTCCCTCCTCTCCCTCTTTCTCGAACATGAAACCAATATTAACAATGCCCCCCCCAACAGAGTCATGTGACATAAGCTTGGTCATTATTTTACAAATGGAGAGCAAGTTCCCATACACATACCTATATCTTAGTTTTCTCACTTAGTAACACACTCGGTAGATTAGCGGCCAGCTGCTGGAGATCCAGTTCAATCTTTTTTTTTTTCTTTTTTAAAAATATTTTATTTATTTATTTGACACAGAGAGAGAGATTACAAGTAGGCAGAGAGACAGGGAGAGGAGGAAGCAGGCTCCCTGCTGAGCAGAGAGCCCGATGCGGGCCTCGATCCCAGGACCCTGAGATCATGACCTGAGCCGAAAGCAGAGGCTTTAACCCACTGAGCCACCCAGGCGCCCAAGTTCAATCTTTTTAAAAAGCTGCATACTATTTCAAGGTAAATATGGACCAGAACTTATTTAATTGTCCATTTATTAATAAGCACTAGGATAAACATTGCAAAAACATCCCTTTACGTGATTTGTACCTGGAGGTGATGTAATTCTTAAAGCATAGGGACTACTGGGCATAATATAAGTGCAGGCGGTATTTTTTATGTCTTTGGTGGAGTATAATTTACATACAGTCAATTGCAGCTACTTAAAGTATATGACTTGGTACAGCTTGACCTTACTATATGCCCACGAAACCATCAACACAATCAAAATAGAACATGTCACGACCCCCAAAAGTTCTGTTGTATTTTCTTGCAATCCCATGACCCTCTTTGTCTTTAGTGCCTCTCTCTTGTCCTCAGACAACCTCTGATCTATTTCCTGTCATGATAAAGTGTTTTTATTTTCTAGAATTTTACATGCATGGCCTCATACAGTATTCACTCTTTTGTATGTGGCTTCTCTCACTCAACATAATTACTTTGAGATTTGTCCATTTTGCTCTATATGCCCGTAGAACATTCCTCTTTATTGCTGAGTAGTATTCCATTATATGGGTAAGCCATCATTTATCTCCCCATTCATCTGTTGAGCCCTGAGTTAGTTCAGGTTTGGGGATGTTACACATAAAGCAGCTGCAAATGCTAGTCATCCAATTGTTGTTTTGTCTATGCTAGGGTCTTTGCATTTTCATGTAATTTTAGAATAGACTTTTCAATTTCTACCCAAAATGCAAAAATACCTGCTGGAATTTTAACTGGGATTGTGTTGACTCTACAGATTGGTTTGGAGGAATTACACCTTAAGATACTGAGTTCTCCACCCATGACTGAGGGGCATCTCTCTGCTATGTGGGTCTCTAATGTCCTCCACTTCTACGGTTTTCAGTGTGAAGGTCTTGAGCTCCCTTGTCAGATTTATTCCTCGGTATTTCATGTTTTTGGTGCTGTTGTAAATGGTATTATTTTCACCTTCCAGTTTTCGTGGTTACTGGTTAGCATTACAATAAATTTCTGTATATTAACCTGTACCCCGTGTATTAATTGTATAATTCATATACATTTTATACAATGTATATTTTGTATACTAATTGTACCCTGTGATCTTGCAAAACTCACTTGTCAGTTGCAATATTCTATAGCATTGTGTTCATAGCTGATCATGTTGTCCAGGATTAAGGACAATTTTTACAACTTTGCTTCCAATTTAGGTCACTTCCATTTATTCTGGCGTGGACTAGAACCTCCAGAACAATGTTGAATAAAAGTGGTGAGTTCTTTCTTCCACTATTAAGTATGCTTTATCAGATTGAGAAAGTTCCTTCTTTTCCTAGACTACTGAGAATTTTTAAAAAAAATAATAGGTATTAGATTTTGTAACATGCTGTTTCTGCATCTATTGAGATAATCATATGGTGGGGTTTTTAAATAGTATGATAATGTATTGAATTACATTGTTAAATCAATATCGCATTTCTGGGATAAAAACTCCACCTTCTCCTAATACTTTATTTTTTGCATATGTGTTCATTAGAGGTATTGGTATATCATTTTCTTTTCTTGTAATGTCGTGGTATTGTTTTGGTTTCATGGAAAAGCTAGATTCATAGAACAAATTAGGAATCAGTCCTTCCTATATAATTTTCTGGAATGGTTTTATAAAATTTGTGTTATATTTTCCTGAAATGATTGGTTGATCATCAGTGATGCCATTTGGGCCTACGATTTTTCGTTTTTCTTTATTTTTTAAAAAATGTTTAATTGAAGCATAGTTGACACATAATGTTACATTAGCTTCAGGTGTACAACAAGTGATTCGCCACTCTGTAAGACAGACTGTGCTCCCCACAAGTATCACTGTCAACCACCACCATATAACACTAGTGCAATACCATTGACACTATTCCATAATCCCATGACTTACTCACTGGGTAACTGAAAGCCTGTATCCCCACCCAACTCCACCCCTTTTTCCAACCCTTCACCAATTTCCCCTCTGGCAACCAGTTTGTCCTCTGTATTTATGTATATTATGTCCTTATGTATTTATGTATTTATGTCCTCTCCTTTTTAAATATGTTTGTTTATTTGTTTTGTCTCTTAAGATTCCATATATAAGTGAAACACATGGTATTTCTCTGGCAGGTTTTTAATTACAAATATGATTTCTTTCTTGGTGGGCTTTGATACTTTTTATACCTTTCAAGAAATTTCTCCATTTCATCTCAGTTGTTAAATGTACTGGCATAAAGTTGTTTATACTATTTCCTGATATTTCTTTTTTAATATCTATAAAGTCTGTTGTGGTGCCATTAATTTCAATCCTGCTATTGGTAATTTTTGTCTGCTTTTTTTTCCTGCTTTTTTTTTTTCTTGATCAGCCTGGCTAGACATTTATCAATTTTATTAATTTTCTTGAATAACCAGTTTTTGGGTTCACTGGTTTTCTCTTTTGATTTCTTATTTTATATTTCATTGGTTTCCCCTCTGATCTGTATTATTTATTTTCTTCTGATTTCTTTGGGTTTGAGTTGCTCTATTTTTAAAATTTTCTGCAGGTGGGATCTGAGGTCATATATTGTGCTCTTTCTTCTCTTCTAATGTAGACATCCAATGCTACAAATTTCCCTCAAAGTGTGCCATTGACGCATCCCACAAATCTCTCTTTTTTTTAAAAGATTTTATTTATTTATTTGACACAGAGAGAGAGATCACAAGTAGGCAGAGAGGCAGGCAGAGAAGAGGAAGCAGGCTCCCTGCTGAGCAGAGACCCCGATGCGGGGCTTGATCCCAGGACCCTAAGATCATGACCTGAGCCGAAGGCAGAGGCTTTAACCCACTGAGCCACCCAGGCGCCCCAGCATCCCACAAATCTTAACATGTTGTGTTTCCAGACAGTTTCGAAATATCAGGTTTTTATTTTAAAAATACTTTCTAATTTTTTTATTATTAAGGATATGTTATTTAATTTCCAAATATTTGGAATATAATTTATTCCCACTGTAGTCAAATAATATAGTTTACATAAATTGAATCCCTTAAAAAGTATTAAGACTTTTTTTATAGCTGAGAATTTGCTTAACATTGGTAAATATTCTGTGTGTCCTTGAGAAGAATGTGTATCTTGTTAATATTGGGTGCAGTATTCTTAAATTGTTGATCATGTTAATTTGGTTGATGACAACTCTATGATAATATAGCTTCCTCAACTCTGCTGCATGTTAGCAATCTACTTTAAATATAAAGACAGGAATAGGTTAAAGGGCTTAGGATAGTAAAAGGTATATTTATTTGTATTGGTCAAAAGAAAGCTGAATTGGCTATATTAATATCAAAATTAATTTTAGTTTTCCTCACTGATTTTCAGTCTTTTTGTTCTGGTAATGATTCAAATGGAGAGCTGAAATCTCTGGCAAGTTTGATTTTGTCTATTTCTCTTCTTAATTCTGTCATTTTTTCTTGAATATATTTTGAAACTCTCTTATTAGGTGCATAAATGTTTAGGATTGTTATGTAGTCTTGATGAATTAATCCCTGTATCATTATGAAATAACTTTATTTCTGATAATGTTCTTTGCTCTGCAATCTACTTTGTTGGAAATTCCTTAAAAATTGGCCATTATTTCTTCAATTTTTTTTTCTGTTTCCCCCTCTTTCTGTTCTTCTTTGTAGATTCCAGTTACACATACAGTAGGGCACTTGAAAATTTCCAGTAGCTCACTGATTACTAAATGTTGCAGTCTCCTTTGCTCTGTTTCATTTGGGGTAGTTTTGATCAACATGTCTTCCCCCACTCTTTTCCTCTGCAGTGTCTAATCTGCCACCAATGCCATCCAGTGGCTCATCACACACCAGGAGCGGGGCTTAGTTAACAAGGTGAGCAGCTAAGAAATCTGCTTGTTGGGCGCCTGGGTGGCTCAGTGGGTTAAAGCCTCTGCCTTAGGCTCAGGTCATGATCTTGGGGTCCTGGGATCGAGGCCCGCATCGGGCTCTCTGCTCAGCAGGGAGCCTGCTTCCTCCTCTCCCTGTCTCTCTGCCTGCCTGTCTGCCTACTTGTGATCTCTCTCTGTCAAAATAAATAAATAAAATCTTTAAAAAAAAAAAAGAAAAAAAGAAATCTGCTTGTCAAAACTGAGTGGCAAGTTGGACACGGATGGGGCTGACCAGTGACCAGGTGGGCTGAGGAGAGCCACAGGCAGGGTTCTGAGCAGCGCAGGACGTGCACAGACAGACTGAGCCATGGGTGACAGGTTAGCATCAGAAATACCAGAGAGGAAAAAGAGAGAGTAGGGTCACAGCAAGACTGGAGACTCTCCCCATATATGGGGGGCCAAGCCCTGAGTTATTTATCTGCTGTAGGTCCACCTCCTTGGCCAGACTGACCCATGAGGGCAGAGACAGGTATTCGTCCTGTCTGTGCTGAGTGCTTGGTACAGGAAGCTGTTCAGGATGTATTTTTAAATAACTGTAGGAAGCAGACCCATGTATTGTCAAAGACCTAAGAGCTGGGTTTAAGGCAAAAAGCCCTTGACATAGGCATTTTGGGATTTCGGGTTTTGTGACCTGGAAGCAAAGAGACAGCTCAGCTCTTGCCTCGAAGATTTTCCCTCCACCTACAGTTTTCTGGCAATTGTTATAGTTTTACGGGGGGGGGGGCATAAGTACAGGGTAGTTGTATTTATGCCCACAGTGTATAATAGCCACCCAACCAATCCAACATAACTGGCTTATGTTTATAATTGGAGTAAATTGTAATCTTAAATAAAATAAAAATTGGGGTTCTACAAAACATCTCAAATATCTAATTACCAGGAAGCAGTTTTGCATAAAATGTTCTAATCTATTATTAACCACAAGCACATTTTCAAAGTGTAACTACCAGCCGATCACAGTTGCTCTGACATGATATTACACATCTCTTGCAAAGGCTATTAAAGCACTGTTTTTTTTAAAGATTTTATTTATTTATTTGACAGAGAGATCACAAGTAGGCTGAGCAGAGAGCCCGATGCAGGCCTCGATCCCAGGACCCTGAGATCATGACCTGAGCCGAAGGCAGAGGCTTTAACCCACTGAGCCACCCAGGCGCCCTATTGAAGCACTTTCAATGACGTTTAGTAATGTTGGAAGCTACCATTTATAGGAAGCCTGAGAAGGAAAGCGGTAACAAGACATGGAGTCCTCAAAACTGTCAAGGTCATCAAAAACAAGGGACACCTGAGAAGCTGCTGCACTCAAGATAAGCCCGAGGAG
This sequence comes from Ailurus styani, assembly GCA_002007465.1. Classification (NCBI taxonomy): domain Eukaryota; kingdom Metazoa; phylum Chordata; class Mammalia; order Carnivora; family Ailuridae; genus Ailurus; species Ailurus styani. Next base: position 4,533,312 of record LNAC01000001.1, on the reverse strand, counting down.
ACAAGACAATTAAATGTCCTGTGGGATCCTGGACTGAAAAAAGACATTAGGTGAAACCAAAGGAAATCTGAATAAGGTATGGAAGTAAGTTAATAGTAATATATCGATACTGGTTGGTTAACAGTAACGAATGTACCAGAATCCTGTGAGATGTTACTCATCAGAGAAATGGATGAGAGGTATATGCTGACTGTCTTTCCTGTCTTCCCAGTTTTTCTATAAATCTAAAACTGTCTTAAAAATAAAATCTATTTAACGGAAGAGAAAATGAAAAAGAAACTGTGGAGGTCCAGACGCCGGGTGCAGCTGCACCAAAGCGGCGTTGGTTGGCTGCTCCCGTCACTTAGTTCCTGCGGAGCACGAGCTGTGTTCTTTTGGGCATTGCACCTGTGCAAATACTAACACGTGCGCTAGGTCACTCCCGTTTTATTTTGCTTAGTCCTTCAGGTATAAGTACCTGTGTATGGGCATTCACAGTCGCCAACATTCAAGCTCAGTTATTCGCACTTGCCGAATTTTTAAGCTTGCTCATAATTAGTTGAGTGAGTGCTCTTGAATGTTCTCTGTAAAGTGCAGGATGCTTCTTGGTTCCGTGTGAAGCCATTTTTACAGGGACAAGCATGGAGAGAAGACCAGAATGTGCCAGGGAAACATGATGTTTAAGCTTTTCTGGCTGTCTTCAAATCACTCGTGTCCCGTTGGTGACAATTTATTATCACACTGAAATGTTTCATTTGTTTAGACAATAAAATCTAAAAAGGACAGTAATGTTGTTGGTATAGCCAAGAGAACAGTACTGTTCCATCCCTTACTTGAATTAAAAAAAAAATTAACCAAATGATTGCCCCATTGAAAACACTGACATTTAATCTGAATATTCAAACTCTGCTCCCGGTGTAATTTGAGAGGTCCTTACAATATATAAGTTTGGACCCGCAGAGTGTATTTTATTTTAATTTACATTTTAGGGAGTTAACACAGTGCAATTTTGGTTTCTGGAGTAGAACCCAGTGATTCATCACTCACAACCCCCACCGCTCATCACATCCCGTGCCCTCCCTAATGCCCTTCCTCCATCCAGCCCATCCCCTGTCCACCTCTCTCCAGCAACCCTCAGTTTGTTCTCCACCATTAAGAGTCTCCTATGGTTTCTTTCCCACTCTCCCTTTTTTCTTTTCCCCTTTCCCATATGTTCATCTGTTTTCTTTCTTAAATCCCACATATGAGCCAGATCATATGGTATTTGTCTTGCTCCAACTTATTTCACTTAGCATTATACTCTTGAGCTCCATCCATGTTGTTGCAAATGGCAAGATTTCATTCTTTTTGATGGCTGAGTAATATTCCATTGTATACATATACTGCATCTTCTTTATCCATTCATCTGTCGACGGACATCTGGGCTCTCTCAATAGTTTGGATATTGTTGATAATGCTGTTATCTGCTACCTCAGGATGCCGTGTGGTCCATTAGCCCTTTGGGAGGACAGGGCATCAAAAGAGCTGTCCGCATGCCACCCTGAGCCTGCAAGAGGGATCATGTGTGCTGGGCAGAAATAGGACTCGCCAAAGTTTAAGCAGAAAGCTTAACATAGTAGCAGTGGTTAAAATAACCCACCCCATTTTCTGAGCCATTCCATGGCTCGGGCCCCATGTCAAACGCTTCAGATGCTGGTTCTCTCCTTAATCTTCCTGCACCAAGTGGGCCAGCAGGTGCTCCCATTGCATCTGTTGGACAGATGCTGAAACCTGTGATCAGGTGGCTTCAGTGTCTTGCTGAGGCCCCCTGGCTCGAAGGTAGTAGAGTGGGGATCGTTAGTTAGAGCAGAGCGTTTGCTAGGAGAGCTAAATCCCAAGACCCAGGATAGGTGCAGAGCTGGGGAAGTATTACCAACTAGTTTCTAGTTTCTAGAACTTGCAAACTTTCAGAAAAGTGAAAATAGTAAAATGAACACCCCACATACCCTTCCCCTGGGTTTGCCCCTGAATTTGACATTTATTGATGTTTTGTCTCATTGTGTGTGTGTCTCTCTCTGTGTAACAGTTTTTGCTCGACTATTTGGGAACAAATTGCAGACATCATTAGACTTCACTCCAAAATTCCACAACACCACCTCCTAAAAATGAGGACCTCGAGTGAAGGTTATAGTCGATCAATTCTTCCAAAAGGAATAATGAAGCCAAAATGAGCATGGGGGAATCCCACTGCCTTTGGAAAATGTCCAGTCTCCTGAGCTGCTGTCAGGTTCTCCCAACCTGGCCCGAGTAATCACATCCCTATCCCACCACCGTTCCCGGCACGCAGCTGACCACTCACCATTGCCCGAAAACACCGGCAACTTGATGCAGCTGAACCTGTGCCCAGCCATTCCCTTCTCTGCCCATCTCAGTCCTGCTCCGGCCACCCCCACCCCCACCAATGGCACGTCCCCTAACGCCCCCATCTGTGAGGGCAGCGGCAGCTGTCTCTAGTCGATAACCCTCAGAGTGTTCTGCTGCGATCTGCGGTGGCTGTCTTCCCATCTAACTTCCTCACTGGGTAGCGAGCTCCTTGCTGGCAGGGGCGGAATGATTCATCTTTGAATCCCCCCAATAATGGGACGCACAGACTTGTGTCTAGTAGGTGCTCGATAAACACTCACCGAATAGTCAGCGTGCTGAAGGAAAACAACCCATTGCGACCACTTCAGAGTTCAGACACTTGAAACGTTCCTTTTTCTCTTACAAGATAGAATTATTTGAATTAATTCACAGTAACAAGCCCAAGAAAACCCAGAGCAAAACTAGAGTGGTCTCCCTCTCTCAGATGGTAGCGCTTAAGCTTGCAAGTGCTTTCCTTTCGTTTCTTCTCAACACCATGCTAATGAACGGAGCTGGCCCTGTTACAGGCATCCTGAGTGTACGCAGCAGGTCGTTCTATCCTGTTTACACCGGGGATCTTACACCGCACGCGGAAAGATGAAATGCTATTAAAAAGGAACTCGTGATTGACAAAGCTACAGAAAGGGGAAACGTGGCTTTCTTCAAAAGTGCGTGTAGCATCAAAGACCGCCGCAGAAAGGAGCTTGCTAACCGCGGAGAGTTCAACAGTGACATTATTCTACCCAACTGCCAAAGTTTTGCAGAAAAAGGCAGTAAATGAAGCAGTTGAGATGAACAGAGCCTATTTAGAAGGGAGAAAAATACATTGTATTTCTGAATGCAACAGCTGCAAGTAAGTGTAACGAGATCCTGGCTCAAATTATAGCTTTGGAGCCCGCCCCCCTCCGCGGGGTCCAATCTGCTCTCCGAGCCCTGGCACAGGCTGCGGTGCGCGCATCGGGGACGTCTCCCGGCCCCGCGCGGCCAGCTGTGTGCCGAGCAGCTGCCGCCCGGGGACTTCGGGTCAGCGCGCGCCGGGACGCGGCGTCTTGGGTCTGCGCGGCCGAGCTGAGC
>LNAC01000001.1:4453205-4529777 GCA_002007465.1 Ailurus styani | reverse complement strand
GGCCCCCCGGCGCCCCCGGGTGCAGCCCTCCCAGATCGCCGCGTGCTGCCGGGCCGCGCGGCCCGCGTCTGTTCTAGAAACATCCACGATCTGCTCCCCCTCCACTAGGGCTGGGGCGGAAGGGCTGCGAGCAATCGCAGGGAGGGCCTAAAAGAGCCAGCACCTTCCTGTGGCCCCGGGTCCTTAGCATTCATCCTCCGATGGGGCCAAGGATCGGGGCCCTGGGGCGGGGGCGGGGGAAGCCCCGGGAGCCGCCGTCCGCCCCCACCCCGATCGGGACACGAGTTCCGAGCAGGCGATGGCACCCTCTCTGCCAGCCCACCCATGTGACCCTCCCCCAAGGGACGGTTAACACCCGAGCGACAGGTGCACCCAGGCCTTTTGTCCTTGGTCCCCTCCTGCGCTGTCCCCATTGGAGGAAGGCCGTGGGACGGCCCCAAGCCTTAAGTTCCACCGCACAGGCACAGTGCAGTGCGAGTAAGAACCCCGTGGCAGCAGGTTATTCTGCTCAGCGTCCCCTCCGCGGGGCGTCCAGCCCCCGCCCCCCGGCTCTTTGAAGTCAGTTCAAGCCCTTTGCCTGGCGAGAGGCTGGACTCACCTCCTCGGTCCAGGACGGAGCCCCTGACCCCCGCTGGCACCCCCGAGCCCTCCGAGCCTCCGAGATTGGTCGGGAGATGGGCACAGGACCAGAGCAGGCCAATCGGAGCCCTCCTGGGGACGCCGGTTCTCGTCTGGGCGGGAAAGGCTGAAGCCGGCAGGTAGGCTTGGCCAGAAGCAGGTGGCTCCAGGGCCCAGAGGGGACAGCTGGAAAGGAGCCAGGCAGGGCAGGCTGCATCAAAAAGAAAAAGGCGAGGCTCCGTGACGTGGTTTTCCTAATGCCTAAAGCGAGTTCAGCCTTTGGGTTTTCCAAGGACATGACCCTTGCAGTTTGTAGCTTCTGTGTGATTGAACTGGGTTACTGTTGTTTAATTATTTGCTACCTGTTCTGTGCCCCCTCCGAGGGTAGGAGTTCCATGAAATCAGGGACTTTGCCATAGTCAAGTTTTTCTCAGCTTCTAGGACGTTTCTTAACGCCTTTGGGGGAGCAGCTAACCAGGAAGGAGAGCTGGGGGGATGGGGCACGCCTGGGTTCACAGTGGGAGTTTTGGTCCTAAGGTGTGAGTTAAGATTGCTGCAAAGGGGAAGCCACCCACAGCACCCCCGCTCGCCTCTCTTGTGCGGGACAGGGAGCTAGGCGGTCCCCAGCGCAGGTGCCGGGCCCTTCAGCCAGGACTGAGACTGGGAAGACTTATTCCCGGAAGAGCAGCCGGGAGGCCTTGAGCCTTGATGATGGTGATCGTGCATGTGTCAGGAACCCTGAACCATCAGGCTCCACACTAGTCTGAGGAGCAGACATGCTCCCAGTCCAACCAGAGGGATCGTCAATAACCAAAACTCACCGGGCCCTGAATTTGGGTTGTGGGGTGGCAGTAGCAATGACCCCAATGTGGGTGACTGAAAACAACAGAAACTTGTTCCTTCATGGTCCTGGAAACCAGAAGTCTGGAATCAAGGTGTCAGCAGGGCTGTGCTCTGTCCCGAGGCTCTAAGAGACAATGGGTTCCTTGCCTCTTCCAGTTTCTTGTGCTCCTAGTGTGTCCAAGCTCCCTCTTCCTCACAGGGATACATATGGCGGCTTAGAGCCCACCGCAGATAACCCACGATCAATTCCTCCTCTCGCGATGCTTAATTTAACCACAGCTTTTACCTTTTAAGGGGACATCCACAGATCGTGGGGACTCGACGTGGCTATCTTTGGGGGGCCATCTTTCAGCCGACCAGGGATGGAAGAGAAGGACCTGGAGGGCCACGGTTTGTCCAGCTTCCAGCACAGAAGGAAATCAGCAGACGAACAGGAAGTGAGTATGTAGGCCCAGCCACCAAATGTGGAGTGAGACCCCTGGGGGTCCCAACAGGATGAGAATGCCCAGGTTTACACCTGTCTTCCCAGACTCAGAGTTCACAGCTGCCTTCTGCGCCCAAGTCCGCACGATGGCTAGTGGAGTGGAGATGACTCATCTGTATCCCGCACTGGAAGGGTGGGGCTGGTGTCTGTGGGTGGGAGGGATCAAAGGGCAGAGGAAGGTGTTGGTGTGTGTTGGGAGGCTGGGGGCTGGAGGGTGGGGGAGTGTGTCTAGACAAAGAGGATCCTGTAGCTGCCTTGTAGCTCTGGAAGTATACAGACACTTGACACATGCCATGAAGTCAGCAGATGTCTGCCCTCCCCATCCCTGGTGTGAGCCGCAGAAACACATCCTAGGAGGCAGAGTAAAAAGGTAATCCAGGGAATTCTGGGCAACGTCCATGTCTAGCCACCAAAGACATTCCTCTTCCCCTGAAAACAAACAAAGATGCATCTCTTCCTTCCCTTCCCTGTTCTTAGTGGGCCAGAGAGCACAGGGTGGTGACAGAGTAAATCCTATAATCCTTAAAATGTCCAGAAAGATCAAGTCTTGATTAGAGGCTTTCAACCCCACCACCCCGACCTTCCGGGGGAGGGGCTACAGGTTGAGTTGATCACCAATGGCCAATTACTTGATCAATCATGCCTACTTATGGACACTTGGAGGATTTATGGGTTGGTGAACACATCAAAGTGGTACGAATAAAAAAAGCGCTGGGAGCATGGGGTGCCCACAGAGGGCGTGGAAGCTCTGCCTAACTCCCACCTCTCCATACCTTGCCCTGTGCATCTCCTCCATTTGGCTGTTTCTGAACGGTACCTTTTGTAACAAAACCAGCCATAGTAAAAAAAGATTGTGCTGGACTTCTGCGACCCATTCTGGGACATCATCAAACCTAAAAAAGATGGGGGGGGGAGATTGTGGAAAATCCTTGACTTTGTAGTAAAGTTGGACAGAAGTATGGGTAATTGAAGACCTAATACTTGTGACTGGCATCCAAAGTGAGGACTATCTTGTGGAACTGAACCTTTAACCTGTGGGGTCTGAGCTAACTCTGAGTAGTTGGTGTCCAAATTGAATTGAATTAAGAATATCCATTTGGTGTCTGGAGAATCAGAGAATTGATCATTGGTGTTAGAAACTCCCAACTTCCCATTTGGAATAAAATTAGACATTCTATCCTTGGCTGTAATACTTTGTATAATCTTCTATTATCCTATCTATCTATAATCTATCTATTATATTATACAACAAGGGTTGTAACTCTCCCTTTCTCACTGACCACATCTGGTCCTCCACACCCAGCCCCCCTTTCCTCTTTGTTTTTCCTCAAATACAAGAGCATATATCCACCTCAGGGCCTTAGTGGTTAAGCATGGTCTTTGCCCAGAATGCTCTTCCCCAGACGGAACCATGGCCCACTCCATGCCATCATTGCACTATTCTTTGAGAAAGAATGCCTTCCTTGAGCACCCCATCAAAAAAGCATGACTGCCTCCCTGCACCTGTTCCAATTTTTTGCTTAGTTCTTATTCCCACCTCACATTATACTTAGTATTTTTGTATTTTCCATTTGCTCACCCCAACTAGAATATCAACTCCACGAAAGCCAGGACTTTGTTTTCTCCATGATTTATTCCACTAAATCAATAAAATTTGTTGAATGAATATGTTTGTCAAAGGAATAACTTTTATTCATTTAGGCAACCATCAAACTTTTATGAAGTCTGACTCTGCTCTCAAGAAGTTCCCAGTGGGTGAACAAATTGTAAAATCAATTCAATCAAATCAATTATAAAATCAACAGTTAGAATTAAGGAAGATCGAGGGGGGAATCTCATAAGGGGAGGAGAGGGGATTCCAGGAGACTCCTGATGGAGGGCAGGTTGTTGGCACTTCAGACTTGGGCGAGGGGGTGACATGTTTTAAGTCAGTGAGACAGCTGCACCCCTACTATGTGTAAAGGGTCACTGGTGACATGGAGATGCTGGAAAAGAATCCAAGATTATGAACCAAAAGAATACTTTCAAAAGGAAGTGAGCATTTTAGTGAAATTAATAAATGCTTATACACACTTTAATCTGAAAGCTTTTTATTTAGAAAATTTTAATGGTGAAAAGTTACCCAAATATGGTTTTATGCTTTACTGTATTCTTTATACCATACAATTTTAGCTCTAAGAAGAAAATATCAAATGGATGTTTTCTGCAGGTGAAGCAATGATCATATACCTGGCAAAGGAACATGAGAAAGGGGAACCCTCTCACACTGTTGGTGAGAATGCAAACTGGTGCAACCACTCTGGAAAACAGCATGGAGTTTCCTCAGAAAGTTACAAGTTGAGCTACCCTACGACCCAGCAATTGCGCTACTAGGTATTTATTCAAAGGATACAAACATAGTGGTTGGAAGGGTCACATGCACACCAATGTTTATAGCAGCAATGTCCACCATAGCCAAACTATGGAAAGAGTCCAGATGTCCACTAATTGATGAATGGATAAAGAAGATATGGTGTATATATACACAATGGAATATTACCTGGCCATCAAAAAGAATGAAATCTTGCCATTTGCGATGATGTGGATGGAAATAGAGGGTATCATGCTAAGCGAAATAAGGCAGTCATATAAAGACGAATGTTATATGATTTGATGAAATCAGAGAGGGAGACAAACCACTGGAGACTCTTAACTCTAGGAAACAAAGAGAGTGTTGAGGGGGTGGGAGATGGGGTACCTGGATGATGGACATTAAGGAGGGCATGTGATGGAATGAGCACTGGGTGTTATATGCAACTGATGAACCACTAAACTCTACCCCTGAAACTAATAATACACTAATGTTAATTAATTGATTTTAAATTTAAAAAATGATTTTACATGAAACAAAAAAATGTATGTGCATCCAGAACTCAGAATGGGGCCCAGTGGAATCTGCCAGGCTCCAGGGGCAACTTTGCAACAGATTCCTCTTTTAAGAAACCATGAAGAACACTATCTAAAAGTGAGATCTAAGAAAACCTCATTTACTCAGATGTTCCATTCTCAGTGTGTGATCACTTGAATTTTACCTCTGTAATGAAGAGTTTGCAAGGCAAACTAAGAATATAAATAAGATTACAGGCATCATTTAAACCACTCAAGAGAACAGTGTTTTCATGAATTCATTTACATACCAACTTGATAGGTTAATCAAAATATCTTCTAATTAATGAAGTCGCCTACTGTACATTAGCCTGATAAAATAAATTTACTTGAAAATAAGTTAATTTTATGTTTCTTAAAATAGTGACTTTGGTGTAAATTCGTGAAGTTTAGTATTTAAGATAGAAATTCAAATCACCTCTAATATTTTCTCTTTAACATTTTAATTTATTTTTTTAGACATTTTGCATAGACTTGCTTTTGTTCTTGTTTGTAGGTCAGTTTTATTCAATAGTCGATGGACATTTGGGTTTTCCACAGTTCTTGGCTATTATGCATAAAGCTGCTATAAATACCTAAGGATAAGTATTTGTATGGACATATGTTTTTATTTCTCTTAGGTAAATAAATATCTAAGAGTGGAAGAATGGCAGGGTCATATACAATATGTATAGGTCATATACAATAAACAATAGGTTTATGTTTACCATATAAAAAACTGTCCAACCCCTTCCAAAAGTGTTTGTACCATTTTGCATTTCTACCAGCAACATACAAGAGTTACATTTCTCCACATCCTCACAAACACTGTAATTTCAGGCTTTTTACATTTTACCTATTCTTGTAGGTATGTAGTCACATTTCATCATAGTTTTACTTTGCAGCTCCCTGGTACTAATGTGATTGAGCATCTTTTTATGTACTAATTTGCCATTCAAATATCTTCTTTGGTGAAGTGTCCAAATCATTTTTTAAAAATTTTTATTTGAATTGTTTATTTTCTTATCACTGCATCATAAGAATTCTTTATACATTCTGATATATGTTTTGCAAATAGTTTCTCCCAATCTAAAGCCTCCATTTTCATTTTCTTAAGTGTCTTTTCAAGACCAAACATTTTAAATTCCAGTAAAATCTAAATTGCACGTCTTTTAACTAGTTAGTGGTTTTTGTGTCCCATTGAAGAAATTTTTCCTAAGCAAAGATCACTGAGAATTCTGTAAAATATTTTATTCCAGAAGTTTTATTATTTAAGGTACAGCTACATCTATTTTTGTTACTTTTTATTATATGCTATGAAACAACTTTTTCTCTTTGCTTATGGCAATCAAATTGTTCTGGTATTATATATCAAAAGGATTACCTTTTCCATTGTTGAATTGCCTTGGCAAATTTTATATGTGTTTATTTTCTGAGCTCTCTATTCTGTTTCACTGATCTAAATGTCTGTCTTTTGCCAAAGCCACACTGTCTTCTTACTTACTGTAACTTTATAGCAAGTTTTGATATCAAGTATAGTATGTCCTTCAACTTGGTTTTACTTTATAAAATTTTTTTATTAATTTTGGAATTAGCTTGTCTATTTCTTAAAAAAAATTAGTACTGCCTTGCATCTAGAGATAAATTTGAAGAAAACTCCCATCTTAATATTGAATCTTTTGAACATGGTATATTGGTCCCATTACATCTTCTTGATGAGTTAACCCTTTTTCATTATGACATGTTTCCTTTTAAAGCAAGTCTCAAAAGTATCAGATTGATTTCATGTCACTTAACTGCATCCTAAAACAAACCCAAAATATGCATCTAGAAATAAAACAAAAACCAACACTTAACAATGTAAAATTCATGACTTGCATCCAACCAAAAATTACCATGGATGCAAAGAAGCAAGAAAATGCAGTCCATAACCAGAACAAAAATCAGCGAGCAGAAACAGGCACAAAATGACAAAGATGATAGAATTAGTAAACGTTGATGTTAAAACAGCTGTTGTAAACATTCTCTATTGGTTCCAGAAGGTAGAAGAAACATGAACACAACAAAGAGGGTGGAAAATATCAGAAGATCCAGATCAAACTTCAGAGATAGAAAACATTACCTGAAATGAAAAATACACTGGAAGAGATTGTCAACGGTTCAGACTAGAGAAGAAAAGATCAGTGAACTTGAAAGCCACAGTGAGAAACCTACTCCCACTATCTGCAGTCACCATTGTTAACATGTACTTTCATGAGTAGCAACCTAATCAACTAGCATGCAACAGTTGTGTACAATTTCTTTTGCCTTTACTCTTATAGTAACATTTCCAACCTTGGTCTCCTTCAGTGAGATTGTTTCATATATTTGTGTATAATTACATTCATTTATCACATTCTACATTCCATTCTGGGATCCTCTGATATCCTAAGAGTTTTTCTTTTTAAATTTGCATTCATATTCCGTAAAGTTCTAGGGGTTTTGGCAAATATATAATATTATGACAAATACTTTACAGTATCATACAGGACCAATTCTACACCTTGTAGTGCTTCACCTGTGCTTCACCCACTCAACCTTCCCCCTCTCTCCCCTAAACCCCTAGCAATCCCTGATCTCAGTATTATGTTCCAGTTTTGCCTTTTCCAGAAGGTCATATAATTGGCATGATATAGTGTGTAGTCTTTTCAGACTAACTTCCTTCACTAAGCAAAATGCATTTAGGATTCATTCATACCTTTTTTGTGGCTTATTATCCATTTCTTCTTATTGCCCTATACTATTTTCATTTTTTTATTTTTAAAGAAGTTTTTATTATGGTAAAATACATATAACACATTATTTACCATCACTTTTAAATAATTTTTTATTATGTTATGTTCATCACCATACTGTACCTCATTAGTTTTTGATGTAGTGTTCCATGATTCATTGTTTGCATGTAACACCCAGTGCTCCACGCAATCCATGCCCTCCTTAATACCCACAACTAGGCTCACCCATCCTCCCACTCCCCCAAAATCCCTCAGTTTGATTCCTGGAGTCCATATTCTCTCATGGTTCACTCCCCCTCTGATTTCTCCCCCTTCATTTTTCCCTTCCTTCTCCTAATGTCCTCCATGGTATTCCTTATGTTCCACAAATAAGCGAAACCATATGATAATTGTATTTTTCTGTTTGACTTATTTCACTTAGCATAATCTCATCCAGTTCCATCCATGTTGATACAAGTGTTGGGTATTCATCCTTTCTGATGGCTGAGTAATATTTCACTGTATATATTGAACACATCTTCTTTATTTATTTGTCCATTGAAGGACATCTCAGCTCCTTCCACACTTTGGTTATTGTGGACATTGGTGCTATGAACATTGGGGTGCATGTGCCCCTTCTTTTCACTATATCCACATTTTTGGGGTCATGTTGCCTGATTTCAAGCTATATTACAAAGCCGTGATCACCAAGACAGCATGGCACTGTCATATAAACAAGACACATGGGTCAATAGAACAGAATAGAGAGCCCAGATATGGTCCCTCAACTTTGTGGTCAACTAATCTCCGACAAAGCAGGAAAAAACATCCAATGGAAAAAAAGTCTTTTCAATAAATGGTGCTGGGGATATTGGACAGCTATATACAGAGGAATGAAACTCGACCATACTCTTACACCGTACACAAAGATAAACTCTAAAAGGATGAAAGGCCTCAATATGAGACAGGAATTCATCAAAATCCTAGAGGAGAACATAGGCAGGAACATTTTCAACATCGGCCACAGCAACTTCTTTCAAAACGCGTCTCCAAAGACAAGGGAAACAAAAGCAAAAATGAACTTCTGGGACTTTATCAAGATAAAAATTTTCTGCACAGCAAAGGAAACATTCAACAAAACAAAGAGACAACCCACGAAATGGGAGAAGGTATTTACAAATGACACTACAGACAAAGGGCTGGTATCCAAGATCTATAAAGAATTTCTCAAGCTCAACACCTAAAAAACAAATAATCAAGTCAAAAAATGGGCAGAAGACATGAACAAACACTTCTTCAAAGAAGACACACAAATGGCTAACAGACACATGAAAAAGTGTTCAACATCACTAGCCGTCAGGAAAATTCAAATCAAAACCACATTGAGATACCACCTTACACCAGTTAGAATGTCAAAAATTGACAAGACAAGAAACAGAAAATGTTGGAGAGGTTGTGGAGAAAGGGGAACCCTCTTACACTGTTGGTGGGAAAGCGAGGTGGTGCAGCCACTTTAGAAAACAGCGTGGAGGTTCCTCAAAAAGTTAAAAAAGAGCTACCCTATGATCCAGCAATTGCACTACTGGGTATCTGTACTTAAAAGCCCAGGTTTTACTGGACTGGGACAGACACGTATACATATATCTGGGAAACAATAATATCTTATTTCAAAATATGTGACCACCATTCATCTATTTGCTCAGGCAGAAAAACTGAAAGCCATTTTGCCACCTTCTTCATCCCTCTTCATGTTCAATGTATCATCAATTCTTTTGAATTCCACCCCCAATATATATCTTGACTGCATTGATTTTTCCTCCATTTCTACTCCTGTTACTCACCCACATAACCATCATCTCTCAGCTGGACTCCTTTAATAGATTTCTAATTATAATCCCCGCTTCTCCTCCTAACAATTCTCCAGGCAGCAGCTGGAACCACAACTGGATGATGTTACGCCCCTGCTTAGGATCCTCCCCAGGCATCCCAATTCCTTGGAATGAAATCCAACACCTTAATAGAGCATCACGATCTCTACAGACTGAGATCCTGTCCACTCTTGAAGCTCAGTGGCCATCCCTCTCGCTCTTGCTCATGACTCAGCTCTTGTCTTTCAGCTGCTACAGCAAACTCTCTCTCAATGCCAGAGCCCTTCCATACACTGTGCCCCTCGTAGGAATGGTCTCTCCCCAGCTGTCTGCATGGCTGACTTCTCATCCTTCCAGTTTCCCTCTTAAAACCACCTCAACAGAGAGGTCTTCCTTGTTCACTGGGTCCAAAAACACATTCCTCTAGTTATTTTTGCTCTTAGTCTGTATCACAGATTTTGATTATATATATTTTTATGTTTGTCTTCCTTACTATCTTGTAAAAGCCATTAGGCAAGGCCACATGAGTTTTGTATACCTAGACTCCAGCATGGGGAGGTATGGCCGGCACATTGTAGTTGCTTAAGAAATAGGTGTTGAATTCATGGATGGATGAGCTGTAGTGATAAGAGAAAGAACTCAGACCAACACAGCTTTAAGTTCTCACTCTTATTCCTAGGGATCTTGGACACATTCTGTAAGATTTCTGATTCACAGTTTCTTAATCTATTAAGTAAATATAATATTTTTTTCCTGGAAAACTTAGGGAAAGGATGGAAATGAGAAATATAATGGAGGGTATAGCCTACTACCTAGCTATATAGTAGAAATTTAATAGATGCTAGTTAAAGAATCAGACCTAGAAATACAGAGAACAAACCTGTGGTGGAGATCCAAGTTTCCAGTGATGGAGTGAATAAGTCATGGGAATAAAAGGTACAGCACAGAGAATATAGTCTAATGTATTGTAATAGTGTTGTATGATGAGAGAAGGTAGCAACACTTGTGGTGAGCATAGACTGATGCATAGAGATGTTGCATCACTATCTTGTATACCTGAAACTGAGGTGACACTGTGTGTCAGCTAGACTAAAAAATTAAAATAAAAAAAAATAAAATTACAAATGCTAGCTAAAGACATCTTTCTAGTATTTTCTCTTTTAATTATAACACAGTTAGATGCTGTGGACAATAATTTTTGCTTTGGGACACCTGAGTGGCTCAATACGTTAAGCATCCGATTCTTGGTTTCCGCTCAGGACATGATCTCAGGGTCGTGGGATTGAGCCTGCTTGGGGCTCCATGCTCAGAGAGGAGTCTGCTTGAGATTCCCTCTCCCCCTCTCCCAATGTGCCCCCCATTCATTCACACGCACACGTGCTTTTTTCCCAAAATCAATCAATCTTTAAAAATAATAATAATTTTTGCTTTCTGGGTATCATTGAATTGATGATTTGTTCATTTTTATTATATATTATATGCTCCTAATTTTTGTGATTGTTTACTAATTTAAGGATAGAAAGTGCTGGAAAGAAGGAGAGAAAGAGAAAATTTAAGGGCCCTCGTAATTTCTTAATATTTTGTTTTATATGTATGTTTATTTGTTTTTTATGCATGTATGTTTAATTCGACATAGTTCATTAATTATTATATTGCTTGGGAATGACATCTTTTGTCAATATCAAATTACTCTTTTCCTACTTAATTGTTTTGGCCTTAAACTCTACTGTCTGCAGCATAGGAAGGAGGTATAGTCAATAACATTGTAATAATGTTATATGGTGGCAGATGGTGACTGCATTTATCGTGGTGAGCACTGTGTAATATGTAGAATTGTCGAATCAATATGCTCTACAGCGGAAACCAATATAACACTGTATGTTAATTATACTTCAATAGAGAAAAATTCTGCTGTGTTGGAGATTTATGTGGCTGTTCCTTTCTATGGTTGTATTTTCCTAATTTTTTATACATCTGTTCATGTCTGACATTCCATTGTGGTGTTATCTCGGGTGTGTCTTTAGCTAGTCTGCTGCTGGATTTTCTTAAATCCAGTCCCAACCGTTGGAAATTCAGGAGGAATCCATTCATCTACAAAGTCTTGTTTTCACTGCTGCAGACCCTACTTCAGCACAGCCGGTGTGGGGCCCAAGATTCTGCATTTTAGCAGTGAATACCAGTCTCTGAGACAGCCAATCCACAGAACGTTGTTCAATAATCTTGAATTAAAGAGTTTTGCTTCTTGCCACAACTGAGCATTTCCACTTTGCTTCTCTCATCCTGTTTTAGACATGGTTTCATTTTATGCTTTTTTACTTCATTTTCTTTTTCAGCCTGGGCCAACCATATTTGGTTAATTTTTCTCCGTTTGTTGTTGTTTTAAACTAATAACATGTACTTTTGGGCATTCCCAGAAATATTTAAATCTGCC
Source organism: Ailurus styani (assembly GCA_002007465.1). Taxonomy (NCBI): domain Eukaryota; kingdom Metazoa; phylum Chordata; class Mammalia; order Carnivora; family Ailuridae; genus Ailurus; species Ailurus styani. Next base: position 4,517,876 of record LNAC01000001.1, on the reverse strand, counting down.
TTTCTCTAGGTACAAAGTCAAGAATTAATTAATTGATTTTCATTTCTCCTTGCCTCAGGTAAAAGGAAGAATTATGCATATTCTTGGTTTGAGACCATAATAATTATTATTATTGTGTGCATTAGTGTACACTATAGCTCTGTGGTTTCAGGATGTTTATTTATATTTGTAGTCTTTTTAGAACCATGGTCACGGGAATCGCATGTAGCTGTCTGTTTAATTGGCTCACCTCTTGCCGGCTGTTTTATCATGACATACCCAACCTGGAACATTTAATGAGGACACATCTCTTCGTTAGCAGGAGGGTGTATGTCAGCATGGGGTTTTTAAAGACCATATCTCAGACCTTGCCCAGGTGAGGGCATCCCTGTATTAATTCTGCACATGAACAAATTTGGCTGGGTATAAAATTTGACTTTAATAACACTTCTCCCCAAAAACCTGTGGACAGTGGTCCTTTGTTCTCTGGACTATGGTTTTTCAGAGAAGTCTCAGACCAACTGAGTTTTCTGTCCCTAGGGGCAGCATGCCTTGTCTATCCAAGGTGCTTCTAGGAGGTTTCCTTTGATTATCTACCTCAAAAATGTGATTATTTTTTAATGAATTTTGTCTAGAACATGGTGGCTATTGTCAACCTGCATATAATTAGATTTTTCTTAATTGAGGACATGTTTCTTTGGTTATGTTTCTCTTTAATCATATTCTCCACCAAGCCTTCTGGTTTCTTTGTTTGATACATTGCTAATTCTTGGGGTTGCTTGCTCCTGCTCATGGTGTGAAGTTTCTCAGTGGAAACCACTGGCTTATAGAACTGCTAGTTAGATGTCCAAGCTTGGAGACCTGGCCTCTGCCAGTACTGCAGGAGAGACCCACTGCCACATGCCACTCCAAGACTGCCATCCTCAATGTCACTAAGCTAAAATAAATCAAAATAATCTATGAGGGGCGTGGGTGGAAGTGTACTTGTGACAATTCTGGTCTACAAGTCATATGTGTCTTACCTGTATTCCTCATCACACACCTGTCAGGTGGCCAGGATCACTACACCTACATAGAGATGAGAAACCCAAGGCACAGAGAAGCCCATGATCCTAACGCTTATGCAACACTGCCCTTCACCTTCTTTGATCAGGAAGAATCCCAAAGAAGCAGGAGAGAACCACTCTGTAGAATGATGGCACCAGGAGAAAGAAGCAGGCTCCTTGTCCATTAGTATTCTCAGAAAGTGAATGGGTAGTTTGGGGAGGGCCAGGCATGCTCATCGGCTGGTCTCCCCTAAGACCCAGCGCCCCTAGGCCGCTGCATTGGTTAGAACTTTGCCAAGGAACGAGACCAGGAAAATCCATGTCCACACTCAACCACACGGCTTGGTGCTCCTTCTCCCTTCCTCCCCCAAAGATTTGGGAACACTGGAAAAATGCCACAAGCTAATTGACCTTTCAGCGGAAAGGCACCCTTGAGAGACACAACAAGCCAGAGCCTCGTGCCTGGTCCCGAAGGCTCAGGAAGCTGCCCTTGGCAAGAAGGGGGTCTTGCATCTGAATTCCCCGGCACCAGATAGGAAGTTCCTCCCGAAGGGGGACTGCGCCTCTGGCATCACTATCCCCAGCAGGTAATTAAAAAGTTTGCTAGATGAATGGGCTCCACTTCACTCCGTTGGAATAAGGGGAAATCTTATTACTCGGCTGGCAAGGGCGAGGTGACACAGGCAGACTCACACTTTGTGGGTGAGAGCGTAAGATGGTACAACTCTTTTGGAAGCAGTTTGGCAATAGGTATTAAATCTTTAATCCAAGAACTCTGCTTTTTGAAGGTAGCAATTTTAAATACGGGGGGATATATTCATAAGGATATATAATACAGCATTACTTAGAATTTAGGAGAACTAAAAATAACTCGAATGTTGGACAATGTGGGAAGAGTGGATAAACTTACGCACTCTTGAAAATTGGTAGTTAACTGTGTGTGTGAGTGTACCTGTGTGTGTGTGTGTGTGTGTGTGTGTGTGTGTGTGTTTCAGTCTAGGCAGCGAAGAGAAATGAGAAAAATATATCAAAATGGGATTAGATTATTTTGTTAGAGGACCTTGGATGGTTTTCTCTATTTTCAACTTTTAATTGAAAGTGATTATACTTGTAATAAAGATGTGGGTGTGTATATATATATATATATATATATATATATATATATATAAAACTACATGACATATAATAATATATATATTTAGGAAAGAAAGGGAGAATGGAAAAGAGAGAGAAAAAAGAAAGCTGACCTAAAGCAAACCCAAATCCATCGTTTTCTCTAATTTTTTAGAAACTTAAGGACAATGTCAGGAGGAAGTGTGGCCCTAGTGAATTGCTGGTACTTCACATTTTTAGAAGCTTTTCTTTTATATAACTTTTCTTTGGGGCATCAGAATGTTCACCCTGTCAAAAAACATCCCACTTCTTGTTCAGGATATTCTATTTATTACACACTGACCTGCTTGCTGTGTTTAAGATTTTTTTTTTTTTTATTTGACAGAGAGAGAAAGGTCACAAGTAGGCAGAGAGGCAGGCAGAGAGAGAGGAGGAAGCAGGCTCCCCGCTGAGCAGGGAGCCGGATGCGGGCCTTGATCCCAGGACCCTGAGATCATGACCTGAGCCGAAGGCAGAAGCTTTAACCCACTGAGCCACCCAGGCGCCCTGCTTGCTGTGTTTTATGCATAAGAGACTATATTTTAGTCCCACTTACAGAGTTTTAGATAATCCCCTAGTTTATTTCCTTTTCTTGTTGAATGCTCTTTTAGAACGTATTTTGAAATACAAGGTAGGGGACTTTGCATGAGAAATAATTACCATACCACTTACTCCAAGGCAGAAGCAGGCCTCAGCAGGCTGCTGGTATTCCTAAACCCCGGAACCTGTCATTTTCCTCGAAATCGTTAACATACCGGGCACTACTGTTGTGAGACCCTCTGAAATGCTCAACTCATCAGGGACTTCAAGATCTGGAGGATGTGCTTTATTTTTTGTGATGTGAATGTTTGCGTATGTGACTATTTATGAATATTGTGGAGCCGATACTAAGAGTTTACTCAAGTGCGCTTATAAAGAATGTTTGGTCCACTTATTTTTGTTAAAAACAGCTATTTTCACTGATAAGACTTATCAATTACAAGTACACGAAATAAGCAGGTTTGAAATTTCATTAAATAAAATTTAATTTATGGTCATCTGCAAATTTAAAGATTGATAAACGGAATTAAAAAAATACCTAGATTATGAAATTATACCTATAAGCTCAAAATATTTTCAATATATAAATAGATGGGTAAATGGATGAGAGAGAGAGAGGTTTTGGTAAGTACTTGAGAACGACTAAAAAAATTCTTTGAGGGACACCTGGATGGCTCAGTTGGTTAAGTGTCTGCCTGCAGCTCAGGTTATGATCTCAGGGTCCTGGGATGGAGCCCTGCATCAGGCTCCGTGCTCCACAGGGAGCTTGCCTCTCCCTCTCCCTCCACATGCTGCTCCCCCTGCTTGTGTTCCCTCTCTCCCTCTTTCTGTCAAATAAATAAATAAAATCTTAAAAAACATTCTTTTGAAAATTTTCTTCCTATATATACAGAGAAATTACAACCTAGTAAGTGGACCTTGTGAAAAAAGGTTCTGCTTCCTACGATATAAATCTACCTTACAGTAGATAGAAAGATTACTCTCAAAATGTGATCAAATAAGACATGGAAATAAATCTGAATCAAAAAGACAGAATATATACAAAATATTTCTGTGAGATACTCACATATGAAAGAACATCCATTTTATGAGAGTCACCGATGCTGATCTCTGGTTCCTGTTTTGATTACCTGAAAAACATAGCTATTGTCTAAACCTGCAGTTTTGAATCTGAATTCGATTTAGAGACAGATATATAGAATGTGGCAAAAAAAGAAAAACAAAAAACATTATCATGTGTCCTAGCCCTAGATGTCAAGTCAGAAAATGTAACATCTTATGTTTGAAACAAGATTTGCCCTTTTTCCCCAGACATTTTTAAATGTGGTGTATAACTTTTTTAAAGATTTTATTTATTTGTCTGAGAAAGGCAGAACACGAACAAGCAGGGGGAGGGAGATGCAGGCTCCCTGCTGAGCAAGGAGCCTGATGGGAGGCTCCCTCCCAGGACCCTGGAATCATGACCTGGGTCAAAGGCAGACGCTTAAGGACAGACATCCAGGCGCCCCTGTAGCTGTTTTTTGAAGAAAAAAAAACCAGTCCAAACCATTCAAGTGGTCAGGAGTCCCTCCTGATCAAAGTCATCTATTTTAATGGTACAAATGTTTACAAAGTACTATGCAGGCACTTTGCAGGACCCCAGGGCAGAGAGCACAATGTGAATTTCACACAGGACACAGCTGCTGCTTTGTGAATTTCAGTGCCTCTCACCCTTCTGTCTGATTCTCATTATTCATTTAATAAATGTTTTCTGAGCTCTTCCCATGACCACCGGCAATTGTGGACCTGGAGTTACACAGGTGAACGAACCAGAAGGCTGCCTTCAGCCTCTTAGCTTTCGTTAGCCTAGTCTACCCGTGCTGCTTTCAAAACATGCACACAGTATAGAGTTTCAGTTTTGCAAGTTGAAAAAGTTCTGGAGATCTGTTGCCTAGTAATATGAATAGATTTAACACTTACTGAGGTGCACACTTAAAAATGGCTAACGTGGCAAATTTTATGGTTTTTTAAACCACGGTTTAAAAAATACTAGAAAAACATATTGAATAATTTTTAAAAGGTACAAAAGCTTTGATATTCCCCTCTTCAAATGCTGGAGTCTGATTTCTCTTCCCTTGAATGTGGACCAGACCTAGTACCTCCCATCTAAGGAGCAGAATGTGGTGGGGGGTGGTGCTGTGTCCTTTCCAAAGGTCAGTCATTAAAACAGCACACCGTCTGCCTGGCTCTTTTATTCTGAGGGAAGATGAAGGTCCTGCAGCAAAAGCCCTGACTGAGCAGCCCTGATGGACAGAGGGGCTGAGATCTCCTTCCAGTCCAGCACCACCTTGCTGGCCACGGGGATGCACCGTCTTGGAAACTGATTCCGCAGCCTAGTCAAGCCTTGCGGTGACTGCAGACCTGGCCAACATCCAGCTGAACCACAGGAGAGACTGCAAGCCAAAACAATCCACTGACCTACTCTTGAATTATACAGGAAGATAATAAGCCATTGAATTTTGAGGTGATTTTCTACACAGCGGTAGGTAGCCTCTGCCGGCCAGGGGAAAAGGCAAGCTACTTGGAAGAGGAAAAGCAAGGCCTTTTTCATTGGCTTGGGTTGACATCCTTTTCTGACTCTCCGCACCTGTAGTCCTATTCAAAACCTTAGAATTCCCTTCGAGAACTGGGAAGGTGGCCATGTATTTTGTAAGGCTGTGGTTGACTTTAAATGGAACAGTGAAGGGCAAGTATGGGGTCCATAACAGGGTGCTTAATAACCAATAGCTATTATTACTTGAGTTCATAGTGCACATCAGAGATGGGAAGTCTTACTTCGGTCACCTCAGCCAAATTCAGTGTGGTCCTTTTGTTACTATTCAATACAGTCTAACCCAAAATCTCATCCGCACTTTGAGGAGCCCCAGGAGATCTGGGCTAGAAGGAATCAGAGAGTTCTGTCATACGACGCTCTCATTTAGCAGGTGTGTAAGCTTAGACCTGGGCTGGCATACAGCTTGCCTCAAATCCACCCGGCTGGCCCAGACTAAGCCCCAGATAGCTGACTCACCGCCTGGTGTGCCGGGCTCTCCATGCTGTTCTTAGTCCGTGCTAGACTGATGTGCTGGTCAGATTTTCTACGACTGAAGAGACTTCATTAGCTTTGACAGAGAGCCTGTTAATTACTCTCATAAACCATCCTCCGCCGAGCACCCACAGGAGACTCTTCTCCATAGAGGTGCTTGAATCGAATCCATGCACAAGTTCCCAGGTGGTACTACATGGCAGAAATGAAATGAAATGAGCTGAGGAAAGCTGCACTGTCAGTTTGGCCTGCCGGCAGCCGTGCCGACATATGACCATGACATACATTCAGATTTTGATAGACCCTCCTGAGCTCTAATTCCTTTATCACTCCTCCGCCCAGCACCTCAACAGGGACCAAGATGTGAGAATTCACCAGGTACCAGGGAGTAGCCATGTCCTTGACTGATGCCCAGGGGCTCTGCCTGAGTGTTTAGGCTGAAACATTAAACTTAGATCAAGAGCACAAAGAAACTGCCTTCTGTAGACGCTTTTAAAGAAATCAGAAATTTTAATGAAGTTCATCATCTCTAGTATCTGAAATCAACTCAATGAAAGCATTTTTGAAATTTAATGTCTTCTAGATTTTTATTTATGAAGGGTTATGAATCTGATTTCTCTCCTCCCTTCTTTCTCTCCTCCCTTCCTTCCCTCCTCCCTCCCTCCCTTCCTTCCTTCCTTCCTTCCTTCCTTCCTTCCTTCCTTCCTTCCTTCCTTCCTTCCTTCCTTATTGTCTCTTGATTTTTATGCCCCAATTGTTTTTATCTAGTTACTTCCTTTTCTTTTAGCTGGTAATTTATTCACCCTTATTTCCCATGGCATGCTTCTGGATTTATTTGTCTTCTGACTAGAGTACATCCTTCAAGGAAGACCAAAGAAAATCTTGAAGAAATAAGCTTTCTGACCCTTATGTGCCTAAGAATATATTTGCTATGCCGTCACACTGAAATTATAATTTAGCCGAATATGAAATATGTTCCTGCTTCCAGGACTACTGTTGGGGAAACTAGAGTCAAATTATCCTTTGGGAGATCAGCACTTCCTACCCAAAAACCTTTGGAATTTTGTATTTGTTTCAGATGGTCTTAAATTCCATGTGTGTGGGGTTTTTCCTCATTTACAGTTTTTGTTCTATGAGCCTTTGAGATCTGAGATCACTACTTGTTTATTTCTAGGGAATTTTTACTCATTATTTTTGCATATGTTTTCTCTTTTTTTCTGGAACATCTTTTATATATTACATCTCCACTTTTCTGTTGAATTTTGCATCTTTGCATTCCTTCCCGATGCCATTGGGGGTATCTAGGTCTAATTTTCTAGATCACTAATCTGTTGTTTGTCAATGCCTACTATTCCATTTCTCTCTGTTTTATTTGAATTATTTTATTTTTCACATGCAGTATGGGCCTTGGTTCTTGTTCAGAATTGCTCGTTCCTGCTTTGCTGCTTTGTGTTACCAACATCCCTTCTCTCTTCTCAGTCTGTTTATTTTAAGTCTTCATTATCTTGCTCATTAGTTCTGGTTTGTCCAGTACCTGTTATTCAGTTTTTCTTTCCTTTTAATTTGAGGGTCTGGTCAGGCATCTAGTTGATTTTACCATTTCAAATCATTTTCCTTTGGGAATACCAGCATCTTAAAAAGGTAACTTTCACCCTGGAGTGTGAGACCAAGGTCATTGCTTGTCTTGATCCTGGCAGATTTAAGACAGGAAGACATGACCACCTGTGATATTGTGACTAAAATAAGAAATAGATATGTGGTCCTCATCCCTTTTCTGGCACAGATCTCCTAAAACCCTTGGAATTTCCTGTGACAAGTGGTAAAGATGTGTTTTGCTATGCTAATGATTTGGGACCAGACCTAAGGATGGAGCTGATTGCCAGGGGAGTCAACCTGTGGTTTAGAGGGTCACGTTGTTTAGCCCGACCTCCTGGGAGGGAAGAGGTCCAGGAAGTTGAATTCAACCATCAGTGGCCAATGATTTAATCAAATTGGCTTACATCAAAACCCGAACGGGGAGGGTTTGAAGAGCTCCCAGGTTGGTGAACATGTGGAAATGCCCACACCTGTTTCAGCAGGGCTCTCTGCTGCTCCCAGATTAGGCTCCCAATCCTACCCCCATGGTGCTGGGCTGTTACTGCTGTTTTTCTGTCCCATGCTGGTGAAGGGGAGGGTGACACAGCAAAGGGATGCGAGGCAATGAACAGCATTGTTCCTTTCCCAGCCCAGCCCACCATCTGCTTCCTCTCTGCTTCACCACGCTTTTCTCCCAAACCAGGTCACAACTCCATCTGAGTCCCCAGAGGGCCTCGTGGACTTTATTTTCCTTCTCTGAAACCATATAGTTTCCTCTTTCCTTTTTAGCACCTTCAAGTTTGTACTGGGAAGGGAGCCAACAGTCCACACTTCCTGATAGTGAGCAGTTATAAAATAATATTAACTGTGCATCTCTTCAAGTTTTTATTCTCAAGGCAAGTTATTAATTCAACCAAGGCCTTTTGCCTTGATTGGAGTGAGTGCTATGATTGAGCTTCAATCCATAGAAAATTCCAACATGCTTATTGAAAGTTAAACCCTGCTTTTATTTACCAGGGGATATGGCTGCACCATTTACAATTTATTCATTCAATCAATGTTTATTGAGCACTTACTAAATGTCACACACTGTTTTAGTTGCTGGAGATACATTAGTGAACCAAGAGTTGAAGTCCCTTGTCTTGTGGAACTTGAAATAAACCATAGACATAGTAAATAAGTTTTAGTGTGTTAGAAGGTGCTAAGTGCTATATATATATTTTAATGAAGAACCAGAAGCAGAGGGAAGGTGTGGGTTGCAATTTTAAATGGGGTGGTCAGAGTTGTTTCCATGAGAAGGTGAACACTTGGCCAAGATAGAAGGAACGGCAAAGAATTGAAGGAAACCCTGGGTTCTACTCAATGTTAAGGTCAACTAAGAGCTTGAAAAATTACAAAGAAAGCAAAAAGATGAGCAAGAAGAAAAGTGGTCAGCCTTTTAGTGCCGGTGGTATGATGGGGATCTAGGTCCCACGTAGCTCTTCTCTGCCTTCTCAGGAGAGATTCTGACTGAAGGGAATACAATGAAAATTTATCAGAAGGAACTGACAGTCAAGATGAGAACACGACTATTAAAAAGAGACCACTAAGGTGCTTTAAAAAATGCCAAGTCTCTTACCCAGACCATCAGTGCACTAAGATTTTTGGGTGGGGGACAGATACTGGGCATGCCTTACTCCTCATCTCCTGCCTCTTCTGGGGTCCTTCCATCCATCTCCATGATGTAGATCCTCATGGGGACCTGCCAGGTGCTCTCACCCTGCAAATACAGGGAGTTAACACTCATGGGGGACAGAATGCTCCCACGTTTGGCCCCAGCTGGGTGGTTGTGAAACACCTTTGCTAGGGCTCCAAAGAAAGCCCCTGTAAAATGGAACATGGTCATCCATTGCAGTGGCCAACTCAATAAAACATTCTTATTCCCTCGTCCCGCCTCAGTCCTTTACTCTTGATGCTTGGGATCGCTTTCTAGTAAGCCACCTGCACGAAAGCCTTTGTCTCAATGTCTGTTTTTGGGAAAATCTAGGCCAACTTAGAACTCCACTGGAAAGAGAGAGCATTTGGATTGGACCATGCATAGCCCAACTTTCTAGCCTGTGTGTTTCACCACCATGAAGCTGCTCCTTCATCTTTGAGTAAGTATGGAAATCTCTCTCAGGTTGTCAGACAGTGGAAGAGAGGTGACTTCAACGTTATTCTTGGATGAGATGCTGGAGAGTGTTACTAACGGGTCAACTTGATTACACCCGTAAGAGTCAGAATGCAATCTCTCAGAGACTGGGAAGTCACAAGGTCCCCGTGACAGAGTATCTTTCCCCTTTGGTATCACGAGTGCCTGAAGCATGGCCTCTGATTTGCTGGGTCCTCAGCGAAAGTCTGTTGAAGACGGTCAAAGCACATCGATTGCTTTAAGACTGTCTGATTTGCAAACCTGAGAGATACAGAGTCACAAACCCGTTTATCCTTGGGGACGAGGTAGGGAATTATGGTCTGGATGCCAGTTTTATTAAGTAAGATGTTTGAATAATCTTACTCATTTAACACTCTCCTCTTCAATATTGATGGAAAGACCTTGATCTGTGTAGAAGGAGGTTTCTCATGATTCTACCTCAGTTTTATTTATCATTTCTATCCATTTTATCAGGTTTTATTCAGAACTTTCTAGTGAGTCACTAGATGTAAGAACTAGAGTATAAATATAAACAGCGTGTTGCCAGCCTCAGGTAAAGGAAGGGACAGATTGGAAGGTTGGGGGATGAAAGGGAAGAAGATGGCACTTGCCAAGAATTCAGGGCTTGCCTTGTACCAGCCTTGTACTCATTATTTCGCTAAATCCTCACGATGGTTAACAGGTGAAGAAAGCGAGCTCAGAGAGGTTTACCTGCTGGCCCAGGATCTGCACAGCTAAGGACAAAGTCTGTCCTCTTTTCTGTGATCCAGTGTCTCTCAAAGGGCGACTTACCGTGACATCCTGCAACAAGATCTCCAGGGGCCCTCGTCCAAAGTGCAGACTCCAGGTGAACCTCCAGGTATGCCGAGTACTAATGAGGGTTAGGGGAGGACAGGAAGAAGGGACTGGACCACAGGTTTGTGTCACCTGCCTCTCCTGACCCCAAACCCAGGACTTGTGCTGACAGACACCCTGATTTCTCCTGACACCTGCCATATTGCCTTAGCCCATCTTCTGATGGGGACTTAGGGCTCATGGCTCTTCAAGGGGTGAACAGCCAACAGTGATGTCATACTTACTTTTTCCTAAAAATGGCCCTGTGGATTCAGGTTCTCTTTGCTTTCTATATCAACCGCCTTTTCTCTTTCACAGGAAAAAAGGCTCTTCCCTTCCTGTGGTATATTGCTCTGGTGTTGAAACCCAGCCCTGCACAAAAGGGCAACTGAAAATATACCAGGTCACTATGGGAACAGGAATGAGTCTAAGGAATGTGTACAAATTCCTTGTTCAATTCAGGTGTTTCCCAAATCTTTGCTTTTAACAAAGCTGAAGGAGAAATTAACAGAGCTGGCAGCTAGGAGATTTTTTAAACTTTAGGTCACTAAGATGTTTGGCATATAATTCAGAAGCATTTCAATGCATTACTGTCGTGAAACTCCTTTTACCTGTTTATTTATGTCAACAAGCTCTCTTGCCATTTATATCTATTTTTAAATAGATGTTGAGCTCTGTCTCACTTCTCAGAATGTCATCTTCACCATGTTCATTTATTGTACTTAAACCAACTGTAAAAATCCCTACCTGTTTTACCAAACGATGTGCTTCCAATAACATTTTATGTGTTTAATTATGACTTACGAGAAGGTATACTACATGTTATGGTGCGCTGATCAGTTGCATATTAATAGTACTTTTATTAGTAGCTTCAGCCAGGATAAATTTTTAAACACAGTTTTAGGATCACAAAAAGTGTTTAAAAAAATTTAGATGTTAGTATATGTATATTTTTGTTTTTCACAAAGAAACAACAAATTGATCAATGAAAGACTTTCAATCATAGAATGTATTAGGCCTAGAGAAAATTCTGTGTCAGAAGTGTCATGGAAATGCAAGTTCAAATAGAAAAAAAAAGAAAATGTAAAATTTCTGACTGTTAAAGGTTAGGTTGTGTGTTTTGTAAATAGATGGTGGTGGATATTGAATCACTGTAGCCTCAGATTCCACTAGACGCATTACATAGAATGATAGACTATTGTTGATTCTACAGTGTAAACACAAAATTCTGGAAATTACACCTGTTTGCATCTTGCACACATATGATGAAAGCCTATAGATGCTGAATTAAAAGTATTTTAGGGGGCTGGGTAGTTTTCAAAGTTCCTATTTTGGAGCAAATGAGCCAAACCCATTCGAGGCTAGGGCCACAGTGTCCAGGGCTCCCAGCCTGTGGCCCTCCGACTGCTGGGACTACAATGAGTCCTCAGGGGAGGGAGCCAGGGGCAGGAGCTGGAGATGTAAGGCTTCCTCGGGACACCTGAAAGTAGGTTTTTGCAGCTTGAGAGATATCCTTACTCTGGAGGCCAGGTCTCCAGATTCAAGAAAGATGAAAACTGACCTCAGAAAAACCAAGGTTTGAAGTCCCTAACTTCAGGAGCATGATCTAAGTCTAGTGATGGCAAATGGAAGATGTTGAGGTTGGAAGTATTCCAACCGAATGTGTAATAGTCTTTAAAGAGGCTGAAGGAAAAAAAGCATCGCTAGACCTTACATTCAAGAAAGTGAATTAAGATAATAAAGGATTATGAAAATTAAAATGATTAAAATTAAAATCAGAAAAAGGTAGCAAAGGTCCCATGAAATGTCCAAATCTTCTAATCTGTTGGAACACAAAAGTCTATTGCTATCCACTGACTGTTTTCTAACCAGTTTTCACTTCTCACATGTATCATGATGCCTATGTCCAACCCCCAGGAAATGAATTTCCCTGATTAGAAGAATTTCAGCCCGAATTCTGGAATTTTGGTGATTCGATTTTAGTCTGGGTAACTGCTTAGAATGCCAGAAAAGCTATTTTATGATCCAAGTATAGATTGAAAGCTCTACCATTCCAGGAAAGTAAACTTAATGTTTATCAAGAAACATATATATCTTTTGCATGATAAGCATGCTGCAAACATCAAGAAAATGTATCTGCACCTGATTTATTCTCATTGCTAAATCAGTGGAAAAAATGGAACTTTTATATTTACAAACTTAGATAAAAATATTATTTAAAAACATCCCAGAGAGACCGATTTTAAAAATATTAATTATAGCTGTCATTATAACACAGCAAGCAATAATGTAACCTAGAGTATTTGGCCCGGAATTTTCAGATACCAGATTACAATCTTTGAAAAACGCATAAAGCGGCTTCTAATAAATCAGGTTATACCATGTGTCAAAGATCTGTCTGAAATATATTCCTATGGGTAAGCTATGAATCAAAAATTGGGTCTTAACTTCCACTACACGGTTCCCAGTATGGTGTGAAAAGAAGAGCATCATATAACTTTACCTCTCTGAATACTTTCTCTGAAATGGTGACTTTACAACCCAAATTATTGAGTAGATCAGTACAAAAATGCTAAGTAACACTGAGTCTGTCTAATGGCGTAAGAATCTTTTCATCCTCATTAACTCATGTACTGGGTGTGTGTGCACACACATGTGCTCTCACACACTGGGTTTCAGCCCTCAGGACCAGACCTTTAAGCATTGACCTTGCTTAAAGAATTCTAAGTAGGGATTTGAAACTCATAAAGTTCTTATTACTGACCCTTCCTTTACAGGAATCAAATCTGACTCTTCCCTGGGTAAAAATAATAAGTGTCTATTACACATGACAAAAAAATAATATGACTTTCTGTGTGCACTATTTTGACGTGGAAAAATATGCTTTACCCCATCTCAAAGATGGATTATCATACCAGAAAAAAGGAAAAAATGATTTAGATGAATGTGTCAGAAAGTATGAACATTGGGTTCATACTGATCTGATCAAGACTTATGAGCAGAGGTGGAATTTGGCCCAAAAAAACAGTTTGGAAAGAAATGCACCAATGACTTCAGACATTGAAGGCTTCATAGGAAATTGCCATCCCACTGTGGAATGCAAAATGATTAGGCATACGTGGTTTTAGAGACCCAGTGTAACAAGGACTTCAGCTCTGTTGATGAAGCATGGAAACTCAGCTTTGTCTGAGAAAAGAAAAGGGGGGAAAGCCTCAGACAGTCATGCTGGGTTTGTGTGAGTATTAAATGTCTCGTCCATAACTGAGTGATCAATAACTGATTCCATTCCCTCGTTCCCTTTTTCCTTGTCTTCATCCATTTCCCAAAACTTTTTATGAAGTAGAAATAATTTAAAGTCTAAGTCAATAAAGATGCCTCGGTTGAGAGTAAAGCTTTAATCCTAGCTTCCTAAATACAACCTAATAGAGAATGTTGGATCAATTAGCAAGCAATTAAGTGGAAGAGTATACAGCATTCCTCATTATACGATAAGGTCACAAAACGATAAACCCATCTTAAGTTGAAAATGCATTGAATACACCTCACCTCCAAAATGTCATAGCTCAGCCTCGCCTGCTTTGAAGGTACTCAGAACATGTACATTACTCTACAGTTGGGAAAAATCACCACACAAAGCCTATGTATTTAAAGTGTTGAATACCTCCTGTTAATTTATTGAATGGTATATGAAAAGTGAAAACAACACCAACACTTTTCAAACGTGGTTGACCCTCGTGATCCTTGGCCGAATGGGGGCTGCTGCTGCTCAGGCAGGCACCATGAGGAAGATTGCATTGCGCTAGTCTGGGAAAAGGTCCAGATTCAGAATTTGAACTATAGCTTCTACTGATGTGTATCGCTTTCACACCGTCATAACGTGGAAACCCCTAAGTCGAACCATGGTAAGTTGGGGCCAGCTGGCCAGCTGATTTTAGCAAGTCACCCTAGCTTAGGTTCCCCATTTAGTAAAGGGGAGATGATAACATTTGTGTCGCATAACTGACTGGTCCTAGGTGGCTCGTTAGACGGCACATAAATGCATCTTTATGACATTAAAGCATCACAGAAAGTTTTTGCAATTAAACATTCTCTTTCTACCTACCTTTGTCACACATAGTCTTAATATCTCAGAAGAAGGTGTGATTTAATGGAAGGTGAACCGATCTGTAGTCAACACTTGATTATTCGTGGTTAGAGAATAAATGTTACACATCGATAGTGACTTTTTGTCAATAAGCTTAACCTTCTTCCTCAGGTGACATTAAACTAATTGGAATCAGACCTGTCACAAGGAATTACAAAGGTCCATAAGGAAGAGCCATTTAATCAAGATTTCTCTGTGGTTGTGAATGAAATACCACAGAAACCTTCCAGTTGCCAGATGTTCAAAATCTCTTTACCGTGAATTCACGCCAGGCTCAAAGTCTCACACAAAAAAATTATCACTCAAACTTCTATTCATACATTTTACATGGACAAGGCCTTCCTTCAACTTTGAATTTTCCTAATTCACAGTGTTTTAATGGTCTAGCTAGAACATAGGCTATGACACTGTTAGGAAGATATGCTAGCTAACTCTACCGTGTTTCAATTCACTACCATTATGACCCATGCTCATAATTATTCTCATCAGGTACCTGTTTGTGTGTGAGTGTCTGTGTGGATGTAAAAATATGTGTGTGTTTAATAGTAATGTTACACTCTGGGAAAAAGTCAAGGAAGATTAATAGGGTGTAAAATTTCTAATAACAACAGGATATTAGAAGAAAATAGGAGAATAATTACTTGAGTACATAAACAATATGGTTCAAACTTATTATTTTGCAATTGTTGAATCCATAATTTATATCTTTAATAAACTTCAGCATTTTCTCCAAAGCACATCCCCGTTGTCTTTATTATCTGCCTAACAGGAAGACTCATTATGCAATATAATTATTTTGTGTAAACAAACTTCTAATCACTGTTATGAAATTATTTATGAACATGTAACACTAAAGAAATCTCAACAAGGTTAAATCCTGCAAATTGTGTAGTTTAAGCCTCTTTAATCCTCTTTGGTTCCTTTGCTGCTCCATATCTCTAGAAAGCATGATGAATACTATATTTAAGAATCCCATATTGAGATGTGGTTCAAGTACTTCAGAGAGGATTCATACATCGTCCAGAATTTCAAAGGTCAGGAAATAAATTTTAACTAAATGTGTGATTTTGAGTTTTTCAAGAGAAGAATACACAATATTGACTGCTATTCCAATTTTATTAACAATTGAATGTATGCTGTATGTTAATCGAGTCTTACTTAGCCAAAACACAAATCAAATTTTGAAGAAAAGTCTTTCCACTTATTCTATACATATAATTTTTCCCCCTACATAATGACCTTGCATGAAGAGACAAAGCCGAAGAAGGGATAAATGGGATTTAAAACTGCGTCGAGGGGATTTCCTGATACTCCAGGTAACAAGGGAGCCAAGCAGGCTACTTAAATATGAGATCTCCACACATTCACCACAAACTTTACCAGTAAACAAGAAAATCAAATTAAACCACATAAATCCCATGCTTTCTGGAACAAAACAAAACAAATGAAAAAACACAGAACACTAAATACTTCTAATTAGTGTGAAAAAGAAACATCAAGATCCAGCAGACCCATTTTTCAAACGTTTACCACAAACCTTTGCCAAAGAACCAGCAAAGGCTCTGGGGACAAAAAAAAAAAAAAAAAAAAAAAAAAAAAGGCTACACAGGAAAGAACAAACGGACTGAGATAAATTATCCTCAGAAAAAGCAAGTTCACAGTAAGTGCGAAAATCCTAAAAAAGAATCCTTGTAGATAAGAACACTGCCTAGACTTGTATGGCCAGTTTGAAAAGTAAAGCTTCTGAAGGAAAAAGATGACAAGGAAGAGACTCTGGAGACTGGGTGATGATGGAAGAAAGGGAGCAAGGGAGGAAGATTGGGGTTCTGCATGGTGGAATAAAATAAAAATAAAATTGAAATGTGCACACCCTCTCTCCAAAAAGAAGTCAGCCATCGAAGACACTATAGTACATATAAGAAAAGCCTGCTTTTGTAATCCTCCCAAACTTCTGTGTGCCCGAAGGATTGAAACATAAGAAACCTTTCTCTGAAAACTCCCCCAAGAAGAAAACAAAAAAATAAAAATCACAGCATTTCAGCTGATAACAATTTTCCTCTCTGTCCCAAACAACCAGAAAATGGAAGAAAAAAAATGTAAGAAAAAACCCTAAACTGAATTAAATATCATTAAACAAGCATTTGGGGAATATGGAAAACCACCATGAAACAGAATTTTTCTAAAAATTTAATTTAAAAGGCTGTAAAACAAGAATGGAGTAAATTTAGAAAAGAAATGCAAGACCCAGATGAATCAGTCAGAAAAGACAGCTCCATTCCGTGGTGCCCAAGATAGAAAATATTTGAATAAAAATGTGATGACAAGCATAGAGGAAAATTAAAGTATAAAACATAGAGGGGGAAAATGAGAATAAAATAGGAAGAGAAGGAGGAGGAGAAATGTTCAGAGGGAAAGTGGTTCAAATGGAAGCCAGGCAAAGAGGAGCTCATATATGTATAATTGGTGCCCCTAAAGTTGGACAGCAGATAAGGAACCAGAACTAATATTTAAAACTATAATGCAGTTCAACTCCCTGAAAGGAGAAAAAACCCCGAGTCTAGATAATGCAAGAGCTCCGTGGGCACCTGCAAGAACTCACCCAGTGTGGGGACTCTGAGACATAGCTATGGGAAATGATTAGATTTTAAAGGTAAAGAGAAACATTCAAAGGGGCTTCGAACAGTAAGATCAAACTATTGATGAGGGCAAAAGAATTCAAGTAGCACAGGGCTTCTCAAAAGTGTGCAAAGCCAAGCAAAATTGAGCAGCATTTTCAAGAAATACAAGGAAAGAAATTATGAACCAGGAATTTGAGTCTGTCCTTCAAATATGATAGAAAAGCACAGAAAAAAACAATCTTAAACATGCAAGAATTCGGGGAATTCTGTTCCCATTGGTCTTTCATGAGGAATGTACTAGAGAATGAGTTTTCTCCTATGAAGAGAAGATGGGGGAGAAGCAGCAGGAGCACTAATTGGGAACATTTAACCGTAGAGGTAAAACCCAAACAAAGGTGGGAAGATAATATCCATACGTTATGTGTTTGGATGAAATAAAAACGATGCAACTAAAAATGAGGATACATGGAAGGGGGAAAGAGAAAATAGAATAGGCTCATTTCAAATTATGTCCATGCTCTATGGGAAGCAAATGATGATACAAAAAACAACAACCAGAGAACAAATACTTAAGTTAAGAAAAATCAGGGAATGAGAGTGAGATGGGTCCCAATTGGGTTTCCACTGAGGGATTTTATGGTTGGTCTTTTATAGAAAACTGACTAGGGAACTTGGTAAATATCTTGTCTATAATGTTTAAGACAAACAAGGTGAATTTGTAAATATTATGAAAATATTTCACCTATATTTAAAACAAGCAAGGTGGATTTGTTATGTTCCCTTCTCTCTGGTTAATATCTTGTCTTTACTATTTCTCCACATCTGGGATTCCTGTGAGCCTGATTACATAACCCCCTAGCCTCGCCAGTCCCTCACTTATCACCACTTCAAATGTGTTCCATATAAACTGATACACAGTGTTTTCATTATTTTTCAGATTCTGTACTTTCTGATTGTATTTGCATTTCCACTCAATAACTGTTTTCTAGATGGTTTCTTGATTTCCAGGTATAAAGATCTATTTAAGCTTTGGTTTTGTTTAATGTTAAGCTAAGATGAATTCATTGGTGACTTACATTAAACATTTAATAAAAATATTATGCTAGTATTACACAAATTCTCTCAGAAACACAGGAAGAAAGATCACACCTTGATTCATTTATTATGAAGCCAGAATAGCTTTAATACTAAACCCTGACTTTAGAAAAAAATTAGATCAGTGTAACTCATCTATGCAGATTGGTAAATGCTAAACAAAATATTCATAATTTGCATTCGACAATCTGTGAAATATAATGCCACATGAGGAACTGATTTTAAAATTTATATCAAAACGTAGGTAACCTAGAATAGCTAAGATAATTTTGTAAAAGGACAAAATCGAAGAATCTTATCCTAAGATTTACTATAAAGATACAGTAATCAAGACAAACAAATTGCTATGGAGTGAGACCAGCATGGAAGAATGTAGGGTCCAGAAATAGACCCACAGGTATATATCCAATTGATTTTTGATGCAAGTTCCCAAGAAATTCAATGTGAAAAGGATAATTTTTTAAAATGGCGCTGAAACAATTGGGTATCCACATGCAAAAGCATGAAACTCCATTCTCACCTCACACATTCACAAATATTAACTTGAATTGCATCACAGATCTAAACATAGCAGCCATGGCCATAAAATTCGTGACCGAGGGTAAATACACCAAAATGCAACAATCCTAAAAAAAATTAGGTAAATTGGGTGTCATCAAAATGAAAAGAGGAACGCCTGGGTGGCTCAGTCAGTCGGTTAAGGGTCTGCCTTCGGCTCAGGTCATGATCCCAGGGTCCTGGGATCAAGTCCCGCATCGGGCTCCCTGCTCAGCAGGGAGTCTGCCTCTCCATCTGCCTTTCCCCCTTCTTATTCTCTGTCTCAAATAAATAAATAAAATATTTAAAAAAAATGAAAAGATTCTGCTCTTCAAAATATGGTATTAGGAAAGTGAAAAGACGAGTCACGGAATAAGAAAATATTTGCAAAACACACATCTGGTAAAGTGGCTATATCCACAGTATAGAAAGAACTCTTACAATTTAATAATTAAAAAACAACTCCATTAAAACATGGGTAAAACATTTAAATAGATACATCTAGGGGAATATATACAAATGGTCAGTAAGCACATAAAAAGATGCTCAACGTTTGTAGTCAGCAGAGAAATTAAAATAAAAGCTTCAGTAAGATATTAGTGCACATTCTCTAGAATGGTTAAAAATAAAAATGATTAAGAATACGAAAAGTTGGTGAGAATCTGGAAGATCTAGAACTCTCCTATGCTGATTTTACCAAACTCATATCTGAAAGATAACTACAAAAATTTCCAAAGAGTTGGAAACTAAGCACTCTTCTTCTGTGTTGTCCATTGGTCAAAAAGAAGTTCTGATGGAAATTGGAAAATATTTTGAACTAAATTGCAATGAAAATACAATATATCAAAATGTGTAGAATATAGTTAAAACTGTTCAGAGAAAAAGTTTTTAGCTACAAAGGCACATGATGGAAAAGAAAGAAGGCCGAGAATAAATAATATAAACTGTCTTCTCAAGAAGCTAGAAGTATAGTAAATTAAACCCAAAGAAAATAGAGGGAAAAATAATAAAAATCAGCATGAAAATCAATCAAATAGAAATCAAATGCACAACAGAGAACATCAACAAAGTCAAAAGCCGCTTCTTTTAATAAGTTTGCAAATCTCTAGCAAGTTTGATCTGGGAAAAAAAGAGAAAGCATAAGTTTTCAGTATCAGACGCAAAAAGAAAAGATGTCATAAAGGATTCTATGGATGTTTAAAATATAAAAAATTTATACCAATAAATTTGCAAACTTTGATGATGTGCACGGATTTCATGAAACAAGATTTACCAAAACTCACAAAAGAAAACAGAAAATCAAACAACCATACATATAATAAATACATTGGGTTCATAATTTAAAACCTTTCTGAAAAGAAAACTCCTGGTCTAGATGACTTTACTGGTGAACAATTCCAAGCATTTACAGAAGAGAAAATATTAACTTTACTTAAACATTTTCAGTATAGCATAGCTACAAAACCTAACAAAGCATTGCAAGTATAGTATGAGTGCAAGGCAGACAAAGATTCTATCCCATACAATGGGGCAGGACAGAGTCCAGACACAGATTTGTATCCGTATCCAAATCCATATACATCTGTTATGGCAAAGGCTCCACTGTAATTCAGTGGGAAAAAATGCCAGTTGGTTGTCCATGTAGAAAGGAACGAGCCATGTGTCATACTATATGTAAAATTAATGTAAGATGTGTCATAAGCTTAATAAAGCAATTAAGCCTCTAGAAGAACACATAGAGGAATATTGTAAAGATTTCTTAAACAGAATACAAAAGCACTATCATTAAAATTAAGAACTGTTATTTATCAAAGGATGCTATTAGAAGAGTAGAAGAAACCCACACCCTGGGAGAAGATATTTTCAGTTCATATCTTTGACACCAAATTTTCATTCTGAATATACAAAGAGCTCCTACAAACAAACAAACAAAAAGATACCCCAATAAAAAAATTGGCAAAAGACTTAAAGAAATGTGTATAGCCACAGCATTCATCATAACTAAAAACTGGAAACCGGCTAAATGTTCATCAAGAGTAAATAAATACACAAATATGCACACAATGGAATTCCACACGGTCATGAAAAGGAAGGATTTATAGATCCAGGCAATAATGGGGAGAGAATCCACGTTGATATTTACGAGGGAAAGAAGTCAGACATAAAAGGACATAGGATTCCTTTCCAGGAGGTTCAAAACCGGACAAAACTTGTCTCCGCGTCCTTTGGGGAACTAGCAACCAGGAGGACCCTTGGGGAAACATTTTGGGTACTATAAATATTCTATATTTTATTTTGGATCAGGTTCACATATAAAAAAATATGCCAAGATTAAGATGTATGCACATAATTGTATGTAAGTAACAATCAATTTTTTTAAAAAGATTTTATTTATTTATTTCACAGAGGGAGAGAGATCACAAGGAGGCAGAGAGGCAGGCAGAGAGAGAGAGGGGGAAGCAGGCTCCCCGCTGAGCAGGGAGCCTGATGTGGGCCTCGATCCCAGGACCCTGAGATCATGACCTGAGCCAAAAGCAGAGGATTTAACCCACTGAGCCACCCAGGCGCCCAACAATCAATTTTTTAAAAAGACAAAAGAAGAAGCTTTATGGATTAAAGGGGAAAATGAGGTCAAAGTAAAGATATTTTTAGACAAATAAAAAGTAAAAGACTCCATCGCTTGCAGAACTACAGTACCAATAACACCAGAGAATTCTCCAGGCTGAGGGAAAATGAGGTTGGTTGGAAACAAAGACCCGGGGAAGGTGATGGAGCTTCGGAAAGGCAAGCACGGGGTAAATATAAATTAATATTGTCTGTGTAAAACAGCGTTTGATGTCACTTGGCATTTAGAGCATACGTAGGAGGAGAGCAGATGACAACAAACACAAGGGGTGGGACGAGAAGGAATGAGTTCAAAAGCCCCAGGGCTACTGTGTTGTCCACAAAGTGTTAAAAGCACCAAACGTGCATGGATTATAACAAATGAATGATTCACGTATAATTTCTGGTGTAACCATTATAGAATAACCAAAGAACTTGTAGGTACAATCTAATAGACAAAATAGTTAAAGTCAATGTATCAGGAAGCAGAGGTAATCCAGGGTGATGAGGGTAACTCTGGAAGGAACCAGAACAGAAGCCCTTACGAGAGCTCATCTCTGGGAAATGGAACTGGACTGGAGGAGATGGAGAGGAAAGGGTCTTTCCCCTTCCAGTTCATGAATATTCTGTAACTCTGGGCTATGAACGTGCGATCGTTTGGTATTGCATGTTAAGGGACTGGAGTCGGACCGTCAGTTAAATGACCACCGGAACCCAACTTTGGTGTCCACAGTCATTCCCGAGAAAGTCACATGTTCCAGGCTGCGGGGCTGCTTTTGCAGGTCTTGACCTTGAACCCTCCTATTCCAAAGAGCCGGTGCGCCTGGGACGGGAGACAAGGAGGCACAAGCAGAGGCGGGGCCGGCTAGTCTGCTGGCTCTACGTGGGGACCAGGGGGTAGCTTGGGTGACATTAAACGGTCACGTCGTGGGAGGACTGTCTCACCTCCGGTGGGTAGAATCCCAGACGTGCTGAGATGCTGGAGCGGTGGGCCAGCAGGAGCCGCCTACCTGGCCAAGCGATGCCTCACAGGGGCCGGCAGCCCCAGGGAGAGACACGGAGCAACAGGAGGACAGTCCCCCTGGAACACACCCTTAATTAAACAGAAGCAGGGCTGCAGTCTGAGAGTTGGGCATTATTTCTCCATGAGGGGCTGAGAATGAGACTGTGTTAGCCTGCCCAGTTTCAAGAATATTTCTTTAAAAACACATTTTCTTTTTATGATTTTATTTGTTTATTCGACTGAGAGCAAGTGACAGAACACAAGCAGGGGGAGCAGCAGAGGGAGCGGGAGAATGAGCAGGGAGCCCGACGCGGGACTCGTTCCCAGGACCTGAGCCAAAGGCAGACATTTAACCAACTGAGCCACCCAGGTGCCCAGAATTTCAAGAATGTTTCTAAGTGAAAAAGACTATTTTTCCAGGTGCGTTCAACAGGGATTTTAGATCAACAGGTGTTTCGCTCGGATGGTGCTTTCGGCAACTTGGAAGTTCTTTAGGTCCATTGAGGTTCCTGATGACGTCACTTCGGAAATGTCAGTTTCAGCTCAAATAACTCAAGTAGTTCCAGCCAAATACCTTTATACATGACTGTTTGACAGTGCGGCTGCTGGTTTCCCAGGAACTGCCCTTCAAAGGAATGTTCCGGGCGGCAGGGACGTGGAAGTGAGCAGGCACATGATAGAGGTAGGACGAGCTGCCTCATAGGCATGCATCCAACCTTGGCTTTGACCTTAAGGACAAAGTCCTTAACCCCTCACATATCTGTTTCCTTTTTTGTGAAGGGGGAATCTGAACACTTGCCCACCTATGTGACAAGGTGATGTGAGGAGCGCCTGAAGGACTGAACAGTAATGTGAATGGTTTTCAGAATCTAAAATACTCTAATAATACGAGGTCACCATTGTTCTTAATCATTTCAGTGATGATTCAAAATGTACAGGTCAATATATTAATACATTTCATTCTAGCTATTCCCTGAAATACTCTTAACCTGGAGCAGTATTCAAAGGTTAAAAAGCTGTCCCCGGTTTGGTCTTGCCCTACTAGCTTAAAAGAAAAAAATCATGCACAGATTTGAGGAAATCTCATTCGTTGATACGTTGAATCCCACTAGTTCATTTGTTCATGAATACGAAAGATTTACCAGGCGTGAATGATGCCCATGTAGGCATAGGGGGCCCCTCTTCCTGCACTCAATTGGATCTGCCTGTAATCCACAGATCATAAGGCAAAAATCAAACCCTACTTATGATTGGGAGAGTCTGACTTTTAGGAATACTTACCCCAAAGTGGACCTAATCTATTAGAAAATAGGGCTGCCATAGCTCTCAAAACAACATACAGGACACCAAGAGCAATGCACTCATTGAAAATCAAAGATAATTCATTGTTGCCCCAATGGTTGAGATGTACATGTCCTTAAGAGACCACTCCCTTTAAAACTTGAGTACAGCTTACCCAAGAACCTGGCTTTTAGGATCTAGCTACATGCTAGACTTAAAGGCTTTTGTCCTTGTATCCACCTGACAATTAGAGCACAAATCATATTCTGGGTTGATCTACAAGGAACACTCCAGAGCTTTAGGAACACTAAAGAGCTTCAGTTGCCCTTCTTTAAACAAAACCCACTCTGAAGTCTGTCCTTTCGCCTTCACAAAGGACCCAGTGAGCAGTATTGTGAGTATATATCAGAGGGAGGAGCAGTTCATCATTGAGTGAATTGTGCCTCCCAGGGTCTAGTATGGCATCCATCACCAGAGCAAATTGTTGCTTTAATGATATATTAGTATAATAACCGGCACAGGACACACCAATGATGTATTACTCAAGATGGCCCCTCTTATGCAAGCAAGGCTCCAAGAAGAGCCTGGATAACCTGGAAGGCGATTGGAAGTCTTCCACCAAGTCTAAATTCAGCCAGCAAGGCACTCTCTCTCCTAGGAGCAGAGAGAAACACTGGTTTTAAATTAAACCTCCTGTCATCTTTGTAATAAATCTGCAGCCCTATTTGACCTTGGTGTCTTGGCTAATTCTAATTTGCAGGCACCATCTTGGTTGGTGGTGAAGAATGTGGAATTTTGCTCCGGGGAGTTTCTGAATCACAAGATGGCCAAGCTCTGTTCTGCATGTCTCTCTCTTAGGAAAGCTGTGGCGCAGGATACCTTAGAGATTTTCCAATTACTCTGGAATAATTGAAATCACCTATAATGATAATCTTATTGAACACATACTTGGCCTTCTCACAGGGTACTTCATTGCTTCTCCTGCTCTATAAAAATAGATTTATCCGCCTCTCTGTTTCTCTTCCCTCAAAATGTTTCATGTTATTAAAAACAGAAGATTGCTTGTCAAATGTTTTATTTGCCACATGTGTGGGGCCATCGCTCATCTTTACGCGCTCTGTGTGCGCATGTGCACCTCATTAGCGGAACTCCACTCATCATGCTCACGTGAAAATGCTGTTAATTGGATTAACGTATATATAAGAACTAATTAAAACACAGCATTTCATCATAAGAAGGGCAGTTAGTGGAAGAATAGTCGAAGCATCACATCACAGTAAGTGAAAAGTCCACCCTACAAATTGTTCTTCATGGACATAATTGCTCTTGCGATGGAGGTGAGTTCTTTAGGCGACTAATACAAGGGTAGAGGCATTCATTTCCATTTGGCCTTGAATTAGCCATATAATGGTCATGAAGGAAGCACTGCACAGAAGGTCCAGTAGTAAAGGAGGAAGCATATAGTCTTACAGTTCTGAGTGCTTCTGTGGGTGAGCTGGTCTGTGCCGTCTCTCTCCAGGCCTCCATCTCTGTATCCAAGTGCACGCAAAACAGGCCTCCTTCCTTGAGCCCAGAGGATCCCCAAGCTTCCCTGGGTTCTAAGGAAGACAGGCCAGAATGGCTGACCTCTCAGAGAGGGTGGTTTGAGCACAGAGAACCCTCCATGTGAGTTTACTCCAGATAAATGTGGCGCCACCCTTCGATGCCTCAGTCTATGTTTTTTTTAAGATTTTATTTATTTATTTGAAAGAGAGAATGAGAGAGAGATCACGAGAGGGGGGAGGGTCAGAGGAAGAAGAAGACTGCCCGCAGGGAGCCTGATATGGGACTCCATCCTGGGACTCCAGGATCATGACTGAGCTGGAGGCAGTTGCTTAACCAACTGAGCCACCCAGGCACCCATGCTTCGGTTTGTCTGAGAGAGACTCTCCAGTTCTACCAAACTGTGAGATGGTGCTCTGGGATCATTGGTATAACCTACTGCTTTCCTTCCAGCCTCCTTACCACCCCCAGCCCCACCCAGCCTGGCAACCTCAGCTTCCTATCCCTCTCTTCTCAGCTCTCAACTGATCTCACTCCGATTTTTCCCATGGCCGGTCCTGCTCCAGGCTGCTTGTCACATCTAGTGTCTGAATAAAACAGAGCTTGAGAAAAGCAGGGAACAGATTCACAAAGATCCATGGATTGCGACCCTCCCTGGCAACAGGACGCAGAAGACGCAGAGAAACCCTGCTCTTCCACAAACACAGTGGAGTGTTGATGGTGTTGCTGATGCTAATGGCGATCGTGGCAAAAATAATGACAAAGGAAGTGAGCCCCTGCGCAGTTCTGATCAAGGACATTAAAGCATGCATTCAAAGAGTAATTCTTCTCCATGAAGCAAGATTTATCCCGGGGAATCGAGGATGGTTCATAGCCTGGAACACAGATGTAAAGACCTAATAGGTGGAGATCTACTCCTTCGATGCTAGTTTGTGGCATTATAAATTGGCACAGTCCTTTTGGAAAGCAATTCAGCCACCCACGTTAGGAGAGGTCAAACTCCCGGAAGCGGAAAGGGGAATACGGCTCCCAGGGGCTGGGCTGAGGGAGACGTAAGGAGCTGCTCTTCAACGGGCCTAGGGTTTGCTTTGCCAGAGGAAGAGTCCTAGAGACTTGTTGCATACCAGTGTACACACAGCTAACCCTGCTGTAAGGTACACTTACAAATTGTTAAAAGGGTTAGTTATACGCAGTGTTCTTTTTACCCAATTAAAAAAATAAAACCCTATTGGACCAAGTACCTCCACAGATTTACCTGTGGGTTTCTTGCCACGAGATGTTTGCTTATGTTGTTCCAGGTGCTCACTCCTGCTGGGTGTGTCAACAGATATTGCTTCCTCCATTGATGACTGACTCGACTAACCCATCACCGCATTTCACGGGAAGACTATTAGAATTGGTCACTTATGTGGGTGTCTCACCAGCAATGTCCCACCCAAGGCCAATGCTAGAGAGGCATGCATTCCCAAAGACTGTGAGCTGGGACATTAAGACATTTCTCTCAGCTT
Source organism: Ailurus styani (assembly GCA_002007465.1). Taxonomy (NCBI): domain Eukaryota; kingdom Metazoa; phylum Chordata; class Mammalia; order Carnivora; family Ailuridae; genus Ailurus; species Ailurus styani. Next base: position 4,491,184 of record LNAC01000001.1, on the reverse strand, counting down.
TCCCCAAATCCACTACTCTCTTCTCCTTGGCCTTGGCCGCCCCCCCATAACAAAGAAACAGAAGGAAAGTTTTTCAGCCCAAGATTGTCTAGTAGTCCTGTGTCCCATGTGTGTCACAACTGCAAAGACTAGGCAATGCTTTGGTCATCCTAAGTCACCTAGGGGTTCACATCAGTGGGACTGAATCCCAGCAGAAGGAATTGGTATGGTGGTTTCCCAAAAGGCATCAGTGGGGGCAACAGAGAACAAAAACATAGCTGCAAGTGTCTGGTCTGCTGGTAGCATTTTGCTTTAATGCCATTTCAAGGAGGGGGAAGCAACCCGACCAATAAATACACCTGTCTGAGTTCACTTCTAAGTATCTTTTAGTATTCTGTACGATTAATAATAATCCTTAATAAAGTCCTTCTCTTGGGGCCCCTGGGTGGCTCAGGGGGTTAAAGCCTCTGCCTTCGGCTCGGGTCATGATCTCAGGGTCCTGGGATCGAGCCCCGCATCGGGCTCTCTGCTCAGCAGGGAGCCTGCTTCCTCCTCTCTCTCTGCCTACTTGTGATCGCTCTCTCTGTCAAATAAGTAAATAAAATCTTAAAAAAAAAAGCCCTTCTCTGTCTTTCTAGTCGGACAATTGCTACTTCTGCTGGACAGCCTTGAGAGATGAGTTCTTTGCCTTTTTATTTTTATTGTAGATTGTTTCACACCTGTCTCTGAGGAAAGCCACGGGTGCCTTCAAAGAGGAGGCCTAGCTACTAATACACCCATTCAAAACTGAGTAACTGAGCCCTTGCCTGTGCCATGCATGAGGCTCAGTACTGGAAACGTGATGGGTGGGGTGCAACCGGATCCGGGTGTAGCTGTGCCCACTTCTTCCCAGCAGGCCTCTGCAGACCCCGTGAAGGTAAGAGCTCTCCTCCCCCAGACTCCCTGGCAGCCAGGAATGGGGCTGCAGATGAGGATCCAGCAGTTCAATGCACGATGCAGTCACACGAGACGTGGAAAACAGAAGGTGGACCGAGGCCACGCTCGATTCTGCTTTGGGGCTATTCCCCTAGTTAGGCTGGGTCATGGAGACACAGAGCCTAAGGGGTGAGGGCAGCAGTAGCCGTCTGAGCTCAGGGTCTGGAAAACAAGAGCTCCTGTGACGTTCTCTAAGTCCTCCTCTGTGAGCTTTGCGCTCAGGCGTGGAAACACTCGCTCCCCTGTACTGACTCTCTCTGCTCAACTACCTGCCGTGCTGTTGGCTCTGCACTGAGTCCCGAATTGCAAAGGGTACATTAGACTCGGTTTCAGCTTCTCAGAGTTTGTAGCCCAGCATAGAGGTTGAAAGATGGGGAATACCGAGGCACCCACGCCCGCGGGGGAGGGTTTCAGGAGTCATGCAGTATTGACTCTAAGGAAATAACCGGGGAACTGTTTTGCAGATATTAAAATTTATAAAAACGTAGAGAAAGAATAAAAGCTATTTTGTTTGCTAAATGATGACCCAATAAATCAAACATAAAATTTTTATCATGATTTCATCTCTCTAGATTAAGTTTTATACATGGATGAATATTATTAGTAAAGAGAGAAATGAGATAATTGCTTTTGAGTTGTGGTGTGTTAGTTGAATTGGGGAAATGTTTATCCATTTGAAGTTTCATTTACAGATGACGTAAATTGTTTTGGTAAAAATATTGTAAGAAATAGAACGTGCGGCAGGCTCCATACGAAAATCATAAAGATGATGAAGTGAACTAGAAAATTAACCAGAGGAGTCAGGCTGAAACTGAGCTTAAAAGTTGTATTTATAAAACATTTAATATCGTGTTCTGCCTTTCATATATAAAATTGTGCTTCTTGGCTCGCAACATTTGTATCTCCTGACTATCTTCTCTCCTGAGAAGAGATCCGTTCCCTGCACTGATCGGAGGGCCTCGTCCTGTTTGCTCTCTCAGCCGTGTTAACTGCGTCGTCTCTGGGATCAGGGCACCATCCGGCACGTTCCTCCCCAGCCCTGGTACACAGAGCACACGGCCCCGAGAGGCTGAGGAATTTCCTCAAGGCGAACAGCTGGTTGGCAGGCAGCACACGAAGAATTCCATCCCGGGGCTCTGAACACGTCTCCGCCCCTCTGCAAAAGTGAGCGAGGGCTTATTAAACCATCAAAGAGCGCTCTTGGGTTAGAAACAGAGGAAAGTTCCCAATGGCAAGGGCTATTGAACATCATTTCAAGTCATGCAGGGCAGAATGACTGGAAAATCAAACGGCTTACACGGAAAAACACATGTGGGGGAGAGAAAGGGAAAAGCGCAGGAGAAGCAGGCAAAAATGAAAAATAGTGGAGTCTCTTGCTTTGATAACTAGATGTAACTAATTTAGCATTTATTGCTTTGTTTACTTCTGTCTGGAGGGTAGGAAAATAATTGCGAATCTGTACAACGTGAAAGTATCTTTTGTAATTTAACAACCCTGTGGCATCTCTTTATTTGGGAGTCAACGAAAAAGGACAGGATGTTCCTTTTCTCCTTGGAAGCAGGCTAACCCACTACTTTTTTCCTCAATAGAACACAGAAACATTTTAATGTGGAAGCATAAGGATCCCCAGGGCGCCGGGAACGTGGAGGCAACCAACCGAGCGCTGGCCCGGAGCGCTGGTCCCCACTAGACCCCTGCTCTGTGTCCAGCCCTGGAGATGGAGGTCCGCCCAGATCACACAGCATGAGTGCATGGAGACCCCTCTGGGCTAAGCAATAGGGACGTTTTCTTAGAGGCTGGAGCCATAGCTCAGACTCTTTTGGCTTAAAGAAGAACAGCAGAGCAAAGCTCTTCTTGGTGCCAAGAAGCTGTGACTCATGTCTTGAGATTCTACTCGCAGCAGCAGGTACACCAAGAAGACGAAGATTTCCATGCCTGAGAAGTTCCTCGGTCCACAGGCTGGCTGCTTCTGGAAGGCAAGTTCAGATAAGTCTCTCAGCCAAAAGTCTAAAGCTATAGCTCATGAGCGGAACTTAGCCACGGATGCATTTTGATCGACTTTCACCAAATTCCAAAATCACAGAGTTACTGACATTTTTAAAATTTAGACTCTGACACATGCATCCGGTTTCCTGGCTTCTTTTGTAAAGGAGAAAGAACTCACACCCTGGCCCTGCTCTCCTATGGGGCCGTGATTCACTGGGGCCAGTGCAGCTGTCCTTTTCGGAGAAGGTGTGAGCACGTCCTTCAGCTCAAATCCTCACCACCCTCTATTCCTTGGTGGCATGAGATCAAGAGTGGCCTTCTACAGGCAGACCTCGCTTCATGGTGCTTGGCCTTATAACACTTCACAAATAGTGCATTTTTTATAAATTGAAGGTCTGTGGCAACCCAGCATTGGGCAAGTCTTTCACCGCCATTTTTTCCCACAGCGTTTGCTCACGTCATGTCTGTGTCGCATTTCAGTCATTTTTGAAATTTTTTCATTTTGAGACTTTTTCATGATTATTTTATTTGTTATGGTGACCTGTGATCAGTGATTATGATTTGAAGCTCAGATAATGGTTAGCATTTTTCAAAGATTTATTTATTTATTTATTTGAGAGAGAGAGAGAGAGAGAGAGAGAGAGAGAGAGAGAGAAAGCATGGGATGTAAGGAGGAGCAGAGGGAGAGGAAGAGCAAGAGAATCTTCAAGAAGACTCCCCGCCGAACATGGAGTCTGATACAGAGTCAGATCCCAGGACCTCAAGATCATGACCTGAGCCAAAAGCAAGAGTCGGATGCTTAATCAACTGGGCCACCCAGGTGCCTGCCCCAATAGTTAGCATTTTTTAATAATAAGGTATTTTCAAGTTCAGGTATGTATATTGTTTTTTTTTAGACATAACCCTATGGCACACAGTTGACTATAGTAGAGTAGAAACATAACTTTTATATTCACTGGGAAACCAAAAAAGTCATTCAACTTGCTTTATTGTGGTATTGTGGTGTTCTGGAACTTAACCTGCAACCCCTCCAAGGTACACCTGTATCGGCCCAACTCCTTCCTTCACTTCATGTGCCAGATTTGTTAGGCATTAAAGTTTGTGACTCCTGGGTGCCTGGGTGGCTCAGTGGGTTAAAGCCTCTGCCTTTGGCTCTGGTCATGATCTCGGCGTCCTGGGATTGAGCCCCACATCAGGCTCCCTGCTCTGCCGGGAGCCTGCTTCTTTCTCTCTCTCTGCCTGCCTCTCTGCCTACTTGTGATCTCTCTCTCTCCTCAAAAAAAAAAAAAAAAAGAAAAAATCCTTAAAAAAAATAAATAAAGTTTGTGACTCCTATCCTTGTATTACATCCAGTCCCTACCATGGGAAAAGGTCCAAGACTTTATAGTCAGTGTTGAACGAAGTTAGTATATAATCAGAAAGGCAAGCTTGCTATGTAACCTTCGTCATTTTTCTAGGCAGGAATCCATTCGCTCATTCGTGAAATGGGGTAGAAGCCCTAGGTACTTTCCGAAGCTCTTCCTGACCTACCATTCTATGGGTTAAACCGCTTCCCAGTTCTTCTTGTTCCTATCCGTCCACCTGCTAAAATTCCAATGTATTAAAATTGGATTTCTCCTCCTTTCTCTGTTTGGCATTTGTTGAGATCTCTTAATTCTTTGAAAGCTCCCCAAGTTGTTGGTGACAGAACACGGAGCATGTAGACAACCAGGAACGGTTCCTGAACCTCATCACCAACACGGGACGGAGGGCGCCATATGCACCCCCAGCCCCCAGCCTGCCGAGCTCTCCTGCAGGGCCGGTGGATCTTCCAGAGAGGCCAGAGATTCAACGGGCCTGAAAATTGAGCTTTTTTCTCTCCTTGGAATTCGTTTGCGGTATGCAGACTTGAGGCAGCTCGGTAGGGGAGAAAGGGAGCCCGAAAGCCCTTCCGTACGAGTTCTTGTATCCAGCACTTCAGGTCTTCACGAAGGTGGCCGGTGTCCCCGGCGCTGTTCCGTCGGACCCGGGCCCTGGCCCTCCTTCCGCGCGGAGAGAGGCTGCAGGAAGCTGGAGCGCACCGCTCTGGCCAAGTGCTTTTCGGGGAGCTGGTTAATGAAAAGGAAGATTCCACGGAACCGCAGCAATGTATTCTGCCTCATGCAAAAACACTTTTCTGTCAAGTAATGTCCTTGACTTTTTTCCCTTCGAAAAATGCCCCAGAGTACAATACATCTTGAGGCTTGTTACTAGTTAGGCAGCGTGTGGTAAAATATGAGCTGAAAGGTATAATTTCAAAATGCACAGCACAATAGATCTTCTTTCCTTGGAATGAATTTATTTGGTCAATGCCCAACTCGGGTCTGTTCTAAATGACTCTGTAATGCATACTTCTGACAAGGGATTGAAAATGAAGCCGGAAAATGCTTCAAATTAAATGTGGCATCGAATGAGAAAAATTTTTTTTTCAGCACTAAAAAATCTAATGAGAGGAGTGGAATCTGGCTTTGGAATTTCTGTATACTTAGTTTTGCACTTAGAGTGCAGATCCCTGTGATATATAGTAAAACAAACAAACAAAAAAACCCCCCAAACCCCACAACTTAATGTGTTCATCGGTACCCATGAATCATCCTAAATGATGGTAGGTGAGGCAATTGTTTTTAAATACAGAAAATATCAAGATTCTAAATATTAACTTCAATGCATGTAATATATTCCATCAACTTTTTTTCTGAAGATTTTTTTTCTTGGAAAAAAACCCATATAAATGACTTGGTGGCTCCCTTGCAAATAAAAATGCGTGTAGTATAAATTTTATCTACTGAAGTTATCAGTACCGTTTGAGCAAAAATGATTTATTTCCCTTGTGCCTTTTCAGATCTGCTTGCTTTGGCTTCTCTGATCTATATCTGGCTTCAACAAATCGCTGGGTCCTTGGGATAAGGGGTGCATGGTTGCTTCTGAAAAAAAATGCTTCCAAAAACAGTATAAACATCTTGCCTGACGCTTTAGTCATAATAAAAGAACTAACCCAGGATCCTTCTGCTTTAAGGGAAAGCTGAATTGAACACAGGCCATGAGCTAAGTGAAACTGAATCCAAGACAATTTTCTCCTGTTCTGCCATTTTTATTCCATTGTTACTTGATAAAAATTAGAATTGGCCATCTGCAGGAGAGCTATGTGTTAAAGAGAGAATCAGGTGTGCGAATGGGAAATCATCCTGCTTGGTTCTTTATCAGTAAAATGAGCATACTGGGTGAGATTATCTCTAATGTCACTTAAAGCTCTGAGGTTCCTTGCCTCCCTAATGTCCTCACAATGCTGAAAAGAATTAATCTGCCTTCCCTGATACTGAAATTAGTTTCCTGAGCATTTCTTTAATTGTATCATTGCCAAAATTCCTGCTTCTCTAAATACAGAAATCTTACCTTTCATATACTTGATTTTCACATTTCCCCCTTTTTAAGCGGTGACCTATTTTAATGAAGGTTTCATGGTTTCCTGTAGCAATCGATTATAAAACACACAAATCTGAGAATTGTGTTTTTGATGTTAGGTCATTTAAGGACTTTGTAAGGAGTAATGCTGATGAAAATGATTGCTTACCCGACTGAGCTAAAAGGGAGGGTCTTGTGTGCACCTCTCGTGGGAACATGTGGGGGTCTTTACCGCAGGAGATGCAGGTGTGGCCGGGACTCTTCTTCAGCAGCTCGCATTTGAACTCTGAATGAAGGGAGGTCATGCACATCTCCTTAATGAGCCTTAAGATCATGTCTAGATTTTTTATGGGTTTCCAGAATGTCCGGGAATGGAATTCTATCTCAAGTCCAACAGGTAAGATTGCGTTTGAGAGGGGGGTCTGGATTATGCTCGACCTGGGCAGCTCAGCCATTTATTTTCTGCACGCCCGGCAGCAGACTCTCTGGCTCCACTCAGCTTATGTCCTCACGCACCAAGAGGCGATGATGGTGTCATTGACCTCCTGCTAGACTATAGTACAGATTAAATGAGAAATCAGCTGCAGAGCGTTGGGCCCATTGTCCAGCATGACACCCCCTATTTCCGATATCAGAATGTATCACTAACCAACCTTGCAGGACCAAGGTCTTAGAAACCCCCTTTAAAGAGCCTAGTTCCTTCTCCAATCCTGAAAGAAAGTCTATGAAGTGCTCCTAGCCTTGTCAACCTAATGTCAATAGTGCCTTGAGGATCTTTATATGTAACATAAGAGGCCTTTCGAGAGAGTTGTTTATTAGTCACATTTTAGATCTAATAATAGCATTAATAATTATTCATGGGGATAAAGGTAATCAGGAAACAAACTGATTGCCAGTTCTCTCAGAAAGGACATGTCAAGGCCATGATGTGAATTGCATCACCTTGCTGGGAGGAATCAAGCACCAGAAACCACCAGATTGCGAATGGGGCAGAATGTTCGGAGCCACGGGGAGGGTGAGGCCTACAGACCCGTTTCTGTCCACACTCAAACCACCAAGACTTGGTCAGTTCTTAAAACCTGGCAGAGTTGGGCAGATGGGCCACTTCTAGATTTTTCTAAGGAGTCTAAATCTACCTTATGCCTTCATCCATTCACGGGTACGTTCATTTATTCATTCACTCATTCGATATCTACCCTGTCTCCAACCACAGGAGGATAGATTCTTCCTTCAGGAGGCTGATATCACACAAACAATAATCACACAAATAAATACCTGGTGATAAATTATGATAAAGATTATCAAGAAGAATGAGAGGTGTTATGAGGATAGCAGGGGGACTGTTTTCTGAAGGGGATCAGCGAAGCCTGCTCTGAGGATTGACTCTTTTTTGAAAGATTTGTTTATTTATTTGAGGGGGAGGGGCAGAGGGAGAGAGAGAGACTCAAGCAGAGACTCAGTCCTTGCGCAGACTCCCCGCAGAGTGTAGAACCTGATGTGGGGCTCCATCCCAGGACCCTGACATCATGACTTGAGCTGAAATCAAGAGTCGGCTGCTTAACTGACTGAACCACCCAGGGTTCCTGAGGAGTGACTTTTAAACAGACCTGAAGAAAGAATAGGACTGTGTACGTAAATCTTGGCGCAAGAACATGCTGGGCAGATGGCTTTCACAGGTGGAAAACCTGCTGGCTTTCTTTAAGGAGCTGTGAGATTGCCAGTATATTTGGGGCTTGTGAAGGGAGCAAGAAGAGCTGGAGATAAGGTCACAGTCACAGTGGTGGTTAGGAACCAACCAGTAGGGGCTTGAGGATACAGCATGCATTGGTGGTTTTGTCTTACGTGTCAACAGAAGCGACTTACACGTCTCAAGGAGGAGAAAAACATGATCAGAACTGCAGCTCAGAAGACCCCCAGTGGCTATATGAAAGCTAANCGGGGGGGGGGGGGGGGGGTCAGATGGGAGAGAAACCCAGGTGGTGCGAATGTGCAACAGAATCAGATCGTTAGTTATTATTTTGATTTCCAACCCCCATCCAGACGACGCGAGAGGAGCATCAGGATGGCTCACCGTTGCAGAGAGCCACACATCTCGCTCTAACCAGTTCCCAAATAGTCCCTTCACACCCCTTCTGGGTGGGGAGGTTTCTCACATCCAAACCCCTTGCAAGTCAGGGAACACCCAGAGTCCTTCAGGGATGGCTGTTCTGTTCCTAACTCCCAATCTCACATTGATTTAGTCCTTCCACACTTGTTCCCTAAATCGAAAGAAGTAGAAAGACAGCTTGTCTCCTTGGGGTCCATGAAAACAACGTAAGAAGACGGAGGACTGAGATGAAAACAGAAAATTCAAACAACTGTTCAGATGGCCCACCTATCAGCTAGGGTCTGGTGGGAGGCAGGAACCATTCCAGTTATATTAGCAAGAGAATTTCACACAAGGATTGTCAGCCAGGTGTTACAGAACTGAAAAGGGAAGAAAATAAATACCAAACGATAGGGCTTGGGGAACAAATGGAAGCTGTTGGAATTGTCAAGGCTTGGAAGTTTGGAAGAAGGTCCTTTTGGGGCTGGGACCCAGATCTTTAAGGAAGGGAGTCACTGCTTGGTTGGCGGGGCAGGCGTCCCTGAGTGAAGCATGATGAGGCTGATTGTCTAGATGCTGGAAAAACTGAAGACAGGAATCAACTCCTCCTGGAACAAAATGCAGATGGGCACAGGAAACAGTCTCTTCTCCATCCCCTCGGCTTGCTGCCTCCCTCTAGTACCACCTGGGAGCAGTTCCCAACAGGGAGCCATGGGCTGAACAAATCTGCTGAGTCCTAGCCCTAGATCACAAACCAGAGAAAGAAGGGTGTGTGTGGCTGGTAGAAAAGAACTCAATTGCTGTCAGTGTCCCAAACGATCATTTGGCAAAATGTAACCCCTAAGTTCAAATTTTTAAATATCGTTTATTGTTTTGTTGAGATACGTGCATGTGCATTCATACCTACCTTTTCAGATAGCTATGTAAATTGAATAAATGATCAAGAGAGGATAATATTCATAAAATGTTACTTTTCCTTATTACCTAGTAAATAGGTCTGCCTCCAGGAGGTCTTTAAGTATGTAGAGTATACAAAGAACTCTCAAAACTCAATAAAAAGAGAATTTATTTATTTATTTAAGTATTTTTTCAGTGGTCCAAGATTCACTGTGTATTCACCACACTCAGTGCTCCATGCAATACGTGCCCTCCTTAATACCCACCACCAGGCTTACCCATCCCCATCCCCCCTCCCTTCCATAACCCTCAGTTTGTTTCTCAGAGTCCACAGTCTCTCATGGTTCATCTCCCCTCCGATTTACCCAAATTCACTTTTCCTTTCCTAAGAGAATTGATTTTAAAAATGGCTAAAGTATCAGAATAGATATTTCTCCAAAGAATAAAGACAGATGGCCAACCAGCACATAAAAATATGATCAACATCATTAGTCATTAAGGAGATACAAATCAAAACAACTTACACACTATCATGGCTAGAATCAAAAAGACAAATATGACAAGTGTTGGCAAGGATGTGGAGAAATTGGAACCCTTGTACACTGGTCATGGGAGTGTAAAGTGGTGCAGCCTCTTTGAAGAACAGTCTAGAGATCCCCAGATAGTTTAACAAGAGAAATAAAGCATGTCCACAGAAAACTCATACATGAATGTTTATAGACATATTATTCAAAAGAGGCAAAAGGTGGAAACAGACCAAATGCCCATCAACTTACAAATGGATAAATAAATGTGGTATATCCATTCAAAGGATTATTATCTGGCAATAAAAAGGAATGAAGTTCTGATTCATATCACAACATAGATCAACCTTGAAAATGGTATGCTAAGTGTAAGAAGCCAGTCACAAAAGGCCACATAATTTATGATTCTATTTATATTAGGCATCCAGAATAAGCAGATAGAGATCTGGGGTAAACCAGTGGTTATTTAGGGCTAGGGGTGGAGCTGAGAGCTTGTGAGGTGATTGCTAAAGGATACAGGGTTTCTTTTGGGGGTGAAGAGGATGTTCTAAAATTGATTGTGGCCAATTAATTGTACAATCCTGCACTTATTAAAAACCATTGAATCGTACACTTTAAATGGTTGAATTATACCTGAATAATATCTCAATAAAGTTGCTACTTAAAAAAAAAAAAAAAAGACGTGAAGGCCCAAATGCTTCTAGGCATTTTCACCAGAAAAGAAAAGAACAGAAAACCAGTGATAATAACTCCACAAAAGTCATATTTAGACTTTCTCTTCTTTTAGTAAAGAAGGAGCTTTTAAATATTTTGCTCCAAATCCCATAACTACCAAGTGACTGAGGGGGGGAGTAAAGAATCAGAGCTAAAAAAAAAATAGTAATTTAAAAAACCTCTAAAAATAAAAAATTTCTTGATCAGAGTCATACCCATCTTCTAGGATTCTATAGCTTCCTCCAGGATCTCTGTGTGCATTTGGGCAGTTTGTACAGGTGACAATTTTGTCCAAGCAAGGGGCCCAGTGGAGGCTAAGTTCCTTCCCAAACTTTGCTTACCAAGATCTGATGGCCTGGCAGGAGAAGGGGCCTTCTTCTTTGCTTTAAGCCCTGTTATTTATAATGACATGCATTCAGAGACTGTGCCTGCCCAGGATTTGTCATCCCTTGTGCTATTGTCATCATATATATATTACATCCAGCTCTATTATGAACCACGTAAGACAGTGTTGCAATTAATATTTTAATCCATCATGTGTTTTAAAGAAGTTAAGAAGAGGGGAACCTGGATGGCTCAGATGGTTGCACGTCTGCCTTCCGCTCAGGTCGTGATCTTGGGGACCTGAGATCGAGCCCCACATGGGGCTCTCTGCTGAGCAGGGAGAGATGTTTTTACCTCTCCTCCCTGCTTTTGTTCTCTCTTGCTATCTCTCTCTTTCTCTCTCAAGTAAATAAATAAAATCTTAAAAAATAATATTTACCCCCATATTCACCATTTCTCGTGCTCTTCATTCCTTTTCACAGACCCAGTTTTTCATGTGATAATTTCCTTCAACCTGAAGAATTTCTTTTGACATTTCTTTTTCTTTCTTTCTTTCTTTCTTTCTTTCTTTCTTTCTTTCTTTCTTTCTTTCTTTCTTTCTTTTTAAAGATTTTATTTATTTATTTGACACAGAGAGCAAGGGAGAAAGAGAGACAGAGAGCAAGCACAAGCAGGGGTAACAGCAGGCAGGGGAGAAGCATGCTCTCCACTAAGCAAGGAGCCCGATGTGGGGCTCTATCCCAGGAGTCTGAGCCGAAGGCAGCCACTTACCCACTGAGCCACTCAGGCGCCCCCATCTTTTGACATTTCTTATTTTGCGGTTTTGATGGTGAAAAATTCTCTCAGTTTTTATGTATATAAATACATCTTTATTTTGTTTTCTTCTTGAAGAATATTTTCACAGAATTCTGGACTAACATTTTGATACTTAAAAAAATATCCAGTTGTCTCTTTGCCTCTATTGGTATTGATGAAATGTTAGCTGATTTTTATATCATTGTTCTATTGCGTGCAATGAGGTTTCCTTTTTCCTTTGAGTCCTTTCAAGATTTTCCCTTTATATTGGTTTTCTGCAATTTAACTATGATGTACTTAGATGATTTTTTCTTTGTATGTATCCTTCTGGGCATTTGTTGATCTTCTTGGATCCATAGGCTTAAGATTTTACCAATTTAGGAAATGCTAGTCCTTATTTCTTCAAATACTTTTTTCTCCATTCTCTCTCCTCGTTGTCTGGGACTTCAATTACAGATCAATTAGATTACTTGATATTGTCCCAAAGGTCATTGAGAGTCTGTTAATTTTTTAAGTTTCTCTCTTTTTCTTTCTCAAGATTTATTTTTTTATGTTAGAGAGAGAGAAAACTAGTGGGAGGGACAGAGGGAGAGGGAGAGAGAATCTCAAGCAGACTCCATGCTGAGTGTGGAGCCTGACTTGGGGCTCAGTCTCATGACCCCGACATCATGACTTGAGATGAAACCAAGAATCAGATGTTCAACCAACTGTGCCCCCCAGGTTAAATTTTTTTCTAATCTTTTTCTCTTTTTATTCTTCAGCTTTGATAATTTATCTTCATTTATCTTCAGGTTTAGCAATTCTTTTTCTGCTGTCTCCAATTTGCTGTGAAGCCTTTTCTGTGAATTTTATATTTTGGGTAGTATTCTTTACAGTTCTAAAATGGAAATTTTGTCCTTTTTTAAGTTTCCATCTCTCTCCCAAGATTCCCTATCAGTACATTCACAATGTCAAATTTTCCTTTAAGTCCTTGAATGTATCTATAATAACTGCTTTTAGATCCCTACAAACTAATTCCAACATTTAAATCACATAGGAGGGTCGATTTCTATTGCCTTTCTTTCCTCTTGATTGTGAGTCACATTGTCCTGTTCCTTCCTCTCTGCAGAAATTTTTTTTTTGTATGTTGAGAAATGTGGAAACCCTGGATTTTGTTATGTTTCTTTGAAGATTGTTGATGTTTTTCCCAGCATGCGATAAACTTGGATCAATTAAACTCCAGACTCTGTCTTGGGGTGGGAAGAAGCTAAAATTCCCACTCATTTCTTTCAGTCTTTCATTCGTTGCTGTCAGGTCTCTTGGTGTCTTCCCCCAAGTATACATAGTTCAGGTATCAGTCAAGCATTTGAGTAGAGTTTATGTTCAGATTTTGAGTCTCCTTTGTCTGTTAACCCTCTGTATTTCAGGATATCCTCTCTTACCTTTCAGCTACACTTGCAAGCCTAAATTCTACGTTTTGAATATTTAGGCAGTGAATCTGTGGATTTTTGTTTCACGTCTAGCTATCTCACATGGTGAAGAAGGTGAGTGCCCTCAAGCAAAAGGCTGCATAAAAGCAAATCTCACTCAGTGCATTTCTTTCATTTTAACATTCAACCCTCTCCATTTTCTGACTTCTTGTGAACACTTTCTATTATACTCAAATAGTTACTTAAAAATATTTTATAATTATTATATGTGGATTAGGTCTAAAACAAGCTACCCCACCATTATTGAAAGCAGAAATTCTGGTTCATATTTTTTAAATTTTAAAATATTAGAACAGAGCCCTCTACAAAATTATCCTAAGTTTACTTTGAAGATTGTTGATGTTTTTATATTTTATATTTTACTTTCTGACCATTAGTAACTGGGGTTTCAGGTTTCACACTTAGACTAGCACTGGATACTGTCAAATTTTTAACACTCAGATTTTAAAATGTTATTGTATTTACTTGCATTTCCTTAATTATGCATAAGATATTCTTTTTTTTTTAAAGGTTTTATTTATTTATTTGACAGAGAGAGAGATCACAAGTAGGCAGAGAGGCAGGCAGAGAGAGAGGAGGAAGCAGGCTCCCTGCTGAGCAGGGAGCCCGATGCGGGCCTCCATCCCAGGACCCTGAGATCATGACCTGAGCTGAAGGCAGAGGCTTTAACCCACTGAGCCACCCAGGTGCCCTAGTTATGCATAAGATATTCTTAAGTTGGGCACCTGGGTGGCTCAGTGGGTTAAAGCCTCTGCTTTCGGCTCAGGTCATGATCTCAACGTCCTGGGATCGAGGCCCGCATCGGGCTCTCTGCTCAGCAGGGAGCCTGCTTCCCCCTCTCTCTGTCTGCCTCTCTGCCTCCTTGTGATCTCTCTCCCTCTGTGAAATAAATAAATAAAATCTTTAAAAAAAAAAAAAAAGATATTCTTAAGTTAATTAGTTGGTAGACTTTCCTTGCCATGAGCTCCATGTTTATTCCCTTTGCTTGATTTTCTATTGGGTTGTCTGTCTTTCTTTCATTTATTTTATGATCTTTTTGTAATTAAGGAAATCAACCTATTATTTGCCATCTGGATCACAAATTTTTCTTCTTAGTTTGTCATTTGTCTTTTGACTTTACTTAAGATATTTTATCCCTACTGAAATTTTAATTTTGTAAGTAATAAATCTCTCAATTTTCTTTTATGACTTTTGAGTTCTGTGCCCTGCTTAAAAAAGGATTTCTGCACTGTGAGATTATAAATAAATTCATGTGTAAGTTTTTGTCTTTTATGGCTTTATTTTATTTTATTTAGCTTACTTTTCAATCTGTTTAGAAGTGATGATGATGGAAGAAGTAAATGGAAATCACTCTCCCCTTCTCTCTTTCTAATTTGCTTTCTTTCTAAATTCCAGCCTAGAGTTTAGTTATACTTTTTAATAAATAATCTTCCTTTTCCCTGTTTCTTTGAAGTACTTACCTGTATTTTACAGTAGTCCTCACTTATCCACTGGGGATGTGTTCCAAGATCCCCAGTGGATGCTTGAAGCTGTATGGTACCAAGCCATATATAGGCTATATTCTTTCCTATACATACACACCTCTGATAAAATTTAACTTATTATTTAAGGGAAGTAAGGTATTTACAACAGAACAATTGTAACAATATACTATACTAAAAGTTATGTGAATGTGGTCTATCTTCCAGAGTATCTTATTATACTGAATCTACCCTTTATCTTGTGATGACATGAGATGATAAAATGTCTACATGATGAGATGAAGGAGGTGAGTGGCACTGGCACTGTGGGACAGCATGAGGCTACTACTGACCTTCTGCTGTTATTTCAGAAGGAGGGTCATCTGGCTCCAGACCGCAGCTGACCCCAGATATCTGAAATGTGGGAAAGCAGAGCCATGATGAGCGGGGCGTGCGGGATCATGAGTTACCTGTTGGGTGCGATCCTCTTGTTAGCCTACTGCTCCATTCTGCATCCTTCTCCTTTTCATCACCAAACTATGTTCATTATTGGGACCTCACTTAACATGTTAACATCTATTAGAACTACTCTTGAGGAGTAATTACTTTCAGTGTATTATACTTTAATAGTGCACTTCTGTGAACATTTTTCTCCATTTCTTCACTTTAATTATGGCCATTAAGGTTGTCTGGCTGCATCATGTGACTGCTTTCTGCTGACAGTGTTCGTGGGGCCACTCACATCTTCCTCTCTCACACTGCCGTGGGCTACAGATACTCCTCTCAAAGCTTCCTGCCAGTGAAAGACGAAGATGATCCTTTTGGAGAGAAGAGCACTATTTTGGAGTTCCCAGCCAATTGCCTTCCCTTATAAATAACATCGATTACGTTTCCCAAGCCTATTTTTTAAGTGCAACAAAAATAATTCTAATATTATAAAAGTACAAGATCTGAGTATATTTCAGTCATAATAAATGATCATGATCAAAGTTCAATGGAAAATAATTCAATGTAACCATAATAAATTCATTCACTAAGTAAATGAATATGACAAATACTCTACAAACCTATAAATCAAATGAAAATGTGCTAGAAATTAGAACCACAGAGTAAAAGCATTTTTAAAAGATTACAGACTTCACGATAATATTGAGTTTTGTATGCGTTTTAGGAGGCTTTATTTCATTCCAACATAAGATGTTTGTCTGCTGACATTTAGTCAGATGCAGAAGCATTCCCAGTAGACAGCATAACCTAGAGGCTGGGAAAGACACAGCTAAATTAGCTATAAACATGCAGAGAAATTTTATTTTTAAATGAAATCTACTTCTTGATAGGATGAGTGAAAACATGAGAGTTAAGAGGAATTCGAGATCAAACAAAATGAATAAAAGTATATATTAAATCTGAGGGGGACGAGTGCCATTTTTCCTGTTGGTAGTTATTCAAACCCAGCCTCAAGAGAAAAATAAGTCAGGGTTTCAGTAGCAGCAAATAAAATGTAATAAACCCATAAAAGTATATTAGGAAACCAATCCACCCCTGCAAAGGTGACTGATGACTGAAACTCTGTGAAATCAGGAAACCGAAATGTCAAGCAATACAAGCATTTTGTTAAAAACTATACATGCGCAAATATATGCATGCATATGCAAATATATGTCTATGCATATGTATGTGTTTATACACATGTATGTGTGTTTATAAATAGATGTGCACGTATTTTTAGTTTCATCTTACTACTGCTTTTAAAAATGGCACTTCATATTTCACTTGATTTTTCACTAAGAAGTATGTTACCTAGCTTTTTAAAAATACAACTTAACCATATCTTATCAACATGCCAATATTACCAAAGTACAACATAAAGGCTCAGAAGACAATTGATGGTGGCAATGTAAGCAGACAGCAGCGGCTTACACATAGATCTCCTTATCTTTTTTTAAAAAAAGCTTACCTCCACAATGGAATGCAAATCGTTGACTCATCAACTTTGAAATACTAATATATGGAGAGAATACTTTTCATCCTTTCCTAAAATGGTAGACCACAAGTGTCCCATAAATAATGATTTAGGTAACTGTCTGTACAAGCATTTACCTGCATGTCACAAAAAGTATTCAACAGTCTGAAGGGTGTCCATTGGGTACAGGGCAGACTGCCCACCATCCAAACTATGATGCCAAGACACTAAGAGTCTTGTTGAGGACAATGCTAAGCCATTGGATTGTATGCAGAAAAGACTATGTGGCACGAGACGGCCACCATCAAAAGTAGAACTCCGTGTGTGTGTCCCTGGGAGGGAACAGGAAAGCAAGGACAAGAAAACGAGAAAGCAGGTGGCATCTGGCAGTGAATGAGTGGACTTGCCAGAAATGACCCCATTATAACTTCCACGGGCAGAGAAGCCAGTCCATACCACAGGAACGCTCCAACCATGGCCACTTGGAATGGGCAGCAAGAACGCGAATCCAGGGCTTACTGGAAAGTCATGGAGGGGACATCGGGAGAAACCCTAAAATAGACAGTATCGATCTGTCCCCTGGGTACTTCCAGGTTCCAGCCTTTAAAGCAAGACCTCCGTCCCTCTAAATTCCCTCCAAAGTTAGAGGGCTTTGCTGCTCTGTTTCCAGCTTGCCCCATATTACAGCATTATTCATAAAACATGAGGAAAAAGTGACCCCGAACAGAGTGAGATGCATGCCCCTGCGGCGGGCCTGGGTAAGTTCTGAAACATTCGAATTCTGCCCAGGGTTCTCCGTGACTAAGCAGAGGACTGACTGATGAGACCTCAACCACCCCAGAATCTGAAGGCATGTTCCAAGCGCCCGCCAAGCCCTCCTACACCTCTCCTATTTTTAAAAGTCCTGGGGAGAGGGGAAAGCGCCTCTTTGTCCTGGAACTTGGGGCCAACACAGAACATCCTCATGGGCGGCTGTTCCTGAGCCAGCCAGCAACTGTTCTGCTCTTGTGTGGGAGGTTGAACCTTCCTTCCCCAGGGACTTCAAGCACGATTGCCAGAGAATTCCAGCGGAGCTGGAAGTTAGCGCTAATGGGAAGTGTTCGCAGTACGGGGGCCAGCTGGGTGGCGTGGGGTGGGAGGACGGAGGGGGAGGATGTATCAAACGAAGCCTGAAGTCATTTCATAGAAGCCGCATGATGAAAATGGCCAGGACCATTAGCAACCCAGCTGGACCTGCTTTGAGTCTGCCTTGCACCAACCTTCCAGAAGCTCCTCTCCCACCACGATAGGCCTTGGCTGTATATTTTAATTCCTGTCTTCAATTAAACATTGATCATAATGCATCACCCCATGATGTTGCATGGAATGAGAGTTCTGCAGTTACCTCTGAAAAATTTTACGAGCATCCTTTGCAGAGAAATTGATCGTCCAGTGGCTCACCAGCCAGGAAGACAGATGAGTTGTAGGAGGCCGTATCCTGGGCATCAGGAGCTCCGAGAGAGGCCGTGATTTAATGAAAATGCCTCTGGACTACAGCCAGCCACACAGTGTCCTGCTTCCTCCAGAAAATAAAGTAGGGCTCACCTGACTCCATGCTTTGTTATCTTTACCTTAATGTTCGACATGCCCGTAGGATCCTGAGCTTCATTTGGTTTGTAGAGAATATACATCTTGGACCCCTCCCATCTCTGCTGGCGTCACTGTTGACCTCAATTATGCCCAAACTGGTATAAACCACAGGGCTGATTCTGACCTGGAAATGAGAGAAATGATAGAAGTTCAAATTTTAAGATCTCTGTTGCTGAGGGTTTTTGTTTTGTTTTGTTTTGTTTGTTTGTTTTGTTTTTTCACTTTTTTCAGTGATCCAAGATTCACTGTTTATGCACTACACCCAGGGCTCCATGCAATACCTGCCCTCCTTAATACCCACCACCAGCCTCACCCATCAATTTTAAAAGACCCAATCTCATGTACCAAACACTTTTGTGGGAGGGTGCTACGTGGCTTCAAGCGTTGATCAGCCCTCGTTTTCCCTGTGCGAAAAAGTGGGCAACTATTCACAGGTGAATCTAGGAAGCTGTGTAGGGGACATCTGCGGCTTCTCAGATGTGACATTTCCTATAAGCATGCCATTCATACGGGTTTGCACATTATAGATGATTTCTGGCTTCCGTTCTTAGTAGAGCCACACAGATTTCTGGGATCAGAGCGTAACGAATGAATTACAAATCTATGCACCTCTCAAGCAATTTTAGCACTGATGTGACTTCTAAATTGTGAGTTCTTTACTTCTGATCCCTGTATTTGCATATCTGTTCAAATCCAAATGATTAAAAAGGAGCTATCAAGGTTGATAGGCCTAAAATTAGACTTGTCTGTTCATTTTGAATGTACACATTAATATAGATGTCTCTACTTCCTGTTTTTCTCTGAACCTTCCATGGAGGAGGGAGAAGTGCACCAACAGTTTGAAACATTTTATTTCTTTTCCAAAGGAGCCACTAACAGCATGTCAATCAATCAACAGTGAAACTCCACTTTAGAGACATGTACAAGACATTTTTAAAACCACAGTTTTGGTAAAGAGTAAATTTCTACCAACTCGATTTAAATTGCTCTCTGGTGACTTCAATCCAAGAAAAAATAGAAACAACATCTTACACGAAGAATTATTATAGGTGTTTTTAAAAATCATTTTATCTAATGTGACTGGTCCACGAACAAACATATTTTAACGCTTGTCTTTAAGCCCACAAAATGCGTTCTGAGTACATCATCCTTCACCGTAATTTCCCACACATTTAGTCACCAGGAAAATTACTATAAGAGACACCTTTTTAAATCTTTTTTCTGCTTAAAAAAAAGTAACTTGTTATTTAAAGGAATTATACAATATTTATGGGCCCTTCTTTGAAACACAGTGTGTAGAAAAAACACTCCATTAATAAATAAGGAGCTTGTTGGTAAAAAAAAAAAAAAATCACTTGGTCTTCCACATCCACAAGGCAGGGGGGGGGGGGCATGTAAGATCTGGTCCGCTCTGCAAGGGACGGGATCCTGCCCAGAACTTCAGGGCTGCTACCCTGCATCTGGCAACATATGTGCTTTTCAATCATGCCTCAGATAAAATCAGAACCAGAAGGATCCGGTCTGGTTTTTGACGGCTCTTCTATCAGTCACTGGATAGGACACACGATATGGCTATTCGCTTTTTCCAGGAAGCCCCAGTTTTGTAAAGAGCCAAATAAGGTACACCCGTCCTGCTTCGGCAAAGACTAAGCCTGTGACCTTTGTTTGAGAAATGACACTGTTGTCAACTAAACCATTGTCACTGCAGCCTTCTTCAGAGGATGGAGGTCTGCTGGGGAGGCCTGCTGCTGAAGCTACTGGCAGAATGACAGTCACGCACATGGTAGAAAGTTAATACCATCCAAGTTCAAAGGTGGTCTGGGTTGTTCATTCCAGGCTGGGGCTGTCTTTCATATTTAGTGACTTGAGCCCCTCTGCTTTTATAGGAAGGGACTTGGAAAATAAAACCATGATTCCTTCGAGGCAGATTCCGGAACCCAGGTAACTTCTTGAAAGAATTTTTGTATCCATCTTACTTTGCCTTGATTAGAGTCCTAACTATTTTTCCCCCTTGTGTGATTAATTGTTGAAGAGTCCTGCCATCTGGGACGTCAGCTCACCAACAAAGAATGATTCTTAGTGTGAGCAAGTAAATGGTGTCCGTGTTCCCTTCCATTCTCCTGTCTTCTGTATCATCAATTAAGATGTCTTGCAGATTAAGTTACCTGAGGCTGGCTTGCCTATGCTGGGCGGGGGTTCCCCATGAGGGACAAATGCTGTAATAACTCCGCAAAAGTATCCACCTGGGCTATTAAGTGCTTGGAAGGGGGTGTCATCTGCTTCCTTGGAATAAGGAGATGTTCTGGTATCTACACCCTGCTGTGTCCTGCCGTAGAATTAGACAAAGACTCTCTCCCTAAAACACAAGAGGGATTCTTTTTCCACCCATTTCCTCCTCTGTGACACCGAGTGTCTGGGAATTTTGTCACCCTCTAACAGACGGTAACAGACACTCAGGTCTATATACGTTTTGGTTCCCACACAAAATCATTATATGGTTAAATGATCTTTATGGGTCCTAACTCAGGTGGGTCTTGATCGAATGTTAGATACATGATTTTACAGGAACGGGTCAGAAGATCTGGTTTCAGCAGTTGCTTGATCAATACTGTAACTTCTCACAGGTTTTAAAGCTTAGACAGGCAGGGATGGAGGGGCAGGTAATTAAGGCAGGGATGGGGTAGAGTAACTGCTGAGAATGAAGTCCCCAAATGCATGAAGGACTTTTGGTTTTATGGTAATTAGCGAACTTTGCTGATCCTTACAAAATATTGGACTCATCATGTTATTAGGAGCAAGCCAATACATCCTGAGAATTGCAAGTACCAATTACTGGGAAAGGCAGGGATGACGCAGGGGATTAAAGATAGAGGAATGGCTTGAAAATCCATATAAGAGAGTAATTATACCTCCCAGTCCTTGTTTTTGAGATCCTATATACATAAAAGAAATAACATTTAATTTCTCAAGCAACTAAACCAGAGGGTCTCAGACTCAAGAGCATCAAGCAGAGAGGGAGATGGAAGTAAAATGTCTTACCCAGACAGGGAGATGGAGTGAAATTTTGCAAGATGAACGGTGACACAAGAGTCCTTCCATCTCCCGGGCCCACAATATCACAAACAGCCTCTGTACCCAGGCAGAGCACTGGGGCATCCCTCTGAGAATTTGCCTCCATATTATTTTCTGACTTGACATTCAACAGTCAACTCCAAAGTTGCCTTTGTTTTGCATATGTGTACATGTGCGTGTGCACAAAAACGAGCTACCAACCAACTGTTTTATTGCCTCCCTCCTAAATAAGAATGGTCAGCCAAGATTCACTGGACCTTTAATGGTAGGTTCCAACTTGAAAGATAAAGATGGAAATGACTAAAACGTAAAAAAGTTTAAATGAGCTTAAAGGAAAGAGAGACAACAGACAATTTCAAAATAATGATAGCTAATACCCTAAAAGATGTAAGACGGAATTTTGCATCCAGAACAAGAACAGAGAGCTATAACAAGGAACAGGCAAAACATAAGGAAGGACTCTGGTTAAAAATGTTGTTGAAAATATCCATGAAAACAAACAAAACAAAAATAGAACAATTGGAACATAAAGTCAAGGGCTTCTCCCAGCAAGCGGAACAGTAAGAAGAGAGTAGTAATAGGACAGAGAAGACAAGAAAATAATGGACCCGTCTAGGGTGTGTGAGGGAAGACCTGAAACACTTCCAAGGAGGAAAAAATAGACCCTAACCCAGGAATCAAGACTTTTAAATAACTTTGTACTTCTCAGCAGCTTTTGAAGCTAGGGCGTAGTGGAAAAATATCTTCAAAATTCTATGTAAAAATAATTTCCAACCTACGTATCTATACCCTGATAGAACACTAATCAAAGTGAAGGTAGAAATTTCAATGTATAACATTCTCAAAAACGTCTACTTCCCAATCACCCTTTCTTGTGAAGCAACAAGAAGTGATCTATCTTAAAAGAAGTATATAATCCAAGAAAAAGATATACATGAGACCCAGAAAGCAGGAGGTTCAAGAAGGAAAGAAAGAGGAAAAAGAAATTCCCTGGATAATTGCAAAGGAAAGTCCATATGAAAACAGAGAGCAAGAAGTCTGGTTTAGAGAAATTAATTAAAAGAAGGACTTCAGAAAGACGATTTCTTAGACATATATACAAAACTAAGTAATTTACCATCAGACAAGTTAGACTTTGTAAAGAATTGTACTTTTATGCCTTGTGGAACATATTGAAGGTAAGGAAAGACTTAGATGGTCAAGGAAAACAATGTAAATTTCAAAAACGGAGGCAATCAACTCTTGGAAAAATAACATTTTACATAAAAAAATGTAATCGTAACATTCTGCTTGGTCAGCAGCAAATGATAGTTACAGAAGTAAAACAGATAAAACACTGAGAATGAATTTAAATAGAAATTAAGATGATAAACTCGGAGAATGTGTTGGAGGATAAGGTATAAGTGAACCAAAATCTCCTCTCTTTTAAAATGAAACCAATAGGGAAAGCAAACAATTGAGAGTTGGGCAATAATAATATCTGCATATTATTTAAATGTGCATGTAAAAATTTAAAAACCAGGCAGTAGAGTTTAAAAATTATTACTTCTATGGAGCAGAATAGGTAGGGGGATAGGAAAGCAAATAAGTTCTTCTTGCAAGTTCTTTGTAGTACTTTGATCAAAATATTACTTGAAAAAAGAAAATGAGTACTAGCATGTACGTTAGAATTACGGAGGAAACTTCAAAATGTCTAACAGAAAAAATCAAAAGTGGTCACCTCTGTGGACTAGGGAAGGAGGTGGGGAAGGAGATCTTTATGTTTTCTTTCACCCATTTAGCATCACGACCATTGCTTTAAGAACAAAAACAAAATACAGGATAAAAAGTAACATATTTAAGTTCATTATCATAATTAAAAAATATATATCAAAATATCTAGTAATCTGCCAAAAGGAAAATGTCCTAGCTAACACACACTGAAAGCTTACTGAGTGCCAATTTACTGAGCTGAATGCTTTTATATGAGTTAACATGTTTGGTGTTTAAAGTGCTGTGGGTTAGTTACAGCCAACTTAACCCAAATTTACGCGTAAAGAAGTTAATGCTTAGCAGGGTTAAGTAACTTGATTACTTACAAACCATAGTGGAAGAAGATTCAAGACTAATTAACCCCAAACTCAAACAGTATGGTTTTTAACCACTACCTTGGATTATCCCTGTGCAATATGAGGTCTGCAAAACGTGCTCATGACCTTTCTTTTCTTCATGTCAAAATGGCAGCAGCAGTGAGTAATGTTTGGAAGACATTTACGGCTAGATTTTCAAGTCTTACATTTCACTTTTGCTAAAGTTCTTGTTCACATCCCTAGTTTATGTTGAAATATTTTTCCCCCAGAACTTGGAATTTGGGTCTGTGTTAGAGTATAGAGCTATGTTAGGCTATACAAAGCAGCTCTGGTTTCAGAAACGTGGGTTCTCAGGGAAGAAAATGTCAGAGATTTGAAAATTCAGTGGCATATCACAAAAGAAAGCCCATTGCTAATGTTATTAGGGCTCAGGGCGAGATATTTGTTTATGGACCTATGTATTACAAATCCAGAAGTCAAAACCTTACACTTACTACCCACTCAAAATGTACTGAGTCGATAAGATGAATAAGTTGGACATCTAAAAGATTAGTGAGGACCAGAGTAGAACCCTTATGCAGGTGTGGTATGGAGACTGATGTAACCTTTTTGGAAAATTATCTATGTGTAATAAATCTAAACATAAACATACCCTATGAGTGGGTAATTCTACTCCTAGAAAGTCATATGTATCTTAACCAAAAGATTTGTATAGGATATTCATAGCAGCACTATATCTAATAGCCAAAACACTAGAAACAGTATAAATATCCACTTTTAGGAGGGATGGATAAAATGGTCACACAACAGAATGTAGTATAGCAAAAAAAAAAAGGAACTATAAGTGCTTGCAACAATATAGCTGAATTTCACCAAAAGAAATGTTGAATGAAAGATCTAGACCAAAAACAGCACATAATAATGATTGTATTCATATAAAGTTCAAAGCCAGGCACAACTCATCCATATTAGAAATCAGCATAGGGGGCGCCCAGGGCTGGGAGGACAGGAGGGCCATCTGGAATTCTCTAATGGATGGGTGAATTCACTATGAAAATTTGTCAATTTGTATACCTGATTCGTGGACTTTTCTGCAGAAATATCAATAACATTCTCCAAAAAAAAAAAAATTGAACAAGGGAAGAAGTCTTGATACATTTGATACATTCTGAGGCACATGTACCCTCTGTTTAACCTGGGCACATTATAACATTCCTGTCTTAGAGGAGAAAATATTGCATACCTATCATAACAAGCTTAGCTATCCTTACCTGCTCTAAATTTTTGTTCCAGCTTGTTCTGTCTTTGAGCCTTTGCTCTTTCCATGTCTCCTCCCTAGCACACACTTCCTTGCCCTCCCAACCCTGCCAATATCATGTCTCCACAGTGAACCAATATGGTGCCTTTGTATCGTCCTGTCCTTTGGTGTCCTGCACTGCACTTAAGTCCTTGCCTTGGTCCTTCCTCACTGGTGTTCTTCCTTCTAGACAGTTTCATGCCTGCACGACTTAATATAGATCCTGGCATACAGTTGAGGTGTTGATTACATCCCTGCTGGCAAAGCATTAATGCACATCCTCCTGGTAACTCATGAAAACTCTGAAATGTGGCCAAGGACAAAAGCCGCAGGAACCGCCCTAACCTTGTCCTGCACACGTTCATGCAGGTAACACCTTGTTAGAATGATGACCATGGACATGCCTTGAGGAAAAAGAAATGATCCAGAAGGGTATTGCTCAATCAAGGGTGGAGGAGAGAGGTGAATTTGAAACTGGGGAAGTCACTTTCTCCTTCTAGGAGTGCTTTCAACAGGACAGCTTTCCCTACCGGTGCTGGGTGTTTGCACATGTGGAGTCAACCTTCCATCAAGAGATTCACGGTCACACTTTCCCAAACCACCCCTGCCTGATTTCCGCTCTCACCCGCATAACGGTGATCCACTTTTCCCACCTCATAGACCACTGGAAAACCTCAAAGGACACCTCCTCTGTAAGGGTGTTTTGCGTGCTCCAAAGCACACGTAGATGTGATGAGTTATAATTTTTTTGCTGATAGCACGGATTCCGAATCATACCATTAAAAGGATCCCAGCAACGCAAAATAATCCAATAAGTAGGACCGAATTCACTGGCAACGTATCACTGCCCAATTAAGAAAACAGACATTACTTTAGGTATTACAAGCAGAGAAGATTTCACGCAGGGAATCTGGTGATGGAACTATTGGACAGAGGTATTATGATGATGACACAGAAAGCTGCCACTTCCTGCTGGAGCCAACGCTCCCCCGACTGCAGTCCACGGTCTCTGCCCTTCCGAGCAGGACTCCAGGAGAGCCATCGTCTGTGGGCGGCCACCTGTGTGGAACGAGCTCAGCTCACAACTGCAACTGCTCCTGCTGAACCAGGCAGCTTCCCATAGTTCCCCATTCCTGCCCTTGACCTATGGCCGCCTGCATCTCTGCTGGAGGCATCGCCTGGGACAGAGTGGCTCCTACATGCACCTGCTGGAAGTAACCTTGCATCGCCTGCTTCTGCTGGGAACGCTGCTTCGGAAGGCGTCTGTCCTAGCGGAACAAAAGGGCATGGAGACGTCTGGAAGGGCAGAAGTATGACCGGCCGCCGCAGACCATATCCGGCACTGTGTTCGATACCTGTTATTTTAAATCTAGCCCTGACCATTGCAACTGCACTGATATGTAAGGGGACATAGACCAATGGGCTACAATTCGTTTTAAAATTAATTCTTTCAAAAATAAGTGGTATGAAGATATTTCTGGTTTTGTAAAGGCTTCATTGAACATAACTTCTAAAAAAGTGTATGTCTTTTGTTCGCAACAAAGGGTTTTCTGTAGAGAAAAAAAAAGCCCACTGTAATCTTGCATAGCACATTACAAATACTTCTACAACATCTTTTTTTTTAATCCCTCGCAAAACCTTTCTGAGATATGACATGTTTTGTAGATAGAGCAACCTGAGGTTTGGGGAAGTTTAAGGTACATGTTCAGGGCGCGGGGATGATGATTCATCTGCTTCCCCGGCCCGAGGTCTTCTTCCCTCAGGAACACCTCTGACAGCTAGACTGGGTGGGCAAAGAAGCTCGACTTCCCGCCCCATCCTTCGTAACCTAAGTAGGTGGGGGCGCCTGGGTGGCTCAGTCATTAAGTGTCTGCCTTCTGCTCAGGTCATGATCCCAGGGTCCTGGGATCGAGGCCCGTGTTGGGCTCTCTGCTCAGCGGGAAGCCTGCTTCTCCCTCTCCCACTTCCCCTGCTTGTGTTCCTGCTCACGCTGTCTCTTTCTGTCAAATAAATAAATGAAATCTTAAAAAAACCCCCACAACAACTAAGTAGGTGCGTAGAACCGACCACCCCAGTGATGCCTCAAGGTGCATGGGCCAACCTTGAGCTGATGCTCTGCTCCACTGGGCCTGGAGAGACCTACAGCTGATTATCGTCTTGTAATTAGATGGGTTTCATTTTTCCTTAATGCAATTCTCTACAGATGTGTAACCAAACTAAACAGATGTTGGGTGTTTGCCTCCATGTCTGCAGAGCTGCTGTTCTGTGAGTAGCTTTCCAAAGGTAACTGAAGACACAGGGGATAGTCATCAAATGCTGAGAAAATTACTTATTTTCCACTAGGCCCTGGGAGAATCTGATGGAAACTGAGCAAATGCTTAGCTGTCAGCTGGGAAGAAGGCAGTGCCTGGCATGGCAAAGAGTTCAGGGGGAAGTCCTTTGAACGCAGTGCACTTTCCATCAATTCCAGACCATCATAGACAATGCTTGAGCCAATGTGGGCACAGGGAACCTTCAGATGAAGTCCATGGAGATCAGAGGGTGTGATCTGAGGGTACCGATCTGCCCCAGAAAGCATCCCCCAAACATACAAAATTGACAAAATTGCAGAAATCCAAAAGTCTTTTTTTTAAAATATGCAATCATCTTTATTGTAATTCATAAATACATTATAAACAGACCTGGATCTTTAGTAAGACACACTTAATATCTGATAGGCTTCTGTTCTCCATTCAATTATGTAGTCAGAAAACCCAGTTTACTTGAGAATAGGAGTATCTTAATTTCCTTAAGACAAGTTTTGCCCTCATAGGCATTCTGGAATCTTTGGGCTTTGTGGGTCAAAGGACCAGACTGTTTTAATAGACATGCCCATATTCAGTGCTGTCCACAATCTAAAAGTTTAAAGAAAATACTAAAAACAAACAAACTCCAAGGGGGTAAGCCCTGAAAAATCCCTGGAAAACGCAGCAAGAGGAAGAAGAGTCAGACTCACCTGAGTGGCGTGCGGGGTCGGCGGACGCTGAGAGCCGATTTAAAGGCGGTCATCATGTAGACATGGGGACATCACTTCCTTCAGCCAGGTGTCCCGGATCACCAATTAAGTACATAAGTAGACGAATAGAATTTAACAGATTAGTATTAAGTGATATACTGAATCTTTAATTCAATATTTTAATCGAATTTATTATTAAGCATACAAGTAATACATATTTTATAATATATTAATATAACAATCGTGTTGTAGAACATGTAACAACATATATGATAAAATGTAAAATATGATTGCTACATTTTTAATATATTAATATACAATTATTTTGATATTCATAACAGTTACTCTTTAATAATGACGTATTGAGCCATAAACAGGTGTTTCACATGCGCATTACCTCACTTATACTCCACGTCCCAGTGAGGCAGATGCTATTATTACATAGGTTACCCATGGGGATGAGACTCAGACAGGTTTGCTAACTAGGCAAAGGGACAGAGCAAGGAAGTGGATTGCAAGCCAGGACTGCCTACCTCCAGAGTCCATGCTCCTAAATGCTAATTTCCATGCCACTTAGGCAAGGTGTGGGCTCCCGTGGCCGTCTGGTTCCTGGCACGGGCACTCTTGGCTCATGCTCGCGTCGGGACAGAACAGTGAGAGGCAGGCTGGGCCACAGAAAGATCAGGAAAACCACTCAGGCCTTCTTCACTTCTGGAGCGGCAGCTGTCTTCTCTCTGTGGCACCTACGCAGACCAGACGCGGCCGGAGATATGGTGCCCTTCCCCTGCCTGTTTCACATCATCTCCACCTGCCTCCCTGGCGAGGAGGAGCCAGGAGCCCAGCCCCTTCTCTCTCCCTGCCTGTGCTGGCCCAATTCAAGACTGAACCAAAGTGGTCAGGAATCAGGGGGCATCACTTAAACTTAAGAAAAAAGATGGTAAGAAATCGAAAATAAAATTATTTTGGACGTTTTGTCATTATAGGATGTAGCCAGAATTGCATCTGGGCGGCAGCAAGCAAGGGGTCAAAAAGCCCTACTAGTCAAGAGCATCCTAACCTCTATCCTAGTCTATTACATGCATATTACCGTATACATTTCCTAGTAAAAATAGGATTCTGATGCTCATACAGTTGGCAAGTTAAGAGTTGTAAAAAGTAGGTCTTGCTTTTACAGACCTGATCATTCACACGTAAAGCTTCGGTGGAAGCTCTGCCCCGCCGAGGTCACCTGTTGTGGGAAAGGAGCAGCCCAGATGGGAACTCGGTCTACTGGCCTCCAAGCACTTCCTGCCTCCAACTAGGAACTGGATGTGCTTAGCAGAATAATCAGTGAAACTTTAAATTCATTCCAAATACATACTTCTTCTTCTTTTTTCTTTCTAAATCAAAGGGATATTCACGGTGTTTAACTTCAGCAGCTCTTTCTCTGAAATAAAATTTCTACACCTATTACAAATTCCTGTGTATTTAATAGCATTTTCTTTAAAAAAATTCAATAGAATTATCATGAAAATTGACATTACAATTTTTAACTCAAATTTTAAAAATATAGGGAATGGAACATAAGATGAAAATTAAAGGGAGGAAAACCCTAAGAAACTCTGAACTCTAGGAAACAAGCTAAGGGTTGCTGGAAAGGATGTGGGGGGGATGGGGTAACTGGGTGAAGGGCTTTAAGGAGGGGACGTGATGGACTGAACACTGGGTGTTACAGGCAACTGACGAATCACTCAATTCTACCTCTGAAACTAATAAAAATAGATCAAATGAGTTGATTTCTAAAAAAATTTACATATAAAAGAAAACTTTATGATAAAACAAACTTAGCCACTTTGTAGGATCTCTTTCTTGAGGAAAGATTATATCCTCAAAATATTTCATTCAAAAATATCCGTATGATGGCTATGGATTCTGAATATTTCTTTCCTCTTATCTGTTGCACTACTTAAGCTTAAGTTCCTTGGAAGTAATGGAACTTAAGCTACCTATTATGTGACATAAATGTGGGATTTTTCTTATCAAACGGGTCTATTTGAGGAAATAGACTCAAACTTCCCACTAGATGGCATTACAGTCACATAATTAGGAACGGGAGCACTCCCAAGAGGAATGATCAACAGGCAAAGTCACCATGTGGTTACAAAGAGGGTGACTTCAGTGTCTTAACTCAGCTTCCTGGAGTTTGTGGTCTGTTTATGGGCGACAGTGAAGACAAGGCACACTCATTATTAAAAAAAAAATTATTAGGAAAAGTGACTAGACTAGTGAACAGACTAGTGAACAGAAAAAAAAAAACGCACCATTATTTGCCACACTAACTACACGAATTGACATGTTTCATACCAGGAGATGTGCAAGATAAGACATCACAAAAATAATGAGAATTTAATAAAACATAAAATACATAAAAAATTCCTGACTCCGTAGTGATACTCAAAAGAATTTCTCTTACTAAACTTATTGTTTCCAAATAGGATGACTGTTTTACCAACACCTTACTCTTAAAATGGATCAATAAAGGGGAAGAATCATGTTTTTGTTTTTGTCTTTTTACTAGGAATTATAGTTCAGGGAAACCAAATACATCCAGCTGATGACAGAAAGCTTTATTTTACAGAAAAATGACAGTTATTAGCGAATGTTAATGGAGTGATGGAATTAGGAAATTTCCAGGTTGCAACCCTCAGTAGAGTGATTCAGGCGGCGACTGCCAACGGAAAATAGGATCATTAGAAAATCCTACCTAGGAATCCTTTTACTTGGGGAACTGGATTTTTGTTTTTGTTTTTAATTTTTTATTTAAACTCCATTTAGTTAACATATACTGCATTATTAGTTTCGGGGGTAGAATTTAGTGGTTCGTCAGTCACATATAAGAGCCAGAGCTCATTACATCACATGCCTGCCTTAATACCCCTCTCCCAATTATCCCTTCCCACCCCCCTCCCCGCCAACAACCTTCAGTTTGTTTCCCATAGTTAAGAATCTCTTATGGGTTGTCGCCCTCTCTGTTTTTATCTTATTTTATTTTTCCTTCCCTTCCCCTATATTCCTCTGTTTTGTTTCTTAAGTGCCACCTATGAGTGAAATCAAATGATATTTGTCTTTCTCTGACTTATTTTGCTTAGCATAATACCCCATAGTTCCATCCACATCACTGCAAATGGCGAGATTTCATTCTTTCTGATGGCTGAGTAATATTCCCATGTATATACATACCGCATCTTCTTTATCCATTCCTCAGTCAATGGCCATCTGGACTCCTCCCATATTTGGGCTGTAGTGGACATTGCTGCTCTAACTACCGGGATACAAGTGCCCATTAGAATCACTGTGTTTGTATCCACTGGATAGATACCTACTAGTGCAATTGCTGGGTGGATTTTTTAAATTGTATTCAAGCATCGTGCCATGGATTAGTTTCTAATTGCCTTTACAATGGAGAGATCTACCTGTCATTCCCTTAACCCAAGGACCACACTCAGTCAGTGAGAAGGGACCAGCCTGACATCTCGTGCCTGCTGATATGATGGGGTAAAACCATTTAACCAGACTCTACAACAATCTTGAAACCTAACCTCCAGCATAAAAGCAGTGCAGGGGACACGTTAACAAGGTTAACATTACCAGAGGAAAGAATCAGACCAATCCAGATTGTGGGACCTCCCACGAGTCAGTACCTTTAAATAAAAACTTTGGGGCAGGGGGCAGAAGGTAGGGGCTGTTCTAGAATAAAAGAAACTGAAGGGACATGACCAATACATGAGAGTCTTCATAGGTACCTTGGATTCTGATTTGAAAAGAAAAAGGCTAAAAAGTTATTTAGGAAAAATTGGAGAAATTTCAATATGAAGTATGTATTAGGTAATATTATAGAATTAGTACGAATTTTAGTTCGTTGTGATTATGAGATGATGTATAAGACAATGTCTTTTTTTTTAAAGATGGATGCTGACATGTTTAAGAGCAAAGAATCAAAAGATTTAAAATTTATACTTACATTTTTTTAAAGATGGATGCTGACATGTTTAAGAGCAAAGAATCAAAAGATTTAAAATTCAACAACAAAACACCCACGTGCACAGAGATGAAGCAAATGCAGCTGGAACTGACAGACTTGAACTCAACATTTGATCTTGGAGAGAATAAAAGTTAAAAGACACAAAATTTAAAGTCGAAAAATCAGTGAGATGTAATCTATTTAAATATTATTTTTAAGTATAGTCAGGTTTTTCCTTAATAAAAGGAGACCGGAGGATATCAGGAGAAAAAAAAATCTCATAAAAAAAGCCTTTCCTCAGTTATCTGTCAAGAATAGAGAGAACATTTTTGAGTATATTTAACGTACAGAGGGAGACCAATGCTAAATGTAAGATTCATTCTCTAGACTGATGGATGATTGATTAATTGACAGAGAGAATGCGCACAGAGGCTAGATAGCAGCTACTCACGCATGCATGTTTTACGTGTACCAACTCAGGTAGTCTTCATAATAACTATGAGATGGGCAAGATTAGCTCCATTCTGCAGATGGAGAGACTGAGGCTTGGAGGAGGCTAGCAGGTGTGCTTAGGACTAGAGCCAACACTTGGGTCCAGGTCAATCTGTAGGTAAAGCTCTCACCTTCTACGTTGCCCAAGAAAAGTTTTGGCAATCCGCAGAGCCCTAATGTTGCTTTAGCCTTTTTTTCTCAGGGACAAGAGTTTGAAGCAAATTTCAGGTATAGTATTAATCGAGAAACCTAATATGTCAAAGCACCTCACAGGTGGGGAAAACATGGGAGTCAGAGGTGGAATCGCTGAACTAAGATCCTTGGCTTGAGGCCAAGTTTGGGCTCACTGCCGCCAGAGCTCTTGGCCACAGTGGCCCCTGACCTGACCTTTTCTAGAGTGAGAAACCAGAAATCCATATATCATTCCAGAATTTGGGGCCTTCTTTGGAAGAGAAGAACTGCAAATTCAAGGACAATTTTTGTGGATGCTAAAATGATCCATTCAAAGACCAAAAAGCTTGAGTTCTCTCCAATTTTGAATGTTTTAAAAAGTTGGACACTTCCAACCAAGTTGGGTCCTGCCAATCAGCCTTGAATATCAGTGGGTGTGCCTTTCTTAGAGTCCCACAGGGGAGATAGTGAGAAGTAAAGGCACAGGAGCAGGGCCATGCCCTGGGGAGGCCCAGGCTCAGTGAGAAGTTGGAGTCTCCTTCTCACTGCAAAGGTGGGGGTCACTGAACTGGAATGAGGTGCCCCTGTTTGCATTTGTTTTAAGTTTTCTATTGCTGTGTGACAAATTGCCACAAGTTAGCAGCTTAAAGCAATACCTATTCATTGGCTCATGATTCTGTAGGTCAGGTGTCTGGAAGGCATAGCTGGGTATTCAGTTGAGGCTTAAATCAAGGTGTTGGCTACTCTATCTGGCACCCTGTCCTCTTCCAAGGTCATTGCTGTTACTGACGGGACTCAGTTCCCGGTGGTTAGAGGACTAGAGTTCCTGCTTCCTTGATGGCTGTCAGCCTGAGGTCACTCTCAGCTGCCAGAGGTTGGTGTCATTGCTCTTGTGTGAAAGATGATGAATTCGGTTTGGGACACATTGAGTTAGAGAAGAGGACATCGAAACGGCTCACAAAAATGACAGACTCTTCAGTGAATTCAAGAGTTCTCCTTTGGAAGTGGTTTGGTCCCACAAGGAACAGCTGGAATGTTTAAGACGTATTTAGTTGTCACACCAGACGGGTGTGGCCAGCATCTAGGAACCAGACATCAGGGACACTGCTCGTCGTCCTGCAATGACAGGGCGACAAAGATTTATCCAGTCCAGTGCCAACAGGGCTGAGTCTAAGAAGCCATGAGTTACTGGCTATGTACTTATACCCACAGGGTGAGGAGAAGGGGGTCCTAAACAGAGCCCTGGCAGGAGGGCAGGCCAACCCAGAGCTTGAGAAGAAGTCAGGAAAGGGGAGATAAATCAGGGAACAGAGTTGAGGAACAGGGAGAGGAAGGGGAGTGGATTCTGGAAGGCATCAACAGCGGCTGAGAGTCAAGCGAGGAGGAGTGAGAATAATCACTGGGTTTCTGGAGACAGAGGCCACCAGAGGTGTGCCCGAGCAGCTGGCTGTTTGGGCTGACTGTGTGTTCCAGAGGGGGAAGGGAGCAACCCCCAGCAGAGGCCGGAGAGAAGCAACGAGAGGGAGCAGCATCTGGAAAGGGATCCGGCTGGAGACACCAGGATCTGTAATGCAACAGGGGGGCGGGCGAGGGGGCGGGTTGCCCAGGGAGGCCCCTGGGAGAAGCGAGGGCGGGCGTGAGAACTGGGAACACCGCACCTCTCCCTCGGGGCCTGCCAGGGGGTGCCTCCTTGAGCGGTACACCTCCGGTGGCCCTTGTGCCCCATGGCCTCAGTCCTGCCTCCCTCGGAGAGACAGCGGTGTGACAAAAAGGGAGATCTCTCCCAACACGGCCAGGAGGAAGGAAAACAAGGCGTGGGTGCGGCGGCAGGGGGCCCGGAAGTTTGGTGGAAGGAGGTTAGGGAGACCTAGCCTCAAAGCAGGCAGTGGGGTCACTTTGGAGAATAAAGGGGAAGGGGGACGGGGTCTGAGGAAGGCGGGGAGTTCTGCTGGGAAGCCTGGGCACGCCTGGGGGCACAGGGGGAGCTGGGTGCTCTGAAGATGGAGGCTTTTTCCATGTTATTTCATCCCCCCCAAGTTCTTCAGGGGTTTTTCCCCCCCTTTGGGAAAAATTCTCATCAGAGTTCCATCCAACTCTGACTCAAATGTGAAAACATTTCTTCCCCCAAATGACTGTACTCCATCTACTAGACACTCGTTTTATGGGTCCAATCTGTCGAAAGATAAGGAGACTATTACAGAGGAGATGGAAGATGGACATTGGGCTCAGAAAGCCAAGAACAGTGATTAAAATATGGCCCTTCCTGCCCGAACTGTAATGTTTTTCATAAAAGCAAAATTGAGTGAAAGCACATGAAGCTACATCTGATTTTCTTAGAAGTCCTGAAACTCAGAAGTGTTAAAGAATTACAATATTAACAGAAAGAAAGGCTATTAAAATTGAAGGGGATTTGGAAAGAACGATCATCTTTTTTTAATTCCTTTTCATTGTAAGAGATGAGCCAAGATGTTCTTTAAAATTCAGTATCTCTGATTTTATTATCATAGTCATGCAGTTCGCTGTGATAACATTAATGCTTCCTCCCAAGTCACAGTGTTACTTCACCAAGACAAGTGTCGTCTACACTCAGAAACTTGGGCAATCCAACCCCCCTCCCCGAACCCCTCCCCAGGGAGGAGCAGAAGCTTCTGGGCTCTGCAGAAACGACGCACCCACACCTGCTGCAGGAACAGAAGGGCTGTAGATCTGTGGACGCAGCTGGGCTGGGAAGTCCCCCCACCCCCCATGGCTGTGTTTCTGAGCCTGATGCTCTTTCCCCCATGACTCCCATGGCTCGGGTCAAGACCCAGCTGGGCGGCGTCTGCGCGGTCTTGGTTTCTGGAAAGCTCCCTTCTAACCAGCAGTCTTTTCAAAATGTCAGTGTGGACACCTGCCTAGACTCTCAGCAAACTAAGTACTGTCCCGGAGGGCAGGAGGGGTTCACTGCACCAAGAACACACCGGAGTCATGCTTGCAACCACACTCGCTGATGGGAACACACCGGAGTCATGCTTGCAACCACACTCGCTGATGGGAACACACCGGAGTCATGCTTGCAACCACACTCGCTGATGGGAACACACCGGAGTCATGCTTGCAACCACACTCGCTGATGGGAACACACCGGAGTCATGCTTGCAACCACACTCGCTGATGGGAACACACCGGAGTCATGCTTGCAACCACACTCGCTGATGGGAACACACCGGAGTCATGCTTGCAACCACACTCGCTGATGGGAACACACCGGAGTCATGCTTGCAACCACACTCGCTGATGGGAACACACCGGAGTCATGCTTGCAACCACACTCGCTGATGGGAACACACCGGAGTCATGCTTGCAACCACACTCGCTGATGGGAACACACCGGAGTCATGCTTGCAACCACACTCGCTGATGGGAACACACCGGAGTCATGCTTGCAACCACACTCGCTGATGGGAACACACCGGAGTCATGCTTGCAACCACACTCGCTGATGGGAACACACCGGAGTCATGCTTGCAACCACACTCGCTGATGGGAACACACCGGAGTCATGCTTGCAACCACACTCGCTGATGGGAACACACCGGAGTCATGCTTGCAACCACACTCGCTGATGGGAACACACCGGAGTCATGCTTGCAACCACACTCGCTGATGGGAACACACCGGAGTCATGCTTGCAACCACACTCGCTGATGGGAAGACTTTTCCTTTAAATGCTGTTACCAAAAAGCGTGTGTCGCATCTACAGAGAGCAGCACGTGTTTAAAATTGTGAGGACGCCCTGCGAATCGCGTAGCTGAGAGGCAGATGGGTCTGGCTGCTGATTGTGCCGGAGCCAGAAGCAGCAGGTAGTGTTTCCCATCTGGAGTACTCCCATTCCCCGCCCCCCAGGGCCCCTGCAGCGGCGGGGCTGGGGAGCTTCTGGAAGGTGCCTGGGATCCTCCCGACCTGTACTCCTCCTCGGGCAACGAGTAGAAATCTCCGGGGAAGGGAGAGAGGGCAGGCGGGCCGGACTGGCTGAGGGGCTGGCTTTCACCCTCCAGACACCCTCAATGCCCTGAATTGCCTTGAGGTCACCCCACTTCTTAAAAGCGGTTTCTTTTAAGGGGGGCCCTGTGTTGCAATGGAGGGACTCTGCCTTCTGCCCTTTGTTAAGTTGTCCCACAAATTGGTTGTTTTACATAAAATTTGAAACCACAGTTTGAGAGGCCTAAGCTCCCACCAACAGTAAATGGCTGACCCGACCTGGGACCCTTCATTCCAGAGTCCAGATCTTTCCCTCCACCCCATCCTTAGCCCCAATCCACCGCGCTCTTCCTTCTCCCCACCACCAAAAGTGGAGAGGAGGCGGGCCGTAGGACTGAAACTTGGGTTCGTTAAATGAATTTAAATGCATTTGCTTTGAAGATCCACAGACCCAGGGCGAAACCAATTTCGGTGAGACTGGCTAGTTCAGCAGGCGCTGGATTTCAGAGTGATGGGGCCCGGTCACCCTCTCGGAAACTTGATCACCAGAGAATTTTCTCTTCTCCGGGCGCTGGCAGGTGGCAAGAACTCGGAGCCCTGGAGGTTGGCGCTCTTCCCAGGCACCCAGCCGCGGGGCCCCGGGCGCACGGGGTCGGGGCGCTGGGTGGGGGGAGCCCGTAGAGCTGGCGGGGAATAGGGAGGCGGGAAGCGGGGAGGCCTGGGGAGCCAGGGGGACGGGGAGGTAGGGGGAGACGCAGCCCGGGAGACCAGCGAGCTTGGGGGAGCCGGGAGAACAGCTCGGGCTCCGGCACCCGGGGTCAGGCGCGCGCGGAAGTCTTTTGGAGAGTTCCAGTAAAGCCAGCGGAGAGCTTTGCTAATCCCAGCACTCCTCGGCGGAGGCCACTGTGCGAACCAGCCAGACAGGGTTTTTGGAAAAGAGCGGCTTCCCCGGGCAGCTGGGGCGTCCCGAGCTTCCAGCATCTCGACTCTCTCGGGGGTCTGGTCCGTCTTGGCGCCTTAATTGCGCGGGGCCCCCGCATGACTCCAGTGCCACTGTCCTGGTCCAGCCAGGCCTGGACCTTCACCGAGCTGCCGCTCCTCGTGGCCCCAGCCCGTCGACATCCGTGGGCTTCACCGAGACTCCTTGCCCCGCGCAGCGGCCTCTGCTCCCTCCCGGTGGCCCCGACCGCACCGCGGCCCGGGGTGATGAGCGCTCCCGCAAGGGCAGGTCCCCGTGGGCGAGCAAGGGCGCCCTGCGTTCGGCTGGGCGCCTGCGGGAGACGTGGTACCTGCGCCAGGGTCCGGGGCGGCCGGGACCTCGGGGCCCTGGAGGCCAGACGAGGCCGGGGTCGGTGACATTCCTGGGGGCTGTGGTCTGGGGCGCGGGCGGCGCGTCTGGATCTCGTCGGGACGAGGGCGGGGCGGAAAGCTGACCCCGGGGCGGGGACGGAGACTGCACTCCAACAACGCCGTCGCGGGGCGGGGGGCTGGTCCCCCCCACTCAGCCGCCTTAGGGCCCCGATGGCATTTAAAGGGCGGAGGGCGGGGCCCGGCGGGCGGCCCCCCGAGCTGCTGGCGGCCGCGCTGGACGGGGCGCCCGTGAGCTTCGGCGCCGAGCCTCCCGGCCAGGCCCTGCGACGCCGGGACATGGCCTCGTCCTGCGACGGCTCGGGACTCTGCGCGGCCCCGCACAGCCGGGCGC
>LNAC01000001.1:4430198-4451317 GCA_002007465.1 Ailurus styani | reverse complement strand
CCATGGGGGCCCTGGCTGGCGGCCTCGGGACCTTCCCCGCCGGCCTGGCCGGGGACTTCTCCCTCGCGAGACCGACGACGGTCGCCGCCCGCGGGGCCCAGGCCGCAGGCCCCGCACCGGCCTTCGTCCCTGGCCATCAGACGGCGGCCGCCGGCTTCCGCGTGGGCCACCTCGTCTACAGTCGGGAGGGGACCGACGTTTGAGGGGAGGCGGGGATTGTCCCAAGTGCTGGGCCAGGTCCTGAGCTCAAGCCCGGATTCCCGCCGCCGCAGGGTCGGTGTGGCCGTGGGAGTGCCGAGGTCCCCGGAGCCGCTGCAGAGAACTGACTCCGCTGAGCGGCTCAGCCTCCCGGTGGCCCACCTGTCGTGCCTCCCGGTGGGCCCCTCCCCGCGCCACCGGTTCTGCCTGTTCCTCTGCACCTGGAATCTCTGCTCTGCCCCGATGGCCTTCAAGGGGCGACAGGCTGGTCCCCAGCTCCGGCTTTTTCCAGGGGAGACTGGCCCACTGCAGAGCGACTTCTAAGTGCTTGTGGGAGGGTGGCCTGGGTGCTACCCTGGGACCATTTCCTCCATCAGCCCAGCCTGCTCCACCTGGAGGCTCAGGGTCTTCCCTTGGTGCTGTAGGGAGACTCGAGGGGGAGTCAGCGGCAGCCCCTGGGGCCAGGTAGCTTTTCTTCATCCTCACCGGGAGGACGGCAAGAGGGATCTTGGACTCCTGGGACTGGGACTGGATCCGGTGCAAGAGGGACTTTCTTGGGGCTGCCCCGGCTGGGGAGGGCTGCCAGAGGCCAGGGCGCAGCAGCTCCTTTCCCTACTGGTGCTTGGCTCTTACTGACCTTGCCCTAGGACCAGGTGCCTCAGGGGACCACAGGAGCAGTGCCTGGCACCCCAGAGTCACTGGACAGGCTTGGGTTTGCTTCCCACCCCATTCACACTCACACCCTGGACACTCTCCCTCCTCATCCCCCAGTTTGAGCCCAGGGTGCCGCCTGCATGCAGGGGGGAGTGGCAGCCTCCTGTGTCCATGTAAGCCCACTCTCCTGGTTTGTATTTACCAGAAGGTTCTCTTCGGTGCCCACAGCCACTGGGAGGAGACAGTTTGGCCCTGGTACCAAACTTAGGCCCTCTCTGAGTCTCTGGTGGCTTAGGGGCACCAGTCACTTCAGGGTGCTTGGTGGGCTCTCCCTCTTCCCCTACACCCAGGGACTCTGCCCAAGAGCACAGGGAGAGAGGGGTTAACATGGAGTAGAGCAGTGAGCGGATTAGCAAGCACCCCTGCCTCCTCTCTACCCCCTGGCAGGTTTTCCATACCTTATTCAGAATCCATGCTGCTGCTGGTGCTGGCAAGGAGGGCTGCCCTTGTGTCTGGTCCTCAGAGCTGACCAGCTGTGGTCCTGATGAGCAGTGGTGTGTATATGTGTGTGTGTGTGAGAGAGAGAGAGAGAGAGAGAGAGAAAGAGAGAGGGAAAGAGAAGAGGTCAGAGGCTGGGGACATGGATAGGACAAACCAAGAGCTGGGGTGAATTTGGACCCTGGGACTTGTGTCACTGAGCCTTCCTGGTGGCAGCCACAAACTTGCTCACTTCTCAGCATCTCAAGACACCTCGCTGCTGCTGGTCCACTGGGAGAAGGTAAGCAGTGGGCTAGTCCTGTTTGTGCTTACCGTGCTGCCCAGACAGACTGACGGCCAAGGCCAAATCTTTTTTGGAGAAACACTCCCCAAATGTCATATGATTAAAGAAGGCCAGAAAAGAGACGGAAAATCCTTACCTTATGAAAAAAAGAATTTTATCTCAAGCCTATTTTAATAAACTATAATGCTAAAAAGAAACAACAATATATGGAACTGGAATGCACATGTTATTTATATAGGAGAAGGGTCCCAGCACGATTCCCAGCATCCCCATCAGAGACTCTGAGTTTGCAGGAAACTTAGAGAGAAATAAAAAGAAAAACAGTTTGAGAGCATTGGGAAAATACAAATGTGCAACTTGCCAATCGATGGAGCTTCCAGAAAGTTGGCTGACAAATCTGTATGCAAGCATTGTGTATCATTCCTCGTGGCGTGACTGCTAGACATTGGTGCAGAGCTGGTCTTTTTCCTTTCAACACTGGTTTTCTGTTAAAAATGAGAAAAAAAAAAACTTTTCAAAAACATTTTTCAGTTTTTGGTTTGTTTGACTCAAAACCAGTTTTTGGTGTTTGAAAATTGTTTATCTATTTTCAAGCTTTATACGATTAATAAGTCAGAACCAAATAGATGGAAACTTCCTGGAAAATGCATGGTTAAAAGTCTCTCCTTGGTGAGAGTCCATGCATCTGGATGCCTTTTCACAACAGGAGTGGGGGGTGGGGAGGGGCAGCCCAAATGCGGTTTCTGGGGCCTGGCACCATCAGCTTGGAAGACACTTATTACCCCAAAGAGATGTTTCTCAGAGAAAGGAAACTGTGTGGTGAAATCACCATAAATAAACAGAGCAAAACAGCTTGTAGTCAGTTTATAATTAAATCTTTTCTTCTGGTCAGGAGTCACTGAACTTGACCATGGTTCTAAAAGCAAGCTGCCCATGAGCCACTGAAGGCCAACTCCTCTTCCTCAGAAGGGGTACTGCTGCTGGGAGGCCTGGAGATGGCCCTCACCTGTGGACTTGGAGCCCGTCATGGTGCTTAGGCCCCGTCTTCTCCACCTCTCTGCCCCTTCTGTCTCTAAAGTAAGGAAGCCTATGGAAA
The DNA here is from genome assembly GCA_002007465.1 of Ailurus styani. Classification (NCBI taxonomy): domain Eukaryota; kingdom Metazoa; phylum Chordata; class Mammalia; order Carnivora; family Ailuridae; genus Ailurus; species Ailurus styani. The sequence goes on along the minus strand of LNAC01000001.1, from coordinate 4,448,588 downwards.
ATTCAAGAATATTTAAAAAATAACTGTAATTCTTGACAAAAGAAGTGTTTCCGTGTGATGTGATAGGGGCCTGATGGTATGCCATTGGAATACTCTGTTCTTCCTCTGAATAAACATTTTGGTGCTAAATAGTTGCAAATATAGAAACAATGTGTCTCCAGTTTCAGAAGGGAAAGACAACTAAAATTGCCAGGATATCAGGTTATTAGAATTCTTTCCATTGCTGAACAGTAGTGGAAATTTTCGGGTCATTGAAAACCTAAGAACGTAATAATAAAATAAATTGTAATCTCCCTGGAAACATGTTAGTCACGGGTGAAGAGGAATCCCCAGGCAAAGAACAATCTGTGATGAAAACTCCCAAGTATTTTAAAGGTATTTTTCAAAGTGTAGTAACTAGTGTTTTAAAAGGTGAACATTGGATTTCAAGGTACGCGTTTATGTTTCACATATTGATTAAACATCAAGTACGTTTATTTATGATGGACAAAAGTTTTGTATTTTAGCCATTTTGCCTTGGGATATAAATGGTCAACTTTCAGTCTTTAATTTCCTAAGTGTATCTACTGCAATCAAGTGGCATTTTTCATTGGAGGAAATAACATTACAGTAATTATTATAACTCTTCAGTGAAGCAGGAAACTAAAGTTCATTGCCATTGTGCTGATAGAAAAGCCAATAGGCTAAGTGTTCTCCAGAAGCTCATTTAATGAGAGCTAGAAAGGACTCTTGATAGACATGCAATCTTCCTTTGGCCCATACTCAGAAGTGCGTCTTCATACGCACAAATCTGCGCACGCGCACACACACACCCCCACACACACCATAGTGCCACGCTGTGGCTAGGATCCACAAGAGAAAAGCCATGCCTGACAGCACCTGTGCAAAGGCATAGTATTTTCAACTAATACTATGTGAATATCACATTTGCATTCAGTATTTGACTTCAGATGGAGAGAAACACGTGCGAATATCACAGACTGCAGTAGGGGTCAAGTCGCATACATCTAATAAAATGCAGGGCTTGGAATAAATTTTTTCGGGTGCCAGATATGCACTGGGCTTTGTGCTCACCCCTGCGGCAAACCGCCTGGGCCCGGTGCTGCTTTCCCAGACCCCCTTCCTTGGGTGAGACAGAGGTGAAGGAATAACCCCAGCCTGCGCCTTGGTTATTTAGCTCCAAGATGATGACTTTATGATCAAGTCAATAAGCTGTTTTATTTGCAAACACACAATTAGGCCATTTTGTCTTTAAATACACCTCACTGTGTTTTCCACACTCCGCTACTGCAGGATCGAACAAACATATCCTTCATTGTGACTGAGGCCAGGATTTGAACCCTGCCCCAGGCTGGATCCATCCAGTCCGCTCCCTTCTCTGCAGAATCATTCTTTCAGGAACCCTAACATAAAACCTGCCCTCTTACTAGAAGACCTATCATCTGATGGTGACAAGAGACAGCAATTGTTGTGACCGGAGCTGGTCCTTCCTCAGGGCTCCTGGGTATGAATTCCTTTTGTGCATCTTTGCATCTATTAGTTGAAATTTGGGGAACTCTTCCTCTTCTAATCTAATATAAAATTTTCTAAACAACATTATTCAAGGCAAATTGCCTGGCACCTGTAATAAATTGACTTATTTCTTTGATTAAGTATCATCGGTGGCTGAACACAAAGAACTTGAAATATTTTTAATTTCACTCAGCTCACAGAGGGTAAATGAAAAGTATATCAAGTTGGATTTTCATTTAAAAACCCACATTGTAACCTTGCTTTAACATAGAGCAGATTGAACTGATGGGTAGATTCTGACCCCCAAGAATCACACCTCCATCCATCAGACATCGACTGATCAACAAGGTGACAAGGACTCTGTCGGCTGCATGACGGACATTACGTCATGAGGTGCCCACAACCACCCAGGGAGGCAAGTGTTATTATCCCCTTTTACTGATATGGAAGTTAACCTATTAAGTGATTTATCTCCCAGAGGCTGCAGATAATACTGAGCAGGGTCGTCAGGAACCTGCCTACCTTCTGCCCCTGACTTCTCTGCCTCCCAACTTCATCCTTCAGGTTCCAGAAGGATCTCACTTTTCAAGAATCTTTCCCTATCATCCAGAGTCAAAGTTAGGTGTCTCCCTGTTCTGCTCTTGCAGCTCCCAGGTGGTTTTTGTCTCCACCAGCCCCTGCCCCGGACTGTAGTCCATGTGGGAAGCAGCCTGCCTGCTTTAATCTATAGTGATGTCCTCCAGTGTAGACACCTAGGTGGTGGCAGTTGAACAGATAAATGAGTGAAGGAATGAGTGAATGAGTATATGAGTGGGTGCAGTTGTACCCTAAGCTTTCCATACACTCTCCATCATCATAGGAACCCCCCTCCCCACTGTCCCCTATGACGGGTCAGATTCCACCATATATAAGCTCAGGTCTTTTTCTAGATCTTCCAGATATAAAAAATGACTGGCACAGGACACTGGGGATAACTGCCCTTATGCAGAGTGACCCACACTGGAGGCACGGAGCAGGGGGCCAGTGGGTAGGGAAATTCAGATGCCAGTAAGGTTCAATGAGCCCACATGAGCTTCACACTTAGATCATGAAAGCCATCAGAACAACACCAATGATGTTGCAGAGAATGAAGCTGACTTCGGTGGCCACAGCTTGATGAGAGGCTAACCGCCTAGTCCGTTACCGGAAGGATGATTCCATAAACCCCAGTGATGCCCAGGCATCTTGCAGGCCACTCTCCCCTTCCACCCCTGCTCTCCCCAGAGTGAAGTCCCCTTGTCCAGAACTAGGCTTAGCCCCCAAGGTGGCCGGAAGAGTCTGAGGACAGGAATCGTGTCATGCTTCTGGGTTCCTTCTGCCAGGGTCTGGGCTTGACAAGATTGAAGGACGGGGCGAGGTAAAGAATGTGCGTGCAATAGATAATTTTCACTGTCTACTTCTGGAAGTGTTCAGAGGTCTGCCTGTCTCCTGGCCCCTAATCCATTGCAGCAATCCATCACTGCGGCTCGCCCCGATGTGTGCACGCACCAGTGGTTTGGCTCTGCCTAAGGCATACATTAACTCTGCACCTGAACCAAACCACCTGCTCCTTTGACTGGACCTTACGTTGCTGCGTCCACTTTACTCCACGAAGCCTGAGGGCAGGTCGGTGTAGGGGGAGATGGACTTCAGGAGTAAGTAGAATTAATACTTTAATGAAAGGTTTCTGTTTCAGGATTCTTGAAAAGTATGGTGCTTTGTTTTCCGTGCTGTTTTTTGTAATCCTGAGTGGAACAGGACTGCTTCATGGTTTTATTGACGTCCCTTCCTTTGATTTTTTTTAATTTTTAAATTCCTGCTAAAAAGAATAGATCATATCATATATTTTAATTGGGGACGATTCAAAACACTTGGTCACATTAAACAGAACAGCATAAGAAAGAAATTTTACAAAAAGGAAGGAAAAACTTTTAAACAATCCTTTGTTATAAACTTTTTTTCTTGAGATATAATTGACATTTAACTATATAGTTTTAAGTGTACAACATGGTGATTCAGTATTTGTGTATCTTGTGAAACGATCAGTACAGTAAGTTTGGTTCCCATCCATCAGCTCACGTTGTTAACAAACATTTTTCTCTTGTGATGAGAACTTTTAAGATCTGCTCTCTTAGCAGCTTTCCAATATACAATCCAGTACTATTAACTACAGTAGCCACGGTGTATGCTACATCCCCATAGCTTATTTTATTAGCTGAAAGTTTGTATTTTTTGACCCCCTTTATGTAATTCTTCAGAGATTTATTGCCCGAAACTTTTTTGGGAGGAGTCATTTACTATTGCTTTCATTTTTTCTGTTGTGCCCTGGTTGGTATCTATAATGAATGAAAGATATATAAGAGACCTACGAAATATAAGAATCCACATCAATAACACTTTTTATTAACAAGATTTCTTTTTCATCATTGCCAGGAATATTTCTTCATGTCCAGGGTTTGAGCATGTGAGTCTGTTGGTACACATAACTGTATTTATGCATTTATTGCAGGAATGAAATTAAAATGAGATTTATAACAGGAAAAGGTCATACATTTTCAAGCAACTAGTAAGATGGATGTTACCACACTCTTCTGACCTCTCAGGAGGGACCCCACTCTTCGGCTCAGATTTCACATGGGCTCATTCAGACAGCAACCTCAAAGCTCCCTTGATGGCTTAATGGGGCATCCTTAGTCAAAAGCACTGTCAGCATAAGCGAGTGTAGAAAGATGAGCCTTTGCTGAGGCAGATCGTCCAGCTCCCCACCTGCTGGACCGGCCTTTCACCAAAGCAGACACAGTGCGGTGACCATTGTGAAATGGACACGTTGAGTACAGGTGACCAAATCAAATGCTTTATAAATGATACCACACTTAGAGACTGAGTGAACTCTCCATAAGAGAGGAAAAGCGTAGAGCCGGGCTTTCGAATGTAGACGTGCAGAGTCCTGCAGCTGAAATGAATCCAGCTGAGATGCACCGAGCTGGGCACGAGTGAAGGTCATGGTGGTGACCTGCTAGCAAGGCCTCTGTGAACAGGGGCTTCACGGACACCATGTCTACTAAAAGCTCATATGCAGGGGAGGTATTGTTAACTAAGCTTTACAAATGAGAGAACTAAGGCTTGGAGAGGTTCAGTGATCTGTCCAAAGTGGGTGGGGTGGGAGACCAAAGTTGAAAGCCACAGGCATGTGACGCCCTACCCCGCAGTCTTCCCATCACCTGCATGGCCTTTCCGGTAACAGACGGACGTGGTGGAGAAACTCAGTGTTTCTGGTCCTCAAGCTCGGCTCTTGAGAACTGAATGCATTGTGCCCCGTTCCTGTGAAAGATCAGGCACAGGACAGAAACACGGCCGACTCTGGACTTTGTTATAAATAAATAAACAAACATATATACATATATATATAACACATATATATGATTTAGTAAAAATGATTTTTAAAAGCTTTTGACTTTCTCGTAAGGAACACAACTTAGATATGTGCTTTTAAAAAATTAAATATAGCTTACTCCTCTGTATTAAAAAATATAATTTAAAATATAATTTATTAGCTGTGGTTTTTAAAATTAAGGGAAATCACTAAATGAATAGAGATATAATCTATAGCTACCAGATAGGATGGAAGGGACAAAAGAATTACAGTAGGAAATTCCAAATTATTTATCACATCTGGCCCACCACCTGTTTTTGTGTGGGGCAGAGGCTCAGAGTGTTTTTTCCATTGGTTAAAGAAGAACACAAAGGAAGGATATTTCACAACATATGAAAATTACATGAAATTAAAATTTCAGCGCCCGTAAATACAGATGTACTGAACACAGCATGCCCATTTGTTTATGTGCTACCCACGTGGTGTTGGCGCTACACCCATGCTCATCACAGGCCCCAGCTGCACTGGACATGGTCACCGCTAACACAGACACACACTGCCAATCCCGGTGACAGCCCCCATGCCACCTCTTGAGAAGCATGTATGTTGACATTCCAATGTTGTTGTTTTTTTTTTTCCATCAGTGGCATACCCATTATATCAAAAGAAGAAAACAGTGGATGTCAAATGTTGTAATTTGAAGGCACGGCAGTGTGGATTATTTGGTATTGAGCTCCATGGTGAGGCATTGTGTGTATTACACAGTAACACCACACCTGTGTTAAAGACACACACACTGCATCAGAATTACTAGACTAAGCACTTCCTCATTCAGGACAGCGATGCTCTGAAGAATTAGAAAATTGCCAACAGGCTATATCGGCACAGCAAAATTTCTTCACAAAAATACGGTGAACACGAGGCTGCCATCCCAGTAAGTTTCTGAGTGTCTCATTTGTCAGATAGGTAAGGAAAGCTATTAATTCTCGATAAAATAATTAAACTGTATCCAGTGCAGCGGCTGAAAAATGTGCCCAGGAAATGTCCAGAAGAAAAATAAACTCACTTAAGACTATTAGCTTCTGCCCTCAGTTTTGTTCTATTCTAATTATGTTTTATAATTTGAATGTCATCAAAAAGTTTGTGGAAATTTGTTTTCTCTCTTGATATAGAAATATCAAAAATATATCCTTTCCAGAAGAAAAGTTGTTGATACCTGATTTATCAGATACTAGGAAAGGAGACTAAAAAGAATCGTTAAGTGTAAACACAAAATAAGATGTACAAATAAGCCCAAATACATGATCAATTACAATAAATGTAAATGGCTAAACTGCTCTAATAAGGACAGAGGACTGGATTTATTTTTACCGCTGCCAATTAGAAATATACCTAGAATAAACCTCAAGGAAAATTAAAAGTGAAGAAAGAAAAAGACACTGCAGTCCCATTCTAACCAAGAAAAAAACTGGAATAGTAATAGTAATGCAAAATAAAATTTAGGTGAAAACATATTGATATGGGTAAAGAATAAATCTACATAGTAATAAATTCACATCAAGAATATACAATGAATATGAACAACCTACAATATTTTCTCATAATTCAGTAAGGAAAACTGACAGAAAAAGACACATTTAACAAATTCAGAGTAAGTGATCTGAACCCACTTCTACCTAGCTCAAGCAGACACAAACACACACACACACTCACACACACACACACAGATTAGCAACACTGTGGACTTGAACACTGAAATTACCCAACCTGATATAACAGAGATAATTAGAAACATATGCTAAAAATGATGTTATGCATTTTACGCAAGTGTTACTTTGTAAATTAACCACAGGCTAGATCTCAGTGGGGAATTTGAAAAATGATGGAAGAACTTTGTGACATAGACCATGTTCTCTTGCCACGAGGCAATTAACTTAGAAACCAACAATATAAGATCATTAAGAAAATGTCTGGATATCAAAATAAATGCTTAAAATTCTTAAAAATGTTCATGGATTAAAAAAGAAATCAAAATTAACAATTATGAAGATGATTGAGAGACTGTTATTAAGGTAAATATTTAGCATTATATATTTTTGATGAATTTATTTAGAAAAACAAGGACTATCAAAATAATTGAGTTATGGGGTGCCTGGGTGGCTCAGTCAGTTAAGCATCTGCCTTCAGCTCAGCTCATGATCCTGGGGTCCTGGGATGGAGAGCCCTTGCTCAGTGGGGAGCCTGCTTCTCCCTCTCCCTCTGCCACTCCCCCTGCTTGTGCTCTCTTGCTCTCTCCCTGTCAAATAAATAAATAAAATCTTTTAAAAAAATAATTGAGTTACATGTTCATAAAAGTAACTAGCAAAGAGAAAGTATGTTAAAGAAATAAGAAGGAAGGTACTCATAACAGTAAGCATAGACTAATGAAAAGGATAACAAAACAATAGAGATAATCAACAAACTCAAGTGTGGGTTCTTTATTTTTAGGTTATTTTATGTATTTACTTATTTTTTTAAGATTTTATTTATTTTTATTTATTTATTTATTTATTTATTTATTTATTTATTTATTTACTTGACCCAGACAGAGAGCATAAGCAGGGGGAGTGGCAGGCAGAGGGAGAAAGCAAGCTTCTTGCTGAGCAGGGCTCAGCCCAAAGCAGGGCTCAATCCCAGGACCCTGGGATTATGACCTGAGCTGAAGGCAAATACTTAACTGACTGAGCCACCCAGGTGCCCCACAAGTGTGGGTTCTTTAAAAAAATAAATAAATTGGGCAAAGTGTTAGCAAGGCAGATTAAGAAGAAAAAAAAGAGGTGGCTCACTAAGTAGTCCTAGGAACTGGATGGGTGCCTCAGTTCCTTCCACAAGCTTTCCCGGAAGTGCTGATTGCACTCTGAGGACTAGCCCTGCAGGCCTTCATGCCAGCTCCTCCCTGGGACCCCCCCCCCCCGGGCCGGTGACTATCGCATCATTGCCTCCTGAGAGGTTACGTGGTGCCTGAATCTGCTTCTTCACACTTCACATCATTCCTGAACTCCAGGTATGTATATCCAACTGCCTCATGGACATCTGCATGTGGATGACATCCATGCACCTCAAGTCCAGGGTGTTCCAACTAGAAATCATTTTAGAGACAAGAGTTTCAGCACGGAGACAGGAACCAGACAGTTTGAGAGGACTGGGAGGCAAGGCAGCGGTGAGCAATCAGAGGGTGTGGACAACTATTTAAAAAACTGTCCCAAAAAGGAGAGGGGAGGAGGAAGTCAAATTGGTTTTACTTTTGCTTGGTGTTTAGTGGGAGCATGTTCCAATGCAGAAGATAAAAGGCCATTAAGAAAGGGGAAAAATGGAGGCCAGAGAGGGGAGAGCAGAGAGAGGAAGCAGGAGGCTACTCAGAAGTGGGGAAGGGTTGAACCAGAGGGGACAAAGGCCAGGTTCTTCTTTGAGACTCCAGGGGAGGAGCTGAGGGGTGGGGTAGAGGGGTCAGTTCTCATGGGAGTCTCTATTTTCTCTGAGAAGCAAAAGGTGAAGTCAACTTGTGGAGAGAGAGAAGTAAAGAGGGAGTGAAAGAGTTAAGGAGGAAATAGTCTTAAAAAGGACAGTGCTGAAGACTATAGGGGCAAATATCAAAAGGAGATGAGTAAGTGTCCCTAAAAGTTTTAAGGACTATCAACAAGATTCCAGAGGAAGGCAGGGACAGGTTCCTTACTCAGGTCTGAATCCTGGCATCAAGCAGTGGGGGAAGAAACATTGAGGCCCCACCTAAACCTAAAAACCTATGTCAAGGATCTTCAACTAATTTTTTCCAACTAAAAACTTAACCTTACATTGGTTTAAAGTAGTGTAAAAATTCAAGGATTTTAGAGCCTGAAAGACCCTTGAGATCATTCTCCGAGGGCCGGCTAATACATTGCACCTGTGGCTCCATTTCTTCCTTCCATGGTAGACATCAGTAATTATGGGGCTCTTACCTTCTCCATCTTGACTCATCTTCAGAATCTTTCTCACTGTTGTCCTTCAAGAAGCCATTATATGTCTCCTAGCATTCACCCATGGAGTTCAAAGTGTTTCCAGCCATGGTAACATAAATGAAGATGGAAAAAAGTCAAATGGTTTGTTCAAAGTGGAACTTGCTGTGAGCGGCAGAGCTATCCCTAGATTCTAGGTTTCTCAACTCAGTCCGCCATTTTGTTATGCTAACGTACTGTGGAAAAGGTAGCCTACCCACCCTAAGGAGTGGTTATTCATATTTTCAAATATTTTCCTCTCTTCCACTGAAAAAGATGTGGCTTTTTTTTTTTTTGAGACCATGTATCCCTCCTCCACCTCTTGCTGTCTTACAAGCTGGCAGCACACGGCAAGGAATAAATCTTAGTTTCTGCACCAAGCATCTCTATGAAAATTGACATGCTTGATTTAAAATTTTTATCACATATATGCTGCTATTATAGAATGGAAGAATCTGCCCTTCTCACCGACTTTTTCTTCATCCAGGCCTGGAGGTGACCAGGCTGATTTCCAGGTCTGTCCCCGCTCACTCGCCGTTCTCATCATAGCCTCATTGGACACACACTTGGTAAACGGTCAAATGTTGTGTTAACCAATAATATAGCTTAGGAGAAGTAAACAGTGTCCCATGCACCTTTAAATGTTTGCTTGTCTCCTTTTGCTTGTCTTCATTTCTTGAGTAAATTATTTGACTTAAATGTTTAAGACTCAACTTGAAGGAACCCTGAGTATTCATTGAGGAAGAAAATAGTGGGATAAACAAACTCTCCATTAATGTGTTTTCAAATTGAGTCAGACACGCCTCATAAAACAGTAGACAGCAGCTTCTGGTTAATTAAGCTGGAGTCACGTTATTTTTTAAATAGTTGAGGGGGGGAAATACAGGCAGATTAATTACTTTTTGACTGAATTGATGTTATTATATTGGAAGGGTTTGAATAAAGTTTATCAAAATTATGAATAGGTCTGTATATTTCTTCTCTCAGCAAACAATGACTGGGTGCTCAGCATATACTTGGGACTCTATAAAAGCAGCTTGTAGGCGAGTTGGGAAGAGAGTAAGTAAATCAAGGAGGGCCATGACTTGGGAGATGGGGTTAAATCCATCTCCATGGCTGTGTGTGGCCCAAGAATCCTTCATCATGAGGAGCCCCTACTCATGGACACGGGAAAGTTGAACAGAGAGTCTCCACATGAGCTGAGTGGGTGGCGCTTCCGGTAGCAGAGACTGGGTGAGCAAAGACCTGGGAGTATGGAAACAGCAAACAGATAGAGGGAGTGTGGGTGTGAAGGTATGACCTCTGTCACTGAGGCGCCATTAGGTGAACAGAGGAGTGTAGCAGAGGACTGAAGTAGAAGGTGGCTTTAGTCACAGTCTTGATTTTGAAAAGAACCAGAAATCAAGTTCAAGATGGCACCAATACTTGACCAATGGGAGAAGGAGCGAGGTTAACCACTCTGGAGAACTTCTCAGGGAAAGGGCTTATGGATTTTATTCCATGTGAAACCTGGCTTCCATGTCTTTGCTGTGACCCCCCCAAGAAGACCACTCTGGGGTCCAAGCTCCGCTTGTAGTCTCTGGAAGTCTGCTTGATATATTTTTTTTTTTTAGATTTAATTTATTTATTTGACACAGAGAGAGAGATCACAAGTAGGCAGAGAGGCAGGCGGAGAGAGAGGAAGAAGCAGGCTCCCTGCCGAGCAGGGAGCCCAATGAGGAGCTCGATCCCAGGACCCTGAGATCATGACTTGAGCCGAAGGCAGAGGCCTTAACCCACTGAGCTACCCAGGCGCCCCTGCTTGATCTTTTTAGCTGAGATGTCAAGAATCCTACTTATTTTCCCTAGATCTACTGATGAAGTGGTCACTCAGTTCAGATTTCAATCAGTGGTTCTCTTCTTCTGAATTTTCACACAGGCACTTTCTGTGGCTTCCAAAACAAACAAACAAACAAACAAACAATCAAACAAACCCTTCCATGAAAACATTGATCTAATGGAAAGCTCTCTAATGTCTACACTGTGGTCTCTGGGAAGACAACCAGAAGCTTGAGGCCCGCGAGTCCAACTGAAGAGCATCTCTGTGATGTGTGATGTGCACAAAAGGTGATGAATGTTCCCCAAAGTCTTATGGTGGCAATGTGCTCATATCACATGTCATGTCAGGTCCCCTTCTCTGGGCCCCCTTCTGCCATCAATGGGACACATCTCTCACTCCCCAGTGACTCCCGTTGCCCCCATGTGCCTGTCTCACCATGCTGAGACTTAATTGTGTACAAATCTGTTTCCCTAGTTGGTCATCTCCTTCTTGCAAGAAAAACCTAGAACTTGTGCTTCTCCATCACTCAGCATATGGCTTTGTCCCTGGCATCCAGAAGATGCTAGAAGGGTTTATTTTGTACTTACCTTACCTGCTGTCCCCTCCCCTCTTTTTATTCTTAAGCTGAGATGTTTCTAACTCATCACTGTATTTTCTCTGCCTCCTGCCAAACAGCTTGGGTCTTTTCATTCCAGGCCCAGAGCTAGAATTCTTTCTTCAGCAAAGAAGCCTTTTACTGACAACATGACAAAAACATTTCTGGAGAATTAATATTTTAATTTCAATGTCATTCATATATATATATATATTTTTATTTTACTTCAGTTTCAACTGGGTCTAGGCAATTTTCGCAGGTGTGTTTATTCTGTCCATGGTGTTGTATGAATAATGAGCCAACAGTCAGATGCTGGATAAATCCTGCTCTGTTGTGTTTTTTTGTTTGTTTGTTCCATCTCCCCACTGGGCCCTCGGGTGGCATCACCATGACCTAGACTGAGCCAACCTTAAGCACTGACTATCAGCAGAAGTAGGTCGGAGCTGACGGGGCAAAACAGCCTCTGAAGGGATATTTTCTAGGCAAAATTCCTTTCCTAAATGCAACCTACTGGTTCTAGATATTTAACTGAAAATCATCATAATGTTGAACTTAAAGCTTCTATAGGTTTACAGTGAAAAACCTGATCAGATTACCTGTATGATCAAGCTTTATTGCTCTTTTGAAGTTGGAAGGGATAAAATGTAGCAAAAATGAAAATACTTTCAGAAACTATTTCTCCCAATGTCATCTCTCTGAAGAATAGCCTTAGCTTTTACTTAGAGATTGGTTGATAAACAGTGGAAATAAAAAGTCCATAACTACAAAAACCTCTTTTAAGCTGAATTTATGTGAAATACTTAGGGTAGCGCTCTTCTGCTGTACTGGCTGGAAACCAGCCTTCCGCATCTCCTTGCTTGTCTAAACAGCGATGACGCGTACCCAGAGGATCGGTCTGATGGGGATGCTGTGTGCTGGTGACAGGGCATGACTGGCGTCACGTTCAGGTTGAAGGTTGCTTCTCTCTTCCCTCCAACCCAATTTCCCTCCATCAGGCCCCAGAGAGCTGGTGTCAGATGGTTTTATTTCTTTTCCCTCCCCAGCTGAAGGCTCTATGGGGCAAGGGTGCACTGTTTCAACCTCACTGGAGTTTACAAATAGGACTATTTCATTCTAACAACAGGATTGAAAACAGTGTTTCCTGTAAGAGCCTGGACCCACCACCTATAGGGACCATTGGGTGAAATGACAAGATGGTCCCACTTTACCTGGTCAGTCATATAGTCATCCATAAAATTTGCTTCTCTCCAGGGTCTTTGTTCTCCCAGAAAGGGTGCAGATGGCCCTCTAATGAGTACAGAACTTGAAGCTATACTGACTTTGTCCTTCTCCTATACCCAGTTCGACATCCTACTGACAACCCTGTAATTTTGGAGAGAATACATTTCCAAAAAGCATGATCAGAGGAAGGCTCAGCTGAATCATGCACATTCCTGCACATTTCATGTAAGATCCAGAAGTCTGTACATTTTTATTCATTATAAATCTAACTGATTCTTTACAAGTTTTATACTAAGAATACAAAGCTGGGAGAAGATTTTTAATGACCTCCTGCTTTCTTTCAAGCACCATCAAACACCAGTTTGGCACAAAGTTCCTTATTTGAGGGAGAGAGAAATTTGTCATTATTTTCCCTTGAATCATTACTATCTCTCAGTAATGAATGTGAGTCATTATCATTGAATTGCTCTTGTCTCTCCAGCCCGGGCCTGGCTAATGACTGCAGCACTCAGGACAGAGGCTGCGTGGCATGGAATAGAGCAAGAAAGGGAAGATTCAGCCACTCGGCCACCTTGCATTTCAGGTACAAATGGATGGCCGAGTAACTGAATGAATCAAGGCGACTAAGATACCAACTCAAGTTCGGTGGATTCTCTGCCCCACCCGCCACTTTTCTTCCCAACTCATGATGAATACCATGGCCAAGTTGGGGTACCCGAAACAGAGGTCACCTCATTCACCCCTGGAAATATCCTGAGGGCACCAGAAAACAGAAACTGCCTAGAATTCAAGTTCCACTTGAAGAAGCAATAAAGCCTTTCTGGCTTCAAGGGCCAAGGCCTTTGGGAAGTTGCTTTCCCATCAATCCATCTTTCTCTTCTTCCCAAGGGCTTTCTGCCTCATCCCAACTATTAAACTTACTTTTTTCTTTCTTGTGTGTTGACTGCATTGCCTGCCTGTCTCTCTAAAGGGATTGTCAACTCCCCGGAGACAAAGTTGGCCAATATTTTCTTCTTATTCCCAAGACTCAGGTATGGTGCAGGTTGGTGGACTCTTCAATACAGGACAAGGGAGCATTGGTAGAAAATGTGTATAGTTCATGCTAAGAGCACCTGGACCCCAGAGCACCTGGACACTCCCTTTGTATTCACAGAAACTTGCTTTCCATCTCTAAGTTGATAGGGAAGATGGGGTGTTTGATTCCTCTTTGGAAGCTCCCCCACCCGCAAACACTTCTCTTACAAGGGGAGGGCTTGGGATGGGACCACCTCCCAGACATTCTGACTGGCGTCTAATTTGCCTAAGAGGCACTGGCAAACTTCAAGGTCAGTGGAAAAGTGCAAGGCTCACCCTCTGTGTCCTGTATCCCTCCCCTGCGTCCCTCCAGCCACCCAGCTCTGCAGCCCCAGGCTCATGACTCCTGGCCCTTGACTACACACCTTTCAGTAGCTTCTTCCTTTTAAACCCAGGGTGCTGACACCTTCTACAGGTCTCTATCTTTCCTCGGGCCACACTTACAGGTCTCAGCATATAGGGTCCAGCCATGCAACCACACTGGGCCTACTCTGTCCATTTCTTTCCTGCCTCACCGACTTTGCACACACAGCTTTTTCTGCCTGAACCTGTTCACTGGTGTACCTGCTGTGGTCATCCTCACATCCCCACTCATTCCATAAGCATTCACATCCTCCAGGAAGCCTCCCTGGGTTTAATCTATTCTTTATCTTCACAGCCCTGACTTGCTCTTGCAGATGACTCAACACAGTCCCCACTGCTCTTTGAAGGTGGGGACATGCTGGCATTTTCCATCACAGTATCACCTGGAGATACCACATGAGCCCAATCCAGGCTGTGGGCTGCTCTTGTATAGCCCTGAGCTAAGAGTGACATTTAAGGTTCTAGAGGGTTGAACACAAATCCAAGCAAACAGACAAACAAGCAAACAAAAATGAAGAAGAATGTGGAGCAGAGACTCTGGCTGGAAAAGCCTCAAATATTGACTACCCGGCCCTTTTTAGGAAAAGTGTGCCAGTCTTGGCCAAGGACACTGCTGCTCATCCAGTATCTGCTCAACACATGACTGTGGTTGAATGCAGGTGGGGTGCTGTTGGGGAGCACCCTCATAAAGCCTCAGATTCTGGGAGGGACAGTCGAGAGCTTCAGGAAGTTGTCCCTGACACAGGGTGCGAGTAGGGGATGGAGGAGAGACATCCATAGTGTAAGTTTGCTTTCAAAACCACCAGAGTCATTAGAGGTAAGCTGCTGCTGGTGGTTGCAAGTTCCTGTCTCTAGGGGGTGCCCAGGGCAGGGTCACGTTTTCAGAGGAAAAGAGGAAAAGGGGAAGGGTCTGGAGTGTTTATTTCTAATCTGACCCCATCATCACAAGCATCTTTGTGAATGACCCGTGTACATCCCAAGATCCTGTAATCAACACTTCCATGACTTTGTATGGTTTTTCTAAAACATATTCTTCCAACTTCAGAGTTTACATAAGCCTTTGCTCGAAAGGTTCTATTCCTGAGAAATTAAAACAGGTTTGCAGTAAAATAATTTGACATTTCAGAGAACCATTTGTGCTGTACATGGAATGTCAAGAAACACAAAAGAGAACCTCTAACTAATGATAAAGAAAAAGAACAGCCAGGTTTATTCTTATGTCCATTGCTCCAACCTGATTAATCAGATAAATAGTTTTCCAGTTCAGCCTGCTGAGTGATGAATATTCTGTCTCCTTTTCTATTTTTCTCTTGCAGAAAGACAGATACTTTTCAGCACAGCCCCTAATAAACCTAAAATCAATTTTGGTCCTTGAGGTGGTTTTCTAGGCCTTTTGACTGTGTTTCACTGTGACTTATCATTTTGTTTAAGTAAAAAGCAGAGGGGCACCTGGGTGGCTCAGTTGGTTAAATGTCTGACTCATGATCCCAGCTTAGGTCTTGATCTCAGGGTCGTGAGTTCAAGCCCTGTGTTGGGCTCCATATTGGGTGTGGAACCTACTTAAAACAAATAAACAAACAAAGAAAAAAACCAAAAGTTGAACAAGAATATAAGAATAGTTCAGGCAGCAGGGGCACACAAAGTCTGGGAGATAAGAGACAAGTTGGCATGTTTCAGGGAAATGGAAGCCCTGTTTGATAGAGCACCCAGCTTGAGGACAGCATGAAGAGGTTGGAAGGGTAAGCAGGGGCCAAGTCCTCCCCACAGTTAGGACTTGACTGGAGGGCCAACTAGCAAAGGAATGGATGTTTATGGTAATAAGAGGGACTGGCCTAGTGAGGAGGGGATTGTGTGGAAGCAGTGTGCTTACTTGCTTTGGGAAACAATTATGGTAGAGTGGAGGAAGTGTGAGCATTGACTTCATACATTGGCTCTATGTTTACCACCAGGATGACTTTGGGCAGTTGTTCAGTTCATGAGCTCCCTGTCTTCTCACTCCCTCCTCCTCTTCTCACCTGCTATCTGGCAGGCTGTTTGTGGGGGCTGAATGGAGAACTATACACAAAGGCCCTGGAATATGTATGGCACTTGGCAGAGACACAGTGTAGGGACATTATCCTGCAGTTCCAGACCATCTCTGAAACTTCCTTCATGTGTAATCATTGTAACTAGCACACTAGGTGCCAGACCTCGTTCTATTTTTTATTTTTATTTTTTTACTAATTTGTGGAACCCTCATACCCTATGAAGCAGAGGTTATTGACTCCTTATAGATGATGATACTGAGGCATAAGGAAGGTTGAGTAACTTGCCCAAAGTAACACGAGCCCTACGTGTAGAGCTGGGATCTGAACCCAAACAGTCTGGCTTGAGTCTTCCCACGAGCACTAAACCAGGTTGCCTGTGGTTCATCAGTGATCCATCTGAGCCCCACAAACCTCTGAAGGAGACAGATCATTTTAATCACGAGTTTTCATATGGGGGAAGTCAAGGCTGACAGTCTCAGTGGCTGGTCCCTCCCTGACCATCCGACAGTGATGATGCCACGCCAGGGCTTTGATCTCAGCCACAGGACAGCTCGGAGGCCCTTCTCACTGCCTGGAAGGCCCACTTCCCAAAGACAAGCCATCAGCAGCTTCCAGTTTAATCACTAGGGTAGATGTGTGTCCTGGTCTGCTAAAGCATTGTATTAAGGGGAGAATATTGCAAGAACACCACTTCTCTCTTAGGCTGGTGCCTGCCACACCTCAAGCTCCTCCCATGTCCCAACACTTGCAAGTCACAGGACCTGTGGTTCATACATAGGATTACACATGTATTATTATTTACACATACATTACAAGTAGGCTTATGCATGCTACTTATACATAGTGCTTGATAATAAGTACAAATATCTAAATCAACCTAGTTTTCAAAAGACGCAACACAGCGGTAAATCTTGACTTGTGAGCCAAGAAAGACAGAAGACAGATAAAGCAGGTATGTGTGGGCGCCTGAGTGGCTCAGTGGGTTAAAGCCTCTGCCTTGGGCTCAGGTCATGATCTCAGGGCCCTGGGATCGAGGCCCACATCGGGCTCCCGGCTCAGCAGGGAGCCTGCTTCCTTCTCTCTCTGTCTGCCTCTCTACCTACTTGTGATCTGATCTCTCTCTCTGTCAAGTAAATAAATAAAATCTTTAAAAAAAAAGTAGGTATGTGTAATGTATATGT
Source organism: Ailurus styani (assembly GCA_002007465.1). NCBI lineage: Eukaryota > Metazoa > Chordata > Mammalia > Carnivora > Ailuridae > Ailurus > Ailurus styani. The sequence goes on along the minus strand of LNAC01000001.1, from coordinate 4,431,395 downwards.
GTGTATTCCAATCCTAGAAAAAGTGTTCTCTGAAAAGACAAAAATATTAACTCGAGAAAATGAGAAACTTAACCAGGATCCGTCTAATGCCATCAATAAATTATAGCAGTGCAAAGGCAGGCATGGGAAGCCCTTGGAATCAAGTGAGGCTCTGCAGAGATTCCTTACCCCCTACTGGTGTGTCTGCCTGGCTCATTACCACCCTATAACCTGACCCGTCTTCATGCTTTCAGGCTGGGCTTAGCATGGAGCCACTCATCACCCTGGCCGGATAGTTACGAGAGACACTCTGAGAGCTCCTAATAACAAGGACGGACACAGTGCCCATCATCACGCTGGGAAACAAAATCAGAGCTCTGTCTTTTCCAGAAGTGATCCCGGTCCAAACCATGCCCCAGCAGCTTCCCGCTGACTTTCAAGTAACCCAAGCAGAAAGCTGTGAGGGGCCCGAGGTATTTCATGCTTGTGAAATTTCCCACCCTTTTGATGGTGAAAAGAGAACGTATTTGCAGAATTTTCCTTTTATGCCCTCAAAATTTCATGCTGATTATTGACCAATTAAATGCACAAGAAAATCACCTGAATATACAGTCCTTCCTAACTATCAAGTATCAGTTTGATTCAGTTACACTGATTCAAGATTTTTGTACATTTTGAGGCAAAAATGTCCCACAAGTACTGGATGTGTTTAAATGCTTGTAAAAATGAATAAGAGATGTAAATGTGAAAAATGAAACCTTACATGTACGAGACAAAAAACCATGAGTGATTTTGTCTACACAGTTTGATACAGGTTGACTGGGGAGAACTTAAAACCCAGAACCAGGGAGGGAAAAAGATTGATAAATTTAATGTCGCAAAGGAAAGTTTTTGCTTGGCCAAAAAAAATAAGCTTATACTGTCTTGATATACAAAATGTTCTCCCTCACAGTACTATTCTTTGTCTTTAAACCTATTCTGTGTGATATTAATGTAGCCACTCCTGCTGCAAGTTTTCATAGAACATCTCTATTTAGTATTTAACTCGTAGTCTGTACTGAATGTACTCAAAGTATTTATCTTTTTTAAAAGTATTTTATTTAAATTCAATTAGCCAACGTGTAGTACATCATTAGTCTCAGATGTAGTGTTTGATAAATTATCAGTTGCTTATAACACTCAGTGCTCATCACATCGCATGCCCTTCTTAATGCCCAT
>LNAC01000001.1:4384545-4429778 GCA_002007465.1 Ailurus styani | reverse complement strand
CATCGGGCTCCCTGCTCAGCAGGGAGCCTGCTTCCTCCTCTCTCTCTGCCTGCCTCTCTGCCTCCTTGTGATCTCTCTCTCTCTGTGTCAAATAAATAAATAAAATCTTTAAAAAAAAAAAGATCTCCATTTTATGATTTTTTGGTCTCATCTATTTATTTTCCATTTCTTCTTCATTCCCCCCAATGTGTGTGGGTGTGTGTGAGTGTGTGTGTATGTGTGTTAATCAGGTATTTTAATAATCTGTTTTTATTCATCTTGTGGCTTTATAGTTATCTCTTTGCATTATGTTTTATGTTGCTCTAAGGATTACCCCATACATCTTAAACTTATATCAACTACTTAGAGTTAATATCGATTTAGTTCAGATAAAATATAGGAAGCTTAAAACAGTATATTTCTATTCATCCCCACATACATTCTCAGTGATACTGTTACAGATTAAATCTACAGATGTGATAAAACCACCAATACAGTGTTATCATATTTACTTTAAGAAGTCACATATCTGTTAAGAAAGTTAAGAGAAAAAGCACATGAATAATATTTATATGTGCCCGGATATTTAACATTTCTGGTATTCTCTATTCTTCTAGTAAATCCAAGTTACTTGTGCTCTTTCCCTTCACCCTGAAAAACTTTCTTTGGCATTTTTTTGTTAACATGTATGTTTCTGATGGACTCGCTATCCTTGTTTATCTGAAATTTTTTTTATCTTGCCTTCACTTTTGAAGGATAACTTCAATAGATATCAAATTCATAATTGACAGGGTTTTACTATTATTATTATTATTCAACCTTTGAATAAGCTATTCTGATTTTTTAGTTTCCATGATTTTGAATGAGAAGTCAACCATTGGCCCTCTGTACATGATGTGTTTCTTAGTTTCTGGATGTTTTCAAGATTGTCTCTTTATCTTTGGCTCTCAGCAACTTGTCTGTGGCACGGTTAGGAGCAATTTCTTTGTGTTTACCCTTCCTGGGATTTATTGAGATCCTTAAATTTGTAAAATATTAATTTTACTCCCAGATCAGACCATTCTTTCTTCAAAAAGATATTTTTTCCTGCTCCCTGTCTCTATTTTCTTTCCTGTGATTCCAATTACACATATGTTGGGCCACTTCATATTTGCCATAGGTCTCTGATGTTCTGTTAACTTCTCTACTTACATTATTTTCTCTTCTGGTCAGATTAGATCATTTTTATTGATCCATTTTCCAGTTTACTAATTCTTCTGCTATCTCCAAAGGGATGTGCAACCAACTAGGGAATTTTTATTTCAGTATTGAACTTTTTAGCTCCAGTATTTTCTCTCTCTCTCTCTCTTTAAAAGATTTTATTTACTTATTTGAGAGGGAGGGAGCAAGAGAGAGAGAGAGTGCAAGCAGGGAAGAGAGGAAGAGGGAGATGGAGAAACAGGCTCCCTGCTCTGGAGCCCGTCTTGAAGTGCGATGCCAGGACCCTGGGATCATGACCCGAGCCAAAGATGGACACTTAACCGACTGAGCTACCCAGGTGGCCCTCCTATATTTTCTGTTGTTTTCATTTCTGTATTGAGATTCTCAATACATTCTTTGGTAAGATATTTTATTCACATATTTGAATATTTGTGCTTTTAATTCTTTGGACATACTTATAATAGCTGCTTTGAAGTCTTTTCTGCTAAATCTAACCAATGATTCTGCTTGAAGTTTATTTTTATTGACCATTTTTCTTCCAAAGTATGGGTCACACTTTCCTGTTTCTTTGTATATGTAGTAATTTTTCCTTAAAAACCGGACCATGAAAATGATGTGTGGTGATGGCTCTGGATTCTGTCATATTCCTCTGAGGATTATTGGCCTTTTGTCTGGAGTCAAGCTGCAAATCTTTCCTCCTACTAACCACACCTTCTGGTATCTGTTCTTATGGTGCTGTCTGCTCCTTTCACCAGTTAGTTCCCTATAGTTCTCCCCACGCCTCTGAAATGTGGTGGTCAGGCAAGAATCTGAGAGCGCCAACCTCTCTGTGTTTTCTTTGCTTCTAGAAATGCTCTAATTTTCAGCTGCTCTCCTGGATTTGAGTTCTATTCTCTGACACTCTAAGATCATTGAGCTCCAGTTTTCTGCCATTCAATATTCTCATGGTTAGAGAACACAAGCTGTTAAAAAAAAGCATCAAACTCACTGTTTTGAATATCATATCTCTCAAAAGTCTATTTTCCTTTGTCCTCTTATTGCCTTTAAAGGAACTTTCCCCTACATCTGTGTGTTAACTCAGCCAGAGTTCTGAGTTTATTCTCTGACTTTGGGTCTATACTATCAGAGTTCTCATATTGCCATAATTTCCACTTTCAATTTTCAGCTGTTTTCCCAGCCAGCTCTGAACTCTGTGCCCTGGAAGTAAGATCATATTTTGTTCAACCACCATTTTTTACAGCCATAGCCTTGGGGTGGGTCAGCATCCTTGTTCCAGAGAGCCACGAACAATTTTTATCTCTTCCATTTGCAGTCTTTTGAAATTAAACTTCTCTAGCTTCTGTTTGCTTTTGGATGCGTTCCAGTATCTTTAAATAGTTGGTTATTTTATTTCACCCATTTTTTATATTGTTATCTGCAGAGATTCACATGACCACTCTATTTCTCTGCCAGTAATGGAAATTGAGAAATTTTTCTGAAGTTTTAATTATCGTATTATTGTTCATTATTGTTTCCTAGAGATTTTAAGATTTCTGTTAAAAAACTACAGGTATATATCATTATCTCAGAGGGTCTGACTCCATTCTACATTTTGGAAGGAGTTTATTGAGATGTGATTTGTAGCTTAAGATATAGTCAACATTGGTTCATGGGGCCCCATAAGCCCTGGATGAAACAGATGTATTCAGGGGTAGAATGGAGTAAAGTCTGATATATGTATTAGGTAATGATATCCATAATGTTTTTAATGTTGACCACATCGTTTATTGTTTTTTGTCTTCTAGGTCTGTGTTAGGCTGTTAGAAATTGGAGAAAACTCCCACTATTATTATGTTTCTGTCCACTTTTTTCTTTTATTTCTTGGAATTTACATTTTACACCTAGCGGTGCTATTATCATTATGTATTATATGCATGCTGATGCTAATAATATTGTATATTATTTGGTATATAAAGACTTATGGCAGTTACAGCCTTATTATACAATGTATCCTTATTGTTGTAAAAGACTTCTCAGTAATTCTTTTCAAACATGAATTTTTTACTGTGTTACATATTCTTCCCATTTGACATGATTTTAGTTGTTCCAAACTAATCTGTGCATTCCTTTTCTGATCCAAAAATATCATTAAGTAGAATTTTGCTGCAATATTTTATAGGAACATTGGCAACATGGAAAATATACTATGTCCTCTTCAGGTATTCACCCCTTCCAAATTCTCTTGTAACCAGGACAGAATCGTACATCAGGCTCAGCACATACCCCAAGCAGTGAGTCGCTTGGCATCCCTGGACATCACATGAGATCATCCTCTCCTATTCCATGAGCATATTCCTATTGAAGGCAGGTTATCCTTTACTGCGCCCTTTCTATAAGCCAGAGCTGTGATACACGCTGTAATGTTACGACATTACTGAATCCTTGCAACAACTCTCAGAGAAAGGTATTATCCTCACCAGCGGTACAGATGAGGATACTGAGAGTTAGAGCTTGATTTGCCCAAGGGTACAGGCATTTTTAAGCTTATTTGCCAGTTAAGCCGTGCATGGACTCGTAAGGGTCACAGCCAGATGGATAAGACTTTTAACTTCAGATTACCTTACTCCTCCACCCACCTCTCCCTTAACCACCCTCTACCCTCCTCCCTCTCATGCCACTTCCCAAAGGGAAGCTCTGAGCACTGCAGAGTTCTGGTAGGAAACCTCCATGGATGGNGGCCGTGCATGGACTCTAAGGGTCACAGCCAGATGGATAAGACTTTTAACTTCAGATTATCTTACTCCTCCACCCACCTCTCCCTTAACCACCCTCTACCCTCCTCCCTCTCACGCCACTTCCCAAAGGGAAGCTCTGAGCACTGCAGAGTTCTGGTAGGAAACCTCCATGGATGGTTTCCTCCTGCTCATGCACCAATTTCTAGTTTGATTAGCTTTGGCCAAAGTACCAGGAAAGAACCCACGCATGGTGATCAAGCAGAGCAAAATAGGCCATGAAGACTCACTGGGGACTATCTTCCTGGGAAGAAGGCAGAATTATTAGCACCCATCTGGAGGCTCCCGGAATACTAGGGAGCCTTCCCGTGCAGTGCCATGCTACCCATTATCAGAGCCTTTCTGTTCGTTGCATTACTGCCTACATCATGACCAGCTCTTCCAGGGCAGGGTCTTCCTTTGGTCACCTTTGTATTCCCAGAACCCAGCACACGTCCATCCCACAGTAGGCACTCGGTGCAAGCTAGTTGAGTTCTAGACACAATGTGTCATCAGAATGTACTCTCTGTACAAGAAAATTTCAGTTACTCAGAATAGTTGAAAGAAAAGAAATACGAGTTGTTTAAAACATCGTATTATAGTCTTTTATGCTATTTTGTAAATTCTAAGTCTAAGTAATAGCTGATGGTTAAAGGGAGAATTTATGTGCCAGCACACAAACAGGAAGAGAACTCTTCTTCAAATAGCCATATATACTCATTGCCACATCACTCCACCTTTGGGCTGAAGTTTTGGATTCAAAGTTTTAGCNTATGCTATTTTGTAAATTCTAAGTCTAAGTAATAGCTGATGGTTAAAGGGAGAATTTATGTCAGGGCTTTCTATATGATACATACAAATTTCAATAAGTACAACTTTTAAAATAAAAATGATACTGCCAGCACACAAACAGGAAGAGAACTCTTCTTCAAATAGCTATATATACTCATTGCCACATCACTCCACCTTTGGGCTGAAGTTTTGGATTCAAAGTTTTAGCGACCATTTTAACCAACAGTACTCTGTTATAAATTTCTTTTCTTTAATAATTTTCTAGCAAGAGATCACATGGAATGTAATAAGTCTTAGACATAAAGCATGTGAATCATGCATTTGAAGAACTAAAATTCTAACTTGTTTTTTAAGTCAATATCTCCTTTTTAAAAATGCCCAGAAATATTACTCAACTGGTTGGAAACTTTCTTTGCATATATATTTGAATCATGACAAAAATCCCCAGTTTTATTTTCGTGTATTTTTAAGTTTAGTGGGTTATATACTTTGAGTATACTGGTGATAGAGCTTCACTCTCCAAAGTTCATCAATTAAATGCTTTTTTTATTTAAATGGAGATAGTTAATTGCCTTCATAGTAACAAGTCTCTCTTCTCTCTTTATCTACAAGGTCTCAACATTATTCTGTGAGAGGATGCTGTGATACACCTGGTTAAAAAAAAAAAAGGAAGAAACCTACATTTCCCATCAACCTGTGGAAATATGGTAGCCCTATAACTAAGTTCCCACCAATGAAATATGATCAGAAATAGTTTGGCAAAGATCTGGAAAATCTTAAAATTGGGGTAAGAAGGCATCTATTCAGATTGTGTGCTGCCTTTTCGCTTCTGTTCCTTGTCTTTCTCCTTTTTTTTCTGCCTGGGAAGCGGAGAAGGGCACAAGTGATGAAGACGCTGTGTATTTACACCCAAGCTCTGCCTTCCTTACTCTGTGATGCCGGGCCACAGCAAAAGTGCCCGTTTTAACCTCCACTGTGTCTTCAAGAAAGTGATGGGCTCAACAATTCACTCATTCCTTCCTCAAATGTTTAGTGAGTATCTAATCCATGAAGCACTCTGCTTGGTGTCTGGAGCTTTGGTGACAAGCAGTGACATGCAAATCCTGCTGTCATATCATTCACACTTGGATCCAACTTGCATTGGCAAAGAGAAGATGGTGCAGTCATTGTTTTACGCCTGGCCCGGAGAGGTACTGCATAGTGCTTGATGAAGGGATATGGGGAGGAAGAAAGGAGAGACATAGAAGGGGGCAGGGGAGGAAGGTCCTCCACATCTTGCAGGGAAACAATAACTTGAATTCTACTTCCCCTTCCCTAACACACACACACACACACACACACACACACACACACACACACACACACACACACACCCCTCATCTGGGCTAGCTCTGCCCAGGATGCTAGCCCTGCTTGACCACTCAGAGCCTTTGGCTCGCACTCCCATTAACAATTTGCACACGACCAGAGCAAACCAGCTATTGTTGCCCGCAGCCTTCTAAGCCAGTATTTACCTACAAAGCAAATGCTATTTACTGATACTTTTCAACTGAAACTTGACGCTCATAGGCACTTATGCCAAGAACGGGGAGCACTTTTGTCTTTGAAGGACTTCGATCTTTCACTTTTAGATTCTATTTATTGGCTTTCTCCTCTGGCTGAGCCTGTTTTAGGGCCCCTGGAGGACAAAGAGGAGAAGTCTCTTGCTGTCATGGACAATGTTCTCTATAAGTCAAAAATACTGGACAGCCTTCCTCCTGAGAACATTTCCATACTTAGTGGTGGATATCTGCTCTTCTTTACACTTTCATACTGAATCCACAGTGTGAAAAGGTGACAGAAAGTGAAGGAACACTCCTCATCTACAACCTTGCTCTAGAAAATGTCAGAACATGAGGAGAATTAGATACAAACCATAACTCTTGTGCCCGTAAAAACGGCCAAAGAAATGGCAATTCCTCAAACCTTAAAGCCATATGCTCGTTTTATGATTTAAGATTCACAAATACCACCCAGGAAGAGGCTTTGATCTTTTCAGTCATCGTGTGAATCAAGGTTGTGAGGAAGGGGGAGCACACCTGTGAATAAGGACAGCTAAGACATTCAGCTCTTCAATGTAAGCTAAGTCTTCCTTGCTTACATTTTCCTTCGATCATAACTAACGCTGTAGATGCTCTACCTCCAGGTCTTGGGGACGAAGAAGTTTCTAGAAGACTAATTGGTATAAAAGCCCTTCTCTCTTCTGGCACTGAACTTTCGAGCTCTTTGATAGTACTCCACTTTGTCCAAACCATGTGTCTCTCCACTCCCCAACCACATGTCCACCAGCCACTGTTTAAAATATAACATGGAGACAGTCTGTCTTGGTTTAGCGTTGGGTGGGGCTCAGGAGACGGAGCTTACTTCTGGCTCAGCCATCCACCAGCTCTGTAGCTGGACCCAAAGTCGACTTCTCTGAGCTTGATATCTAAAACTGAGAGAACTAGACAGCATTATTTATGAGTTCCCTTCATCTCTGAAGAATGTCAACTGGATGATAAGATAATCAATGATTAAGAAGTATCTTGAATTACGGCACCAGATATGTCTGCTTTAAACATAGTGCTATGAACAATGGAAGGAGTGGGGAGATAGTGGGCCCCCAACAGGGACTGGGGGAACCACATCTTCCAGGGGCAGTTTGGAGCCTTCCCATTGGAAAGTGCCTGAAGGATGCCACACACCTGCTGTTTCCTCTGCCCAGTGGAAGGAGGGCTTGGGTTAGTAGGACATCCTTGCCTACAAGTGGGCAGGAGGCCATGCCTTCCAGCCACCTCACCTTGGACCCCTGGGCCCAAGGCTGTCTGAGCACATCAGGAAACCACCCAGTGCCCTTCAGTCAATGCCTTGGATGTGGCCTTGGGAAAGCTGGGGACTTGGGGCAGGCATTCATTGGTCTAAAGTGACAGTTTTCAGACTTCTGTGGTTATTTTTGTTTTGTTTTGTTTTGTTTTACCTGAAGTGGATTTTGTAGAGAAACTGCTGCTGTTTCTCAGAAGAAAAAGGCAGCCCTGGGAACTTTTTCTTCTTGGGGATTCTGTCCAAAGGCTAAAAGCATACTCGACATTGCTGAGGCAGGTTGTTCCACTAGAGAAGTTGGCAGCTTCCCCAGAAGCACAGGGAAGTTTATGAACTCGACAAGAAACGATAGGTGAAAAGCAAAGCTCTGTCGTTGGCTCACGCCTCAGTGAACCAGGGAGGTGGTGCAGGAGGCACAGGGAACTCGGTGCCTCACTCCGTTGGGGTCCAGCTGGGAAGAGTGCCCCAACCCAGCCCAACACACCTCCACCCTCCAGGTACGAGAACGCCAGCCCCTGGTGGCATTACCTGTCTGGCAGCCCAGGAGCCTACACTCTCATTCCCCCTCTGGCTTGGAGGGAAGGACAGGCAGGCACCCTAGACAGTGACAGAGCGGCATGGCCGGAGCTCAAGGCCATGGAGGGCTTGCCTGTGTCGCCCTGACAAAGAGCCTTTTGAGGAGGCTGTGGGGCCTTCAATATTTCCTTATCACTCAGAACAGAAAGTGCCCCAAGACGGAGAGGGAATCAGTCACTTCCTATGAATGTTCTTACTGGTCAAGCTGTGCAAATACTTCGCACTTTCAAATCCCGCTGACAGAGACGCATCAGCAGCACAATTAACGCGTGCAGTGGTCGCGTCATCGCAAAAAGAGACGGCCTCTCGTAATCAATCAGACTCACGTCCTCCAGCGCTCGATTCCTGCCAATATGCAATTTCAACCACTGCTTCAAAATAATGTATTTTTTTATTTTAGGGACTACTGTGATGGCTTCTCAGAATGCATTTCTTGTGGAGAAATGACCTCGTTGATGCTAGAGACAAAGGGGCCTGGGAAAGCCCCCCAGGCTGCCCCCCAACCAAGTCTTCTGTAAAATGGGGTACCAGAAGACTTGGACACTTTGGGGGAATTTCCACCCCTGATATCATCCAATTCACATCTGAAACTCCCTGTGTCCTCCCCGCCACCTTGGCTGGCCGCCCCTCTAGACTGTTCTTCTCTGGAATTTAAATTCATAGGTGAATTTCACATCATTTTAATCAAATGGCATCCCGTCAAGTCTCAGCTTGCAAAGAACAAGAAGAAAACTCCATAGACTCACATTTTCAGGCTCTGTATTTGGTTGTTTTGTTCTCAGTTTTTACCAAACCACTTGATCCTCTGTGTTGTTGGTAGAATAATTTATATTATTAAAATGAAATTGTCCTCAAGACATCTTTATGCTCTATGATGATGTATTGCAGTGATGGCAGGAAAAGCACAGATACTGGAGCCAATCCCTTCGGATTCAAATTTATTCCAGTTCCACAATTCACTGTGTGACCTTGAGCAGGTTACTTAATATCTCTGAGCCTCATGACACTCATCTATCTTTTAAAATACCTAGCACAGTGCCTACATAATACACACTCAAACTGAAAGTTCCTTTCTCATGACTTATTTGTTTCTAGACAGAAAAAGCACAGTCCTGAAAGTTGAGTAATTTGTCTAATATTGTATAGTAATTGTAATTGTTATTAATGACTGTTGTTGTCTCCATTATTATATTATTATCATGTCCATTATTATAGCTAACATTCTCTGAGCACTTTTTTCTCTTCCAGACAATATGGTCAGTTACCCATGAACATCAGAAGTATGCAGAAGGCTGAATTATCTGAAATTTCAAAGCCATTTATAATTAGGTTTCAAAAACATAAGCAAGCAACAAAAGAACAAATAGATAAATTAGACGTCATCAAAACAAAAGACTTTCTTGCTTCAAAGGACACAATTAAAGGATGAAAAGAACCCACAGAATGGGAGAAGAGTCTTGCAAACCATGTATCTGATAAGGGACTTGTGTCTGGATTATGTAAAGAGCACTTGAGGCTCAACAATGAAAAGACAGCCCAGTGAAAGATGGGCAAAGGGTCTGAATAAACATGTCTCCACAGAAGATGTACAAATGTCCAGTAAACGCATGAAAAGATGCTTAGAATCATTAGCTATCAGGGAAATGTAAATCAGAACCACAATGAGATACCATTCAGCACCCACTAGGCTACCTAAAATATAAAAAGAAGCCTAGTAAGTATTGGCAAGGATGGGGTGAAAAAAAAAACCAGAACCTTGCATACTGGGAATGGGAATGTAAAATGGAACATCCAATTTGGAAAACAGCCTGACAGTTCCTAAAATGTGAAACACAGAGTTACTATATGACCCAGAAATTCTATCCTAGGCCCACATCCAAGAGACGTGAAAACATGTTTACATAAAAAAGTGTGCATGAATACTTAGAATAGCATTATTCGTAATAACCAAAAGGTCAAAACAACCCAGTATCCACCAGCTGACTAACGAATACATAAATGTGGTATATCCATAGGATAGAATATAATTCAGCCATAAACAGGAATAACAGTAATACACACTCAAACACTTAGATGACAGAACCAACAACAGCCAGGCACAAAGGACCACCTATTATCTGATTCCATGTATGTGAACTATCTAGACTAGGCGGATTCATAAAGAAGGAAAGTAGGTTAGTGGCCGCCTACGGCTGGGGGTTGGAAGGTAATGGGAAGTCACTGCCAATGGGTACAGCAGGTTCCTTTTGAAGAGACTACCATGCCCTGAAATTGACTATGGTGATGGTTGCACAACTCTGTGAGGATTCTACAAGTCACTGAACTGCATGCTTTAAATGACTGAATTGTATGGTGTGTGAATTCCAGCTTAACCAAACTATTATTTTAAAAAGAAGCAAGGGGTTAGTATATGTTGACTTTTTTGGACAAACTGCACTCATAGTCTCAGGACAGTCCGTGGTCCCTGAGCACCCTCCATCCTTCCCCATGCACAACCCACACAGTGATCAGGGAGCTGCCCAGGAGGCTTTGGGCGCCTGCCCAGGGCACCAGCTCAGCCAGCCGCCTGCAGCGCACCGCACACCTGTGCATCGGTGCCATTCTGGCCAGGGATGTCCTTCCACTTATGTCTCCTTCTGGGAAACCCCACACCTGTGCATCGGTGCCATTCTGGCCAGGGATGTCCTTCCGCTTATGTCTCCTTCTGGGAAACCCCACACCTGTGCATCGGTGCCGTTCTGGCCAGGGATGTCCTTCCGCTTATGTCTCCTTCTGGTAAACCCCTGTGTTTTTTGTAGGGCATCGTTTGGGGACCACCTTCTCTGGAGCCTCACCCAGCTCTTCCCACACGGTTGGCCAGCTTGTCTATTTTCTGCTCTCACACCGGTCACACCGCGTCCCCGCTAGATGAAGACCTATTTACCACCCTTCCCCACTGGGCTCCCACTTCCTTTAGGTACAATTTGAAACACATTCAGCGGCGTGTCCACATCACCCGGCCAATGCCCAATAAGCAGTGAACGAGAAAGCCGGGAGGCCACTGAGCGCTGAGCACGTGTCAGACCCAGGAATGCAGTGCGCCCACACGCCGAGGTACTCGGTCCTCCCAAACATCTGCAGGAGTTAAGATTATAAACCACACTTTTCCAATAAAATACCCGAGGCTCGGAGAGCTCGTGTAAACTCTTCAAAGTCACAGAATTAGTACTTCACACAATCTGTATCTACCCTAGGCCATGTCTTCCTTTTTTTTTTCTATCATGTTATGTTAGTCACCACATAGTACATCGTTAGTTTTTGATGTTAGTTTAGTCCATGATTCACTGTTTGCGTGTAACACCCAGAGCTCCATGCAGTACATGCCCTCCTGAATACCCATCACTGGGCTCATCCATCCCTCCAACCCCCTCCCCTCTAAATCTCTCAGTTGGCTTCCCAGAGTCCATAGTCTTTCATGGTTCGTTTCCCCTTCTGATGTCCCCCCCTTCATTTTCCCCTTCCTTCTCCTAATGTCCTCCATGCTATTCCTTATGTTCCACATATGAGAGAAACCATATGATAATTGTCTTTTTCTGTTTGACTTATTTCACTCAGCATAATCTCCTCCAGACCCATCCATGTTGATGCAAAAGTTGGGTATTNTCTTTTTCTGTTTGACTTATTTCACTCAGCATAATCTCCTCCAGACCCATCCATGTTGATGCAAAAGTTGGGTATTCATCCTTTCTGATGGCTGAGTAATATTCCATTGTATATATGGACCCCATCTTCTTTATCCATTCATCTGTTGAAGGACATCTTGGCTCTTTCCACAGTTTGGCGATTGTGGCAATTGCTGCTATGAACATTAGGGTACATATGGCCCTTCTTTTCACTACATCTGTATCTATGGGGTAAATACCCAGTAGTGCAATTTCAGGGTCATAGGGTAGCTCTATTTTTAACTTTTTGAGGAACCTCCACACTGTTTTCCAAAGTGGCTGCACCAGCCTGCATTCCCACCAACAGTGTGAGAGGGTTCCCCTTTCTCCACAACCTCTCCAACATTTGTTGTTTCTTTAGCCCGTATCTTCTCAAAGACTAGCGCTTCTACAAAGAATTCAGCCATCATCTGTGCTCCATTTGTCTAAAAACTTTCTCCTTCTTCTTCTAGCTGTTCCTGTTTTTCCTCAGGGGGTTCGACATGCTGTGGCAGAGGCCTCAGGACTTGTGCTGTTTCTTGGTTTTTTCTTAAGATTGACTTCACCCAGGGGCGCCTGGGTGGCTCAGTCGGTTAAGCATCTGCCTTTGGCTCCAGTCACGATCTCAGGATCTTGGGAAGCGAGCCCCACGTTAGGCTCCCTGCTCAGCTTCTCCCTCTCCTTCTGCCCCTACCCTGTTGTGCTCTTTCTCTCATTCTCTTTCTCTCAAATAAATAAATAAAATCTTTAAAAAAATTGACTTCATCTAGGATGTATGTTAAATGACTCCTTGTTTTCTTAGGCCAAACTCATGGCTTTTCAGGGGAGAACGTCCTGACCTTTTTTTTTTCCTGTCTGGCTGCTAAGTTAGACTTCCATGGGCTTTTGACTGACCATTGCTGTGTGTGTGTGTGTGTGTGTGTGTGTGTGTGTGTGTGTGTTTTGGGGGGGTAGTTTGGGCAAAACTATGCAGTCTGAGCATTCTTGAATCTCAGATGCATACTCTGGGTGAGTTCTCTGGCAGGCGCACTGTAAGTTCAATGTCAGCTTGAAATGTCTGCTGGGAAAGGACTCTCCAGACACTTTGGGAAATGGTTCAGGCAAAGCCAAGATGGTGCTGCAGAGACGCCCGCGCATCTGGTTGCCACGGTAATAGCAGCGGAGCTTCTGACACAGCCGGAAGCCTGGTAAACACCAGTACGCTGTCTCGTTGCCAGTGAAGAAACAAAACCCTCCTGAAATCCATCCCACTCCCTCGGGGTGAACTCTGATACGACCAAGAGGCAGGTCCACATGGTTTTCCCCTTTCCGTCGGAGTGTTTCTCTGGAAACTGCGTAGCCGCTGAGATTCCCTGGGACGATATTGGAATCGGGAAGCTCCACAGACTTCCTTTCTTCCCACCGTGTGCCAGGAGCTCTTGGAACAAAGAAGAGTTGGACCCACACAGTCGCTTATCTGGGACATAATTCTTGCAATCCAGCAGAGATTCCAATTTCCTTTTCAAATGGGTTTAGAAGATCTGAAGCAACCCGAATGATTTACAGTAAATATGATTTTTACGCAGGCCAAAATATACACCGAGACACCTGCCTCACTGACATTCCAAACAGCAGGGCAACTCTCCTCCCTGTTGACTGTCAATACGTGAGGACAAAAACAAAAGGGTGCTTCCCAAGGTCGCCTCAGGTGGGCATAGGTAAGACCTCAGTTTCCAGAGCTTGTGCTCAGAACTCTGGGTTAGTCAAAGAGTCAGAAAGATGGATTTTCATTCTAGAAACTCCGATGGCCTTCCTTCCCAGATACCTAGGGGACCAAATGCAGAAGTAGGCTGAGGCAGGGAGCAGCGAGGGCACCACAGTTAACGAGATGAGACCGTAACTGTTGCTGTCCTGTGGTTTTCTGAGAGAGGAGAGAGAGGGAATCCATAATTCTGATTCCGGCCGATGGGAAGAACATGCAGAAATGGACGGCCTGCTCAGAACCCGGGTTCTGTGTGAGGCTTTCAGACTTCTCGCCATCGCTCAGTGATGAGTTCTGCTCATTATCGGCCACATGGCGCCTGCTTGGCCACACTCCTCTTGCCCCCAGCAAACTCCTTAGCAGGGCCCTGGAGGCTCACTCCCCAGACTCTGAGCTTTTCTTACCTGCAGTGTCTACTTGTCTCCCAGTGACCCCAGAAGGCTGGGTCCCCAGGGGCCAGCCCCCGGCCACAGCCCCCTTCTAGACACCGCCCGCTGCGTGACCCACACTGCACTCCATCGTTTGCGCAGTATTTACTGTTCAGACTTGGACCTGCTGCCATAGAAAGGCTTATTCTCCTACGGGTACTGGGTAGGGATCCTTTCTTTCTTTTTATTTTAATCCTAAGCAATACGGCCATGTTCGGCCCTCAGTAAATGGTCTAGAGCTGATTGGCTGATTTGGGACATCTGTGCCACTACCCGCATTCGCCAATTCTCCACACACAAACATGCCACCTCCCTCTTTCACACACGCTCCCTGCTAAGCAGCCTGTCTTTTTGAGCCAGTGTTGGTGGGCTTGTTCATCCTCTGTGTGCTTTTTTTTTTTAATTGACCATCAAAGACAATTTTATTTGCTCACAAAAACAAACTCAAAGCCCTCTGTAGGAGCTCTGAGTTCAGACCTTTTCCTGCCATGTTTCATGGCCCTATACTTGTAACACTGAGCAACTTGTCCTTCAAAGTAGCACTTCAATCCCCACAACAGCCCTGTGAGGTAGGTATCACCACCCTTCCCCTCCTGATCCAGGTTACAGTTGGGGAAACTGAGGCACAATAGACTCTCAGGTTTTTTTTTTTAAGATTGATTGATTGATTTTAGAAGAGAGGGAAGGTGCAGAGGGAGAGGGAGAGAGAGAATCTTAAACAGACACCACATTGAGTGCAGTGCCCGGCTCAGGGCTCGATCTCACGACCCTGAGATCATGACCTGAGCCAAACCAAGAGTACGACACTTAACGGACTGAGCCACCCAGGCGCCCCTACACTCTAAGCTTTTACAAAGATTCCCTTCTTAAAAATTACAGCCACGAAAACTGTGCTCTCTGAATAGTATAAACAAACATTTTTTCCCCCCCAACAAGGTCAGTTACTTTCAGTTAGGTTTACGGTAAGGGACTCTAAAGTCAGGTTTGGCTTCCTTAAGAAGGAACACATCTGGGTGCTTCTCTGCTGTGCCCTAACTGACTGCCTTGCCCCGTGGAAGGTGCAACAGCAAAGGGAGGCAGGAGCCAGGGAAGGAGAGAATGTGCTTCTATACCTAACTGTCCCCAGGCCAGGCAGCGGCCGGAAGCCCACGGAGGACTCTAGGGGGAAGTCTGTCTGTCGTTTATGGCCGCTTCTTCGCCCACCCTCTGCTCCCGCCCAAGACAGATTCAGAGGGCTCCGTCTTTTGCAGGGAAGAGGAAAACCACCCCACGCTGCCCTTTCGGGCTCCTGTGAAATTACTGCAGGGACCCAGCAGTGTCTCGGGGCCGGCAGAGCGGACCCGGCTGCCGGCTCCCAATTAGCTGCGCCTGCCGGTGACACCGCGGCTGGTGACGCGCAGACCCGGGCAGGAGGCTGAGCAGACTTCCCCGCTGCGGAGCCCGGTCTGATCCTCAGGTGGAGCCCATCCCTCTCCCGTAATGGTACATCTCAGAGCACTTAGCCAGGAGCCCGGCAGGCCGGCTGGTGCCTGAAGAGCTGGTGTGCCGCGCTCCTCTTTGGAAAAGAGGCTGAGAACGCACCCAACTCCAGAGCAGCTGTGACTCTGCCTCTCTGATGTGGGGAACCGGGAGCAGGATCCTGGGAAGGAAGGGGCACGTCGGCCGTCTGCACACACGCAGCGCAGACTTCCCGGTCCCCGCACTGACCCACGGGCAGCCCGGGACAACCTTCACTTCCGAGGGGGCACGGGTGCAGGTGCCAACCCCAGCTCCCCAAAGCTCAACAGGGCACGCAGGCCCTTCCCACGGGGCCCCGCTGGCTTGTGGCTTTGTGCGCCTCACCTTCCCATCTGAACTTGACACTCGGGCCACGTGCGATGCCCTGCGGTTCCGACGCCACCCCTGCTCTTGCAGGACCCTCTGCCCTCCTGCTTGGTGTTCTGCCCGGAGTGCCTCCTCTCTCCTTCTCCGCTGATGAGTGCCCATCCCTCAAGACCAGCTTCAGTTCCATCTCCTCTGAAGAGCCTTCACTGACCCCAAGCCCAGCAGGGCTGGTCCCCTCTCCTCTGTTTCCCTGGAGGAGTTTGTGTCTTGTCACGGTTATAACAGTTACAAGCTGCCCTGTAGCTATTTATTCTCGGACCTGAGCCGCCTCCCCGCCACATTGACTGCAAGCCCCAGAGAGGGCGAGGGTCTCGTTTTATCTTGCGCTTCCTTGTGCCCTCTGCGGTGGTATCTAAGACGTGTATGGAATTAAGCAGATTGGACCAGTATGCTAGGTTACCTTCACTGTTCCGGTTACGAGCTCACTGTGTGAGGGAAGGGTGCTTTCTCTCCCTCTCTCTCTCTCCCTCTCTCTCTCTTTTATATAGAGAGAGCATGAGCACTGGGAGAGGCAGAGGGAGAGGGAGAAGCAGACTTTCTGCTGAGCAGAGAGCCCGATGCGGGACTCGATCCCAGTGATCCTGAGGTCACCACCTGAGCTGAAGGCAGACGCTTAATGACTGAGCCTCCCCGGCGCCCGTGGGTGCCTTCTTTTGACCCCTGAATTGTCTGGATAGATGGATGGGAGTGCCTGTTCTTATTTTGCTCAAAGATATCGTGACAACCGCCCCCCGCCACCGGCTCCGTAAGCTTGCCTGATACCACGTGGATGACTCCTCACTCTCCGGGTAGAACATAGCGTTTCCAGGAGAAGAATCTCAATTACACATCCACGTCAAATTCTGCATTTGCTCTTTTCAAAGCAGATGGAAAGAAGGCATCCAATTAATACTTGATGTGCAAGATAAAACTAGAGAGAGAAGAGTCAGCCCTTTTGACGTTGTGACCCACGTTGGCCACAGACGTGTGGGCTGGTAGGCAGGGGTAGTGGAAGTACGCAAGGTTTTCTATTTGTAATTCTCCTTCCTCTCCAAGGTCCAAGCTACATGTGGCAAGTAGGCGTTTATGTGACAAGTGCATGGGGGAGGGTGCACCAGACCTTCTATGAAAGGTGAAGCGATTCGCCTAACAGCCCCTGGAGTTCCCTGCCACAGGGAAGATGGCCCCGAGGTCTGAGGTCCGGTGCAGAATTCCAGCCTCTTCCACGTCTGAGACGATGCACAGTTTCAGGGTGAGTCTGCTTGCCTTTTGTTTTGTGATGATGATTAGAGATTGCTCTCTAAGCGGTCTGCATAACTATGGGGGGGATGGGTTGACTCTGGATTCTAAGGGAGAGGTAATTACACAGAAGTATCTATGTTGGAAGCACTGCGTTCAGTTGCCAATGCTGAGTGGAGACACAGCCCCTTGCTCTACATTTAGGCGTCAGTTTCCCAAGTGGAATGAAGGAGGCTGGACAATAGGGTTTGCAAGGTCACTTCTAGCCCTAGCCTTTTACTGGGTTTACACCCCAGACCTGCATCTACTCCAATCCAAAATCCGAGTGCCCAGGCTCCAGCGACCCCAGAGCCTTGACATGCTGATGGGGACATTGGCCATTGAATCTCACGTGTCACCTCCTCAGGGAGGCTCCTGACCCCCTTCTCTGCTTAGTTTTCACCACAACACTTACCACCACCTGATACACTGTTTTCCTCCTGTTAAAGGACTAACGGTGGCGAGGACTGGTTGTCTACCCCTGCCCTCGTTCCCAGCACATAGTAGGTTATCAATAAATATTTGTTGAATGAAAAAATGTCACTCTGCTCTGAAAAGACTATTATCTCAGGAGCAAATGATGAGGAAAAAATAGTTTTTTACATCAGTGATACCATTGAGTTACTTACTGAGTTACTCAGTTACTGAGCAAAACCTTCAGAAGTTAAATTGTGCAGTGAACAAGTGTGGTATGGTCATTACTCCCTAAACAGTCTGGAAAAATCTGAAATAGTCCATACAGAGGAGGAAGAGGGTGTAGAGGAAGTTAGTGTGTGATCGGTCTCTTACAAATAACTGAAAAATGAGGCCTTTTCTGCTTTAGTTATTTTCTGGAAGAGTCGGTGGATAAAGCTAATTCAGAGCCTCATGAGCACCCCCAGATCTGTGTCCTGTGACTTCACTCTTCCTGGGGCTAGTGCTGCCTGCCTACACTGTCACCTCAGGTTTGCACGTATGAGAGAAGAATCAGAAAGAAGATGAAAGTTAATTTCTTGGTTCTCCCAAGATCCATGTAATGACTCTGTAAGCACACGGCGTCATTCCTTTAACATTGTCTGCATGATGTGCACCCCGCTGTGGGGACCGAAAAGCTCTGGAAGAGGCAGCCGTGACTTCCCGCCAGCAGCGTGACAGAAAATGTAAGTTTAAACCCCAGGCTTCTCTGCCTCGCCTCCCCTGCCCCAGGCCCTCAGCTCTCAGATGTCCGAGCAGGACCCCAGGGCCATGAGATCTGAGCCCTGAGAGCAAGGGTGATTTACCAGGAGCAGGGTTTCTGTGGAAAATAACTGAGTGTCAACAGTCCCTAAACTTTACTCTGTGGAAAACTGTGAACGGGAGCGCGGGAAGCCCACAAATTCTCATTTAACCAAAGGTGTTGGGTGTGTTTGTCACAATAAAATGAAACAGTCTCAGGAGAGGTGACCGGTCCCCAGGAGTTACAGGGGGAGGTTGGGGGCCGTGGTGAGGTTTTAGGAAGGGTTCACACATTTGGTCAGGGACAACGTCCCGGAAAGTGACCCCGCATCCCACGCAGATCAACACGGAAGACGGGGTCTCCTCAGGCCGCCCCAGGTGGACCGGGGTTCTCCACTGTTCCAGAAGAACCGCCCTGCCCACGTCACAGCAATTTAAATGGGTGATTCTCAAGGGTCTGGGCACTTTGCGTCCGAGGCTTGGTTCACTGGACAAGCTCCGCAAAAGGGGCTGCGTGGGAGTCTCCGGGTTCAGGTCCTGGGCCTTCCCGTCTCTCCTCCTAGTCAGTATTTCAGACTTTGCTCGCGACTGCTGCGTTGCCTCGCCAACCCGTCTGTACAGGATCTGTGTACAGAGGATCTATGACGGAGGGTGCATGTTAACTACAGGATCCTTAAAGGTAGGATTAAAGTCTGATTTTTGTTCATTCATTTATTTATTCATTCACTTATTCACTTATTCAGCAAATGTTAACTAAGTTTCCACCACAGGCCAGAACGTTGTTAAGAGTGGACATCCTTGCGTGAGTGTAACCTTCCTCTGATCCTGACTGGCCAAGATACTCGTTTTCCAGACATGTCTACACACACCCTCCTTTCTTTCTTTTTTTTCACATATGCAAAAAACCTTTATTTTACTTTATTAGTCACTGAATACTTTTCTAAATTCTTTTTCCCTTTTTTTTATTATGGTCAGTTAGTCAGCATATAGTACATCATTAGTTTTTGATGTAGCGTTCAACGATCACGTTAGTTGTGTGTAATACCCAGTGCTCATCACAACATGTGCTCTCCTTAATATCCATCACCCAGCTACCCCAACCCCCCACTCCCTCCCTTCTGTAACCCTCACTTTGTTTCCCAGAGTCCAGAGTCTCTCATGGTGTGTCTCCCTTTCTGATTTCTTCCCATTCAGTTTTCCCTCCCTTCCCCTGTGGTCCTCCGTGCTGTTCCCTATGTTCCACATATGAGTGAAACCATATGAGAATTGTCTTTCTCTGCTTGGGTTATTTCACTTAGCATAATACCCTCCAGTTCCATCCATGTTGATGCAAATGGTAGTTATTCATCCTTTCTGATGGCTGACTAATCTTCCATTGTATATATGGACCGCATCTTTATCCATTCCACCATTGAAGGACATCTTGGCTCCTTCCACAGTTTGGCTATTGTGGCCATTGCTGCTATGAACATTGGGGTGCACGTGCCCCTTCTCTCCACTACATCTGTATCTTTGGGGTAAATACCTACTAGTGCAATTGCTGGGTCGTAGGATACTTCTATTTTTAATGTCTTGAGGAAACTCCATACTGTTTTCCAGAGTGGCTGTACCGCTTGCATTCCCACCAACATCAGAATTGAAACCCCAGAAATGGACCCTCAACTCTCTGGTCAAGTAATCTTCGACAAAGCAAGAAAGAATGTCCAATGGAAAAAAGATAGTCTCTTCAGTAAACGGTGCTAGGACTTTTGGACAGCCACATGCAGACAAAGATAAACTTACACCACACACAAAGATAAACTCAAAATGGATGAAAGACCTCAATGTGAGACAAGAATCATCAAAATTCTAGAGGAGAACACAGGCAGTAACCTCTTTGACATCGGCCACAGCAACTTCTTTCAAGACACGTTTCCAAAGGCAAAGGAAACAAAAGCAAAAATGAACTTTTGGGACTTCCTCAAGATAAAAAGCTTCTGCCCAACAAAGGAAACAGTCAACAAAACTAAGAGGTAACCGGCGGAATGGGGGAAGATATTTGCAAATGACACAGCAGACAAAGGGCTGGTATCCAAGATCTATAAAGAACTTCTCAAATTCAACATCCAAAAAACAAATAATCCAGTCGAAAAATGGGCAGAAGACATGAACAGACACTTCTCCCAAGAAGATATCCAATGGCCAACAGCCACATGAGGAAATGTCCACACCCTCCTTTCAACCACCTTTCCCATCTTTGCTCGTTGCCTAGGCCAGACAGCGATTTGGGCCATGACATGTGCGCAAGGCATAAAACCCACAGATTAGAAATATCTGTTCGATCGTGTCCACAGGGTCTGTCTGGTTTCTCAGACACACACGGGCCCCGTTAGGACAAACTCACAGGAGGAGCGTTTTGTTTTATTTTGTTTTTGTTTTTGTTTTCCTGTTTTTCCCATGCTGGGCACCAGCATCTTGATTCTTAGAGTTACGTGGAAATCCCCTGGGTAAAAACAGACATACTTCCAGAGGTTCTTATTTAAGGATTCAGGGGTGAGGACAGAAGGATCTGTAGTTGCTAAGGGGCTCCAAGCAGTTCTCACTGCGGGATGGGGTGAAGGTGACGGCAGGTTCTGAGGGTGAAGCTGTTTCTTTCTCGGAGGATCCAGGCTAAGCCTCCCCAGCAGCCGAGGCCTTGGCGCTGTGCGCTCCGTCTGGGCCTCTGGCCTTGTAGGCACATCGCGAGGGCCTCTCAGGCCCCTTGAAGCACCACGCCTGCGTCCTCACTTCCGGGGACACGCGTGCTTCTGTGACAGCAGCTCTCTGGGATGAGCCCTCTCTCAGATCTGCCGTGAGCCCGGTTCCGTGCACTGTGGTGACCAGGGAGACACTGGGAGTTGCCTCGGAAATCTACGTGGGGTCCGGGTGGAATCTGGGTCCTGTGCTTCACGGCTTAGGGAGCTCATCGAGCTTTCTGTGTCACCACGACACTCTCCTCCTGTCCTGCCAGCTGATAGCTAAGGGCCATTCCTTCTGGATCATCCCATGTCTCCTTGGTGCGATGGGATCGAAATCCCGTGGGGAACTGCTGGAGCTTATGCGGAATGAAGAAACGGGGAAGAAGCACAGAGCAGGGCTGTTACTGGTGCTCCAGGTCCCGGGACCTTCAGTCTGTAGACATGTGATGTCACATCTTTACCAGCCCAGTGTGCAAGGACCAAACTCCGGAAAGCTCATCTCCAGCTCCTTTTAAATGGTTAGTGTTGGTAGCTGTGTGTGTGCATTGCGTGTAAATGGATGGAAGGGACTAGGTGTGAATGGAGCTGACCGTGAACTTAATGTTGCCCTGTCTTACGGACAGGAGACACCGGCCGTGCCTACCAGCCACAGTGAAGTTGGAGCCTGGGTCGTGAGCCTGGTTGCATCGTGAGGGAGGTTACTTAGGGTAACAGTTACAAGTTCCGTCGGGTCAATCAGATGTCTGGGTCTGAGGGTAGGCTCTGCTTCTTAGAAGCTGCACAATCTTGGGCAGACTACTTAACCTTGATTTTCCCAACTAAAGAACCAACATGAGACACGTGGGGAAAGCACTTGGCTCAGAGAAGTGGATTTAGGCAGCACTCAATGAATCTTATCTCTCTAGGCTGTATTTAGTGTTGGAAGCCAGTGGACTATTGTCCAGAAAAGACATCCTACTTGACTTCTCAAGCAAATTGCTCAGACTCTTCTTGCATGATAGTGTCTTTCCTCTCCGCTCTACCAGTCTCATTTCTACCCATCTCCCCAAGCCCGGCCAGGGCCTCGCCCTTCCTCCCTGAAGCCCCTCTAACCGTAAACATGGTACTTTCACAACCCTGCCCACTGGAAGCACCTGGGTAGCTGTTGGTCAGTCTAGACCCTTCTGCAGAATCCTGCCACAACCAGGCAGCGATCATCCTGAGGGGTTCAGGAAACCCCTGTGATCTGTGGACGGGCGAGGTTTTGATGAGGAAACCCCCATGATCCTCACGATCCATGATAAGGGAAGGGCCAATGTTCAGGGGCCCCCATCACAAGTCATGATAGAACTGGCAGCGTGAGGGACCAGTGCCGGGCACAAGGACAGTGGCAGGACGCCTGCCATCCTCTTTGTCATGATGTGTGATGCTCAGCTGACCGAGGCTCGGTGGCTCTCAGGGTGTCTCCCGCACCTCTCCATGGCCTCGTGCCATGGTGGCATCTCTCCAAACATTGCGGAAGTTTACAGCCCAGAACAATCAGTGCTGTTTGCTAAGATTAAAAAAAAAAACAAAACCAAAAAAAAACCTTCCATCATCACAAAGGCAAGTGTGACCTCTGCTGGAAGATTCTTGAGACTGACCATTATTAGGAAGGAAGGAAGGAAGGAAGGAAGGAAGGAAGGAAGGAAGGAAGGAAGGAAGAAGGGAGGGAGGAGGGAATGGGGGAAGGAAGGGGAGAAGGCAGGGACAGAGGGAAGGAAGAAAGGAAGGTGGGAGGAAGGGAGGCCCTTGACTCCAGCCCAGAGTCCTTTCCATGTGAAACGGCAGGCTGACAAGCCTGTTTGGCTGACCTCTGGCCCCATGGACTGTGTGTCTGCTTTCTTGGCGCCCCTGCCATGCCTACCAGGGGGGAAACCAGCCTTTAGTCTCCCCCAGGAAGCAGAGTTTCTGTAAGCGAATCCTAACCATTCCCTACTGACCATTTAAAAGCCTTTTTTTTTTTTCAAATAAGATTTTGGGGAAAACCATTTTATTACTGTATTGGAGGGTTTGGCATGCAGTTAGGAAACACAGCCTTTATGGGCTGAAAACTATGCTCACTTTTTGAAGTTTCTTGTCACCAAACCTCCTGGGCCAGGGGTGTGGGAAGCAGTTGCTTTCCTTTGAGAAATTCAATCTTCATAAACAGCCCTTCCCACATGTTCCCACATGATAAAGTGGCCCGTTAATAGAAACGCCATGAACATTCCAGAAACCCTCGGCTCTCAGACACACGTCGTTTCCTTGATCACTGACACGGCAGGATTTCTCAGGTGTCTATCAGCCAAGAAGCCGCGGAGGCTTGGACTTGGTTCCGCCTCCTGGTGCAAAGACAATAGCCCCAGGAAGGTGCCCACAAGTATTTTTGGAAAAGAAAACCCTGTGTTCCCCACACAGACCTCGTAGAAGTTCTGGGTCCTCCGCGTCTGGACAGCTGGCCCCTTTGTTTGCAATTCCGTGCGCATCACTGGGGGCTTGTTTTAGAGCCCTCGTCTGACAGGCCAAGTGGACACAGGAAATAGGAGAGCTGTTGCCAGGGACCGTTGAGAGAATCCAGTCTGAATGTGGACGGATGTGCGATTGTGGAAGCTTTTGCAAGCAGAATACCTCCATTCTGGAAGCTGAATGCCACTGGGAGATACTGGATTGCTAAGATCAGGGGACGAAAGGGGGCACTAGGCAGAAGGTTAAAGGCTCCCCAAACTTTCAGGTGAGTATAACCTGGGAAGATTGAAGCCTTATTGCTGGAATAATTTCTCAGATCCCCATGTGGCTCTGGTGTATCTTTCCGTGGCCAGACTCCGGCCCCCGAGGTGAGCAGAGCAGACACGAACAACCAGAAGAGGGCCCCCCAACCCCCGCCTGCGAATGGGTTGGACCCGCACATGCTTACCCTCCGCATCAGATTTAGAAGGCCGTTTGGCCTAGGCAACAGAACAGGGTGAGAGGAACACGGGGCAAGTTGCCTACATCCCGGACTCAGTTTCTTCTTTTCTCAAATGGCGACAATCACAGTATCTACTTTGTAGTGTTCTGTGGGTACTAACGAGATCGTAGTCATTATTTTGATTTTATATTTATTATTTGCCGATCTAGTGCCTGGCACTAAGTAAATGTAAACCATTTTTGTTTTGTTGTCGTTAATCTTTGCGTCTCTTGCAGAGTCTAAGCCACCTTCCTCATTCCCCCAGAAACTCTGAGAGGTTGGACACCGAGCCTCCGTCCTGCTCTGTCTTTGCGGCCCCTACATGTCTATGGATGACAGGCTATAGTAGGTGCTCAATAAAGGTTTATCAACTCAGATATGTTCCTCTGCAGCCACTTCAAACTTTAGAAACAAAAATAAAATGGCCCTTAAAACAGCATAGGGGGAGTGGGGTGACTGGCAGTGGGAGAGGGAGGGAGAGGCAGCAGCAAGGCCCCACCAGTAGAAAGCTGCCAGCTCCGGAGGGGCCCCGTTCTGCCTGCACTCGGGGCTGGCACGATGAGACTATAGATCAGACCCCGTAATTACATTCTGCTTCCTCAGAGTGCAAAATTGATCACCAAAATAGCTTCCTCTATTCCTGGCATGCATCAAAAATGTTTGTTTACAGACAGCCGAGGGGCTACTAATTACCTCCTGACACCTTTCGAAACACTCATTCATTCTCCACGCCAGCCCTGACAGCCGTGAAGTGTGTCCCTGTCACCCAACGTGGCCAAGTAGCGATTTCCCCTGTTGGGGCTGCCAACCTCACTCTCCTTTGAATGACAGAGATCAGGGGGCTCCTCACGCGGCCAGCCCAACCCTCACACAACCTAATCCGTTTTTTGCAGACTCCCTTCAGCTAATGAACACTGTGCTCACTGGGCTGCTGGTTCCAAATAATTGCTGTGTGATTGTATATCACAGTCCTTGGCAGCTCATTATGAGAAGGAGAAAAAAAAAAAAAGAAACAAACCTCAGGATCTGGGTGAGTCCAACATCAGGCAACTCTCATTTTAATTGACGCATTGAGCACTCGTGTTCCGCAAAGTATTTCTCTCCGTTTAAGGTTATAATCCTCCTCTTAGCCAATTTATAACCTTGCCAATTTTGACATCCTGCCCCTCATCTTCAAGTAGTGGATCCAACAAAGAGTAATTCAGGCGGGAAGGGGTCTTTAGAAGTCCCACCTGTTTCCTAACTAATGGATGCACAGGGAGCTCCTGTAGATTCAATGCCAGCCATGAGCCAGGCATTGGCTGGCACCTTGGACGCCATCTTGGATGTCATCTCAGCCTTGTCAACTGAGATCGGTGGGAGTCTAGGTCCTTTGGAAATATGTCCCTCCTCCCTCACCCTTTACTGAAATTGTACAGAGGCGTGCCCTGGGCCAGTGCTGGGAGTCTTGTAGAGTCATGCTGCTCTTATAGATGTTACTTCCACTGAGGGTCATGCAATCTTAACAAATATTTACTGAGCACCTACTATGTGCCCGGCACTGTTTTTAGCCCTAGGCCTCTAGCAGAGAACAAATCAAAGCCTTTACCCTTAGAGTCCTCCTAGTCCAGGCAGGAAACGAGCATAACAGTGCAGATGCTGTGTTGTCACGAGGGAGTCAGTGTTATGAAGCAAATGAAGAGTGTTGGAAAGACCAAAACAACACCTGAGGAGGGAGTGAACACATCAGGAGTATCTGTCAAGGTTCTGGAAAGAACCAGGTGGAGCACTCAAAAAGATTGATTTGAAAGCCATTTAAGGAAGGAAGGAAGGAAGGGGTATGGAGGTGTAGGTGGGCTGAAGGGACCACCAAGGAGGCTGAGGCCCCAGCAACTAGCAGCAGGGGGAAGCCAGAAGCTTCCAGGGCCTGTAGGGGTGGGGTGGGGAATGGGGTCAGCGGGGCCAGAGGAGAGGCTGGTGGTGGAAGACGGAGCCCTGGGACCCAGGGCAAGCACACAGGGGGAGGCCCACTCGCCTTTAAGGGGACAGGCCAAGCTAACAAATTATTAAATAAAACGTGTTCTATCCTCCTGCCATAATAAACTTATCTTCATGAGGACGAAATAGAGAAGTACATGGGAAGTTATAGTTGTATATATCTGAAAGCCAACAAACTACGGGTCCTAGCTGAATTTAGTTATCTGCCTCTGGGTATTCTGTTGATAGGCTAGCAACATTTGGATGAGCGGAAAAATGACTGTTTAATCCATAGTTGTTTTTTTTTATGTACGTAATTCACAAGTGTATTACACTTGTATGGAAATGCCTTCGTTTTGGGAAAACCACAGATTGTATTTTACTTCAAGACTTCTCCATCATTTGTATTCTATTGACAGTGATGCCGAAACAGACCACATTTCTGGAGTTATGATCATCCCTGGTTATGTCTTAAGTTCAATTTCAAGGAAGTTTGCCCTGCTGAGGCAGTAGCGATTGGAATTGGCAGTAAAAATTTAAGCAGTACTTATATTCACAAGTGAATCATAAATTTTACACAACACACTCAACGATTATAATGGGGTCTCATACGGTGAACGATTGTTACAGAAAAAAATAACTCAAAATATGTTACATTTACCATATACATCATTAAGTAATGAAGCAATCAAATGAAGTGATTTTGCTGTCTCATAAGCAATATCTAGATAGGTGTTTTATCAAAATGTTCCATTGTGGACAGATGCATGAAATACCTTTTATGATCTTAGAACGGCACCCCATAAACACTGTGGTTTTGGCAAAACTGAGGCCACGTGTCTCGGTAGCAGACGTGAGGGTGTCCGCTGGGTGAGGCCCGGCAGAGCTGGGTTTGGGACAGGAGGAGAGGCTAGAGTAGGTGCAGGGGCACCGCTCATGACTGGTGCTGTCTTATGCTGGCATGTCCACCACACCCCCCTCGACAGGAAGGGTTTGATAGGAAGTAATCTGTCTTTTCTCGGTCTGAGAGCTTCTTCCACCCAAGACCCTCCAGTTTTCCAGAGCAAAGTCCATCTCCGCTTTGGTGGTGGCCCAGCCTGCAAATCCAGATGGCAGAGGCCAGGGCTGTCTTCCAGTGGGAGAAGATGGAGGTGTGTCCTCTGGGCCAGTTGTCTGCTGTGCAGAAATGCAACATCTAACCCGGGCTCAAAGCATCATTCATTCATTCATTTGTTCATTCATCCAATTACTTAATTCTTTCTCTCACCCCCTGAGCCACATGGCTGGGGCCACAGGGAGGCACAAAACCACGAGGCCCATCGCATAGAACTGAGGTCACACAGCCCCATCGAGCGATTTCCCTCTGCCTGGGCATAGGAGAGCCTGTCCCCGGGCAGGGGGCAGGGTTCTTCTTCTTTTTTAAACTTTATTTATTTTAGAGAGAGAGAGAGCATGAGTGAAAGGGAGAGGGAGAGAGAATCTGAAGCAGACTCTGCACTGAGTGTGCAGCCTGATGTGGGGCTCAATGCGGGGCTCCATCCCAGGACCCCGAGATCATGACCTGAGCCGAAGGCAGAGGCTTTAACCCGCTGAGCCACCCAGGCGTCCCTGGTGACTGGCTTCTAATGAATGGACCTAGTGGTTGTGAATAGGTTAAAAAGACATCAAGAACTTTCTTTTTTTGTTGTTTTTGTTCCAAATTTTTATTTAAATTCTAGTTAGCTAACATACAGTGCAATACTGGTTTCAGGAGTAGAATTCAGTGATTCATCACTTACATACAACACCCAGTGCTCATCACAAGCACCCTCCTTAATACCCATCCCCCATCTAGCCCATTCCCCCGCCCACCTCCCTCCATCAAACCCTCAATTTGTTCTCTATAGTTCAGAGTCTCTTATGGTTTGCTTCCCTCTCTCTCTTCTTTTTTCCCTTCCCATATGTTCATCTGGTTTTTTTCTTACATTCCATATATGGGTGAAATCATCCGATGTTTGTCTTTCTCTGGTTGATTTATTTCACTTAGCATATACTCTCTAGCTCCATCCATGTCACTGCAAATGGCAAGATTTCATTCTTTTTGATGGCTGAGTAATATTCCATTATCTATCTGTCTGTCTGTCTGTCTATCTGTCTATCTACCACATCTTCTTTATCCATTCATCAGTCGATGGACATTTAGGCTCCTTCCATAGTTTGGCTATAGTTGAATAATGCTGCTATAAACAGTAGGCTGCACATAGTCCTTTGAATCTGTATTTTTGTATCCTTTGGGTAAATACCTAGTAGTGTGATAGCTAGATCATAGGGTAATTCTATTTTTAACCTTTTGAGGACTCTCCATACTGTTTCCCAGAGTGGCTGCACCAGTTTGCATTCCCACCAACAGTATAAGAGGGTTCCCCTTCATCCACATCCTCACGAACACCAGCTGTTTCCTGTGTTGTTAATTTTAGCCATTCTGACATGTGTGAGGTGGTATCTCATCATGGTTTTGATTTGCATTTCCCTGAAGATGAGTGACGTTGAGCATCTTTTCGTGTGTCTGTTAGCCATCTGTTTGTCTTTGGGAAAATGTCTCTTCATGGCTTCTGCCCATTTCTTAACTGGATTACTTGGGTTTTGGGCGTTGACTTTGTTAAGTTCTTTATAGATTTTGGATACTCACCCTTTATCATGGATGTCATTTACAAATATCCTCTCTTACTCTACAGGCTGCCTTTTAGTTTTGTTGATCATCTCCTTTGCTGTGCAGAAGCTTTTTATCTTGATGAAATTCCTATGGTGCATTTTTGCTTTTGTTTCCCTTGCCTCTGGAGATGTCTCTAGTAAGATGTCGCTGCGGCCAAGGTCACAGATGTTGCCGCCTGTGTTTTCCTCTAGGATTTTGATGGCTTCCTGTCTCACATTTAGGTCTTCATCCATTTGAATTACTTTTTGTGGACAATGGTGGAAAGTGGTCCGTTTTCATTCTTCTGCATGTTGCTGTCCGGTTTTCCCAGCACCATTTGCTGAAGAGACTCTTTTTTCCATTGGACATTCTTGTCGAAGATTAGTTAACCACATAGTTGTGGGTCCAAAGGACTTTCTTTTTATTCTCTGTTGAGTAAATCTCACCAGGAAGACAGCTGCCATAGTGTGGATATTGTGAGGACACTCAAGCAGCCCTATGGAGAATTTCAGGAGGTGAGGACCCGAGGCTTTGTGCCAACAGCCATGTGAGGGCACCATCTTGGAAACAGTGCCTCCAGGCCACTGTCAATCCGTGAAATCTCTGTCAATCTCCATAAATTTCTGGAAATCTTGACTACAGCCTCGGGAGAGACCCCAGGTTAGAACTATCTAGCAAGCAATGGATAAATTCCTGCCCCACAG
Organism: Ailurus styani; assembly: GCA_002007465.1. NCBI lineage: Eukaryota > Metazoa > Chordata > Mammalia > Carnivora > Ailuridae > Ailurus > Ailurus styani. The sequence continues at coordinate 4,400,464 of LNAC01000001.1, read as the reverse complement.
ACACAATATGAGGTAATAAATATGTATTGAGGTTTAAGTTGCTAAATTTGAGGTCAATAATTGATATGTACCAAGGTAAAAGAAAATTCTGGCCAAAGTTAGCCTAGAACATTCTTCTCAACATGCCTGAAGGAGGTGCTACGCTGGATACTGATATGCCATCTCCTTGAAGTAATTCAGCATTTCCATATTCCCCTAGAAGCCGGACAGAAGGCTGCATGGATGTCTGAGCACTGGTTGAAGTGATTGCCGTATGTTTCATACGTATGAAACATCATACGTGTGCCGTATGCCACATCAAACAGCAATGCACCCACACGCTCAGAGACCAGAACCCTACAGCTCTCCCCCAACACCGGGCCCGCAGGTCCTTGCGCTGTCTTGTTGCCCACACTCTGGAGAACGCATTTGGGAAGAGCCTTGGCAAGAGGCATGACTCACACTGTCCTTCTCTCCTAAAATGTTTTTTGACTGAACCCATATAGTTATGGTCCATATAACTTGCACAAATTAAGTGCCTGCTAGAGATTACCTAATTGTAGTCAAATGTCTTGAAAATGTATTTTAACTCTTTAAATGCTGTAATGTTTACAAAGTGCATACTCCTTTATCAACACAAAATTTTAACCCATTGGTATTTACATAAATATCAATTTTTTTCTAGTTATTTGACTTTGTAATAAATCAATGTCAGGGTTCCTGGGTGGCTCAGTCGGTTGAGTGTCTGACTCTTGATTTTGGCTCAGGTTGTGATCTCAGGGTCATGGGATCAAGCCCCACATCAGGCTCAGCTTTCAGCGTGGAGATGCTTGGGATTCTCTCCCTCCCTCTGCCTCTGACCCTTGCCCCTCCACCCCAGCCTGCTCATGCTTCTCTCCCTCTCTAAAAAACAAAAATAAAATCTTTAAGAATAACTAACTAACTAAATAAATAAAGGCTTATATAATGCATTCTCATTAAAGACTATATTGATTTCTAGGAGCACCATAAAAAAAGATAACAAATTGGATGGCTTAAAACAACAGAAATGTGTTGCCTTGAGCTCTGGCTGCTAGAAGTCTGAAATCAAGGTGTAGGCAGGGCTCTGCTCCCTCTGAAGTCTGTAGGGGAATCCTTCCTTGCCTCTTCCTAGCTTCTGGTGGTTTGCTGGCAAAGGCTGGCCTTTTGGGTCTTGCAGGTGTGTAATGCCAGATTCTGCCTGCATGGTCACATGGTATCCTCCCTGTGTATCTTCACTTCACATGGCCTTCCTAGAAGGACATTGGTCATATTGGGGTAGGGGGTCCTACCCTACTCCAGCAGGATTTCATCATCACTAATCACACCTGTAATAACCGTTTCCAAATAAGGTAACATTCTGAGGTCCTGGGATGGGGACTTCAATATCCTTTCTGCAGGGGACACAGTTCAACCCATGACAAATACTCTTTCTTTTTTTCTTGTTCCTTTTGTTCTTTGTTTTGTTTTGTTTTCTTTCTTTCTTTCTTTCTTTCTTTCTTTCTTTCTTTCTTTCTTTCTTTCTTTCTTTTCTTTTTTCTTTCTTCTTCCTTCCTTCCTTCCTTCCTTCCTTCCTTCCTTCTTTCCTTCCTTTTTTTTTTTAAGTGAGAAAGCTTCGTTGCTTCTGCTTCCTTCAAGTTTGACAATCTTGCTCTGCTGGGAAAATCCCTGGGAGAAGAACAGGCCCCCAGTAAACCATAGTTGAATAAATGCATGGATGGACAACCCAGCTCCATCAGAGCCCACGTGCACTGAATAAGTCTTTGGGCTGCTCCAGGTCTTGGCTCGTGACAAACAAGATGGGCACACTAATTTCCTTTTGCAAGATAAAGCCAGGGAGCAGCGTGTGTTCAGGATGGAGATCAGGAGTCAGCTCTCGTCTGCACTTCCTGGTGGAGAGAACTTTAGGAAATCATTCAACAGTTTATAAGATGTCTACTATGCGCAGGCGACTATCACCAAAAGAATCGATCAAACAGGAAAACTCATGTGACGTCTTCCCACATGCAGATACAGTCTAAGGGGGACAGCCCCCCATCACAGAATCCCACTCCACAAAAATTGCACCAGCCAAGTGCCTTGAAGGACAAAAACTTGGTGCTCTGGGCGCCTCCACGTGGGCATCTGCCCTCTTTGGGGTGCACAGAGGTCTGAGGCTGAGTACAGTTAGCATGATGCTATGGTGTATGAGGGACTGGATTTTTCCCCTCCCCATCAAATCCAAATCTGTGTGTTCAAGTCCTAACCCTCACTTTCCTGAGAATGTGACTGTATTTTGATTTCAGGTCTTTAATGAGGTAATTAAGTTAAAATGAGGTCATTGGGATGGACTTGAGCCCATCATGGCTTGTGTCTTTAAAGAAGAGGAGATCAGGACGCAGACACACACAGGGGTGACCATGTGAAGACACAGGGAGAAGGCAGCCATCTATACGCTGAGAGAGGCCTCAGAAAAAGCCAATCCTACCGATAAAATACTCTTGGACGTCTAACCTTCAGAACGTTGGAGAGAAAAATTTTTGTTGTTTAAGCTGCCCAGTCACTGATACTTTGTTGTGGCTGCCCAAGGAAACTGATACACACAAGGAAGCAGGAAAAGAAGAGCTTCTTGGTCATTACACAGCATGTGCTAAGGCCCTGGGGTAGAGGACAGAGGGAGGATGCAGGGATCCAAAGAGCGCCGTAACGGGGCACAAAGAGAAAGGAAGGCTACCGCACAAGTTGGCAGGGAGAAGTGGTGGGTCCAACTCCGGGGCCCGAGGGCATTAGTAAAGAAGCTTCTCCTAAGAAGTGTAAGAGTGTCCAGTGTTGTGAGGGAAGAAGACAGGCAGGATCAGCTTGCATGCTGGAGGTCTGTCTCCCTGTGGCTGCTATATGGAGAAGAGACAAGAGAGGACAAGGTGGGAGAGGGGTCAGGGAACTGGTGGGGCCAGATTGGGGGGTGAGGATGACAGGGAGGGGTAGGAAGTCAATTCTGGTTTCCACGTGTGCGATGAGGGAAGTGGCATGCCTAGTACTTTCTCCAAGGCAACTTCCTGTACAAACAGCCCATGTGTGATTCACTTGCTTGTTTGAACCCATTAGAGAAGGGAATGGGGTCTTTTTTGGTTTTGCAATGTATAGTGTGGCTACAAATGAATGTAAATGTTGATATTAGCATAATTGAGATAATCTTAGAAGCTTACACAAGTGTCTTGGTTTCTGTTGTTGTTGTTGTCGACGTTGTTGTTTTTACAAATGCTTTGGGTTTTAAGCGTGACAACTACTGAGCTCACCAAACGAGCCAAGGAAGTGCTGGGTTTGGATGAATCTGGCTCATGGGAAATCCTGCTCTGTGTCAGCTGGCACTTCCTTCTTATTTGGGGCAGCAGGAAGACTGGATGTTCCATTCCCTAAATGAAGATGATCATGGTTTCCACATTTCACACAATAAAATTGCATCTATTAAAAATATTCACATCAGAACTTGTTGACTAAGTCCATCTTGGCCAGACAACTGGCTGATTCAGTTAAGAAAGACGGAAATGAACTTTCTTAGAGGCAATATGGCAGGCCCGTGTTACCAAACTGTATTCCAGAGAACAGTGATGTCTTACAAATAATACCATTAATAACAACAATTCGCCACATGTTTACTTTGGGTTGAATATACGTTTGGGGTTTGCAAGCATTACTTCTGTACATGGGCAGTTTTTCTTTGGAAAGAGTGTTGTAGAACATTTTCGGTTTTCTCTTGGCAAGTTCTTAATGCAGTTTTTGGGAAGAAAATATATTTCATTTTTGTTTAACTTGCTGTTGTCCTAAAGAACACAGTTTGGGGGAAAAATGATGTTGGATCCAAACACTTGGCAGCTTCATCAAAGGTTTTGCTTTGTATCAAGTTGTATAGGCTTTAATAAAATGGATGGTACATCTAAAGAGCAAAGGGAAATTAAATTGTGGGCAGAGAACTTTGGAGATGGCCCAAGCAAGTTTTCCTTGTCCAAAAGCAGAAACCAAGAGGTGAAGTGGCCCATTCTAGGCTCCTTGGCAGCAGGTTACAATGAGGCTGAGATGGACCCCCTCCCCCATCTCCCAGTGTACAACCCAGGGCTCTCAACTGTCCCCCACAGTGAAATTTGAGGCTTCCCTAAGAGTCAGCTGAGCCCAGGCACCTGGTAGGGGTGCACATGAAATGCAGGATGCCTGGTTAAATTTGAATTTTTGATAAATAACAAAGGATTGTTAGTCTAAGTAGGTCTTACTTATTGTTTATCTAAAATACAAATTTAATTTTGTCTCCTCTACCTTTTTTTTTTTTTTTCTCAATTGGACAACTTTGCTGCCCAAGCTTTGGGCTGGCCAAGGCCTCCAGAGGCAAAGACCTCTCATTTGAGCTGCTTAGGATGTCACATTTCCACTGTCCTCTGTCCCCTGACCAAGGCACTATAGGCCTTAGATGAGACCCAGACATCCTCCCCCAGGGAGCAGGGATAAGGAGAAAATCTTCACGATTTATAGATTTACAGCATCTGTACTCACGCGTACTCCCGCTGGTAGTCAGACCAGTAATTCTCCCTTTCAATAGCCACTTGCATTCCTCAGCAACTCCAAAGCTCCTCTGCAGGACCCTCCCCCAGGGAGCACAGGGAGACCTGTCTCTACCCACCATGCTCAGAGCCCCTGCCAAGCTCATCCTGGCAGGGACAGGTGGCCGATCTCGCCAACGGTTGTGGCTCTGAGTTACCTTCCAGGCAGTGGGTGGAGGCCTGGCCTCCCTGTGGGAGGGCTCCTTAGAGAGAGGCCAGTGCTATCTGTCTCCCCACCTCCACAAGGGGCCCAGCACCTGGCGGCAGCAGAGCTGATGGTCTACCCACCTCCCCTAAGCTCCTGACTCCTGTGCCCCTGCACCCTGGTGCCCGGCACAGTGCTTGGTAGACAAGTAGTCTGGGATTTGCAGCTCGGCGCTAGACGGATCAATGAGGAAAGTCTTTGGAGATACATCTGGGCCTTCTCTCCACCTTCCCTCACCCCCGGCCCCATCTGCACACTGCGAAGTTCCGTCTTCAAGGCCAGGACGGGTGGCTCTCTCCCTCTGTTCTGGGGTCTGGTCCTCAGAGAGGCCCCAGGGAGGGGAGGCTAAGGGAAGCGCTCAGCGTGCCCTCCCTCACCTGTGGAGGACGCCAATTCTGGCTTCGCGGAGGCCAAAGGGAGACAGAACAGGCCGCCTGCCATGGCCCACACACGGGCAAGCGTGACCCTGACTGAATCCCAGGCTCAGGTTCCCTGTTGAGCGCTGACCTTTTGCATCTTTATAATCCGTAGTAACAGCCCTCAGGAGCCCGAGCACAAGGGCTCTCGGTGCCGGGAGCCTGAGGAATGGCAGCCCGGAGCCTCCCTTGTCGCGTCTGCAGAAGGGCCAGCTGGCAGGAGCCGTGCCCTGAGGCCAACTGTCCCTCATCCACCAGGCAAGCGGTGCCACGGGCTAGGGCTGTGGGAGACTGGCCCGGCGGGTGACGGAGGCTGGGGACCCAGGTGCAGGGGCCTGGGAGCGCGTTCGTGGGGCCCACAGGGCCCCTTGAGCTCGTGCGTCTTCCGAAGTCGGTGCTCCCGTCACCATTGTCCCAGAGACTCCCGGGCCAGGCGGGGGCCCGAGCGGGGGACCGAGAGAGGGCGGAAGGCAGAACCCTGAAGGCGAAGTGAGCAGCGCTTCCTCAAGACGGATCTGAGTAACCTTTCTCAGGACGCCAGCTGTCCCCTGTTCTGTAAGGTAAACAGGAAAAGAGAAACAGGCCTGAGAACCACTGTCCCTCAGACAAGTGCCGACGGCTTGGAATGGACCCCGTGGGGCCTCTGGGGTACGCGTGCCGCCGTGTGCCTCCCCATCACCAGCGACACACGCGCACACAGGTCTCTGCACGGGGGCCTCCGTCGGGGAGGGTGTGCCCCTCAGGGACGTGCGGCAGTACTGGGCACGTCTTTGGTCGTCATGACTGAGGTGGCGAGGGGACGCTCCCGGCATCCGCGGACTGTCAGTGCCGGGATGCAGGACACCAGCCTGCGACGCGGGACAGTCAGCCCCGCCGAGGGTCATCCGCAGACCCCGAATGTCAGCTGTGCACAGGGTCAGAAATTCTGCTCTAAACGGATGAAGCCGCCCAAGCCCTCGGAAAAGACTGGAATCTTCGAGCCCCGTGCCGGCTCCGCCCTCCGTCCACCTGCCGTGGGGTCCGCGGTGGAGACACGCACGGAAGGCGCCCTCCGAGTCTCCGCTCCGCGGCCGGTCGAGTCCTGCAGGGACACACACGAGCCCTCGGCGACACGGGCGGTGACAGCAGAGGCGCCTTCCGAAGGCCGAGAAGCTGCCGCTCCCCGAGGTGACCAGAACCACGCCTGCGGGACGCGGGTGTGGGGACCCCGTGGGCCCTCACGCCGACGGGACGGGACCTGGAGTCCGCTCTCTCCTCAGGGTCCCAGGCCTAGTCTTTGGTCTGAAGCACCCAAACGTGAAGAGACAGACCATAGTGTAGGACATTGGAAATGTCCCTTGACAGACGGCAAAAACGTGTCTTTTCCATCATTTCGGCGACTTTTTCACCGCCATTGTGCTCTGTGCTCCTGGGGACCCTCCCGGGGTCCCCCGGCTTTTAGTGCCAGGGAAGGACAGCAGGAGTTGGGCGCGAAGGGAACGAGTCTGCCTCCTCAGCCGAGGCCCGGGCCTCCGCTCGCCCGTCCGAGAGCCCGGAGATGAAGCAGCTCACAGCCGCCTTCCCCGACGCGGGACACGTATTTTACTGATCCTCCGAGGGCACTTAGTGTGGAAAAGTCTGAAAGAGCACGTCGGGTCCTCCTCATCCGGGCAGGCTGGCGGCGCGGGTTGGGACGGGGACGGGAGCCCTTGACCTGCCGTGGTCTGGGGGCGACTGGTTTCCGACGAAGGAGGTTCACCCCACACTTTCTCGTTCGCCTACTGCTCCTTTGCTGACAAGCCTGTCAAATCCTCCAGCCAGCAGTCGGGAAGGCCGAGGAGGTTGTCCTACCGGCATTTCACAGCCCGTAGGTAGTGGACACCTGCCTGCGGTCGTCCTTCCAGGGAAGGAAACGTCTCCTTCTCTGGATCTTTCTCTTGGGGCTCAGGCCCCACCACGGGGGCGTCTGAGGAGGAGGGTTTTGTGCCCTCTGCGGTGACAAGAGTCGTGGCAGCCATCGGAGCGGGCCGAGCGGGGCGGCTGGGACCCGGACAGGGGCGGAAGGCCTTCCGCTGGGTGGAGAAGTGCACTCCCGTCCCCGAGCTGGGCCCTCCGTGAGGCAGTCGTCCGATCTCCGCTGAGGAAAAGCGAGGACTCGAGGAACCCTCCCGGGTTGTCAAAAGTTGACACTTAGGGAATAAAACCGGCCACCCTGTTACCCAGCGGGCGAGTCTGCGTCAGCTCACCGCCTTCCAGGGACGCAGCCCGCCCCCCGCAGCCCTGCCCTTGGGGCAGCCTGTGAGCTTTGGCTCTCGTTTTAGAACGGCCCCCGTTCCACGGGTCCTCAGCCCCCAAGCACTGCCGCCAGTTTCGTCATGCTAACGACCTGGTCTTGTCCTGGAAAAAGGATGTCCCCGTGAAGAGTCCTATTAACATCACAGCGCAGCAAAATGATCTTTCCTGGGAGAGCATGGAATTGTGTTTGCTTCGTAGACCTTTCTCGTAGGCTACGTGGACTATGATATTCTTAAACATAAATTAAACTGTTTTAAAAACGTCCCTCGTCTCTCAATTTGTAACAGGAACGGCCGTTTCTTTCCTGAAGATGAAAACAAGGCGTGGCATGAAATGATTGGAACAGGAGGGCTTATTTTCATTTCACTGTGTCAGCCATCCTGATCCTCAGACCAACGTATGTCTTGTCAGCAGGAGAGTGGACGCTGGGGAATTATGTGAGGGGTCACCATCAGACGTTTTTGGGGGGGTGCTTCTAAAAACCACTTGCGGGAGGGGGGAAGGGGCAGGATGAGCTGGGACCCCGGCTGAGCGGCTCTCCGGCGTTTGTGGAAGACACATGAGGATCCATGGGGGGGGCAGCTTCTCCTGTCGGGCTGCTGTCGGGCTGCTGTCGGGCTGCTGTCGGGCTGATGGCACCATCCGGCCTTTCACCAGGCGGCCAGGGAACCAAACAGCAGAGGTCGATGCGGCCGTCGGAGGGGCTCCCTGGCTCTTCCTCCCGAGGCCGTCTGTCTGCCAGCTGCAGCTGTTGGTCAGCGCTCGGGGGCCGTTCCCAGAGCTGAAGCAGGGTTTGCTTTCTAACCTTATTGTATAAATAAAACTTCATTCCCTGCAGGACTAGCTGGAGCCGAGTTCCATAAGCCTTCTAGGAGTTGAGAACGGATGGGCGCCTGGGTGGCTCAGTGGGCTTCCTCCTCTCTCTCTGCCTGCCTCTCTGCCTATTTGTGATCTCTCTCTCTCTCTCTCTCTCTCTGTCAAATAAATAAATAAATCTTTAAAAACAGAGTCGAGAAGGGCCCCTGTGGGCCGATGGGTCACGGTTGGTTTTCTTAGGCTGAGGCTACCCTGGTGCCACGTCGGTGTCTAAACAATGAGGGAGCCGGGGCTGCAGCACCCGGGGCTGCAGCACCAGGCTTCCTCCCCTCAGCAAAGCCAACGGGGGAAGGCAGGTGAGCTGTTCCAGAGCATAAAGCCCGGGAGGAGTGCTGGAGCCAGGCGATCTCGGTTGGGCCGCGTGTGCCGCTGGCCCGGGGGGGAGCTCTGTCCCGGGAGCAGAGGGGGAAGTGGTCCCACAGGCGCACCCGCGAACCGCTGGAAAGGATGTCCGGACTGCACACCCAGGGCTGCGACTCACGCCTCTGAGAGCGGATCAGCCTCCGTCAGAGTTCTCCGTACGGGGGGTGCTCTGCCCCCGGGCCCGCAGTTCGAACGCTCCGGAGCCCAGAGCCCGGGAGCCCGTCTGGGGAGGAGTGACGCTCTGTCGAGGGCAGCTCCTGCTCTGGGGACATCTGAGCGAAACGCTTGGCTCAGGGCATTCCCTGCAAGTGAACACTTTTCTTGGAAGGTGTCCTGGGAGTTCGTTCCCTGTCAGTGGCCATGGGCTAGACGGGCTCCCGGGCTCAGCTGGGAAATGTCCTCAGGAAGGCAGGGGTGGTGGCGCTGATGGTTGCCAGGGCTGTGAGAAGGAGGGAGGGGTACGACCTGCCCTTGGGGTTTGGAGTGGCTCCTTGGGTCTCTGCGGCAGAGTCGGCGGTGAGAATCCTCCGTCTGAAGCTCCGGAGAGGTGAGGGGCATCTCCTTTGAAAGCGTGAAACGTCTTCCCAGGTCCAGGATGCCGGCGATGGCTGGACGTCTACAGGCAGACAGGTCCTCATCCCTGGTTGAGCTTCAGAAATCGGTGCCCGAGAAGTGCAGGCGTGCTGCATTGCCCACACGGGGCATCCTCGGGGTAAGACCAGCCACGCGCAGCGTTCCCACCTCCAAGCCCAGCTGGCCTGGGCGACCACACCCACAGAGCCAGAGACACGCCTACGAAGTGGCAGGGGGCGCCCTGTGTCAGCACCGTTGCCCCCAACAAGGGCTCCGCTGACAACGTCCCCAGGGGCCCTGACAAGGAGCTGCCCCGCCGGGCGCTAGCAGAGTTTGGAACCGGCTGGGGCTGACCTGGCTCAACCTTGGGAAGCCTTGGCTGAGCGCACTTGGCCTCGTGTCCCGCAGTCTCACTTGTGGACAGACGTCCCGAAGTAGGACACACTGCCCTGTGTGAGGTGGGGGGACCCCTCAGGGGACGGACGTGAGAGGGGGTGTGACCCCATCGGGAGGCGCCCAGCAGAGACATCCCCGAGACACAGAAAACTCTCCCCATGGCCTCTCTGTTCCCTGATGAAGGAGAGGGTGTCCCTCCCACCTGGTGGAGGTGGGAGAGGGCTACCTGGGGGCCCCCCCGAGCCTGGAGACCGACGAGAGGGAGCCCCCGCCCTGAGTGCATCCTGCCAGCCTTCTGCCAGCTTAAGAGGCTGTCCGCTTTCTCCCTCCCCACCTTCCCCAGTGGTACCACCTCCAGGGTCATTACTGACCAGTCGGCTGGTGCTCATGCCCACGGTCTCATAATTGCTCAGGGACTAAACCACGTCTTCATCATCTTCTGGAAAACAGGACAGTCTGTGCCACGTTCCTTTGTCCACGACCAAGGCTCAGCACTAACCCTGGCTGGGGCTCTGAGGTGCAGGTCAGAGCCTGGAATTGAGTCGAGTCCCCGTTGGGGGTGGTTTTCAGGCCCCCAAGTCCCCCTTGGGAAAGGACAAAGCCCCATGTGCCTCTCACCTCTCCTGGGGCCTTTTGATCCCTGTTACCTTTTGCTTAAAGGAAGGGGCAGCAGAGGAAGAGATTAGGGGGTATTCGGGTCCCTGCGGGGTTTCTGTTGACAGGTAAACAAGGAGAGATCTCTATCAAGGCCTGTCATTCATCCACTGGGCACTCGGTTCACCAGGTATTGAAACTGATCTGGGGAGATTTTCGGGCTTTATCTTCCCGGGTCAGTCGTGGGAGGAGAGGAGGCGCCCAGCACGGGGAAGTTCCTGGGGGAGGCGGTGGGGGCTGCAGGGTGTCCCCCACTCTCTGTCCCACGTAGGGCTACAGTGTCCTGGGGCTGCTTCCCGGTAGCTTCACCCCAGAACCAGGCGTAGGGTCCTCCTGGGGGAGGAGGTCCGGTGATTTCTGGGCTCAGCCCTCAGCCTGACCCCCTCTCATGCTCCGTGCTTTTCCTGGCATATCTGGTCCCTCCCGAGTCTCCCTCTGCTGCCTGTTCCCAGATGCGTGACTCCCAAAGCCTCAGCCAGACCCTTCTCAGGCTCTTGGCTGGTGTAGCCAACTGGCTCCTGGATAGAGTCCCTCCCATGTCCCAAATGCCCCTAAACGCTGCGTGTCCTAAAGTGAGCTCTCCCCACTGGCCCAGACCTGCTCCTCCTTGGGCAACCCCTTCTAAGTGAAAGGCCCAGCACCCACCACCCCCTCCCTACCCCCAGAACCCAGGACGGGGGCCTGTCCTGCCTCTCCCCTCCAATCCACTCCAGGACCCATCAATTCCATATTCCTGCCTTTGCTGTCTCCCCTCCCCCTCGACATGGTTCTGTGGCTCCACCATCCCCCACTGTCCCGAGCACACGGCTGCCACGGCCCCAGCGGCTTGCTGTGTTCACTCTGCCCACCCCGATCCCCACGGAACGGTGGCCAGAGTGTCTGGGCAGAAACCCAGATGGCCCGTTGTAAGGAGCCGCCCTCACGGTCACCCCTCCCAGGCCGTGAATGCAGGAATCTGCCTTCATTCCTAGAGTTCTCCTGAAGAGAAAGACAATCTTATTTAGAGACTGATCATCTCCAAGAACAGCATATTTATGGAAAATCCCTATTGAGAAAGAATGTAAACGGACTGTGAGGAATAATTTTTCAAGAAGAAAGAGACGTTTCTCCTGCAGGCAGGCCAGTGTTTCTGGACTGACCCCGCCACAGGCCAAGGGCCCGAGCCCATTAGGTGAAACCGAGCCCAGCAGCCCCAGTAATCCCATCAAAGGGGAAGCGGGTGGAAGGGCCCGAGGGAGCGCCCCCCACCCCGCCAGGCCCAGGAAGGAAGCTGGCTCCAAATGCAAACAGGTTTCCAGGCTCGGAAGGGTTAACCCTGCCTGCCGTCCGCCCTCCACCGCAGGCCGAGTTCCTGGCCCACAGTGGCTCTCATCTGCTCCGCTCCGGGGACACGGGGACACGGGCCTTCGACCGTGTTCCGTTCAGGAAAACCCCAGCTTCGTGAGATGCTTCCTGATTCCGTTCTTTGCAAAACAAGGAATTAATTATCGAACAAGGAGCCGCGTGGCCTTCACTGGGTCAGCCCTCAAGCGGGGCCAGGACACAGATAGCTCCCCGTCCCCCGCCCAGAGCCGGTGATGGTCAACACCAAGTGACAACTCCTTCTGAAGATAAACCAGAAAACCCGTCCTGTTGGCTGGTGGTGATTCTTCTTCTTTGAAGCCCAATAAAGTAATTAGCTTTTACATCTCAATTTCCACCGCCAGAGAGCTTGTTACTTGAAGCAAGGTGCGGCGTGGCGGGGCGCCCCACAGGGGCGTGGTGGGTGAGACCCACGAGGCAGGGGCAGCCCTAGGCCGGGGTGTCCGTGCGCGCTGGCTCTCTGGGCTTTGTTGCTGGGGGAGGCCGGGTTCCAGCTGCGGAGAAAGGGGTTTTTATAAACGTCCTTCTCCGAGACGGACGAAGCGAACATTCAAAAAAAGCATCGCGCCAAGCACACTCCGATGTGTGCCCTGTGAGCCCTGACTGCTGGTTTGGGGGCCCCACCTGTCCCTTTCTGTCCACAGGGCATCGCGGACGTGCCAGGCAGGGGACACACTGGGCTGGGCTGGCTGGTGGGGGTGCGGGCGGTAAGTCCCCGACGGCCAGAGCACTGGGAGGCCGTGCGGTGGGCGGGCCTGCCCGCGAGGAGGCAGCCCACGGAGAGACAAGGGGCCAGCCCCAGGCTCCAGGGAGCCCCCAGGAGCCCCCAGGAAGATGGAGGGAGGGGCAGGCAGGACGGGAACCTGGTCTTGGACAGTGTGAAGTGTTGGGGACTCCCTGGGGGGCTGGAGCCCAACCGGAAGAAGCAGGGGCGGGGGCTGTGGGAGGCAGGGATGAGGAGGCTGTGGGCAGAGCAGGGTGAAGGCAGGACAGCAGCGGGTGCCACACAGGGGGTCGGGGAAGAGGGGAGGGCCCGAGGCTCTTGCCTCGGAAGCTGGTTTGTGGGGACAGAGGTGATCCTGGTAGGAGAGGAGGCAGGTCCGACAGGCTGGGGTCTGTCGGGGTGCGGAGCGTGGCTCACCTTTCCAAGACTTCTCTGACCGGACCTTCCGAAGATCGTTTCCTAACTCCCACTTCGAGCTGGGGGGTTTTCTGGGGAAGGAGGGGGACCAGCTTCTGCTTTGGCGGGGACGTCCAAGAAGGTGCGAAGGAGGGACCACGCTGTGGCCAGCGGGAGAGGCCACAGAGGAAGGCACGGGGGGAGGCAGGCAGGACCCGGAGGCATGGGTCCCCAAACAGGAAATGGATGGAGACACGCCAGGCCACGGGGGAAGAGCTGCCCAAGGGAGGGGAGGAGGCCCAAGAGGAGCTGTGCCCCCTGCCTGAGGTGGGACCCATCCAAGGGGAGGTCGGCCAGGTGCGAAGGGGAGGGGGCCCGGAGGGAAGAGCCCAGTGCCTTGATGCTCACTCTTGACCCGACGTCAGGACCACTTGCCCAAAGTGGGCCTGAATACCATCCTCTCGCCACTTATCAGCACTCCGGCTGCTTTGGGGCAGCTGCGAGGAGTATGTCCCTGCTCAGTCATCCCCTGGGTTCAGGGGAAGCAAATAATTTCACTGACGCATCCACTTAGTCCACTTAGTCGGTGCTAAGTGTCCTGAGAAGGATCCAGTGCTGGGACCCCCAGCCTGTCCTGGGGGTGGGAGGGGTCGGATGCCAGTGCCCACGAGATGCAAAGAAAATGCGGAGGGTGGCAGCAGAGGGCGCTCTGGAGGACTGCACGAAGGAGGGGGCCTGATCTCAGGGCCTGGGACAGCACCAGGTGGGAGAATTACGAAGCTTAGCTGGTCACGGGTCAGTGGGTGAGGTTGCGTGGAGGGGCGTTTCCAACGCTCGGCATCTACAAGGATGTAATAGGCGTGGAACTTAAAAGGATTTCAGCAAAAATCAGTGTGGTGGCACTCGTTCATGATGATGGGGACTCTTAGTGGCTGGGTGACCTTCTGGATCCTGGAGGAGTGAGGTTCATCTGGCTGCTCAGGACTTGCATTTCCTCCTGGCTACGTCCCCCCAGCGATCTCGTCCCACTGCAGGGGACTGTGTTCTCAGGCTGGGGGGTGGGGCGAGGAGAGGAGGACCCACCCCTGGGCCCCCCAGCCTTCAGCCCCGAGGCCTGTGGTCCAGCAGCGAGATGCACCCACTCAGGTGGAGAGGAAGAGCCGAGATCCGGGGCCTCTCTTGGGTTATAGTTCGCAACACTGGGCTGTCTCTGTCAGTGACCCACAGCTTCCCCGGACGAGGGGTCCAAGGGAGACCCAGGGAGCAGGAGAAGCAAACTCGCCCGTAGGTGTGACAGGTGTAGTCCCAGTGCACTGAGAATCCCTGAGCCCCACTGTCCCTCTTGGCCCACACCCCTTCACCCCGAGCCTGCTCAGTCCTGTAGGGGAGAGGCCCTCTGCTTGGGGAAACCAACACCCTTACTGGCAAAGGTGGCTTGAAAATGAACAAAATCCCACTTAAAAAAAAGTAGCGTGCCCCAACATGCTAAGTCAACATTTACCCATGCCCGCTTCATGGTATAAGTAACTGTTGCACACACAGCCTCCCGCAAAGAACCCGAATGTCAATCAGCTGGAGAAAGGGTCAGTTTAGCTGAATGGGCAGATTTTTGTTGCTTGACTTCCTGGCACCTCGAGTGTGCCAAGGGGCACCAGGATGGCAGGAGGGAAGGGGAAGGCCGAGCTCTATTCGAAGGAGCAGCTCTGAGGACAGGGGCGTCTCCAGAAACACAATGGGGGCAGGGGACACCCAAGTACAGGCAGGTGGCCTTCTGCTCCCCCATACATCTCAGAGACGAGAATCACCTCTCCACGGTTCGGACCCCCGCTCGGAGGCCCGTGAGTCCTGCTGAGAGCTGAGGACCAGGCCACAAACTTCTCGGAGCCTCCTGGACGCTGCGTGGTCCGCGGGGCGTGGCCGGGGCTCCAGCCACACGCGCGGGCTTATGCTGCCCTCTAGTGGTGGCGCCTTGATAGGGCCGCGCTGATGCTGATGTGGCATCTGGCCCCGTGTCTGAGATGCCCCGTGGAGGAAGCACTTCCGTGCCTCCGACGACGTCCACAGAGACTGTCACCTGCTTGCGCTCCGAATATCAAAGGTACGTATGATGCCTAACTCTGTATAAAGCGGAACTGCAAGAACTAAAACAGGTAATTTTTAAAAAACTTCTAATTTAGATTCTAGTTCACATGCAGGGTTATGTTAGCTTCGTGCACCATAGTGATTCAACAATTCTGTATATGGCTCAGTGCTCACCATGGCAAGTGCGCTCCTTCATCCCCATCACCCATTTCCTCGTCCCTCCCCACCCACCTCCCCTCCTGTGACCACCAGTGTGTTCTGCAGCATTAAGAGTCTGTTCCTCGGTTTGCCCCCCCCCCTCTCTCTCTCTCTCTCCCTACCTTCCCCTTTGCTCATTTCTTTTTGTTTCTTAAACGTCACGTATGAATGAAATCATATGGTGTCGGACTTCATTCACTTAGCGTGATACACTCCAGTTCCATCCGTATTGTTGAAAATGGCAAGATTTCATGTTTCTTTTTATTTTTGGCAAGATTTCATTAAAATTTTTTTTATTATTGACGTAGAGTTGGCCTACAATGTTATATTAGTTTCCGGTGTGCAACATAACGACCTGGCACTTGTATTTATAGAACATACTGCAAGGAGACGTGCAATTTCCAAATCGCCCACAAGGAGGCGGTGCAGCTCGTGTTGAGAAGGGCTCCTCTGAGAAGTAAGGGTTTTTGGTCATAGGCTGTCTGACTAGCTGTTCACCCTGCGGGGTGCTCCGCAGCAGCTAGACACCCCGCGTAACGCCCGGGCATGGCTGCGTTCCAGGGAAGCTTTGTTTACAAAAGCAGGTAGTCTGGCTGGATTTGGGCACAGAACGCTGTTTGCTGAGCCCTGCTCTAGGGCAGCCCTGCTGGTTCACAGGTAAGCAAACTGGGCTGGGAGAGTGCCGGGGGTGGCAGACAGTGGTCCAGATTAGGACAGGAGACCCTGATTGAGTAAGAGCAAAGCCAGGTTCCCTGACCCACCTGCCCTGCTGGCTCCTTGCTGATCCGCAGGCTGTCACTCCTCAGCTGTGTGTGGGGAGGGGGGATGGGGTAGG
>LNAC01000001.1:4344338-4384435 GCA_002007465.1 Ailurus styani | reverse complement strand
GTGGGGAGGGGGGATGGGGTAGGGGGTGGGCGGGAAGGATGAGAGGGGGCGGGGTGCAAAGAGAAGATCCGTGGTCAGCTCCGAGACCTCCAGTTCCCTCCACCCCGCCTGGACACTCACTCGCTCATTCATCTTCCGTGGGTTCATTCGAGCCATTGTCGACCGCGTGCCTGCCCCTCCCCACAGCCTTCCCGCCAGCCGGCCAGGGCCACAGCCACAGCCACGGGGAGCTTCCCCAGGGCACGACCAGGCGGTGAGCCATCTCAGCTTTCCTAGCAAGCCACGCCAGGCAGCTCTGGCTTTCTCCTGTTGGTCTCATCTGCTTTCTACTTTATGTCCACAGGATGGGTCCTGTGACGGGCATTCGGCCCCAGGGCCAGACGACAGAGCCCCATGGGGCCAGGCCCCTCCAGCCACATCCCCGGGGACCCCTGGATCTCCAGCAGCTGCTTGTCCCAGGGCCTGGGTGTGAGACCCATGCCTGGAGCTCTCAGGACCTGCTGCAAAGGCACCACTAAATGGGAGCAAGGCCCCAGGTTCAGGGGAAGCTTCCTGCCAGATGGAGGCTCGTCAAGGGCAGGGACCTCATCATCAGCAGGGCCAGGGGGCCCGAAGCTCCCCCAGCTGCCTGGCTCCTCATACCCTCCTCGTCTCGGAGGCTTGAACAAACCCTGGAACCAGATTTCTAGAAAGAGGAGGCTGCAGGGAACCAGGAAACATGGAGGTGGTCCTGCAGGGGCTGGGGCTGGCCGAGGCCGGGGGGGGTTCCTTGGGGCCAAGGCACGGGCACCTTCCACGAGCCTCTTGGGGTTCTAGAAATAGCTCACAGTGTCCACAGGCCTGGGGGTACTTGTCTGGACCCTTGACTTGCACCCTGCCATCAGTCAGGAGGTGGAGGGGACTCAATTCTGTGTCCTGTCACTGACAGAGCCTCTCGGAGAGAGACTGCAGGGGACTGGGGTAGCAGAAGCAAGAGCCCATCTCGGGGGCTCTCCGAGGGGCCCTGCGGTGAAGCCGGACCAGGTTCGTGCAGACAGGGAGTAGTCCCTGCTCGGGAGCAGGGGGCAACATAGAACAGCAAGGGCGGGCAAGACCCAGGTCCAGGACCTCGTGCTCAACGAAGAGAAGGGTAGACCCTTCCAGCTTCCGGGGGCCCCAGGTGTCGCTCAGCTGTGGTCTCGTCACTCCAGCCCCCGCCTTGTTTCCACCTTCCCTCTTGTCCCAGCATCTGCGCCTTCATGGAACTGTGGTCTGTGTACATCTCGGTGTCCAGATTTCTCTCTTCTAAGGACAGCAGCCATATTGGACTAAGGGTCCGCCCTCCCTCCTCATCACTAATCACACCTGTAGTGACCCTATTTCCAAATAAGGCCACATTCCCAGGTACCGGGGTTAGGACTTCACCCTGTCTTTCTGGGGGACACGGTTCCACCCATAACAGTGTGGCTCTCACCTTCGCCCCAGGCGAAGCTGGTTCCAGACGAGGAGCTCATTCACCAAACACCATCTGTGCGTCTCTGTTCCTGGGTGTAAAGGGTGTCAGAAAACCCTGCTATGTTTCTCTATTATGCTCCAGCTTTCAATAAGAAACTACTTGCCATCAGTCAATACGGAACATCGCGCAGAAGGCAAGGGCCAGACCTTGTTCATCACAGTGTCTCCCATGACCCTTCGCATTTACTGGGGCCCCAGATAAGCTGGCAGGCTCAGCGGCTCATCCCCGGGGCTCTGTGGCTGGTTTCTTAGAGCGAGCAGTGGAAGTGGGGTGTCTGGGGGGTAGGGGAGGCTCTCTGGGGTTGGCCTTCCAGAAGAGTTTCTCTGTTGACTTCTCCCTTTTTGGTAATGATTTCATGGCTCCAAGAAGGTCCATTTCCGTCATGATGGAGTGTCTGAAGTGCAAAGCATCTCAGCTCCTCTCTGTTTTTCATCCTTTGCCGACAAAAGTAGTAACATTTTCAAGGCTTGTAGGATGATTTGTGACATTTTCGGGTCTGGGACGTGAGAACTAGTGAGTTCTGCTTAAGAAATCTAGACCGTCTGCTCGAGCTGTTCAGAATAGCGATTTTTCACCTTTTAGACAAGGACTTATAAAATCACCTTGGGACTATAAATATGTTTCTTGGAAAATACCAGAGACGCTTCGGGATTCTCCATGCAATGTAGTCACGGTTAATATTATTTGCAACATCCTTTTCAGGGACACAGATCTACGGGATCATTTGTGAGGTTTGGCCAAAGAAACTTGCCTGAAAAATAGGGAATGGAAGTTGGGTTTGTAACACAGAGATGGACCGATAGCACCGGCTCTGGTCACCTTGGCTTTTTGACCTTGGGTAGCTCAGTTGTGACCTCGTTAACCTCAGTTTGCTCATCTGTCCGACGGAGGTAGACGTGGCCCAGTCTCACAGAGCTGGTTAAATGAGAAAGGGAAGCAAGGGGCATGGGGCACAGGGACCAGTGACCCCAAGCCAGTTGGAAAGGAATCCACGCTCACAGCAGAATCAGGGACAAGGGAAGTGCCATCAGGGAGGGACGGAAAGGGGATTTCCACGTGTTTAGTAATATTTTGTTTCTTTTATGTGAAAATGCTGGAGAAGAATATTGCAGACTTTTAAGTAACTTTATTGGAGATAAAATTCACATGCCATTCAACCCATGAAAGCATTCAATTCAGTGCTTTTAATTAATTATTAATTAATTAGATATTTTTTAAAGATTTTATTTATTTGACATAGAGAGAGAGATTACAGGTAGGCAGAGAGGCAGGCAGAGAGATAGGAGAGAGGAGGAAGCAGGCTCCCTGCTGAGCAGAGAGCCCGATGCGGGCCTCCATCCCAGGACGCTGAGATCATGACCTGAGCCGAAGGCAGAGGCTTTAACCTACTGAGCCACCCAGGCGCCCCTAATTAATTAGATTTTTATTCATTAGAGAGAGTGAGCACGAGTCAGGTGAAGGGCAGAGGGAGACGTAGACTCCTCAGTGAGCGGGGAGCCCGACGCGGGGCTCCATCCCAGGGCCCCGGGATCATGACCTGAGCCGAACGCAGACATGTAACCCACCGAGCCACCCAGGCGCCCCAGTTTGGTGGTTTTCAGCCTGTTCCCAGAGAGCTGCGACCATCACCACGGCCCATTTTAGGCCCTTTCATCCCCTCAGGAAGACCCCTGCCCCGTCAGCCCTCGCTCCCCGGTTCTCCTGCGCCCCTTCCCCGCTCTGAGCAAACCCTTTCTGTTTTTCCCGGTTTCCCGATTCTGGACTCTCACAGGAATGGAACCATACTGTCTGTGGGTTTTGGGGTCTGGTTTGTTTCTCTGAGCAGCACGTTTTTACGATCCATCCATGTTGTGGGAGGTTCTGGAACTTCCTTCTTTTCGTGGCGCTGGTCCCAGTCCATGTGTGGCTGTGTGACATGTGTTTACACAGTCATCACCCGATGGACAGTGAGACGGTTCCCACTTTTTGGCAATGACGGAGGTGCCGCGTGGACATGCACATGCAAGTCTATGTGGACGTGGGCTTCCACTTCTCGGGGGTGTCCCAGCCGTGCTGGGCTTGCTGGGCTGTGTGTGACTGTTTCGTTGTCTGAGCAGCTGCTGGACTGTTTCTCAACGTGGCCACCCTGTTTCGCCTTCCCACCAGCAGCGCCGGCGGATCCCAGCCCTTCTGCACCCTCTCCAGTGCTCCCTGCTCTCTGGCCTTTTTTATTTTTTTTTTTTGGTTTTGTTTGTTGTTGTTGTTTTTTTAAAGATTTTTATTTTTATTTGACAGAGAGAGAGAGATCACAAGTAGGCAGAGAGGCAGGCAGAGAGAGAGAAGGAAGCAGGCTCTCCACCGAGCAGGGAGCCCCATGCGGGGCTCGATCCCAGGACCCTGAGATCGTGACCTGAGCCGAAGGCAGAGGCTTTAACCCACTGAGCCACCCAGGCGCCCTCTCTGGCCCTTTGATTCCAGTCGACCAGGGGGTTTGAAGTGGTATTTCATTGTGGTTTTGATTTACATTTTCCTGATGATTAACGAGGTCAAGCAAAGAACGTCTAACATCTTAAATTCGGCGTGGTGGGGGCAGGGACATTGGGCACATTACTCGCTTTATTGTCTGAGTGTTTATATGTTTTCTGAGAGTGGGTTGCTGACCTTTTGCTTCACGGTGTTTTTGCACGGCCTGCCCTAGGAAAGGGGATGGTGCATTGCCCGTGGAGAACTTGGGTGTGAGCAGATTCCCCACACTGGCCCCAGCAGCTCTGCTTCCTCCTCCCTGAGGGAAGCCGGCGCCGTTGCTCCCCACGTCCCCAGCCCGGAGAGTCCTCTGAGCAAGCAGCTGTCTTCCCGAGACAGGCCATTCACTGTTCCCGTAGCAAGACTCCCCCACAAGTGCATGAGGACATCATCAGACATGACGATGCTCCGTGAGGGCTTTGCAGTGCCCAAGAGCGCCTGCGGGCTGTGTCTCTGCCCTGCCCCCCAGACCCCACAGCCCGCCCCCCTGGACCCCACAGCCCCCACCACCGGCCCCACAGCCCGCCCCAAACTGCAGGCGTGGAGGGAGGGAAGCTCCTTTCCTGGCTGGGTCTTCAGCAAGGAAGAGTCAGCGCCATGATTTTCCACCCTCCTCCGTCAGTTCCTCCTTGGGCTCCCAACGGCCCTCAGAGCCCTGGGCCCACCTGGCCCCACCTGGCCGGGTGTCCAGCCCTCCCCTCCCCCCTTCCTTCCGACAGAGACCCATCTGGAAATGAGTCACCGGCGGGTGGGCGGGGGCTCGCTGATTCACATGGGGAGCTGCTGTGGTTTCTCATGATCACGGACACTGATAACAATGGGCCTGTCACGTCAGGGGCTGGCCGTGAGCCAGGCCTCCACGGGGACCGTCCCATGGAGCCTTGAACGCACAGTGCTCTGGGAGGGCCTGCTGTCAGCCCCTCTTCCCGGAGGAAGCGATGGGACGAGCACGAGGGAATCCCGGGGCTTCCCTCCGGGGCCTCCCAGGGCAGTGGCCGGGACCAGGCTCCCAGGGACAGAACCGGGCTCGCACTCAGGGCTGCAGAACCCCATATTCCCGATGCTCAACACCCCGCTCGACTGCTTCCTGCAGTGAGTGCCAAAGCTGGCAAAACACCTTTTAAAAAAGATCTCTTGTTTCTCGTTATATGTATTTATTTGTTCCGAAGAACACTCTCGGCCCCGCTATCCGCCTTCACCTGGAGAAGCTGGACCATGCCCATCGCGTCCCAGCTGAGGTGCCTCGGCGGGGACAGAGGACACGGGCCGCGGCCGCGCACGGACCCCGGAGCGCCTGGGCCCTGCTGCTCCACCGCCCTGGGAGTGGGACCTCCGTGGGCCCTGGGCTTCCCTCTGGGCACGTGTGGGAGGCAGAGGGAAGGTTGTCCCTGGCGCTTTCCCGATCCTATGAAGCCGATATGGGACCTCGGGAGGCGCTGGGAGCGCACGCCAGGCAGGTCCCACGAGGACAGCGTCGGCCCCGCTGCTACCTGCCCCCGAGGCCCCACACAGGAGGGGCGCGTGTCACCGGCACGGACAGCCGTGCTGAGGCTGCCCCTCGAGCCCCTGCCTCCCGCTGACTCGGGTTGAAGGGCATCCAGATGTGACATCTGGGAGAAGTTGGCCGATTGCGAACACCCCGAAGTACCGCTGGCCACCACTGGCCTCTCCCTCTCTGACAGTGGGTCTTAGACAAGGAAGCAGGACTGTTCCTCAGAGCGGGTGTTCCCAGGGAGAAGGAGCACATGGACTAATGGGCCTTTTCCACACCTCTGCTCAGCACACTCCTAAGGTGACTCGCAGGCACCGTGATGGACGGTCTCATTCATTCCTCCCTGGGGCCAGCGAGCTCTTCCCTGCAGAAAACGCCCCCCTCTGCCACTGCCCTTGGTATCGTGGTCCCACAAAACTTGTGGCTGTCTGTTCTCATGTCTGGCTGGTGGGGGTCAAGATATCTAGTCTCCTTTGGAAGCTCTTGTGGGATTTCCTTTCTTCCCACATTGGGCTCCAGGCAGGAACAAGGCCTGTGCTTTGCCCTCCTCACAGCTCACAGCTCACATGCTCACAGCTCCAACAATGGTCTTTGAAAGCCCTTATCTCTCTTCTCCTGACCTGGGCACCAGCTGCCCTCCCTGAACCCGGGCTGAGTCGTTGGGGACCGATAACAGCACCAGGTGTCTTCTAAGTGACACAGGGGAGGACGTGCCAGGCTCCAGATGCAGCGTCCGCGGCTGACTATCCACCTGCATGGAGTGTTCTTGCTCCTTCTTTGCTGCCATCTGTCCTCACCTGGAGTACGCACGCCTGGGGCTAGCTCCTTGCCTCTTCCTTCCACCCCACTCAAGGGTCACTGCTTCCCTGCCCCTGCTGCTACTGACCCCCTGGTGCTGATGGAGGACAGTTACCTTGGAGCCTGCCTTCGGCTCCCGTTGCCCGTGGCTCCTTCGGTGAGCAGGTCCGAAGAGCCCGTCATGGTCAGCTAGGGCTGCTGCCACAGAGTGTGGCAGACTCGGGGGCTGAAACAGTGGACACTGGTTTCGCACCCAGTCCAGACTCATTAAAAACATTTTCTGCATTTTGAGGAGTCAGTAAAATGATCCTTTCTTTGTTTTCTTCATTTCCTGCATTTAAAGATAGAAATAAAGAAGATTATGGATTACCTTGGCCTAACACGAAGCTTACAGAAGCCAGAGGCTTCCAACAACATTCTAGAACCAGAATTCCCTCAAGATCTAGTGAAAGTCTCATGCTAGAAGGTCTTTGGGTGAATCTCCCAGAGGGAGTATCCGCTGCAACAGAAACTGGCTTGTAATTTTAAAGCCTAAAATCAGGTTCCACAGGTGAAGCACAGCTAATTTCTACAGTACTAGATACACCTCCCATGAATCCCAGGCAAGTTCTTTAAGACAAAGGAATTATGACTGAAAATACTTTGCAACAATATGAATTTTTGTAAGAACATCACGAAGCCCTCAAAAAGAAAGCTAATTCTAATTTACGGAGCAGGGCCTTGGGGCAGTAAACACACAGGGATTGGCAATGTCATGGAGGTGGACCCACACGATGACGTTTGGGGCCCCACAGACTGGATGCGCCCCAGACCTATTGGAAATGTTGACTTCAAACTTCCTTGTTGAGGACCCATGAAATAATGAGTTGATTTTCTCTAAATCAACGAGCAACTCTTCAGTGCTTTTTAAATATGACCTCCAGGTCATCAAACTAACTTGGATTCTTGACTGGTCTCCCTGGATCACCTTTAGGATCACCTTTAGGAAAGGGACCTTTGCCCAAAGGCTCAAAGACACTTCCCCACAGGGAAGTGAATGGTAACAAACTAAATAGAAGATTGTCTTAAAGATCCAGAATGCTTTCAACTCTCACATCAATCTTACACTGAAACCTAATCAATGGAAAGACCAAAATCGGGTGTGTGACGTTTATTTAGTAAATTTTAGTCAGCTCACTTATTCCCAAACGGCGGAGTTTCGATGGGAAATATCTATAGAGGCAGATCTCAAAGAGCAGTCCCAGACTCCTGGCGGGTCTTGAGACGCCCCCCCGCGTGAGGTCTATGAGGTCAGAGCTATTTTCATTATAATACTAAGACGTATTGCCTTTTTCTTCTTCTTTTTACTGGGTTGATGCTTGAACTGGTGGTGCAAAAGCGATGGTGGGTAGAATTGCTTCCACCTCAGCACAAGTCAAGGTGTATGTGTCAAACTGCACTAGACATCCGTGTGTTCTCTGCCCCACACCCTGTGCGATTCGTTGAATCGCGAGCTCGGCTGCCTTTTTCATGGAAATCCATTTTTGTTTGGTAGGATGACTAACCAACTATGGTTATTTAGCATCGTGTACTTGGCAACGTTTTCTCCACAATGAATAAAGGGAGTCTGTCACTTCAAGGAAAACAACTGACAGTTTTTGTTGCCAATGATAAAATTTGAGCTTTCAAGTGAAGAGTGGAATTTTGGAAAACTTGCAATATCTGCCAAGCTGAGCTCACTAGCTCCCCAATACTTACAGATCTTTCTGATGAAATTGGTGGCAGTATTTCCAAAAGTGAATGTTCAATGTTTATAATGAATTTATCAACTTTTGGAAGGTCCGTGTAATTCAGTGAACTGGTATTTTTTAAGTGACCAGTATTTGATGTTACAAAATCATGCATGGCTGAGAGGTCCATTCACAGCAAAGAGACCAATACAATGTTTTCATGTAACAGAAGGAAAAATTCGCTCATGTAGTTTCAGATTTCACATCACAACTGACCTTTAAGCAATGACCCTTTGTCGAGTTTTGGTGTAGTATCAAAGAATATCTATGGTTTTCGAAAAAGACCATTAAAATACTCCTCCTTTCTCTGACTATATCTCTATGTGTGGTTGGATTCAAAATAACTTGTCATGACAGATGGAAGACAGAGCAGACATGAGAATCCAGCTGTCTTCCAGATACTGATGAGATTCATACTTTTTGTTTTAAAATTTTTCACATTTTCATTAAAATATATTAGCATATAATGTGTTTATTGATTTTTATTTCTATCTTTCTTAAAGATTTTATTTATTTGAGAAAGAAAGTGAGAGAGAGAGAGCACAAGTGGAGGCAAGGAGAGGGAGAAGCAGACTCTCCGCTGAGCAGGGAACCTGACATTGAACTTGATCCCAGGACTCCAGGATCATGACCCGAGCTGAAGGCAGATGCTTAACCAACTGAACCACCCAGGCAGCCCCGTTTATTGATTTTTAAATAAATAAATATTATTGTGAATACTTATAATAATTTTAATTTCTAATGTAAATACTGGCAGGATCAACCCAACTAAACAAAAGCTTTTCAGGGTTTTCAATGCCACCAACCTCTACAACCTTCTCCAAAGGTGATGGGGCATCACCTACCTTGCTGTCAAAACTCTTAACAAGTTTTTTATTTGATTGGGCAAATCCATGATGGACACATTTTCATGGAGGCATTAAGCTAAACAATTTACAATGGGTGACACTGGAGTTGGCCATTTCTCACTTGGTGTGCATGAATTGACTTGGGTCAGAGAGGAGCTATGTAAGTCTTGCCGAGGAGCTGCCTTTCGAGCTGGCTGTGAGATGTCCATGGGTTGCGTTGGGATGCTCGGTAAAAAGCCGTGGAGCTCCCAAAGGGATGACCCTGGAGTTGTCTCAACAGCGCATGGACCACTGGCTCTTGGCACCCAAGCATAAGTGAAAAATGAAAGAAGAGTCTGGAAAACAGACTTCCTTTTTTTCTTCTCTCTTTCTTTCTCTCTCTCTTCCTCCCTCCCTTCCTTCCTTCCTTCCTTCCTTCCTTCCTTCCTTCCTTCCTTCCTTCCTTTCTTTCTTTCTTTCTTTCTTTCTTTCTTTCTTTCTTTCTTTCTTAAGATCCCCTGTCCTGAAGCATAAAATGAACTTTTCACGTCCTACTGATTGTCTTCATTCATTCATTGCTTTGTTAGGCAAAAGCTGAAGATAACTTTTCAACCACCCTGTGCAGGAAAGTAAGATCCCCTCCGAGTATGCTCATTATGTCCCTTGTGGAATAAAAGCATTCACGAACATAATATTTTATAGGAACATTCTCTGGACCACACCTGTTACACATGTCCTCCATACTTGAAAACTTGACCCGATCATATTTGGTGTTTATATAAATGTTTCTTTAAAAAATCAAACTCCATGAAATCAGAAGAAAAAAAAGAATTTAGAGGTTCCTAAATCTTCTTCTACCCATTTTATTTTTATTTTTCAAATGAGGAAGCAGAGACAAGAAAACCATGCCTTAGCTCACTATGTTTCGGCTTCCCTGACTCTTCCGTGTGATCAGTGGATTGGATTAGATCCCTTCCAAAGTCTGTTGTGGTCCTCGCTCAAGGTCACAGAGTCTGGAGACGAGCAAAGACCATGACTTTCTCAGGGAAGCCTTCAGGGTCTCCATTGGGATGCTCCCACTGCACTCAGAGGTTCTGCTTCGAAAGCCACATTGTGATGGCGGAGTTGTCTGTCTGTCTGTCCAGATGCACTGAAGCTCCATGCGTATTGTGCATTGCAGGAGACTGAGCTCCTGCTCCGTGTCTTACGTCGAGGAAGCACTCAGTAAATATCCGTGTGCTGTGTCTTCCCTAAAACCTCAGTCTGTTAACATAGAAGCCTGTTTCATACTTAATCCCTGCTCACACTGGGACGGTGCCATCCACAAGAGGCGAGTCTTATCTTTTTTTTTTTTTTTCTTAAGTACAAGATTACACACAGCGTATAGCGTCTGGTAAAATGGTTAAATTTTTCATCAAATGGTGAATGATTACTCAATTAAACACTTGAAGAATCCAGCAAACTCAGTTCACCCCAGGTGCCACATGCCTGGGGGATGCCCAGTGAGGCCAAGGTCTAATGCTTGGAGGTGCACTTGAGACTTCTTACAGCCCTTTCCTACGCGGGCATGGTGCCCCTGTAGGATTACTGGTCCCAGCCACGTACACCTGTCAGGGGACCTGGGATGAGGTCAAGGATGGAATCTTTGTTCAACCTCTCCCAATTGCCTAAAGAAATGCTATTAATTCTAATCCAGCCCATGCTGGGGGCTGAGAGGATCCCGTGGCACCTCCTGGAGAGCACTTAGGGGAGGGCACACTAGGAGGTGCTTATGCTGACGGTCATGTTTGCTGGGGCCGCTGCTCCCGGCAGAGCCCCACGGCCCCCGACCCAGCTGTCCCTGAACTCCACCTTGCTGCGCCAAGAAGTGTAAAGCCGCAAATTCCCCTTCTGGAAGAGTGATTTGCCTGTTGAACTTTTGCTGAAGTAGCTTGCTCCAAGATAACCCTGCAAACAGAGCTTCTCACAAAGGGTCATGGTTAAACATTAAAAGTCTAACCCTTTCGGCACGGAGTGAGGTGGGCGGTAGGACGAGCATTCCTTTTTCAAAGCAGTGACTTTAAAAGTCAGAGTCATAAAAGGCAATGCCCTTCTACCTAAATTTTTCTTTTCAACGAAACAATGAAACCTTTCGGAAAGAAAGTTTTCGTGGTCTGCAGCCAGGCCCAAACACGAATGCGTTGTAACAGTAGCGCGGACGTTGTCAGAAATCCTGCCGGCGTAATTCATTTGGGTCACCGGGCTGGGCGCGAACACCCCGCGGGGAAAGCACAGGAACAGGAACAGAATCCGGGCTCTCTTCAGGGCCCCCACTCTGGACACGTAGAGTGTCCAGCTTCTCACGCACCTCAGTTCCTCCTTGAGCACAGCCATAGGAGCCAGTGACCCTGGTCGTCATGAGTAACCCCAGCCTCCTTCTATTTTTAGGAGCACAAAGTCCCTCGGCCGCAGGATGTGCTGGCTTCTCAGGGCGTGTCCTGCCACCCAGACCCCACCCTCTGCAGCCCGGGTTCGCACCCAGCCAGGCTGAAGGTTAGCGCCCTTTGCTGGAGCCAGCCACTCCTCTGGTTCTGAGCGAACAAGAGCCACCCTGGGGCTCACACATGTGGCGAAATGTGCCGGGCACACCCAGGAAGCCACACGCTCTGTGGGACCAACGCTCCTTTCCCACTGTCGTCCCCCCCGCCCCCCGCCCCAGGCCTGGGCCGCGAGCCTGATGCAGGCAAAGCTTGAGGAACTGAGTCAAACAAAGAGGCAAAAAAGAGTTAAGTGTCCGAGGCCTGCTTTGACTTCTGCTTTGCCACTTGCCAGCGTTGGATGCTTAGTCAAGTTTATTAGCTTCCCTGGGTCTACGTTGTCTGTTGCTTGCTCATTTACAGAGCGAGAGAATTATGTGGCCTGTGGGAGCTGAGGACGGCAGCATGTGCTCCCTTGAGACATGATCACAGTGTGTGCGGACTGGAGGGTCCGTGACGGAGGAGGACGGCCGCCCGGAGCCCTTTGCACACCTTGTCAGGGCCTTTCCCACAACCTGAGAGCCAACCCTGCTTTGTCAGCCCATCCACAGATGATTAGAATGAGGCTCTCGGAGGTTAAATAGCTTCTCCACCCCTGGTAGCCTGCCTCCAGAATTCCCTCTCCATCCTACGCTGATGATCATTCCTATTATTTATGTTTTATGTTTTAGTCATTAGAAAACAAACAGAAGATAGGAAGGGGCCGCGGCGGGGCCGGCTCCAAGATCCCAGAGCAGCCTCTCGCTGCCTCTCCTGGGTGGTGGGGTGTTCAGGCAGGGGTGAGGACAGGGAGCAGGGCTGCAATGGAGGGATCCTGGCAGGGAGTGGTGCCAGGTGCCGGGGTCAGGAGAGCACGGCGTGTGGCTCAGGGACCAAGGACAGGTCTCTTGGTGCTGCAATTTCAGAATCAGAAAGCCTCCTGCCTCTGAACCATCCGCTCCCACACATGCCGTTCCCACGTCCTAATTCAGGCTGCAGGGACAGGCAGGAGAGCCTGCTCCCCAATGTTGCTTGGTGCCTGCCTGCCCTTCGCAGCACATGCGGGCTCCCAGAGCTCCCACGAGCACGAGCAGCCCCAGGGGGCAGGCGGCTGCTGATGGGTCTACCTCTGTGGCCATGGGCCACTCACAGGAGTACTTTGACATTAGTGTAGAGAATGAATTTCCCTAAAATTAACACAGTAGACCCTGTGTTGTTATGAAATTAAAGAGTACAATATTCTATATGATTTATTTATTTTGTAAATGTGGATGAACCTTGTCACCCAGCTCATCATAACAGGACCACGTGAATTAATTAAGGGGTCCTACCATGACCGCTGAAGCATTCTAATTCCACAGAATACTTCAGACTTTGAAGAGGGTGTTTTATGGGGTTCCGCTACACTACAACAAATGTAATGCAAGTGTATGAAGTCACTTCTGCATCTCTGAGTAGTCTGCAAACTTTGTTCTTCCTTAGCAGAAATTCTAAAGAACACACACAGATCTTCATCACCTTCAGACACAGTAAGAGAGTCAAGCTTGTCATCTCCACAACTGTGAAACGTACCTCCCTGTACCGGTTCTGACTGGTTCCTTAAAGATCATCTGTGATATAAGGACTGAGATAGTTTGTCCGCTAGAGAAACCGAGGGCTGCTCAGACTCTGAGATGAGTCAACGTGGTCTTTATATACTGTAGTGTCCTTTGCACGAACATGGGGTGTGAGCGCCCGACTACTCAGCCATCATTTGCATCGATCGGGCTCCCGTATCCATTTCTTCTTCCATTACTTGTCCACACTATCAAAATCTGATATAAAGCGCAACCTTCAAAGAACATAAATGGTTTTAGCTTCAAAGAATTTAGAACTATTTTCACTGTTGAGAATCATAATTTTAACATGTTCTGAGTTTCACAGCAAATTAATTTATTAGAGTAAGCTTGACTTTGGGGTGGGTGGTTATAGCGGACTGACCTTTCAGAGGGTGAGCACAGTCTGGTGACTAAGTCCCTGTTTTACGTGGAATTTAACAGCTGCTCTTGGAATGCCTGTCTGAAGTTCTCCACAGTAAGGCCGACAGGGGCAGATACCCCCATTAGCACACCGCTAATCACATCATAGGTATTCAATGGGCATTTCTTGAATGAAGAATATTAATTCTAATACAGAATGTTAAAAAATAGTAGATAAGAAGTCGTGAATCCCTAATAGCTTCATAAAAGAGATCTTTCTGTCCAAAGAGCTGCTACTTTGTAAATTACACTAAGAGTGTAAATTACACCAGATTTCTGCTCCCTTTGACTTTGGTTCAATCAAGACATGGCGGGTCATGATTTCAGAATCCAGTCAATGTTCAACCTGGCTGACTTGTGGGATATTCAATCACAAAAGATCCTCAAAGGGATTTTCTGGATGCACATCCCACTGGCAAAGTAGGTCTAATCCATTCTGGAGGTTTTCAAAAATTTCCTGGTGGTCCATTGAGTTCTTTTGAGTCTGTAAACCAGTTCGACCCACCTGTTCTTAGAGGGCAACCCAGCATCTGTGTTCTCCATCTGCCCAGCCTTCGCTCGAGGAATGCCTGCAAGCCCAGTGCTCTAGGCCTCTGGCTGGGCTGGAATTCACAGATGGCTGATGCACTCCCATCCGGCCAACTATACTGTGTCAACAGCAAAGAGTTAGCTCCTAAGACTTGTTGCAACGTTACATTTCCCTTTGACTAATTCACCACAATCCTTTTAAACCAAAAATACATTTAGCCTCCTTAGTGTGAAGGCTATCTGCCCTTGGAACCTCAAAAATGGGTTTGAAGGTCACATATCGACACTTCTACCCACCACTGGGTTTGAGTTATGTCAGGAACCAGGGTCCAGAGGACCAGGGCGTTTATTCTAAACTTTTGTCCACCTTTTGCCTCCAACACCTGGTCCTGGAAAGACAAGTTCTGAATCCCTCGGTACCTAGAAGTCTTCTTTCATACAGTGGAATAAAAGTACCTGGTCCCTCCTGAGGAGAAGGCAGTCCTAGGTGCTAAAGGACTTTGAGCTTCTTGAAGGAGATGTGCACATTACAAACCTTTATTGTCTTAGAGAGTCAGACAGGGTTGGGGGGTTCCATAGTCTCAGAATCATTCTACCACGTTGAAGGACTGGTGAGATTTCCCCTTCACCTTCCCCATCCTGGTGGAGAGAACCCTTAGCAAGGTGACATCATTTACGGAGCATCATGAGATACAAAACAATCACAAAATGACAGTCAATCAGGGCCGTACTTAACCTTGCTGATGGTCCAGACAAGCGAGCCAGTCACTGCTCGGGAGCTGATGTGCAATACAATACACCTCATGACAAAATAACATAACAACGAATTCAGAATAGAATTCCATCCCTTGGAGCACATTCCATGGGCTTTCTCTGCTCCTGCTTTCGCTGGTATCTGGCTTTCTGGTAGAAAACAATGATGACCACGGAGACAATACTTAGAAGAATGACAAGCAGCGTGAGCCAGAACGAGTACCCGTAGCTGTGGGCTGTTCTTCCATAGGCGGTTGCTTGATACAGTGGGTACAGCGTCTGGGCCAGGTCTTCCGAGAGATGGTTGGACTGTATGTTCCCCACGAACAGTACCATGGCCATGAAAACAAAGAAAGCTGGAAAGAAGATTTGGTCTCATAAATTATATGGTGATAGCTTTTTTAATGTCACTTTCTTTCTTAATGGACCCAGTGCTCTGTGGACAAGTATGGAATATCTACATGGGGGTTACAGTCTCCCAGCTATTGGAATGCAAAGCAAGTGTTAAGACCTGAGCTAGATTTGAGCACGCACTACTCAAGACTGAGGGCAACGTCGGCCAAAGTCAAGGCAACGTCGGCCAAGGTCAAGCATACGGTTCAAGTCCTTGCAGCAGGGAATGTGTGGAATGAGCTCAAGAATGAGCAGACAGAGAGTCAAGTTACCTAGAGAGGACTGAATGGGTGACAAGGACGCGAAGGAGAGAGCACTGGAAACAGCAGACGCAGCCTACATGAACACGCACGGGGTGGGCTCTGCAGTGAGCTCAGAGCCGCTGGGATCTTGAGACAAGACCCAGCCCATGGGGAGCCCCTCTGAGGACCGACTACAGAGGAGGAGACCACCGTGGAGAACCTCAGACATGGGCTCAGAGCCGGGACTTTCATTCTGTTTGCAGTGGAGTGTGGCGTTTAAGCAGGAAGTGTCTCGTCACTAAACTTGTGTGAGAAGAGGAATTGGTAATTGTCTAATTGTCTTCTCTGTCTTTTTTTATTCTTCACAATGTCCTCCCCTGGAGAGTGTGTCTTGGTAGTGACTTTGGACCATCACCTTGGCCCAGCTGGAGGTCAGAGTTCTGCCGTCAGAGAGAGCCGGGTTCCACGGCTCCAGCCACGCGGCCCTGGGGCGTCTCTGGACCTCATTCCTCACCTTCCAAAGGGGATCAGCCTGACCAAGGCCAAGGGCAGATGCATGGTTGGCTGGAATGGGGCTGGGCTGGGAGGGGAGAGGCGGCGGTGGCCAGAGGGCATGGGGTGCTCTCCGAGCTGATGGGATGTCCCAGGACTGATGGAACCGGACAGTTGCCCATCTCTGAGAATATTTACCCACAACTAGGCAGACGTCCTGGGGTCACGTGTCCTGGCCATCGCCCTCACCCAGAGACTTTTCCCAATCCTCCAAAGGCTGACATGAGGGCTTTTGTGTGAGGAGAACGCTCAGACTGTCCTTGATGACAGATTTTCATGCTCAGGGCGTTGGTTTTACTCCTCGATAATTTGGACATACAAGAGCCCCTTCCTCTGATGCTCTACGCATCTCACACTCCTTAATTATCCTTCATTATGCTCTCGTAAAATCTCTCGTGAAAGCTTAGTCACCGAGGGGCAGGGGGAGCACAGGCTTACACACTTTTCTCTGCAGCAGGACGGGCTTGGCTTTGATCTGCGTGGAGAGGGGCGGGGGCTGACAAGCGCCGACCTGAGCCCCTGCGGGAAGGGGCTGCTTCCCCCGTCGGCTTCGCCAGCTCTCTGGGACCGGGGATTTACAGAAGGAGAAAGGGGGCCCCGTGGTAGCAGGGGGAGCTCCGGAAGCCTCAGGCCTGGCCTGTCCCCATCAGCCCATATGACCTGCCTCATCACCTTCTGCTCTCTGGGTTCCTGGGCTAGGCTCAGACAATCTGGAAAGTTCTGTCAGGCCCCAACATCGTCTCAGTCTATGGTTATACCCCTGTGGTCAGGGTCAGGCCACTCCAGGGCGCTGTGGGGTGAAGGACAAGCCGGGGTCAGAGGGTACAGGGCCCTGGGAAGCTGTGATGCTGTCGTGTTTTCCTCCAAGCAGAATCTGCTCCTGTTCCTTCCGAACCATGCTAGAAAGCTCACGTCCTCTTCCCCGGAGCCAAGGGGAGTTTGTTCAAATCCAGCCTCGAGAAGGATTTGCAGCGCTCCCCCTGGTTCAAGAGTCCCTGGAACCAGCCTGACCAAGGGAATCACGTCTCCAGGCAAGATGACCCAAAGCAAGGATGTCAACGGCATCTTTGTGCATAAAAGCCTTCTGCAGACCGAGCCTCACCTAGACGGAGTTTCCACTAAGTTCTGCACACTCAAAGCTCGTGTGAAGAAAATTGGGAGTCCCTGGAGGCAAACTGAGGGCCAAAGTCTGGCTTCTCGGAGCCCTGGGTCAAGAGGCCAGGAGGGGCATCCAAAGGAGGCCGGACTCGAATCCCGATGCCACAAATACCTCCCGGGACCCTGCCAGAATGCAGATGCCACAAATACCTCCCGGGACCCTGCCAGAATGCAGACCCCTCCTTACACTTCGATGTCTCGGGGTGTTTCTCTGTCCACCTGACAGCCCCTTCTGTGTGTTAGGACATGCCCCAAGCCAGAAAGGAATGCCACACAGCTCTCTCCCCGTCAGAGGATTCTTGGTTGTTAGAAGCAGCGGGGACTGAGGGGAAGCCCGCCCACCCCGGGGGTTTTCATGTCTTCCTCCACAGGCACATCGGCCTCTGCCAAATGCAAAGTCAGCTTGTCCTCCACTGTGGAGACAGAGAGCTGGAAACTCCAGGCTTGCACAAACAGGGTTTATGAAGCAATGGGCTTTGCACCCCGCGGGCTGCAGTGGGGCAACGTGGCCCTGTCTTGTCCCTGTGGGCCCATGTCCAAACGTCCTTTGGTGCTGGCGCCTGATTTTCCTCTTGAGTCTGCCCCCATCCCCAGCTCCAAGGGGTCAGGTGTCCCAGCCACCGGGTGGTCTGCCAGTGAGTTCGACCCCATCGGTGGCTATGGAGATCGTTCAAGGGCTGCGGAAGGACAATTCCAGGGGAAGTCAGATTTGGGGGAAAATAAGTCCTTTTTCCTGGGGTTGCTGGCAGCCATCCTGCCTCTAAGGGGATCAGCCCACTGCTTAACATCCGAGAGAGCACTGGGAAAATCAAGAGACGAGCACCGAAGGAAATCAGAGTGCTGATAGCATGGGCCGAGACCCTGAATCCAGCCATACCTGAAGCCACCGCTTTCTTTAACGGTTTAGTTATATAAGAAAAATGAAAATAATCAATTTTTTAACCCTGGCAAAGAGTTCTGAGGAGTCTTGCCTTTGGTTTGACTGAGGTGAACTATAATCCTAGAAATAGCTTGGGGTGAGGAAGCCTGGCCATCGGGAGAGGATGTCTGAGCTTGTAAGCAAGTCCCTCAGGCTGACTCCTGGTGTGTCTGTGAGGTCAGAGCACTCCACAGCACTGTTGTGACTGGCCTACAGCAGATGCCCAGTAAATTGAGGATGGGAGGGGCGGGGGGGTTGTTTGTGTTTACCACCAGGTAATAAAACGGCAGAAAGAAAGGAAAGGGCAAGTAGTGTGTGGATGCGGCTAATGCAGCCCGGCCCCAGATCCTCAGAGCCGAGAAGCCAGCATGCAATGTGGCCAGACCTGCGGTCCCAGGCCCCACCACTGGCCTGGCTGAATGATTATGAATCGCACCCCTAAAAGCATCCCCTTTCGAGCAGTGAGTTGCGTAGCCTTCCCTTGATCCATGCCACCTGGGGCTGGCTCTCGCATCTTCTCCACTGTTAGCTTGAAGAAGGCCAAGTGCTAGCAGCAGGGCACCCCACCCCCAGGAGCCAGACGTTCCTCTTCTCCAGCGCACCGCTGCGGACGGCCGCAGCACAGAGACCCGGGGAGCTCTTCCCGCCACCTGCCCCAGGCTGTGGAGGGACGGCCTATCATGGAAGGACAAGAGCAAGCTGCCCAGAGTCGTCCCTGAGGCTTCCTGACACCTTACTATCCAGACCACCTTTCCTGTGCTTGAAACTTCCTGGCCTCTGTTAAGATGTTCTCCCTGGCCTGGACACGAAGCCACCTCCAAAGTCAGCCCATAGATGGGACAGGCTTCCTCAGTTCCTTCCTCAGGATCAGGTTTTCATGGTGGCAAGCGGAAGAGAGCAGAGGACATCTGGCTGCCTGGCGAGGGCGAAGGCGTCCCACTGGACCACACCTCTGGGCATTCACGGTCGCTGCTGAGCCTCGCGACGCCCCGGCGAGAGCCCCACACACTGTGACCGAAGCTGGGGTCTCCCCACCCCAGCCTGGACCAATCCACAAAGTGAGCTAGCCACACCCCACGGAATCACCCGGAGCTCACACGTCGCCCACAAGAAGGGTGTTGGCCCGGTTTCTCTAAATGACCTTTGTGGCCCTCTGTGGGACAGTCATAGCGATGCGTCATGTTTGGATTTTAACCCACACTGACTGTTATTTGGAGGTGAGGAGAGTAAATGAGTGTGTGCGTGTGCGTGTGCGTGTGCATGGGCGTGTGTGCATGTGCGCGTGTGTGCATGCATGCGTGTCTGTGCGTGCACATGTGTGCGTGTGTGTATGTGCGTGCGCGTGTGTGCGTGTGTGCATGCACACACGTGTGTCTGTGTGTGTGATTAGGAGTTAAGCACACGGCAGGAGTTTTGTTGCCAATGGTGAATGTTTCCTCGCACTACGAGCATTGTGTTTAACTCCTTACATTCGGTGCTCAACAGCCAAGACTGGTGTCCACTATACATTGGACATCTAACACCCCGTCTGCATGTCGCTCCTTGCCTCTCCACCAGGGCAATTAAAACCATTTTATTTCCAAGATGCTTCATAGATGCCGTAGGTTTACAAATGTAAACCCCAGGCCCCAGGGCACAAGTTGGCACATCCTAAGTCTGCGTGATTTCCTTGACTCCCCCGGCGTCGTGTGCATTCGCACGCAGGGCCGAGCAGCAGAGGGACGGGGACGCAGAGGCTGTGGCTGTCCGCAGAGCTCCCGGAGTCCCAGGGGACACTCACCTCCAAGGCTACTGCCGGTGTACACGCCCACGGGCCCCAGGAACGTCTGATAGGGGTTGCTGATGCTGTTGTAGAAGGTGAGCCCAGAACTGAGCAGCGAAGTGCACAGGCTGAGGACCAGGAACAGGATAACCACCGAATGCAGCGTTTTTTGGGAAGAATGGTTCAGTTTCTCTAGAACTAAAACAGTGTGTGGTAAGCACGTAGCACCAAAAGCGAACACCAGTCCTGACCCGAGGGCTACACCCCCCTGCCCCCTGCAGTCCCCTGCACTCTCTCCGCCTGGGCACTGGGCACTGGGGTAGGAATTGCAGGAGCACCTGGCAGGTGTGCGGGGGACCAGGAGGGGGCTGGACCCCGGGATCCTCATTCCCCGCCTGAATGTGTGTAACCACAGGGCTTCGGATAACTGGCTCTCCACCCCAATTTTAATTTACCCAAGAAAAGAGGTGTCCGAATGTTTATAGCAGCCATGTCCACAATAGCCAAGCTATGGAAAGAACCTGGATGTCCATCAACAGATGAATGGATAAAGAAGAAGTGGTCTATATATACAATGGAATACTATGCAGCCATCAAAAGAAACTAAATCTTGCCATTTGCAACGACGTGGATGGAACTAGAGGGTATTAGGCTGAGTGAAATCAGTCAATCAGAGAAAGACAATTATCATAAGATCTCTCTGATATGAGGAACTTGAGGGGCAGGACGGGGAGCTGTGGGAGGTAGGGAGGGAAGTACAATGAAATAAGATAGGATGGGGAAGGAGACAAACCATAAGAGACTCTTAATCTCACAAAACAAACTGAGGGTTGCTGGGGGGTGGGATGGTAGGGATAGGGTGGATAGGTTATGGACATTGGGGAGGGTTTGTGCTATGGTGAATGCTGTGAAAGGTGTAAGCCTGATGATTCACAGATCTGCACCCCTAGAGCAAATAATAATAATAATAATAATAATAATAATAATAATAATAATAATAAAAGAAAGAAAAGAGGGTGTCCTCCTTGGTAAGCTGTGGCAGGCTGGGCACCCCTTCTCCGTGCATTCCAGCCCCAAAGATGTGCCAGCGGGCATCACCGCACTTCCCCAGGGACAGTGTTCCCTTGCTCGGAGCTCTACTCTGCTTCCGCGTGGGGACACTTACTGAAACCCGGTGCCCGAGGGGATCTGGTGCACCCACAGATTTCAGAGGTGGGCCCCTTACGCAGAAGGCCAGGTGGGGAGGGACTGATGGAGGCGACCAGATAACTGGGAGCCAAAGATGGCCTTGGGGACCAGCAGGTGACTGCCGCATGTGCCACTGAGGTGTCAGCCACCCTTCCCAACCTCACTTCCTGGAGCCAGAGAGGACCCAGCACCCATGTGGCTCCAATGCAGAAGGGGACCCGTGGGTAAACCATCAGAATTCTTCCCAAGCTCAATTCCTCTGAGCTCAAACAGAGCTCAAACAATTTTGTAAAATGTGCATATTTCTTAAGTGCAAAGGAGCTCCAGACATGGGTCTGCACTCTTGCCAGACGGAACACAGATGCCCTGGGCCGGTAGCCATGAGTTCCTGCTTTCGCCACCCTCCTGTTTCCAACCACAACCAGCCGCTGTCCCTGCGCATCTGCTCCCTCGACTTGCTCCTTTGTTTACGACACAAGATGACCAGACACCAGAGGCAAGCTGTCCCCGCCCTTACCTGTAACCCAGCCACGCATTTATAAAACACCCCCAAAAGCTGCCGGTGCATTTTAGGCCCTTACGTGGTTGCCACCACATTAAGTAAAGTGTTTACCGAGATGCTCTGTGCAAGCCACAGAGATACACAGCAAAGGTAGTCCGGGGAGGAGATTTCAGACTTCATCGTAAGATGCCAACGAAGTCATGGGGAACTGTGAGGTGGAAGAACCGTGATGGGCGGGAGAGGACTGGTAAGAGAAAGTAAAAGCCTTCTTCTTTCCGTTCCCCTTTCCCAGGCCCCTGGGAGAGAGTGGGGAGCCCCTTCTAGCCTCGCCACAGAGCAGCTTTAAAGAACAGAAACCAGAAAGGCCAGGAAAGATCGCTTGGTCCAGGGCTTGGGGGTTCCTTCTCTCTCTCTCTGAACCCGAGTGCTCCAAAAAGCGGGGTCCCTGGGAACGGGAGGGGGCCCCGGGACGCGGTGCGCGCCAGGGGAGGAACAGCCAAGCCTGCCCCTGACGTGTGTCCTGGCAGCTGGGGGCCCTCTCTTTGCAGCGTGGGTCCTTTTCATGCCGTGTCGCCTTCATTATTTAAAAGCTCTTCACTGGTGTTGTATGGAAGCGATGAGTCACTGAGCTCTACTCCAGAAACCAACGCTGCTCTCTATGTTAACTAACTAAAATTTAAGCTAAAAAAAATACAAATACACAAATAAATCAATAAATAAATGCTCTTCACTGCGTTGGGCCCCAATGTGCATCTCTACGGCTTCTGCCCAGAGGGGTCCTGCTTCCCTTGAACAACTGAGCACCTCCTCTCCGCTCTGCCTGGCAGCCTCTCTCGTCATTGAAGAGAGACATGAACCCCACTGTGATTAACAGCCCACCTCTCCAGAATGTTCTTTGCAAGGCGTGATTCCCAAGCTCCTCCCCATCCGCCCCCGGCTCTGTACACACTTGACCCTGACTCCAAGCCCCCAAACACGCCGGCCAGAGCGGCACAGCCGCCCCCGATCGGACCAGATACGACGTGTACCGGGTCTCTGCTCTCTCCGGTTCTGAGCACCTAGATTGTTCATCCCCAATTTTAGTTTTAATCGGCCGTACTCTAGAAGGGGGCAGATTTCCTGCCACTGGACAGCGGGCGGCGAGAGGCTACAGAAACCAAAGTGATGGGAAGAGGAGGGGAGACGGACCTGCAGCCACCCCCGCGTGGCCACGCATCTCGGGGAACCCCTGGGAGAGCACAGAGGCCGGAAGAGGGGAGCGATCAGCCCAGCAACGTGGACCCGATGACGTCGCCGCCCTTGGCCCGAGAACACTTTGCTCCCCCGTGAGAGGCGGAGCTGGGAGCAAAGTTCAGCTCACAGGGACCCAGCGGTGACTGGACTGTTTCACCAAGTCTGCTAATGACCCCCAGGCCGGGCCAAGTCCTCAGCACAGCCCTCTGTGGGGTGCGTCCCACGGAAGAGCTCTCAGGACAGGGTTAAACTAAAAATGTGCTGCTGCCTACTCGCTATGGCCTGGGCGGGGAAGGCTGGGGACCGAAGGGCCGCCTGGCCTCCCGGGAACCGCGTGGGCTGGGCTGTTCTGAAGGCCCTGAGCTCAGGCTGAGACT
This sequence comes from Ailurus styani, assembly GCA_002007465.1. NCBI lineage: Eukaryota > Metazoa > Chordata > Mammalia > Carnivora > Ailuridae > Ailurus > Ailurus styani. The sequence continues at coordinate 4,361,432 of LNAC01000001.1, read as the reverse complement.
CCCTCTTCAGCTCGCGGTGTAGACGCAGGGCCGGGGGATTCTCTAACGCAGAGCACACCTGTCTTGAAACGAGCGGGTGCTGACCCCAGAGGAGAAGGGAAAACCCGGAAGGGGCACGCACCTGCTGGGGGGTTTCCACCCGCCACCACGAGGAAGGACCGCTCCCCCTGCCGCTCACTCCCCCTGTCCCTCCCAGGCCCCCGAGGAGGAACGCCGAGGCTCTCGTCAGAAATTTGCGGGGGACCAAATAAACTCTGGGTTTAGCCAATCGGAAATAACTTGGATACTTAACTAGAAAATAGACATTCTGGTGGAGGGAGACTGTCACCTCCGGCGTGCCCTGGAGAATGTCTGCTCTCTACACTTATTAAAGCTGTACATGGATGTTCATTTGCAAGTGGTGAACATTCCACTTTTTCAGGGTAAACTAGAAAGTGACAATTAGGTTCGGCTTTGTTTTTGACTGTTGGTAAGACCAAACAGACACGATTTTTCAGAAGGGCATCTATTTGGAGCCTTCTGACTCATACTTTTCTTTGTATTAACGCAACGATTTATCTTAATTTTAACTGCCGTCTTTTAAATTTCTATTTCAGCATCTGAATTTCCTGCCACACAGGTATGACAGCTGTTATCTCTCAGCCCCCTTCTGGCTCAGAACTCAGACAATGAAAGCTGGAAATTCAGGGCAAGTTAGCAAGAATGAAATAGCATAAACCCGCCCTAGCATCTGTCAGCTGCTCTCTGCCTACAAAATTAGCGAATACATTCCGTTCTTTCCCCTTCCTTTTCAGGGCCAAGCGTTGGAATCAGGAGAACCACCTCCCAATTGGAACTAATTGCTTGGCTTCTAGCAACCTCAGGAAAGAGGCCATGGCTCCCACGGCCGGGAGGCAGAAGACGTGCTGGCATTGGTGGGCAGTGGAGAGAAATGGGTCATCTGGACCTCAGGCTTTCTGTGCCTGGAGACTTAACCCTTCAAGAGCCACTTGCCATAGGGTCTCCCTAGCTCTGGTTTTCCATCAGTCCTCAGACCTTGAGGGGGAGCCGGTGGCTTCGCGGGTAGGTGGGAACTGCCTTCACCCTCTCCTCAAGCACCTGGTCATCAGGGATCCTGACCTGGTGGACCCCGTACACCCCCGAGAAGCTGAGCCTTTGAGGTCTTGCAAGAAGTTCCAGCTGGCATGCCAGCCTCTGGGAAATTTACCTGGGTTCTGCCATGGAGAAGGAGGGGGAGAGCATTTTCCGCCCTGTTCAACCCCATCACCCAACACGGTCATGTGTCTGGGGACAAATAATTAAGTTGCTCCTCCCCAGAAAAGTATAAGGTGTATGGGGGAGGTGGGGTTGGTGAGTAGGAGTACTAAGGAAGAAAAAAGCCTCTTTTGTTTTTCTCCTTGCAATTAATTGATTTTTGTAACATTTATTATTCTAATTATTTTTATCTTGGGCCAATAGTGCAATTTTGAGTCCCCTGAGAACAAACAGGGTAGGCGGGAAAAAGGGACTGGTTGGTGGGGTGCGCAGGCAGACTGGGTGAGACTCCCTCTTGCTGTCATAGCGACCTTCGCCGCCTGATTTAACTGACGGGGCCTTTCTCTAGATTATGGTGATTCACATAACATAATAAAAAAATGATTAAAAAAAAAAAAGAAGACGCTACGGTGAGTTCACCACGCCCAGGAGCCGAGCACAGTTCCTCCTCGCGGTGTGCCAGGCCCTCCCTCACCGAGCAGCTGCTCGGGGAAATGTTTTGGACTGAAATTCAATATCCAGAACTTTTTGAGTAGCAAAAGCAAAGTGTTCACTGGTGGACACAGGGGCTGTAACTTTTCATCTGGGTATTGGACAAACCGAGAGGCCACCAGATGAAGCCAACCCATCCCCTGCTCAGGCTGAGCTGCCCACATGATCTAGTCACATATTGGGGGGTTTCTTTCCCAGGTTTGATGGATTATCTCCCCCCCCCAGTTGACCGATGGGAGGCTGGATTCTCTTGGAGTGTTGAAATCAGCCTCGGGCACTTCGTACTGTGCTGTCATCTCAAAATCTACAGCCAGAATTGGCACAACATGATAAGTCCTATGCAGAAACAGAGCAGAGCTTTGTGATATTCACGCCTCTTTGGAGATTTTCAGCGTGACCTCATCCTGGGCAAGAAGCTGGTCTGTTAACGTCTTAAATGGAAACGTTAATGCATCCATGCTGGGGCCTGAAGTGGCATTTATACAGATTTTATTTTGCTGCCAATGGTCGGTTTCTGATTGGAGATGAGCCCCGCGTGGTCCCGGGAAACCAGCAGGGCAGCAGCCGCACCTCACTCTCTAGTTCTGTGCTCCAGGGAAACCCTCTACGGGTCTGCGGCAGCGGGACCCCACGATACACGTCCCAGTTCTGTGACGTCCCCCATCCTAGAGAACTGTTCACAGGTGTTCCAAGTCCAGTGGTTGCTAAAACCCTCAGCAGTGAACACCCCCTAGGCTCGGGGGAGCCCTGAGCAGACATCAGCCAGAGCAAGTTGGGGGGCACCCTGTCCGATTGGGGGGCGGCTTCTCTTCTACACTGGGCGGCAACCTCAGAGAGCGGACCGTGGCTCTGCGGTGACAGAGAAGAAAAGTAGGGAGCCAGGAAAAGCAGATGCAAAAGGCATGGCTCCTTCACGCTGCCATCTGGCGCCCCCAGGTTCCACTTGGCCCTGGGCCCTCGGGGCTGCTCTGGACCGTGCCTCTCCCTGCGAGCTCCGCGCCACCCCGCTCCCCTCCCCGCACCCCTGCCCGCACAGGGCTGGACAGCCAGGCCCGGACCTTCCCTGGCCCCCAGAGCTCTGCTGACGCTCGTCAACAGGGCTCTCCTGGAGCCACGTAGCTCGGATGGGAACCGCCTGGTTCCAAACAGCATGAAAATCAAAAAATTCACCGGCTGTTATCTCATATTTAAAAATTTTTCAGTGTGTCTGGAGGCTCAGGAACTAGTACACATTCTGGTTTCGAAAACGCTATTCACACACCGAATGTGCGACTGCATGTTGGAAAGTCTCCGTTTCGGGTTCCTGCAAAGGGAATACGCGTCTATGTCCCGAGGAGCCGGGGCAGGTGCTGGAGGAGGCGCGGGCCCGGCCGGGGCAGGACCCGCTGCTTTTGCGGATGCCCAGGAGACAAGTTTCACACCTGGGACGTACAGCTACGTTGCTCGGGGTTTAAGGCTCAAACTCAAACTAAATACTACATTTTGTAGGTGGTAGAAAATGACACACATTTGAAAGTCAGCAGGAAATGACTGCATCGTGGCGATAAAGCCCGTCTCTCTGTGTACAATTCGGCTCAATGCAGAGTCCATCGCGGGCGCTAAGTAGTTGACAAATGTTGCTTCAAGGGGCGCCTGCGTGGCTCGGTCAGTGAAGGGTCTGTCTTCCGCTCAGGTCACGATCCCGGAGTTCTGGGATCGAGCCCCGCGGTGGGCTCCCCACTCGGTGGGGACTCTGGTTCTCCCTCTGCCCCTCGTCCTACTTGTGGTGTCTCTCTCTCACCCTCTCTCTCTCTCTCAATAAATGAATAAATACATAAATAAATAAATAATAAATAAATAAATAAATAAAATCTTAAAAAAATAAAAATCCACGGTCTATACAATGAAATATACTGTTCTACTACCTCCTATGTTGGATACCATGTTCCTGCTAGACATAATTATTTACTTGTCAGTAAACTCACTAATGCTGCCTCAACAGAGCGTCTGCCAGAATTATTTAGACTGTGGTGCTCACAGACACAACCAGAACCGAGGAAGCGAAAAGAATAATGTGGGTGAATTTTCAAAATTAAAACTATATGTTCATACCTACAAGCCATCTCAGAGCTTACAAGGACATGGTTTTTGAACAGTTATTTGGCCCAAATAGAGGATGACATGGGTCTTACCCAGTTAACGCAATCTCGCTGTCCCCACTCAAATTAATTTCTCATTTACCTCCAAAGTCCTTCTTTGATTCCTCAAGTCCATGACTGAATTCTTGACGACTGTTTCCACGGAAGAGTCCATAGTCGATAATGAGACTCCCTTCTGAAGAGGACTCATTGACGGCGATCCTGCTGCTAACCCATTCTTGGGTCGCAAGCATCGCACAGATGACGATGAACGCCCCAAAGCTTGTGAAAAAGCTTGATAAGAATGTCAGTGTTTTCTTGGTCGTAGGCATCTTCTCAGGAACGCAGGGGTCCTACGGTTAGCAAAAAAAGCAACGATCTTTTTGTATTATGTTTGGACCTTATCATTTGGAGTCCAGTATTTGGAAGTGGAGTCGAATGAACGCTTCTTGTAAAATAGAAAAGCTTGCTCTTCAAGGGACAAAATGCCCCAAGGAACATTGGACTATGAATATGGTCATAAAGATTTACAGCAGCTGAACTTTGGACTGGAGTTAGGGGTTGCCGTGGTGACAGCCAACCAGCGGAAACAAGGGACAGGCACAGTATTCCTAAGGATTTCCTTGATCATACAATTAATTTATAACTCTGTCATGGGCCCTCAAAGCATGCTCAGCCTACCGTGTCAGGACTAGAATCCCTAAAACATGAGGACCCTTCCTCCCACGATATTGTGGATTCTAGAAGCCAACAACATAGACTTGCTTTCCCTGTTAAGGATGCGACCCTAACAACAGTTCAAAAAGGAAAACTCAGAAACGAAAAGACCAAAGCTGACCTTAATTTTAGACCTTATTAGACAGGTGCACCTTTCAAATTTCCTCCTCCAAACGAGATCATAGTTGCACATTGTAAATTATAATTTTAGAGGGTACATTTTTATTTGTCCTTAGTGCTCTGATGGCAATGGTTCTGAACATTCTGGCATTCGGTCTTTAGGCTGCCTCTCCTCCCTCCCTGTTTGTCGAGTGGCTAATGCTTTACAAATGATCCTTTCTGTCTTTCAGAGACACTCCTCCATTTGGCAAGCACATCACTTCTCAAGATAGTAAATAGATGTTCACAACATGTTTGCACTCTTTTTTAATCGTATTCTGTGATTATAAAGTAAGAGCATAGATGCACATTTGTGTCCCGTGTTTTTCTTGAATAACGTCTGACTTACGTGGGGTGGAAGGAGTCAGTTGTCCATCTCTCCCATCCGAGGACCTGGACTGTGGGCTTCAGGAGGTGGGACATGTTTGTTTTGCTGAGCAGTAGACCCCAGGATCTGTCAGAGAGCTGGATCCAGTGAATAGTTGTGAAATGAATTATTGGAGACATACAGACAAATACTCCACTGTTGTGGACGTGTGTGCTGTTTTGATTTTTAATTCATGGTTAAAAAAAACCCATGTATGAATATCCTTAACCCTTGTCCATATCTCTGGGTATTTCCTGCCTTGGATTTCTGGAAGTGAGTCAAAGCATGTGAACTTTTACTGACGCTGTTGCTACGCCTTGCCCAGCCGCTCTTTGGAAAAATTTGTACCAATCTGACCACCCACCTTTATGCAGTTGAATGGGCATACTTTAGTCTAGTTTCACAACATTGTATATTATTGGGAAAACTGATTTTTTCCCAAGTAAGTCATTATTTTGACTACATTTTTAAATAGTTATTTCAGTAGTTTCAGTAGTTATTTCCTTTGAGCCCATTTTCTTTTCTTTCTCTCTCTTTTTAAAAAAAGATTTTATTTATTTATTTGTCAGAGAGAGAGAGCACAAGCAGGCAGAGGACAGGCAGAGGGAGAAGGAGGCTCCCCGCTGAGCAGGGAGCCCGATGCGGGACTTGATCCCAGGACCCTGGGATCATGACCTGAGCTGAAGGCAGACATTTAACTGACTGAGCCACCCAGGCGTCCCTGAGCCCATTTTTCCAGAGTGAAATTATTTTGTATCATGAAACGAGGATTAGATATGCTCATTACAAAAAATATATCAAATAGAAATAACAAAAATAAAGATGAAATCAAATGTAATTAAAAAGTCACCCTAGAAGAAGTAATTCTGTTCATACTTGGGCAGAGACTCTTATCCTCAGATCTTATGTTCAGCCTTAACATGCGCTGTTCTGAATCTCAACAATTGGTCATGGGACAATTCGCCAATCGATCGGGTTTGCCATTGTGCCAAGTAATCATAATTTACTTACACACATCTTTTTGGAGGAACATTTCTTTGTTTCCACTTTTTCGCTGCTGTACCCATGGTGTGCTGATGCCTTTTCTGTGTTCAATTTTGTTAGCCTCTCCAGGTGTCTCTTCATGATGAATTCTTACACATAGAACTGTGGAGTCAACAAGTGCGCACAGATCTGCGAAAGCTTGGATCTGCCAACAGAACTTTGTGCAAATACATTATATATGATTATACGGTGAGGATGTTAACCTGTGTCAACCCCGCGTGAGAGTCATTTCATGGTTGGTATTTCACATATTGGAAGGGATTTTGTTTTTTTACATCTTTGTGGATGCTTTGCTGCCTAAAGTTAAAATGGTCTATGTAGTCAGTCAAATATTTCCATCTTATATGTTGTGCTTCCTGGATTTGGTATCTCAACTCTAAAGTCATAAGGTCTCTACACATTCAAACCAGCTCAAGCTTCTTAAAAATGTAAAAGTGGTGTATTTCATAAGGGTGCGCGGTTATTTCACAGTTCCTGAAGGGAGAGTGACAATGAGGACTCTGGGAGTCACCCAAACTAGCAATTTCCATTTTTTTAAAAGATTTTTATTTATTTATTTGACAGAGAGAGATTACAAATAGACAGAGAGGCAGGCAGAGAGAGAGAGAGGAGGAAGCAGATTCCCTGCTGAGCAGGGAGCCCGATGCGGGGCTCGATCCCAGGACCCTGAGATTGTGACCTGAGCCAAAGGCAGAGGCTTTAATCCACTGAGCCACCCAGGCACCTGCGACTTCCATTTTCTCTGCTCTTTTCTACATATATTCCATTCTTCTGGGTTTATTTTTTTTTTAACATTAAAAGTCATTTTTGTCAGTATTGATTTTCTGTCCTTGCATTTAATTTGCTTTTTTCTTTCTAAAAATTTCTGAAATAAATGTTTTATTTCCTTAATTATTTTGTTGTTGGATTCATAATGAAAGTATTTAAAAATGAATTTTCCTCTCAATCTAGGACTTTGGCCAAGTCCCACAGTTTTTACATAGAGTCTTTTGTAAAGTGATATGTAACATCTCAATATTGTAGTTTTTTTCTTCCTCATTGAAGCATAAGTTTGTAAAATAATCGTATGATAGGATCGTTTCTATTTTTTGTTATTTATTTTTACTTTTCTATAATTTTGATAAGAGAATGTAGTTCTCACAATATTTACTCTTTGATTTTATTGATATTTTCTGTGCAAGTCAATTTGGAAGCTACTTTTATAAAGGTTTGTAATGTTTCATGTCACTTGATGCTATCTCATTTTATGGATTTACCCTCATTCATTTAATGATGTTCTGTTTTGGATATTTGGAGTATTGTTATTTTTTTGCCCATATAATCTTGTCTGATCACAGGCTGTTAATTAGCCTCAGGATAAATTTCTGGAGAAGAACTGCTGGTTCAGATAGCCATTTCTGAAATTTTTTTATACCGAATGCAAATAGGCCTTCATATTGGTCTCCAGTTCATAATCCGACCAGCAATGTATGAGAAAGCTCTCGTCTTCAGTGCTAGAAAAAGCTGACTAGTAAGGTTTTAAATTTGGTCATTCTTTTAGGAAATATTGCATTACCTATACATTTTACCTATGCAACTTCTATGATCAACTTTCCTGGATCACTACAGTTTTGCCTTTTCTAGAATTTCATAGAAATGATATACTACAGTACGTAATATTTTGTGTCTGGCTTGCTTTGACAGTCATCTGAATACCCACAAATTTGTTAATGCATTCAACCATTGGGGGACACTTGGGTGGATTCAAGTTATCAACTGTTATGAATAACGCTATTATGAAAATTCGTGTACAAGTCTTTGGGTGGGCATTTTCTTTCCTTTCTGTTGGATAAACACAAGGAAAGAAAGTGCTGGGGCATATGACAAATGGATTTAACTTTAGAAGAAGCTGATGGAACGTCTTCCAAAGGGGCAGTGTCAATGTGCTTTCCCACGAGCCAGGAGCATGGTGCTTCCAGTTATTCCGTATCTTCTCCAACACCTGCTATTACCAAATCCATTATAATTGGGCATTATAAGGAGTGCTTAGTAGTGTCTCACTATGGTGTTGATTTGCATTTTGCTAATATTAATAATTGAGCACCTTTTTACGTGCTTATTTGCCGCCTGTATACTTCCTTTGGTGAGGTATCCACTTGAATCTTTTGTTCATTCTCTTAACTTGATTCATCTTCTTATGGAATTCTATGAGTGCTTTCCTTTGTGTTTTCTGCATCTAAATTCTTTATAAGATACATGCTTTGTAACTATTTCCCCCCCAGTCTCTGGCTTATCTTTCCATTTTCTTAACACTATTCTTGGAAGAGAAACATTTTTTAATTTTGGTGGACTTATATTTACCGATCTTTCCATTTTATGAATTGTGATTCAAATGAGATGTTTAGAAATATTTTTCTAACCTGAGATTGCCAAGATTTTTTTCTGCTATGCTTTCTTCTAGAAGTTTTATCATTTTAGCTCTTATATTTATGGTTATTGTGTATTTTAAGTTTTTTTAAAGATTTTATTTATTATTTGACAGAGAGATCACAAGGAGGCAGAAAGGCAGGCAGAGAGAGAAGGGAAGCGGGCTCCCTGCTGAGCAGAGAGCCCGATGTGGGGCTCGATCCCAGGACCCTGAGATCATGACCTGAGCCGAAGGCAGAGGCTTAACCCACTGAGCCACCCAGGCGCCCTTAAGTTATTTTTGTGTATACTACAAAATAAGGCCTAAACCTCCTCCTTATACATGTGGATATGCTATTGTTCAAGTCCAATGTCATGAAAAGCTTATTTCCTAATGAATTGCGTTGGCGTTTTTGTTGAAAATCAGATGACTGCATCTGTGTGGGTCTCTTTCTGGATTCTTTGTTACAAGGTCTTTCTCCCCAGCTCTGTATAAGCTTCCGGAAGAGTTTGTCACCCTGTTTTCTAGCGGCTCTACTGTTGGCCCCACGGAGCTTCCCCTCACAGGTATGGATCAGCTCTTAACCGAAGACTCGAGGGATCCCTACCCAGCTCCCTCTCTCCACCAGGACTGTACCACCCGTCCTAGCCACATTTGCCCCCCCAGGTTCTCATTGCCCTCTCTTTGGCTCGTCATGGTTTCCCCTCCTTCCTTGGAAACTACCTGGGGCAGTGGTCAGTCTCCTCTCATTTGTTTTTCTCTCAGGAATCACAGCCTTCTGCTGCCCGATGTCTGCTGTCTAGAGACCATTCCTTTGTATATCATTTTCTGTTCTATTGATTTCTTTTTATTTTACTCTGTTTTATTTTATTTAAAGATTTTACTCATTTATTAGAGAGAGAGAGAGACAGAGAGCATGATCAGGGAGAAGGGATAGAGGGACAGGGAGAAGCAGACTCCCTGCTGAGAAAGGAGCCGGACATGGGACTCTATCCCAGGACCCTGGGATCACGGCCTCAGCTGCAGGCAGATGCTTAATCGACTGAGCCCCCCAGGCACCCTGTTCTATTGATTTCTTAAAGCTGGTGGGCCCGTCTGGTCCCTGTTACTCCATCATGGTCAAAGGAGGCTTTATTTTTGAAAGACAACATGGTGGCCACATTGTCTTCCTTTCAGAATTTTGTACATGTTGGTCTGTTGTCTTTGGGCATTGAATGCTGCTGTGGAAGAGCCTGAGGTCAGCCTTATTTTTTCTTCTGATTGGGACTTACTTGTCCCAATAGCAGAGCTCCAAAAGTCTTCATTTGTGAGACCTAGTCAGCTGGTAACCTGGATACATTTTGTATAGATCGTTCCATATAATTATTTTTTCCTTTTCTTTTTATTCATGGGTTTTGTTTTCACTCTACCTATGCAGTTCATTGTAAAGATACTTCTCTGTGCCATTTCTGTGAGTCTTGAGCTCCCTTTGCTGCAATCTTACAGCAGGCACACTGGTTATTCTTGAGCTGGGTTATCTTTGACCCACCTTTCTCTCTGATGGCTTTAGTGGCTTATCTTTTTCCTCTGAACACACTGTCACTTCCCTCCATAATGATAACTTGTCTTTCAGCCAAGTCCTTTTCTAATTTATGTAAAAATATGAAATATGTAAATCTGAAATTGTGTGGTTTGGAGTTCTAATTTGTTTTCCTTGCTCTGAAATTTCCTTTTCATCTCATCTCAGTTGTTTTATTATCTATTACTCCCTTGTTTTATTAAATTCTTCTTATTATAAGTTCTTAGGTATCACAGTGTATGCAGGGGAAACTGCTTCTGTTCATGGGATTGGGTGTTTTATGACCTAAAGAGGGTTTACTCTGTCTTTCCTCTTGCTATGTATTTGCATAGTTCCTTTGGCATTTTTTTTTTCCATTGCTTATGCTGAAAGCGGCCAGTCCTGTCCAATCATTGGTTTGTTCTCATGGGTTTGGAGTGCTTCTCCCTGACATCCTGCTCACCTTATCTGGGCCTACTTGTCATATCTTCTCCAAACTCCAGTTTTGGGCTGGGTGGCTTTCTATCTTGTTTTTCTCCAAATGCATCCAGGAAGGAAAGAAGGCCTAGAGCTCTGACCTAAGTCAGGTTGGCTTCAGCTCCTGTTCATGTTCGTGTTCAACAGCAGCCTCATGCCTCACCTGCCACAGGGCCCCCATCACGGTCACTTCAACTTGCTCAGTTTACATCCACTGGTTCTGTTTCTTGAGCCTCTGCTCCTGAGTTCCCTGACTCTTATCCTTGTCCAGAATTTCTGTCACCTTCAAGTTATTGCAAAATAAAACAAAACGAAACAAAGCAAGCAAACAAACAAAAAACAGAACAAGAAACAGCATCCCGCTCATACCTCCACCCCAGAAAACTGTTGGTATTTTATCAGCTTGAATGTTGTCAGACACCCACAGGCCTAGAGTTCAGGGGAAGCGGTCTTGTTCCTGGAATTGCCTTTGACTCATTTTTAAGTTTGGGGAGGCAGAACCTGGGACCTTGCTTCAAATCCAGAACCTTTTCCAAAGAGGTTCGGGAATCCTCCCCCCACCCCCGCCCGGATGCGACAGGGACACAGCCTTACCTCTTTGTTGGGGAACAAGGAAGCCAGGTACGCCTCCAGGAAGGGGGGCAGGTGGTGTAAAGGCAGACCAAGCCTGGGTGAGGGGACAGGGGAAGAGTCCATTGCACATAGAACACAGAGGCTGGGGCATGAAGCTCTCATGGGCGGAGGCAGCGCCAGACCAAAATCCAAGATGGAGGTCAAGGCAACAGCTAGCAGGTGGTTCTGAATCAGTCACGTCAGCTCCACTCCCGTGATTTTTCACCCTAGCGTCTCTGTATCCTTAACATTTCTATCTAAATGAATTGTGTCTAAATTAATCCACTAGGACACCATTCACATGAGGTTAGTTGTAACAAAATCTCAAGTGGAATGCCAATAATAGTTTTCTAATACCTGAAATTAAATATGCAATTTGCATATGAAGGAAAATCTCTAGCGTCTTCCACATATAGGATCTTCCTTTGGGAAATGCTAGTCTGGATGACGTGAAGGAAATGCCCTCTGTGTGGCCACAATGCACCAGGACAAGCGGTGACCTTTTTTCCTTTTTACTCCAATTTGAAGCTGTGGATTCTTTTTTCTCTGTTTATCATGGGGGTTATTAAATATGAGTGTTGTTGTTGTTTATTTTTATTTTGATTTGTTTTTTAGAAGATTTTATTTATTTATTTGACAGGGAGGGAGATTACAAGTAGGTAGAGAGGCAGAGAGAGAGAGAGGAAGAAGGAGGCTACCCGCTGAGCAGAGAGCCCAACATGGGGCTCGATCCCAGGACCCTGAGATCATGACCCGAGCCGAAGGCAGAGGCTTAACCCACTGAGCTGCCCAGGTGTCCCTGTTGTTGTTTTTTAATCACAAATACGCACCCGTGGCACACAAAGTTCTAGAACATGTGATAGGATTTTACTCTTTTCAATTAATTCATGTCCGTGTATGTTTTTCTTATGAAATGTATGTAGTTCACACATACTTTGGGGATATTTCCACAGAAAGACTGTCTTGATATGATCTGAATCTTCCATTGAAGGGACAATCTTTTTTTTTTTTTAATATACATAAAAACCTTTCTTACCGTTGCAGTGCTTCGAGGAACGAAATATTTAAAATTTTTTATCCTGCTTCAAACCCTGATAAGAAATAGCTACTTACCAAGAGTGTCTCCCTAGGATCTCAGTGCCATATTATATCCAACCCCCAACTTTTCCCTCAATTCCTAGAGCAAAGTGAAAATATATACAAGGCAAAAACTAGATGGATAATAAACTATTTCATAAGTGATAATGTTCTGCGGATTACATATGCTGATTTCATGGTGAAAATGAAGAAATGAAGTCATTTCCTTCTATTTACAATCTGTTGCAGGTCTCACGGCTTTTCAAGGAGGTCAAGGGAAAAAGTATACTTTTGCCAGAGTACAAACGTTTCCAAGAGACTGTGATCTTTAAGTGAGGGATAGAAGCGTATTCCACGCAGTATGAAATCACTTGAAGCACATCACAGAGCTTCTGTGCATGACTGTTTTACTATTCGGCCTTCCCATGGTATCAGCCACAATTTTTAGACATCAGTTTACTTAAGGGATTGAATCAAAGTTTCCTAATCATGTACGAAGTAAAGTAACTAATGGTATTTGTCACTGTGAGTGGAACCCTAACCTGCCCTCATACTTACATATGTGAAAACTTGTTTCCAGGAGAGTATCACACACACACACACGCACGCACGCATACACACGCACACGTGAACCTATGCGATGTTACTGTTCGTCTATTAAAAAAAACAACCTGTGTTTTCTATTCACACATACTCTCATGTGCGGGAAATGACATAGGAACAAGCATGTTCTTCACAGCGTCTTTGTATTAGAAAACAGTTGGGCATCACCTAAGTGGCTTACATCAGAGGCATTTTGAATAAATGTTGGTGCACCTGCATATCGACTTTGGTGACTAAAATGGGCATTATGAAAAATATCCATAGAGTACCATTTAGGTGGCAGAAAATTCATATGTGTATATGTTTGTAAATGCCTAGGATTCTTCTGGAAGGACAGAGACGAAAGTGGCTTCTGACCTTGTCTCAGGATAGGAGAACTGGTTGTCTGGGGAACAAGGAAATAGGCAAGACTTATGCTTTTTCATTTTCATTTTTAAAAACATACTGTATTTTGAGCTGTGTGTACATATTCCCTATTTTTTAAGCATAATGCTAACTTCCATTTAAATAACATAACACATAACTTCACTATATATATTAATTGTGAATCTGAACAGCACATAACACAGAACTTGAATTGTCACATATATGTTTAATGTACATAATACTAATTTATTTAAAAACCCTCCACTTGGCGCCATTTAAGGTGCTTGCCAATTGCTAAAGATGCAAAACTGAAGGGGACTCAGCCTCTGGGCAAGTGATCCATGTCAATAACTACAGACCAGTGTCGTAAGTATTTGAAATAACCGTGGCGTGGAGATCCTGGGGAGCTCAGTTGGTTAAACATCTGTCTTTGACTCAGGTCATGAGCCCAGGGTCCTGGGATTGAGCCCCGCATCGGGCTCCCTGCTCCCTTCTCCCTCTACCCCTCCCCCCGCTGTGCTCTGTCTCTCTCTCTCTCTCTCAAATAAATAATAAAATCTTAAAAAAAATAAAGTTACAACCATGACAAAGTGATAGGTACCAAGTGTGTATCCTCCTGCCATGAAAAAGTATAAAACAGGAGAAAAAAGCATGTGGTAAAGGGTTTCTTGGGGTCAATGGACAGCCATGATCCTTGAGAGGAGCAGGACATGCAGAACACACAGACGGGCACATTAACCCCTTCGTGCTGCCAGGGATGCTCTCCGAACAGGGCACAGAGAGGTAAACTCATCGAGGGAGCAGCTGTGTTTCTGAGCCAAGGACAGAAATCCAAGTTTGCGGCCAGGAAGACTGGAACGTGGGAGGCAGGGTACAGAAGCAGAACGAAGCTGTGCAAAACAGAAGCTCCAGCGTTCTGCACAAGAGCCCCTAAAGTCTTCCATCTAATGGCAAGCAGTGCGTTACCAGGATGAAACAGCGTGTCATCAGGGTCTACAGCGGGCTGTGAGATTGGGGGGATCCTGGGAGTTCCAATCAGCTAGAGGGGAAACACCCGCTCGAATGTCTCATACGTTCAGCTCAGACCTCAAAAAAGCCATGCCTTAGGACCCGGGCCACCCTAGCTCTGGAGAAAGGGTTTCTATTGGCATATCATAACAGAAGCTAAAACCAATCTAGACTCTCAAAAATGTTGCATCCAGCAGACAATTAAAAAATTGGACATGTAAAAGAACAGGAAAATAATCAGAGTGCAAAGGTAACACAGATGTGAAAATTAGCAAAGAGCTTCGAAGTGCTATTAGAAGTACATTCTTGGGGCACCTGGGTGGCTCAGTCAGTTAAGCTTCTGCCTTTAGGCTCAGGTCATGATCTCAGGGTCCTGCTTCTCTCCCTCCCTCTGCCTGCTGCTCCCCCAGGTTGTTCTCTCTCTCTCTCTCAACAAATAAAATCTCAAACAAAAAAGTTCATTTGAGGATTTAAAGGAAAAGATGAATGAACGTGGGGAATCTTGGCAGAGAAATAAAAATTACTTTATAGCTAACCAAATAAAAATTCTATGATCTGAAGATACAATATCTGAAATGAAAAATTCACTGAATGGACCAAACAGAGGATTAAGCAGTGTGAAGGGAAAGATCAGTAAACCTAAAGACACAGCGGTAAAAACGATCCCGACTGAAACCCAGGGAGGAGGAAGGACTTACTTGTTTTAAAAGCCTCGGTGACCTGTGGGACAGTATCAGGAGATATCACGTACCTATTATTGGAGAGCCAGAAGGGGGAGGAGGTGGAAAATATTAAAAAAAATAATGGCTGAAAAATTGCCAAATTTAATGAAAACTAAACTTAAGAAGAAGTACGGTCCCAAGTATGATAGATACAAAGAAAACCACATGAAGACACATTTTAATCACATTTCTTTTTAAAAACGATTTATTTATTTATCTAAATAAATAAATAAGGGGAGGGGCAGAGAGGGAGAGAGAGAATCTTAAGCAGACAGCTCGCTGAGCGTGGAGCCCAATGTGGGGTTTGATCTCACAACCCTGAGATCATGACCTAAGCGGAAACCAAGAGTTTGCTGCTTAACCAACTGTGCTGGCCAGGCGCCCCTTAAATCACATTTCTAAAAAACAATGAGGAGAATATCTTAACAGCAACTAGAGAAGCCAGATACAATACCTCAACTACTGATATCGGTAATAAAGCATAAATGCCCCCTACCTATATTTTGCTATGTGAAAGAAACTGAAAGTAAAAAATGCCTACTTTATGATTCCATTTATATGAAGATCTAGATCAGTTGAAATTTCCTACGGTAATAAACATCAGAGCAGGGGCTGGTCTGGTGTGAGTGGGGGATTTTCTGGGAAGGAATGGGGGTACATTCTAGGCGGATGGGAATGTTTACTGTCTGCGTAGGATATATATGCATTTCACTTCTTTATGTATTTGTCTTTATTCATAAAACTGTACACATCAGATCTGCATAACATGTATGTTATTCATCTTGAAAAGTAATACAAGGAAAAAAATTAAGATGCTCTGAGCACCTGAAGGTGTGCTGTTTTTCACCTGTTTTTCTGGGATAGCAGAGATACCTTCTTGCAAAAGTTCCATTCTCTTGATTTCACTGCTTAATAACTGTTATTACTCGGGCATACCTTGGAAAGGATATTTGGGTAATGTAATAATAGGAAGCTTCGTACCCATTGGAGTTGTTCATTCTGGAACATTCTAGAGATCAGAATGGCCATCCTGCATTTCCTATGCATAGGCATAGGTCCTAAAGTCAGTTTTCCTCGCTTGCCCTGACCTGTAGCCAATCAGTCACAAAGACCTTTTGATTTTATCATCTAAAGTCCTGTGCTTTTATGTTAACGTCTCTGTACGGTATTCACAGGCAAACTCTGATGTGGTTTCTACATACCAGTTCTGCCTTTCTTGTTTGTCTTCCTGGAGAGCATTTCTGGCCTGAGTGTTCCTAATTTTCACTGACATCTACCTGGCCCTTAATGTGCAATGAGCATAATCTGGGTTACCCTGACGTTTAGCCCAAAGCCTCAGGGCTGAAATAGAAGACACAATATAGACATGAAATAGAAGACAAGATGCATAACTATGGCTCATAGTAGCAGATTCAGGAAAACTGTCCCCAGCCTCCTGCCTGAGGGAGCTGCAGGGCGTGGTGGAGAGGAGAGGCTGGAGAGCAAGCAGGAGCACCTTCCAGGGGGGATCAAACAGGAATCCAGAGGGGGCTCGTTTAGCAAGGGCCGTGTCCTGGGGTCCTAAAAGAGGAAGGTGCCTCGGTGGTGAGAGGTCCTTGAAGCCTAGGATGAGAACAGGGGAACTGATTCTGGTGTCAACAGGGGCCTTGAGCTGGAGAAAAGAGAAAGGAAGGAAAGCAGAAGGGAGAGGGCTAAGAAGGATCTAGGGACTTCCGAATGGGGATCAGCCCTGCCCTGGCATCAGTGCCTCTGACACCATGCTTTTGTGTGACAGTGATGTATGTCTTTAGACTGTAGAAGAAGTTAAGGGATATTGCTTAATTCCTGGAAGAACCCAACAGAGAGGATGTTACCAGGAGAGAGGAGCCATCTGCCCCTCCTCATGTTACCAGGGCTGTTGACTTTCCAGTAGCAGATGTCTGACAAAGGCAACTTGTTTCTCTCTTCTTGCAGTACAGACTGTCGCCGCAGTCCTGCGGAGTTAACAAGCAAAACTGTGCTCAGTAGAGCTTTGGAAGGATGGCCTTCATGGGCACGAGCCTGGCTCCCCAGGCCACCGCAGTCACCTGTCTACTAGAGTCCTCCCAACCTGGGCTGCTCCCTGCAGGTGCCTGGTGGGGGGGGGGATGGGGTGGGAGTCGGGGAGCCGCCTCCCC
>LNAC01000001.1:4305900-4342056 GCA_002007465.1 Ailurus styani | reverse complement strand
GCTTGGCGGCCGCCTGGGCAGCTCTCGCGCTCCCCCTCGGGAGGCGGGCACACCGGGAGCGTGTCTGCCGGGCTTGGCCACGGGGACGAAGGTGAAGGCGAGCGGGAGCCAGCGGGGGTCCCCCGGGGCGTGCTGGAGGGCGACGCGGCGCAGGGCTGGGACGGGAGCCTTTTGAGAAAGTGGCTCGGAGTTGCGCCAACTCGGGGAGGGGCGGGGGGCGCCGC
Organism: Ailurus styani; assembly: GCA_002007465.1. Lineage (NCBI taxonomy): Eukaryota > Metazoa > Chordata > Mammalia > Carnivora > Ailuridae > Ailurus > Ailurus styani. The sequence goes on along the minus strand of LNAC01000001.1, from coordinate 4,341,832 downwards.
NNNNCGGGGAGGGGCGGGGGCCGCTGCTCGGATGCGGCCCGAGGGTCCCGCGCCCGGGCCCTGGCATCGCGGGGAGCGCGGAGGCTGGGGGGTCCCAGACGTGCTGCGGGAGGAGCCCCGGCGGCGGCAGGCCGGGCTGGCCCGGACCGGACCGCCCAGATCCGCAGTGTCAGTGGTGCGGGTGACCTGTCAGCGCTCCGGGGCCAGAGGTCAGCGCCCCGGGGCCAGAGGTCAGCGCCCTGCCACGCCTGCGGACTCGCGGGGGCCACGCGGGGAAGGCTGGGGCAGCCGGCGGGGAGAGAGGCAGAGCCGAGCCCTGCCAGCCCGGGCCGGACCTGACCTGAATTCCTGCTTGGCGTGGACAACCTTCCGGGAAAGGTTCACGGTCTACTTGCAGAACTGTATTGATTTGTCTTGAATCAGGACCACTCTCCATCCGAGTCTCAATGCCGGAAACTCAGGGAAAGAAGAACGAGGCTCTGGGCAAGCCCGTTGAGCTGAATGGTGGCCAGCCAAGGGTGGTGGCGTGTTTTAGAAATCAGTGGGTCTGTGTTCCGTCAGCTCTTGACCCCAGGGACCCCTTGACCCAGAGCGCCTGGAGGTCTTTGTGTCCCCACGATTGGTGAAATTCTGTCTCTGTGAAATAAAGACTCCTTCCCGTTTAAACTGTGAGTGGAGGGAGAGGTGGAGGGGGTGTCTCCCCAAGCCTCGCACTAAGCCAAAGGGGCACATGAAACAGGCATGGGGCATGCCATGGTGGGGTGGCTAAGGCTGGCTCCTGACTGCCATGGCCATCCAGCCTGACATGGGACAGAGCTGTGTGTGCAAATAGCGTTGGGGTTTGTTCTTTCTGAGCCCAGGCCCTAGGCCTTCAGGGAGGAGAAGTCCAGCTGGTGGCACAGGAACAAGAGATGGGACTACGCTGCCAGTTAGAGGGCACCCAGCCCTTCTCAGACAGGGCTCTGCCTCTGACCGTGACCTCAGGGACAGAGGTCTTTGTTCGTTGATGTTAGTGATACCTGTGGATCGGTACCCCCTACGAGGGAATAAACAAACAAACAAACCAACCCAAAAAACAAAAAACCTCGATTCCCCATGTGTTGACATGAGCTAGGAGCTGGAGTGGTCCCTGGAGAAGGCCTGGTCATTGGATGAATCGACGGTTTTAGATTTGAGAACATACCCAAACCTATCGCATCAACCCCCGTGCCTCATCAGTTGGGAGAAGTGGATGAGGGAATGAATGGCTGTCACTGTGACCCTTCTGGGACCCCCGGGAGGCCCAGAGTGAGCTCGGGGCAGTGTAGCCTTGGTCCCATGCTGTGCACAGAGGCCCCTTCTCACGTGTGTGTGCAAATCATCAACCCCTGAGAGGGGCTGCAGCAGCCGTGCAGTGGGGTGGGGGCCGAAGGTGCGTTGGAGGGACATATGGAAGGCGGATGCCTGAGGAACCCACAGCAGTTGCCGGGTGGTTAGTAATGAAGCCGGAATGAATTTCAATTGGTCAAAACATATGCCTCCTTCATGCTACGCCTCCATTGGTCCACTTGGCTCTGTCTCCACGGCTGGCATCCTGGTCCAAGATACCCCCTTTTACCAAAACAACCCCCACTGCAGGTCAGAGCTGACTTTCTAGTCCAAACCACTCCTCGACAATTCTCAGACCCAGCCACCCCCTTGACCTTTCTTCTGGAATATCCACTGCCTCTGGATCCCCCGACCCCCACCAGGCCGACCCTTCCCCACTCTCTTCCCATCCCATCCATCCGGTCACACCAGCCTCCCCACCGTTGTGGGAAGATAGGCTGGATTAGAATTTCCCTGAGGACAATATTGTACCCTCAGCGTCCAACCAGGCATCTGCCCGTAGGCTCGTCGTAACTGCCATGGGGCAGACGAGCAAATGACCGGGTGAAACGTTCTAGGAGCTCATCTTCTGAAGTGGATGAGTTTGTGTCTTTTTAGTGGGTGTCCGTAGTGGTTGGTGGGCAGACACACATTTCCGTTGGTGTGGCTTGGACTGGATCATGGAGAGAAGAGAGAGGAGAGAGGTCCGTCTAGGGCTTGGTCGCCGGTTCGTCCGGTGAGGCTGAACACGCGGGCCGAAATGACTGAGCAGGACCGGAGAGACCCCAGAAGACCTCTAGGAGGCGGAGTTGGGAGAAGGGAGGGAACACCACGGAAACTTCCCCCATTCCCGTACTAGAGTTACACTTTCAGAGCTCCTGCGATCAAAATAGGAACAAATGTATCCATTAGGATAAAGACCGGTCTTCTTAGTATTCGATTATCACTACGAAAAAAACTGTGTTTCGAGAGCATCTCCAGTTCTTTTCGCGGGCTCTGTCCTCGTGAACCAACGGCCCACTACTCCCTGAAGGCCCCCTCCCTCCGCCCCACGTGCTTTCCAGATCCTCTGACCGTAGGCTGCTCTGAATCTCCTTCCCCATTTTTTCCATCTTAGAAACTCCTATTCACATCTCACAGCCCACGTCAAATGCTTCAGGTTCCTCAGAGCCTTCCAGACCCTTCTACCTAAGAAAATGTCTCTTCCCTTTGATTCCATAGAAAGTTAACTCTACCTGTGCTAGAGCACTTATCAGACTATTTTGTGTCCACTTGACTTTTTCCCATAGTTTCTCTCTTCCACCAGCTGGTCAATGCTTTTAGGGTAGAAGATGTGTCTTTGAGAATTCGGATTTGGAGTTGAGGTGTGGATTGACATAAATTCTGGCTTTGGAGTGACCTTCCCTAAGCTATCTGAATTTGCTGCCTCAGTGTTCTCCTCTGTAGAATGGGGGTGATAATCTGTACTTCACATGGCTATTTTGAGAGTGATAGGTGATACATATAAAATATAAGGCAGATGACTGGCACTCAGTAAATAGTGTCAGGCTAACCCCCCGAAGACCCCTAAAGTTGTGCGCTGCGTGCATTAAGAACCAGTGAAATTTGAATGAATAAAATAACAAAGTCAGAACTCATATTAATAGATGGGTTTTGCTTGCCGTTCAAAGCTCTAGGTCAAATCAATAAGGTGTGTCGTGCTAGCTAACTTTATTTTTTGCGTGATAATTTGAACGATTATGTAAATTTTGTATGATTAAGTATTTTAATCTCATTATGCCACCACTTTCCTTTGCTCCAAGACCGAGTCCATTCTTTAACACGCACCATCGACTCTTTGGCGTTATGAGTGGTTTACGAGGCCCAAATGCAATTTTTTATGCACATTATTACCCTGTGCTCACAGACTGAATTAAACCAGTCTGTGGGTGAGACAACACAAAACTGAGCTGAACCGGAGCTGAGAAGCAGGGTGGGCTAGAACCCGGTGCGTGGACCCAGGGTGAGAAGAACAGCTTCCGATGGGAGCATTCAGGCTCCGGAGCTGTGGACCGCCCCTGACACATTCACAGGTTAGCACGGCTTACGTTCACAGAGGGAAGGGCGGCACTGGGCCACCTCCCAGCCCCTCCAGGCTCCCGCGCACTGACCAATCTCACCCTCCCCGCAGCTGCTGCAGGCATATCTGCTGACTCTGCAGGACTCAGTCGGTGGATGGGGCTGCCTTCCGAGCCCAGCTCATCCCTTCAGCTACATCTCTCTCCGCTCTGGGTACCGGAACTACCTAAAGGAAGATGTGGCTCGTGGGTACATTTTGCATGCTCATATTTCAAATACTGACCCTCGACCTACCAAAAATTTTATCTTGGAGGGTGAGCTTTGCATTATTTTGTCACCTGTATTTTTCCCCCAAAGCAGAGTGCTGGATGATATTCTAGCAGGTTGGGGTTTGGGATCAGCCACATCTGAGCTAATAGGGGTTTCGCTGAATTTTACTAATCCTTGAGCAGACGCAGGTGCACGGTGGTGGAGGCTTCTGCCAGATGGAGGCTGGGAGATCCCTAATTTGGGGATTACCAAGCAAGCTTCCTTTTCTTCTCTTGGTCTGGCTGCTGTTCCCCAAATGTCATTTGTTAAGGTCCGCCCCATCCAGGTGTTTTACTCGGGGAGTTTTGATGTGGTTCACAGCCTCTTTGAACTTGAACAGCACCCGGCTCAGAGCCAGAAATGTGGGCATTATGCCTTTCTTTCAACTACACAAACACTTCAAAAGAGCTGATGACGCTTATGAAATAGAAAGAAGTTAACAGTGTGTTTCAGGCAAACAACTTCTATTGATTCCCCATGAAATGGGAACCAAATAAATATTTTTAAAGGTTGTCTATTTTAAAATATCTCTCCAATACAAATCAAGACTTTCTGATTCATGTAGCCCATGAGTGTGTATTGTATGAGAGAACCAAAAGGGTGAAAAAAAAAATCTTCTTTCACCCAGAAACAAATATGAACTCCATCAGGAGGTGGGGAACAGTTTGCAGGGAGAAAAAATGTATCCTTGATTATGTGCTAAAAGCCCGATGTGTTTTTTTGGACAGGTATTTTGATGTCAGTGTTTCTTGGGTGAAGAGTGAAGACTTGATAGGGAAACTTGTTGTCTACACCCCAGGCTGGGGTTCTGACACCACTAAATTCGATCCAGCAGGCGGGCTCACGGTGGAAAGGGTGTTCAGCGTTCCGCCGTGCTCCGGAGGCTGCAGGGTCCTCTCCCGGGTGTGGGGGAGGGGGCACCTGCGTGATGCCCGGGAGTCAGGGGCGTCCAGCACTTGAACGTGAAGGTGCCGGTGGAGGATGGGAGAGACTGACTAGAGTGGGAGCCGTGCGGGGGCAGTGGAGGGTGCTTGCACAGGGCTCTCCCCGTGAGGATTTTACTCTGTCTGAATACCGGCAACAAATCTAACCAAGAGGATTTTGCTTTTCAGTACGAGGTTCCCAGTCCCAGGCTTGGAACACAGACTTGGGAGCAGTGGAATGGGGTCGGATTGAGACTCGCGGCACTGAGGCTTTGGACACGTAACTGACCCTTTCCCAGTGTGATTTCCTATCTCTCTAACGGGGACAGTGACCCTTCCCAGACAGGGTTGTCGTGTTGCTGGATTGTCACGTGTGGGGAGCCCAGCCTAGTGCTTGCCAGTCGGTCGGCGGCCTGCTGCTGTGCCCGGAGTCTGGGGGTGGCCGGCCTGCAGCCCAAAGACCGGCAGAATCTGGGCTCGGATTCCTCCTTTGCCAGATTTGCTTTGTCCGCCAGGCAAGTCGCTTACTTTCCGTTCTATAAACGCAGACATGATTTTTGGTTCTTAATGTCCCTAAATCTATTTGGACATTTCCAGCTGAACATTAGTCACCGATTTTTGTACTAGGGAGCAAATGAGTTCCGTTTTTCTCCTCACCCAAGATTTCAGAATGTCCTATCACATGACCGCTTGATTACAATGTATTATTCGAAGTGGCCTTTGTACAAAGCCTTTTTTATTTTGTTTCTCACTCCAAAAAGACTTTGCATTTTTCAGGCTGTGTCTCTGTAGTAGGACTTTAGTGGGTCTGTCCCCTTGGCTTTTGGCAGACTTGGCCCCGACTCCTTTGCCAACACACTTGAGTGCCCTTGGAAGGTGGGGGCACAGCCCCTGGCGCGGAGCCCGGGGACGTGGGAGCTCCTGTCCCGGCAGGTTCCTCGTTAAACTGCGGGCGCTCTGGTCTTCCTTTCTTCTCCAGTTCAAAAGGCCATCCTCAAAGGCAAACACCCACTTGCCTGATTTGATGTCATGGCCCTGAGGCCAACCCCCAGCCCCATGCTCCCGTCTGCTTGTCTGGATTCTTGTCATGGGATAAAGCTTTTATTCTGTTGTGTGAAATACGGCACAGGTGGAAATTCCTCCATGGGAGGCTGTGGCTTCAGAGTGGGTTCCTGTTTGAGCTCCGGTGCTAAGGTGCTAACTCACTTCCCATTGAGGGGCTCAGGGTGAACGGTTGGAGGAGGCAGAGGGGGAGAAGGCAGTGAAAGGCAGGGCTCTTTTCGAGGTAAGATGGGATGGGTCTTTGGAGATACCATGTTTTCCATGGAGACAAAGTAGATCCTCCCTACAGAATACTCTGGCTCATTTTCTGGATTCCAGAAGCAGGTGCTAGTGAATTAAGCTAAGAGCTCAGTATTCAGCAGAACCGTTCCAATGGATGTCCATATTTCTTTCCAGAGCTTTCTTGTCTACAGCACACTTCTCCACTGTTGTACATACAGAAGAGAAAGTAAGAGAAGAGAGAGGGAGACAGCAACAGAGACACAGAGAGACAAAGAGAGACACACAGACATAGAGACACACAGAAAGACAGGGATAGAGACAGAGATTCAGCGGGAGAGACACAGAGAGGCTCTCTCAGATACTGGGATTTTTTTCTTTTGATATTTGTCATCGGAGGCTACCTCCAAATTCCCTTTCAGCCCAGAGTGGGAGCTGGCGATCCTTGACGTGTGTGGTCAAGAGTTACAGGCCAGGGTGCGGCCCGGGACAGTTTCAGGGGGCAAAGGGGTGCCATGCTTGGCGGTGTCAGCATACGGAGCTCATAATCAGAGCCAAACACTGAGTCTCTGAAGCTGAAGCTCTCCCACAATGACAGGACAAAATCGGGATGAACGGACAAAAGCCAGAAAATTTGAGTCTCTTTATTACATTCAGGGATTTATAGGAACTCTGTCTGGGCTAACAGAATGTTGCCTTAGGGCACCTGCTTTAATGACTAGAAACCATGCAAATGCTCTTCAGAAGAGATTAGAATTTTCAGCTTCTTAAACTGGTAAATATGAGCCCCCCCTCCCCCCCCGGCCCAGTGCGATCCCGGCTACCCCACAACGTTTGCTAATCAAACAGAAACTGGTCTTTGCTACCACATTAATTCAAGACATCCCCAAACCTGCATCGTTACTAGTAAAAGTATCCCTTATAATTAGCGCTTTTTTTTTTTTCAGGATGTGGTTTTTCTGGCTCTGAGAGTAGCCTTGGTTTCATAAACAGCTGAATGTTTAAGTACTGGACGTAAAAATCCTTTGAAACAGGAACCCAACCCCGTCCTTAGTTTTGAAGTGAGGCTGACTCAGCAGTCCGTCTCCCCAAGCTGGTGGCAGCAGTTTATTAAGCCCATCAGTAATTCAATAAATTACTTTTCGCTAATGTTGCGAACATCAGCTCAAGTTCAGCCTTCCATTGGAGATGTTATCCGTCTGCCCATTTAGATTCCTTTGAGCAAAGGCCTGATGTTGACCCAATGTCACGTAAGAATGCAAGAGCCAGACATTTAATAATTTTGTACTGCATCGTGCCAAGCGTGGCCTGCTCTGAGCGAGCCAACAATATTCTTTCAAAGGATATTTCTTGGTTTTCACCAAATGTGTGTAGTATTTACAAGAGCCTGCAGGTCATTTAGAAGGGGCCGTTAGAGAGGGTAGAGGTGTATTGAGTGCCTACGGTGTACGTGTTCTGTGTTTAGTAGTGAAGTTGCAAAAAAAAAAAGTCACATTGCCTATGGGTGTTCCCAAGTCCACGGGAGGCTTGAAGGAACTCATCACTTTCAGGGTGTGTTAAATGCGATGTGGCTGCAGAGGGGGGCATGTGGAGGGGATCTTAGAGGGGTTTCACCAGGTAGAACAGGCTTGGTTTTTAAGGATATTCTCTTGGCTGCCAGCAGGGCTATAGAACATTCAAGACAGAGGGGCTCCTAGGCTCTTGCCCAGCAGTGAGGAGTAACATGAACTGTCTGGGGACCAGCAGGTGTCTGGGAGCAAATCTGGAGCCCGGGGAGGGAGGGGATGAGAGGAGAGGGCTAGAAAATCTGGCGATCTCCAAACCCTCATAAACCATTGAGGAGCGTGGGTCTGCTTGGTGGACCAGTTCTGAACCTTGGTGGACAGGTTCTGAACCTGTTGGGCATCATGGCCACCTTTGAGATTCAGAGGAAGACCACAGATTCCTTCCTCAGGAAAATGCATGTGTGCACACAGGCTTTCTGGTTTGTTTCAGCTTGGTTTGGTTTTTACGGTGGCAAGAAAGTCTTGCCTGACCAAAGCCCCCCAGTTTTCAGCTAAGGCAGAGTACATGCCTCCAGACCAGACACGTATTTAAGAGATGACGATGGCCTCAGATTTTGGGCTGAGTTTGAGGTGCGTTAGGGGAGCCAAATGGACTTCTCGAACACAGGCAGTTGATTCTATTAGGAACTCTCCAAACTGGCTGAGACAATGTCCGCGCTTCACTGTGCTAACCATTCTCATTTTTCTTATTCAAACTTGGGTTACCTTGTACATTCGTGGGTATTCCCAACACAGTAACATGGAAGAGGTCATTGACTTGTGGCTGTTGTCACTGCAAGAGCCAGCTCAGAGGAAGTGGGGTAAGAATGAGCTCATGAGCTCCATGTGGTTGGCCACCGTTGGCCTCTGACAGGTCCAAACTCATTTCTAGTTATTTCTTAATAACCTTGCTCGCATGTTTTTAGGTAACCGAAAGTAGGTTTTCTGTACCAGCCTTTCAGTTCACCAAAACCCAAAGCCAGTTCTCCCTTTTCGCCTGAGACGGCATCTCTGAGGTTTGGTGGACAATTTCACATCCCTGTGTGGAGTCTAAGCGTGTCACCAGCTGTAACGAGGGGCCCGAGACCTGCCCAGGGTTGCCGTCTCCGCTGCAGCATCACGGTCCTGACCCAGACGCGCCTCTTTCCCCATTCTCGCTGCCTTGGTGGACCGACCCCTCATCCTCCCTCCCGTGTCTGACACACTGTCCGTGCGTGGGCGGGGGGGTCTCAGGACATGGAGGCCCCTCGTCTGCTCCCGTGAGACGAAAGCCCACCTTAGCTCTCCGTGTGGGTGGAAGTGCGCTCTAACCTGGAGCAGGACCCAGAGGCCAGATGTGCCCAGATGTGCGTCCGCGTCTGTGGTTTCTGCCTGCCACATTGCTTCCAGGGGGTATCTTAGAAGGCCGTCGCATGTGTGTGTCTTATGTGCAGCATACTTTCGTTTAGTAAATGATTTATTATTTGTTGCATGGAAATGCATATCCTGAATGGAGGGCCAGTGGCCGGCAGGAATCGATGACGTCGATTCTGGTGATTCTCCTTTGTAATTTATTGTGTTGTTGTTTTGTGCACGGCAGGGTCTCTAAGTTTTGAGGAGGTGAGGCTTTCCTTTGTGGCTTGGCATCTGGGCAGGTGGAGCAGCCTGAGACCCGGCTGGGCCCGAGCCTGGGGTGCAGGTCTCAGGAGCAGATTGTGTGAACGTTGCACGGCACGCAGCAGCCCCCCGCCCTCACTTCTGTCTGTGCAGGTGGCAGGACTGGGCAGACAGTGTGAGCATCCCTGACCCCTTTGCTGGGACCTAACATCATTTTCAAAGTTCAGACCTGAGAACCACCAAGTCTGTGGAGACACAGAGCCCGTAGTGGAGCCGGCCGGCCTCCCTTCTCCAGGTCAGATACTCGGTGGGGGGGGGGGGCGGTCATGACTGTAAATAAAGGAATAGCTGTGATGATATTAGTAGCCGTTGTATGACTGAGCGCTTGCTCTGGACGGGCCTACTCCGAGTACTTCCGTACGTGAACTTGTTATGCGTGAACTTGCTACGTGAGGCCAGAGTTGCACTAGGCTTGCTCTGGAGAAGAGGAAATACAGGCCCAGAGGGGACGGGGCAGGGCTGGGACTAAACCCACAGAGGGACCCAGTGGTCCCCTAGGTAGGGGAAGGGTGTGGGGGGCACTGGGGTCCGCAGGGAGGGGGAGCCAAGCTTCACTCAGGGATACAGTGATGGGAGGCATCCCAGCAGGCTCCTGGCCACGGGGCGCCTGGCGCGGTCATTGGCACGATGCCTCTTCATTCATTCGTTCAGCAGATACCACTGGGAGACCTGCCGGGTATGGGGAGCAAAATCCCCAAGTCCCACTTGGCATCCCTTCCCTGGGGCCTGGCCTTCGGGTCTGTCTGTGCATCTGTCCCTGGGACCCCCCTGGAAGGCTGGTTGTGGAGATGGTGTGTGGTGAGCGGGCCGGGGGCACTCACTGTGGGCGGCCCTGAGGTCCTTGGGTCATCCGGGGGGAGGGACCGAGAAAGGCTCTGGTGCTGGGACCTGCGCCCTGTTCTCAACTGTGCAGATCCTGACCAGTGTGCGTTCAGCGGGGCCCTCTTGCGCCTAAGGCGCTCACAGCCGAGGGGCCGCCTCCGGGCCAGCAGCACCGATGAAACCTGAGCGTGGGGCCTTTGAGCCGGGCTTTTGCTTAGAGAGTGCCATCGTCTGTCTTGTGGTCAGCGTGGAGTCCTGCGACTCTGCTCCCGACCTCGGGGCCCAAAGGAGAGCAAGGCCCAGGCGGGCAGGCAGCGGGGCCACCGAGACGGGGTGGCTGTGGGGCCGCGGCCGGGGCCTGTCCTCTCCCGGGCCTCCCCTCCCCCCTGCCCGCTCCCCCTCCTCTGTCTGGTCCTCCCCTTTCACGGCCTCACCTCTAGAACCTTCCAGAACCCAGACTCCCCCGGGCTCCCGCTCCTGCGGAAGGAGAACTGCAGCTGATGGGGTGACCGCCGCGACCCCGGCCCCCGGCCCCCGTGGCTCCCGCCGTGGCCCTGCCCGTGGCCGTGGCCACCGCGGGCCCCTGGCGGCGTTCCCAGCCCGCTCTCCGCCGGGCCCGACGCCCGAGAGCGGCTCCCTCGCCCGTCAGGGCCGCTGGCATGCCATTCTTTCGCAGTGCGTCATAGCAAAGCTAGTCCAGGACAGAGCCCGTGTTTTCTCCCTGCTGTTGCTCAGTCTCAAGGAGATGACCCAGTTGCCTCATCGCGTGACGCATCCAGGGGACGGGGAGGCGGGGTGCCTGGCCCCTCGTGCCCCGGGGCTGGACGTCTGTGAGGAGCGCGACGGTGGGGTGATTGGCCCATTGCTTCTGATCGCAGATCATTTCGAATCCATTTGAAGGGCTTCATGGAGAGTTCCTGGTTCGAGAAAGTTCTGTCAGGACAGCGCAGTCTCTGATGCAGTGACAGTCTTTCTTTGAGGCGGTGTCCAAACCACGTGCGTGTTACTCCTGTCTTTTTTTTCAACTTTTTTTACTACATCACGTTAGTCACCATCCAGACCGTCCTTGGTTTCTGATGCAGTGTTCCGCGATGGACTGCTTGCCCGTAGCCCAGTGCTCCGCGCGCTCCGTGCCCTCCGCGTCTCCGGTCCCCGGGCCCGGCCATCCGCACACCCCCGAAGCCCTCGGTTTGTTCCCCCGGAGTCCATAGTCGCTCACGGCTCGTCTCCCCCATCTCTGGCAGGGGCTGGAGGCCTCTGGGGAGGGAGCCCCCCTCCGGGAGCCCCAGCCCCTTCCGGGCGCTCCTTCCCCGCCGCCTGATTTCTGGCGGGTGCACGCTGAGCCCCTGACGTTGCGGAGCAGGCCGCGGCCGGGCCTGTGGGAACACTGCCTTGTCTGGCCGCAGGGGGAGGGCCTCGGCCCACTCTGGGGGCAGTGTAAGCGCCGCGTGGAGATGCATGACAATCCCATTAAGCACGGTGTGCCGGGCGGACAAGGTCTCTGGGAGATGGGGTGTCGGGACAAAGGACAGGAAGATGTGAGACCCGCTGCGAAGGGTGTTTATCGAGAAAGAGTTGGTGCTCTAAATGGGGATGATTTCTAGGGGCACAGGTAGGGCTTTTCTCATCGGAAAGACCGAGCGAAGGTGGGCCACGGGTTCTTAGGACACAAGATAAGGTAGCTGCGTGACGGGCCAGCAGGGTGTCGCCATCAGCCCGCGTCCTTACGTTTCCCTCTGCCTGCCTTCCCCCGCCGTACGTGGATTTAATGACCCAAGCCATGAAAACCGCAAGGCCAACCAGGACAACCTGGGCGGATGTCCAACAGGGTCCCACTGGGTGACAGACCATGGGAAACAAGGCACGGACCCACTTAACTTGGTGCTTTCATCTTTCCTAAAAGAAACTCTTGGTTAATACACACCTTTTAAGCCGAGCACGTAGGGCGGGTTGTTGGAGCTGTAGCCGAGCTTGCTCCGAGTAGGCGTTGTGAAGACCCCGCAGCCAGAAAGCCCCCCGCCGGCACCATCTCCACGCTCCGCTGAGGCCTTCGGACGCATCCCTGGGATTCTTGGAAACGCACGTTCCGGGCAGGGAGGAGGCTGTCCCCTGAGCGAGGCTAGTGCGGCGTTCTGGGCTCTAGAGCAGGGCCGCCAGGCTTGCCCCATCCCAGCCGTGGAGGCCGGGCCCCTGGAGGGCTGGGCCGGGCCCTGAAGCCCCCCTGCCGTGGCTGGCAAGCTGACGGTGCCTGTGGGCAGCGCCCCGTGGATCCACCCGTAGCACTGCCTGGGCCTCCTCGTGACCCGGCAGCTGGCGTCCCCCACGGAGAGTGACCCCGGGGAAAGCCAGGTGGGAGCCAGGACATCTTGTACGGGTCCTGGTGTCCTTCTGCAGTGGTCATCTGGGCACGCAATGTGGCCCTGCTCACACCGGGCGGATGAGCATCCCTTTCCAAAGAGCACGTGGTGGTGAGGGGCCTGCTTTTTTTTTTTTTTTAAGATTTTATTTATTTATTTGACAGAGGGAGAGATCACAAGTAGGCAGAGAGGCGGGCAGAGAGAGAGGAGGAAGCAGGCTCTCTGCTGAGCAGAGAGCCCAGTGTGGGCCTCGATCCCAGGACCCTGAGATCATGACCTGAACCAAAGGCAGAGGCTTAACCCATGGAGCCACCCAAGCACCCCCGCTTTTTTTTTTTTTTTTTTTTATCCTGGGTTTATGAGTTGTGGCTTTTAGCTGGCCACCACCGAATCTGACTCCGGTTAACTTCATGGGAACAGGAACTGGACAGAAGGGGACTGGCCAGTTCTCCGAATGAGCCGGAAGTCTGGAGGAGAAGGCTCAGAAAAGGGACAGGAGCCCAGGAGGCTCTGAACCACAATTAAGGCGAGGCCACAGGAAGCTTTTGGTACGGATGTGGCCTGTGGTCCATGGCACTGATGCTGCTGGGCACGGCTGGCGGCGGACTCTCCGGGCCGCTGCTTCCGAGAAGGCTTCCGAAACATCCCTGGATCCGTTTGACTCACCCTGAAGAGTCAAGGTCTTGGGTAGGATTGACGGTCGGAGCCCCAGCACCTCCCGGCCGCAGTTTGGCTGCAGGTACGGGGAGGGCGGGGCCGGCAGGTGGGCTCTTGCCCTGGCAGGTGTAAGGGAGGCCAGGAAGTAGGGAGAGATGCAGACGGTGAGGGCAGCCCCCAAACAGCGGACATTCACTCTGCCTGCTTGGTACTGAGCTTAAGGGTTATTTTTCATCTCAAGTGTACCCAGTATCACGACATTAATACATTCCTGAAAAGTTACGTTGACTTGATTTGTGGTTTATAGACACTGGCTAAGCTTAATACCTTTTAGAAGTCTGCCGATAATCCTTTTGTAAAGCGGTTAATCCTTTTAGAGAACAAGTAATCACTTAACCGTTTTATTTTTGAAGATCAAGACTTTGTACATTGGGTTTTCTCCAGACAGAGTAGCCAATGCTTAAGCTTCCTCTTCTGCTCACAGTGAGGAAGTGTTTCAGGTTTCTAGATAACTGCTTGTGATCTCTCACGCTGTGTGAAACACACACACACACACACACACACAGAGGTTTTTTGTTTGTTTGTTTTCTCCGCTTTAATTGATTCTTGTCTGGAAGGAAGTACTGGTTATTACAATTTTTAAAGAGCTTCTATCTATTTTATCTTACCTGCAAGGCTGTTTAAGAGCCAAGTTAAGAAGTAAGACCTCGGAGCCTTTGCATGGGTGAAGATGCAGGCATCGTGATTCCTGGGAAATCACATTTGGAAGATTCACCTTTCACATTATAATGTTGTCTTCTTCTGTAAGAGGCTTTCGCATTACAGCATAAAAATTTTTTTTTCCATTTCCTCGAGCTGTTTTCACGCTTCCTGGATCACAGAGCGGGGCCCCGCGCTGACAGTGAGGCAGAGCCTGGACGGGGTGGGCGCGGTAAACCAGGAGGGGCCTCGACTCTCTGCTCCAAGCTGGTGACAGGTCGTGCAAGTCCGGAACGGCCCTGATGGCCATGGGAGCACAGAGAACCCGCAGACGAGGAGCTAGAAACAGGCGGGGAGAATGGTGGGGCAGCTGCTCTCAAAATACGATAAAGAGATGAGAGCGAGTGTCTCTGATCGTGGCTGCTATTCGGGCACCTCCGTGGCAGGTGCATTCATGTTCCCGTTGCTTTTTGCCCAGTCACGGGCAGGTGGAGTGGACTGGCCTTCCCTGCAGTAGGTTCTCACACATGAGACTAATTTGGCTCCTTTTTTCTCCAGTGCCAGAACCTACAGGGGTGATGGGTTGAGAGAAATGAAGTGTTGGCTTATATTTCCAGGGGCTGTGTTACGCAAAGACATCCACGTTTAACTTTCAGAATGATTCTGTGCCGAGACGCCGCCCTCTGAGAGGATGCAGCGGGAGCCTGTGGGTTCGCTCCGTGGGACGGAGCTGTCTTCAGTCTAAGGTTTGCATGGGTATGAGGTGTCAGCCCATTTTAAGGTCTGTAAACTGAGACTTGGATAAGTGAAATGAGTAGTTCGAGACCTACTAACTGGTCTCGACCTGTAACTGGAAGGCAGCGGGGCTGGGACGCCGGCCCAGGGTCGTCTGCATGCCAAGCGGGGCGTGTGGCCAGACCTAGACACGAGGTCTCCCCGAGGAGAAACAGCTTGGAGGGGACGCTGCCTGAGAGCCCGGGCAGCATGTGCGCGCCTCCTTCTGTCTCCAGACCACGACTCTGAGATGGGCACGTCTCGGCATGAAGTATGTCGCTAAAGAAAATACAAGTGACGTTTTTGAGTGAGGTGTTTCAGTCACTTACATCAGGATGCAGATGATTCTGATTCCATGGTGGGGCATAAAGGGAATCACTTTCCTGACTTAATTTTATGGTTAAGGGAGAATGAACATTCCCATGTACCTGGTGCATTTTAATGTACTATGTATTATTATCATATTACCATTATTATTTGAAGCATTATGGCTCTTTTCCCCTTTAGGTGGCTTTCCCCATATTTTATATTGTATTTAGCCATAAAACATAGAAAGCACCATCATTTCTTAGCTAAGAAAATCGAGGCACTCTACAAAAACTGTCAGAGAGAACATTGATTTCCTACATACGGTAAATCCTGAATTGCTTTTTTTCCTCAAGATTCGTATTATTGCATTAGTGGTTGCCTTCAGATTTATGGTTAAAACGGAATTCAGAGAAGATTTGTTGGGGATATTTGCTGTTTTTCACTTATTTTCAATCTATTGCACAAAGCATCTGTACAAACTTTAAAATTCCCTTAATTGAATGAAGAAACCATCCTCTGCTCTTGTTTTGTGTGTCTAGGCATCTCGCCTATGCCTACTCCCTGGCCTGCTCCCTCTCTCAGTAAATTGCATCTGTTTCTATTGACGGGACTCTGGGTGTTTCCTTAGAGCTGGGACTTTCTGAGCAGGAAGGAAATAGCCAAAAACTTAGTGCAGATAGGGCAGTGCTTTAACTGTTTTGAAATGCACACACGATCATTGCTTCGAATCGATTTCATCCATCCTTCTTGGGGGCGTTTTTCCCTGTGTCGACCCGTTTCCTTTTTTCATGTTTTTAATGGTCTTTCTCAGTGCACCGAGAACTATTTCTTCTGGGCGTGTGACAGATTTGCTGTGCTGGGTTAGATTAGCATGCTTGTCTGATCCTGAGTCCATCTGCAAGGCTGCCTGATGAGAAGGGAAAAATAGTAAACATCCTGTCCTAGATACAGACTTGGAGGTGTGTGCTGGGAATGCATGTCTCCCTTCGAAATAACATTTTGGAAAGCACAGGGTTTGGTAGATAAGGGCTGCACTCATCATGTCACATCAGAGAACAATTGTAGCATTTAGTTTCCTATCGTCCTGCTTTCAGCCCAACTTTTGTAGCTGAACAAAACACTGAGCGCTGTGTTAGAGGTCAAGGTCAGCACAAATCAGCTTTCACCCTGGGAAAGAAAATGAGCTGAATAGCCATGCAAAGTGGCATGTTTGTTAAATATAGCAATTGTTGTGAATAGATTTATGCATTCAATTTGTTTGCAGTTGTCAAAACCTCATTAATTGTAAGCCCGATGACATTGTTTGCTGTTTCAAATCAGTTTTAAATTACACATGTACTGCTTAATCTTGAAAGCAAAATTAAACCTTTGATTGGTATACACTTCAGGTTACAACATTAAGCCATTCTATTTGGGGGAAGGAGTTTAATGCTCTTTGTAGAATAAAATTAGGAGGTCCTTTGCATCCATGGTGGCTGATGTAATTAGGTTCTGTCAACTATAATTTCTCAGGTTAATTTCTTCCACAATGTATGCTGTATAATAATAAAGCTATAAATCCCTTTATACATTTAAATTATTATATAAATCCTTAGTATTCATGCAATAAAGTTTTTTAAGCAAATTTCTTGGAAGTATGGGTTGTATGGCAAATAGTTAAAATTGATGTGTTTTTAGAAATCAGCAAAGATAGGTATTTTATTTGTCTAACATATACAGGGATTTATCAAGTCTCTAGGCCAGGTGCGAGGGACACAAAAGTCACGTGGTCCCTGCCCCCAAGAACCTGCTAATGTAGCGTGACCTTTTCCAAAGCTTCCCTGGAACAAGTGTGCCCTGAGGTTTTCTGCCAGGCATGGTCAGATGGGTTGAGGGCTGTGGCCTGAGGCGGGGAACCAGCTGTTTTGACCACAGGACTCGATTCTCTGTCCCTTTTGTTGGTCTGGGCTCTGGAATTCTGAACCTGGGGTCTCTGAAGAGTTTGTGAATAAAATTCAGCAGGTCTGTAAATTTAGATGGTGAAAAAACTTACCCCTTCCATTCTGTATAATAACCTTCCTTTGTCAGCTGATATCCCTTGCACTTTTACTGTGAGACCCTCCAAGCCCAGCCCTAACTCTTGGCAACCACTGGTCTGTTCTCCATCCCTCTAATTTTGCCTTGGCAAGAATGTCATGTACTTGGACTCATACAGTGCAGAGCCTATTGAGTGTGGCTTCCTTCACGAGGCGTATGGATCTCAGAATTATTCTTGCCATGGTGTGTATCAATAGTTCATCCCATGTATTTTACTGAGTAGTGTTCCGTTGCACAGAAGGACCACTGTGCCTGTCATCTTTCTCCAGCTGGGGGTCCCGTGGGTGGATTCCAGTTTGGGGCATGTATGAGTAAAAAGGCTGGAAATGTGCATATAAGTTTCTGTGTGAACCTAGGTTTTCACCTCGCTTGGAAAAGTCAGTAGGATGGGTTTGCTGGATTGCATGTCATGCGTGTTGAACTCGATAGGAAACTTCCAAATTGTTTTCCATAGTGCGTATACCCTTTGCTTTGCCACCAGCACCGCGTGAATTTTCCGTTGCTTTGTACCCTTGCCAGCATCTGATATTGTCAGTTTTTTCCCTTTTCTTGTCTTTTGTTTTCCTTTTTTAATTTTTGCCTTTGGTATGGGTGAGTAATGGGATCTCACTGCAGTTTTAACTTGCAGATCCCTAGTGACTAATGGTGTCCCGCATCTTTTCCTGTGCTTGTTTGCTCAAGGCCCATCTTTGGTGCCGTCGGTTTAAATCTTTTGTCCATTTTAAGAATTGTGTTGTTACTCCTATATATGTTATTCCAGGTCATTGCAAGTATTATTCTGAGAATAAGCTTCACTAGCTGGTCCAAAGGATCCACGTCACCAAAAAGGTTAAGAGCCCTGGAGAGACACACTATCCTTAAAATATCTTTTATTCTTTACATTTCTGCCTTTGGCCCATGTTCTTGTTCAAAGTCTGTCACACACCATCTCCAAGGTAGCAGTCTGCCTGTGAGAGAATATATCCCTTCCCCATCGTTCTTTCTGTTCTGTGTACATAAAATGGGATTTCAGAACATCACCCACACGTGTGGGCGGGATTCCTTGCTCTTCCCTCCTCTTCAGTGAGCAGTAAGGAATTTCTTCCGTTTTTATTTATGAAATTCTTTGGCCCTTTTTGATTCTTTTCTCAAATGGAAGGAATCTTAATTTGCAGGAAAAATGTGAACCAGTATATTCCAGGAGAATGGTTTTATTCCAGCGTTTGAATTAGGAGCTCCGAATGCGGGCTACCAGCGTGAGTGTGTGCTTGTCTCTGCGACACGGGGGATCGACAGCTTTCTGCCTCATCTCTGTGTTTGCATCTCAGCTCCTCAGTAGTCCTCCTGTCCCAGCAAAAATGCTTCTTATCTGCTTGAGTTATTTTTTAAAAGTCTCTTGTGGACTCTTTTACATGGACAGCTAAATTGTGACTTAGTCATTACCGAATCTATGACTCAAATTTCAATACAGTCCTCAATGGCTAATATGTGTGGGAACCGTAAGCTTACTTAACACCAACGTATTAGTTTTGTGCTTCTTTTGTGAAGGCACATAAGGTACAGAAATGTTGTGTTTTATTATTTTATTTTAATTTAATGAAAGGCCTGATGGAGGAGTCTCTTCTTCCCCATCAGAAAGGGAAAAGAAATTGAACGAGAAAAGTAAATGCAGTGTGTATGTTGAAAATTCATGTTTGGCACACGCGTAAAAATATGCCTTGGTGAGGAACTCTGCCATGTGTTAATTATTGCTTTAAAAGGAGCACTTGTGATAAATTGATACCCTAAATTTTATATTTGGCATCCTTAGCCTGTGCAAACGCATGTTGAGTGCTTACGGTTTGGAGAGGAAGGGCTATCAAAAAGCTTCTCACCTTCCGTCTGTGTGCAGTGCCTCTGCACCAGTGAGGCCCTCCATGGGTACAAAGCCTGGGACAGTTATAAAGAAAGAAGTGCCCCGGGGAGTCCATTGCAAGTCCTGTGAACCCAGGTATGTGGTTTCCCATTTTGGTGTCACTTCTATGGTTTATCTCGTAGCCTACAGAAAGGAGGCTTTTGCTCCTTTGCACGTGCGTGTGTTCATGGCCACTCTCCCACTCAACCGTATCAGGTTCCTCTTGCTGCTGTGACAAATTAGCACAGAGCAGCTTGAAGCGGTACCCGTTGCTTACGGCCGGTTCCAGAGGTCAGAGCCCAGCCCAGCTTCCGTCTGTGTCTTGCTGGTTCTCTGTTTAGAAGCTCACAGGATGAATCTGGGGTGTTGGCAGGACCTGCTTCTTACGGGAGGCTCAGGAATGAATCACTTTCAAGGTCAGTTGGTGGGGTCCACGTTCCCACGCAGACTGTCGGCTGGGTGACCCTCCGGCTAGGCACCCCCTCTCCGTGGCTCCTGGTCCCCGTCCTCCAGTGTCAGGCCAGCGCGTAGGGGGACCCTCACCTGGTTGGGCATCTCTGTGCTCCCCGCTGCCACGTCTCTCTCACTGGTGCCCGTGAGGGCTCGTGGGACCACACGGGGCCCACTCCATCATCCAGGATGTGGGACCCGTGTCATGGTCAGCTGATCAGGAGCCCTAATTCCATCTGCACCGTCCCTTCCCAGCCGCACCGAGATTAGCGTTGGATGGAGAAAGCCGAGGGGTGCGCATCTTGGGGGATATTCTCAGAATTCTGCCTCCCAGCACCCGTGTGCATCAATAGCAAAATCACGAAACTCAAGGTTCTCTGGAGTGACTGTTTGCAGCCCAGGAATTTGTTTCCATTTCTGAGACAATATGTGCTGAGATAATTCTGTGATATTTACACGTTTGGTGTTTATGCCTCATGGACTCCATTATACATATCTTTAGGAATTCTCTTTACATAAATTAAGATGATTTTTCTCCTTCCCGAAAACATGGCAACATGCTGCACATTCTGGATGAAAATGAGGAATCGTTTACACCATGAGCCAAATCAAACTCTGGGAGGATTCTGATGCACGAGAGAGAAAACGTGCTCAAATGTATGGCATATTTTAGGTTTCCTAGGGATTTCTTTGCAAGCATCGGCACAAATTAATATTAAGAAGCCACTTGATCATCACATCAAGACTATGTCTGAGGCTCCCTGGCATTTAACAGAGAAAGTGATTTTAAACACACGTCATTAGTTTTTCCTCCGCGGGGCTGTCCAGGATCCCGTCTGCCACCCGGGAAATGGGTCTGCCCCGTGTGTGGAGTCCAGGAGCTCAGGCTTAGAGTGTGGGTCCTGTCCTCTCTCCCCACTGCCCCCTCCTCCACGCTGGGCCGTTTTGGGCAAGTTCTGTGGTTTCAGGCCTCACTGTTCCTGCCATGGGGCTGGTAATCTTGCCTGTAGGATTAAATGAAGCAGTATCTAAGAACATAATGTGTAGGGCGCCTGGGTGGCTCAGTCACTGGGCATCTGCCTTCGGCTCGGGTCATGATCCCGGGGTCCTGGGATCGAGCCCCACGTTGGGCTCCCCGCTCAGCGGGAAGACTGCTTCTCCCTCTCCCACTTGCCCAGCTTGTGTTCCCTCTCTCTGTCAGATAAATAAATAAAATCTTAAAAAAAAAAAAAAGGACATCATCTGTCACTTAGGGAAAGCTAGATACTTGGTATTTAGACAATCCAACACACACACACACACACACACACACACACACACGGAAAGAGGGAGAGGGAAACTAGTGATTGCAACTCAGCTTTCTTTCTCACCCTTGTTCTGAAAAATTCGGGAACCATTATAGAGAAATGAGGCTTCTGCAATAAAGGTTCTTTGCAGGGGATAATCTTGGAATCAAAAGCAAAAAAGAGGAGGCTCTCCTTCCCCTTTTTCTTAGATGAGGAGCAGGTTCTCGGAGCGCGCCGGGTGCCCGCGCAGCCCGCAGACAGAGTCTCAGCTCACAGGGCCCATTGTATCGCTTCCCCGTCACCAGCCCTGTTGTGTTAACATCGTGGTCTTGTCCTTCAACGTGTTGGAATATTAATTTGCTTTGGGGACAAGGTCACACACATTTGCCTTTTGGGACAAGTCTTTGAAAGGCACACTCAAGGGATAAGCTGCTCCCTGCCCAGGGCACTTGGCTCTCTCTCCCAACGGGAAAACCTAATCGTGCCTGACTCGGTGGTGGTTCGAGTTTCCTGGAAAGCCGCCTTCCCCCCCAAGGATAAGCACTTTTTTAGGACGTGACAGATGCCAGACTTGATCACTTCGCTAGCTTCGCCGTGACTGCCTCGCTGACATGGGGCGTGTGCCGTGCGCCCTGTCCTCTTTCACGGGCAAGGAGGGGCCGCTGGTCCCCCCCGCCGCTGGCCCGGTGAGGTTTGGCCGCACTGTGACACGGGCCAGCCCGTTTGGAAAGGGCCGCCGGGCTGGGGGGTGGGGGGGTCGTCCGTCAGGCCCAGCTGCAGGCGGCTCCGGGGTGTGTCGGAGGTCTGGGGGCCGCCACCCCGGGAGGCCTCCTTCCCATCTAGACGCAGGAGACTGTGCTGTCCCTGGGGGTGCTGAGCACGGGGCTGGTGTTTGAGCCCCCTAGGCCCCCCCTCCTGGAAGGGGATGTCCTGCTGCCTTGTGTCCCCCCAGTTCGGCCCTCCCCCTCGCCCCACTGCCTCCACGTACCTTGCGGTGCTTGCAACCCCCCGGGGACCCGGGGCTCCCATCAGTGTCTGCCCTCCTCCCCTGCAGTTTCCCTGGACAGGCTGGCAGCGGGGACATGTGACTGACGGGGTCATCTCCGGCCCCCAGCAGCCCCTCCGGCTGCCCTCTGGCTCCTCCTTCCTCTGCCCAGGAGGCTGAGCTTTCCTGCCCGCAGGGGGCTTGCTGTTTGGCCAGGAATAAGACAGAGATTTTGTGATGAAAATCAACCCCGGGCCTCTCCGGCTTTGGGCTGGCTCTGGGTGTGAGAGCATCTCAGGCCTGCCGCCTTCGGAGACTCACACCCCTGTGCCCGGCAGCCCCCGCCCTCCTCGTCCTCCCTCCTGATGACGGATGCTCACGGGGTCGGGGCACAGCTGGCCGGTCTGCGTGGCCTTTAGCCTGGAGCGATGTCTGGGCCCTTCACCTTTATCTGTGTGTCCCAGTTCGGCCCCAGGGGGTGTTTCCTTCCTCGGTCAGGGCCATGTCCACCCAAGGGCACCTTCTCTGAGCTGTTTTGCAAAACACTCCGGGCTTGGAGATGCTCCTAGCAACCCCCCGCAAGGGTCATGCTGGAGATGCCGAGGGCCGCAGACTCCCACCTGTGCCCAGGAGAGGGTCTGCTAAGAATGCAGGCAGTCATAGCACCTGCCCCCGGGGGCCTCACCAAGGTGGAAGTTCCTAGAAAAAGCTCCTGGTGTCAGTCGTTTAGACTAAGCCTCAGAACCGTGGGATTCCTTTCTGAGGCTGTGAGGCAAATACGTACAGATTGTGCTCTTTAATGTTAGAACCTTCTTCCCTCTGCCCACCCTTGTCATCTTCCTCCTTGACGTGCAGGTGACCTCTGAGTCCCAGATTTGCAGCTTCTGGGACGCATTCCCCTCGCACGACAGAGGTTTGTGCACGGGGCAAACCACACTCTTTCTGCAGCAAATCCCCCCACCCCCACAGCCTAGCCCCACGTGCTCTGCTGAACACAACACACCTTCCAGTTTTTACTTAAATTTGAACATTACTCTCTCTTTATAAAACCTCCCAGGGGTTGATGTCTACCTTATACTTAAAAGCAACAATGGCGATACACGCTTTCAGTTACGGAATGAAGAAGCCACGGAATTTAAAGCACAGCAGAAGGAACAGAGTCCATGGTATTGTGTCCTAGAGTTGTGTGGTGGCATGTGGCAGCCACGCTTGGGGTGAGCACAGTGTCACGTAGAGAGAAGTTGAGTCATTGTCTTGTACACCTGAAGCTGATGTCACGTTGGTGCCACCTACAATTACAGTTAAACAAGGAAACAGAAGCGTGCGAAACTCCCTGATCGTGGCCCAGCAGAGGCAACCCCAGGGTCAAGTCTGTATCGAGACCGTTTCGTAACTTGACATTTTCGGAAACTTGACATGATTTGAACGGTTGATCGGCGCTGTGGTATTTAATTAATGGTGGCTAGTTTATGCATGTGTATATACATCTCAGCTTTCCTGGATCCATCGCCTTATGGAAGCACGGATTCTGAAACCCAACCCAGCGGGTGTTGTGACTCCCCAGAACCGTTTTATCCCAGCTCGCCGAATGTTTGGACTGTTCTCCCTGCTGATATTCTCGCGGCTAAATAGCTAAATGTTTCTAATTCCAATTCAGTTTAAAGATGTATTTATTTATTTATTTGAGAGAGAGCATGAGCATCGGGGGAGGGGCAGAGGGAAAGAGAGAATCCCAGGCAGACACGGTGCTGAGCGCGGAGCCTGACGCCGGGCGTGATCTCACGACCCTGAGATCAGGACCTGAGCTGAAGTCAAGAGATGGACGCTTAACCGACTGAGCCACCCAGGCGCCCCCCGGTCAGTTTCAAGATGACTAAGTGTTTGCTGTTGCTGTCCTTTTAAAAGATGTAAATAATCATTCTTGGTGCAGTGAAGGCAGCCAGGCTAAGAACTGATAAGGTAGGAGGAGATCTGGACTCAAAATCCTTCCGTGTCCGTGCTCTTCACGCCAGAGACAATTACATTCCCCAGCAGGCATAATGCTGACGTTTTGATTCCTGAAAATACTTGAAAACAAACAACATGTAGAATCACATGAAGGTATTGATTCCAGTGACCTGGCTACAAAATTTTTATTAATGGGATCAAGGTTTGAAATACGTGACTTAAGCTGTATTTCATGTGACAGTGCCTTTTGGAAAATCTGCATTTTTCCCCACCTCAGGAAGAAATGAAAGACACCTCCTCATGAATCATTCGATTAAAATTCCTCTCCAGCACCTGTACTGTTCACTCATCGTGGAATTGTTGGAAATCGGGTGATTTGCAACTCTATACTTGCCCGAATGAAACCAGGAGTGTGATTGATAATTAGAATCCTGGACTCTGTGAACTGGAAGTAGTTCTGGCAATTGCCCAAACCAGGAATGGCATTTTGCAGACAAGGAAACAGAGGTCCTGGGGCCGTTTTTCATCCAGCTAGAATCAATATCTCGGGAAGGAGAAAAGGGGAGAATTCCTGACTTGTGCTTTTCTTTAATAAACGACTTAGAAGTGTGCGTGTGTTTGGGAGTTAACCCTATGATTCTTACCTAGATGTGTTAACAAAGATGTATGAACAATATTCAAGTAGGTAATACGATCTCATATTTTTTTTAAAAAAAAGCTTTCATTCTCCCGGGTGTCTGAATAACAAACAGCCTCGTTGGGTGTGATGCTGGCTTCAAGTCAGGGGACCAGCCCTCTCCCCATGTCCTTCCATCCCTCGTGTGCAAAACTGCTCTCCTACTGGGGACTCAGTTTCTTTACTGTTAAGGAAATTGACCAAAAAAAAAAAAAAATCGCCAAATGAGATAATCGTTGTGAACAAGCCAGCGCAGCAGCCCCTTTGTCAGAGGCCCTGTGCCAGTGGTGGCGAGCTCCGGCCTCCTCAGGGAGTCCTGCTCGGTTCTGACGGGGTTTGCTGCTTACACGGACATTTTTTAAAGAGTAATTTTGTATTTTCTTCAGTCCATGATATTTTTAGATTTGACGTCCCTTTTGATTGTACCTGAGGGGTACAACGGCACGTATGCTGGGATGATCACGCAGTCAAGCTGATGAACACAGCCATCACCTCCGGTCCTCACCTTGATGGGTGTGTGCTGAGAATACTTCAGATCCGCTCCCTGAGCCGCTTGCAAATGTACAAGGCAGTAGTAGTGGCTATTGTGGCCGCGCCGTGGGTTTGTCCCCATAACCTGTTTGTCTTGTGCCCGGAAGTTTGTACCCTCTGAACAACACCTGCCAACTCCCCAAGCTGAGCCCCCGGCAGCCACCACGCTACTCTTTGCTTCTGTGAGGTGGACTTTTTAAAATTCTACGTGTAATTCAGATCATGCAGTAATTGTCTTTCTGTGTCTGGCTTATTTCACTCAGCCTAATGTCCTCCAGGCTCATCCAGAAGTGATAGGGTTTCCTTCTTTTGAAAGGCTAAATAAGGGGCGCTGGGTGGCTCTGTGGTCTCTGCCTTCGGCTCAGGTCATGATCTCAGGGTCCTGGGATCGAGTTCCACATCGGGCTCTCTGCTCAGGAGGGAGCTGGCTTCCCTCTCTCTCTGCCTGCCTCTCAGCCTACTTGTGATCTCTCTCTCTGTCAAATAAATAAGTAAAATCTTAAAAAAAGAAAAGCTAAATAATATTCCATTATATATATATAATGTATACATGTGTACTATATTATGCATATTTAACGTATGTGTATTTGTGATACGTGTGATATATTACATGTATTTAGTGTGTTGCATATAATGTCTACATAACATATACATTCATGGTATAATATATAATGTTACATATATGTGTATCTGTCTGTCTCACGGCGTCTGTATCTATTCATCCATCAACAGACACTTGGGCTTTTCCTGCATCTTCGCTATCGTGAATAATGCTGTGGTGAATGGCAAGGGCATTGGAGGTGCAGATATCTCTTCCAGATAGTGATTTCATTTCCTTTGGCTATATACCCAACATCAGGATTGTTGGATCAGTACTACTTTCTTTTCAGTCTTTTTTTCTGTAAGTTTAAAGATAGATGTCACATGATGTTACCTCTTTATATTCTTTTTTGCTTCTGGTGGGAAGTGTGGGAGTTAGTATAATTGCCACTGTAACTATTTGGAATTGGAAAAATAGGAACAGAGCCAGAAGGCAGTGATCTCTTTCCTCAGGCCCCAAATCTCTCCTTCCCAGCCCTGTCTGGACCTGAAGATCCCAGGGTGCTCCACAATGGGGTGCATTAAGACACTGTGTTTCAAATCTTCTGCAAAGAGCTGGAGGAACCCGGTGCACACTAGCTGCCTGCTGCGGAGAATTGCTTCTCTCTCTGCGAACCCAAGTTTATGAATGCCTTTCTGAACAAAGGCTATGAACTAATCCCCATCAATTCATGATCTTTAAATAGCATAACATTCCAGTGAAATGCTTTTCCAGATGTTTCAGCAAGTGAAATCATTTGTTTGTGGTTCACATTATAGCTTTTTTGGTGAAATATGACTTGAGAACTTTTCCCTCCTGCTCGCAATCCCTCTGTCAATTACAGAGCTCTTGGGAGGATCCTTTCTAGATTCCTTCATTGTTCCTTATTTTTCAACTTCGTACTTTCCTAGAACAAACATCCAGCACATGTTAAGTTTTATCTTTGGAAGATGAATGCACTTTGCGGTCTCCAAACAGGATTCTCACATTTTAGGTCTAGTGATTTGAGAAAGAAAAACAAGCCAGAGGCCCAAACACAGGATTCTTTGTTATCATGAGCAGTTGCTGCACACATTTTGGAAAGGTCAGCTCGGTGCAGACCACTGTGGCTCCATGTGGGGTGGTGGCAGGGGAATACGGGGAGAGAGGAAATACGGCCCAGTCCTCACTGGGATCCCAGGACAAATGGAGGGGCTGTTCAGATTCCATGGGAAGGAGAAGAGCAACCCAAGGAGACGTATTCCATATGCCAGGGTGGGGACAGGGCCCAGATCAGTAGAGGGGAGAGATGGGTCCCAAAGAAAAGGCTGTTGGAGGTGGGCCACGGGGAGTGGCTGACAGTCCAGCCCATCTGGTGTTCTGGTCTATTCTCTACACCCATGCCCAGAACATCTTTCTGTCAACCCTGCCCTGACTTGGATGTCTCCTTGATTCAATGCCCTGGAAGCTCCTTGGTGTCTTCGTGCAAGAATTCCATTTGCTTAGCCTAGAGAACAGGCCCTACCAGATCCTAGCCTACCTCTATCACCTCCTGTCCTGCTGCCCCCAGCTGTGCTCTGGCTCACACCCCTCCTAATGAACTGGACTTGTTCAGTATGCTGTTCGTGCAGCCTGGGAAGTCCCCACTCCATGCAGCCCTCATCCAGGTCTTTGCTCACATAGCACCTTGCTCCTTCCTCCAAGAGGCCCTCAGAGACTTCTTCCTTCACCCATGGAACAGGGCTTCTCCTGCTGCCCTTGCCCCCAGGACATTCCCTCCTTCACTGGGTCTTCCTGTAGCTCCCGCTGTGTGCCAGGCATGGTACCAGGAGCTGGTCCCAAATGGACTCATCTAGTGTTGGAAGAGAGAATAAAGAAGTGTACAGGCCTGCTATCTGTCATGGTCCCTGTTCTGCATTGTATGACCCCCCCCAGTTCACTTCTCTCTGTCCCCAGAGACTGTGCCCTCTCCACTGTGCTCCTGGGCCTGACAGCCCCTGGCACTCAGAAGGGCCCCGTGTTGTGCTTGGACGTGAACTCATGAGGGGCTTCCCACCTGATCCCGTGCAGAAAAGACTGTTGAGCCAGGAGGAGGCACTGAGCTGGCGGGGTGGGATAAAAAGGAGGAGTAGGGTTGATGGAGAGGAGGCCCCGCAGTGTTTGAGAGGTCAGGGTCAGTGCCACTGAAAAGGCAGGGCTTGCACTAGGCTGTGGATGGCACTCTGGTTTTAAATGTCTCCAAAGGTTAAACTCAACTTTGGATTCAACTTTCCTTCCAACCAGAACTCTCAGCCTCCTCTGTCTCCATCCCAGGATTCTTGGGCAGCTGCCATTCGGCGATCGTGAGAACAACACGTATTTACTGCGTGCCCGTTCGGTTCCAGGCACTGGCACAGTAGCCCCGGAGGAGTCACAAACACAGATGCCAGGCAGGCAGGTGTGGTCCCGGGCCCAGGAGAGCCGGGCAGGCCTGAGCTGGGAGGAGCAGCACCTGACGTGGCCACAGGGGGCGCTGCTGCTCCGATTCAGCCCCTATAGGTGCACGGAATGCAGCCTCAGTGGGCACATCTTCTGATTGTTCAAGAGATGTTGGACATCTAGTTGTGTTTGGGAAATGCTACAATTTTATAATTGGGCACCTGAATGAAGTTTTTTTTTGACCCCAGATGAGCTAAAGAGAGTATGTTTTCTGCTGCATTGGGTCTCGGGGCAGTCAACTTTTCACTCTAACTGATGCATTCTTGGTTCATTTCTTTACTTCCAGAAGATACCCATTTTCATGCAGTACAGCTCCACATCGTCCACCTCCCTGAAACAACGTGAGCCAAGCCCCCGTGGGCACACTCAAAGGCTCTGTCTTTATGTCCAGGCTCATTGGTTCACGGACACCAGCCCTGGAGCCCTTACCCATGGCCAGGTGATTTGCAGAGTAGGGAAGAGATAAGGCAGTGGGACAGCCCAGTCTTCCCTCCAGGTCGAGGGCAGAGCCATGGCGAAAGTGTGGATACACGTGGATCTCATCCACACACCCCAGATTGTGTCACCAGTTGGGAAAAATGCAAAGAAAACGGGCAAAATGTCAGTGCTTCTCTCCAAAGCTGAGTGTCTTTTTATAATGTCTCACAGGGAAAAAATAGGTCAGCATCGCCCCAAATGCAGGCCAATTTTCCTGCAGTCCAATCAAGAGCGTGGAGCTATGCTGCTTGACGTGCCAGAAGGCCTGAGATCACCATGTCAGAAGTAATGAGGATGAGTGGGAATGGAGAGAGAGCCTTGAATCCCAGGGAGATATTTTAAGCGAAAGGGACCGAGGAACCCTGCTCCATCTGCTAGCAATCTGAGGCTGTAAAAATCATTAGCAATGAAAGAATACCGAGGAGACGAAGAAGTCAGGGGTTAGGGTACTGTGTGCCTGACTGCCTATCTAAAATGAGATTTTAGGAAATGAACATTTTTCTTTTAATTGTACAATATCCTTGACTTAGAAAAGAGAATCAGCTAACCAGCCTATGCCTTTGACAGGTCAGCTTGATCAAATTCAATTTAGATCTAAAAACTACATCATAGGAAGGGCCCATCAGCGGATGGAGGGATAAACAAAATGTGGTCCATCCAAACAATGGAACGTTATTCAGTCTTAAAAAGGAAGGAAATGCTGACACATACTCAGTGTGGATGAACGTTGAGGACATCACGCAAAGTGAAGTAAGCCTGTCTCAGAGAGACAAATACTGTAGGATTCTACCTACGTGAGGTGCCTGGAAGCAGTCGATTCAGAGACAGGAAGTAGATCGGAGGTTGCCAGGGGAGGGGGGAGGGAGGGTGGGGGTTGTTGTTTGATTTCAACTTGATGCAGAATTTCAGTTTGGGGGGATGAAAACGTGCAGATGACGGCGGTCATGGTCGCCCTGTGAGTGTACTTGAGGTCACTGAATGGTATACTCAGAAAAGCACGAAAATGGTAAATTTCGTGTTATGCAGATTTTACCACAATTTAAAAAAAGTCCTACACGAGCGGGCACCCGAGGACGGCCTCTGCGCTCACAGGCCAAGACAGCTTGAGACTAGGAAGTAATTTTTATCGTGCAGGCCAGGATACCTGAGTGACTTATCTCTTTATCTCTTGGGTCTAACAGAAACCCCGACAATTTTTTCGTCATTTTGTCTGTCATTAACCCTTCCAGGCATTGCACAGCCTATCCTAATGACAACAATAGGGTTCTTTAAACTTGGGGGGTTATCTAAGCAAACCATCCCCGTAAGTGTCGTCCACGTATCTTCATGGTGTCTATACCGAGTATTTTGCACGTGTGTTTTTCTGAATATTCTGGCAGTCTACATTCATCTCTTGAACTCCGGACTACATCAGGATGATTTGAAATGTTTCCCCTGGCTAGTCTCTGCCCCTCTGTATTGAGGAAGAAGACTTTGCTAGTCCTTTCCTGGCACGCAAGGCCTTGGGGCTTCTTCAGAAGCTCCTTGATTCCTGAATTTTCTTGGCCCACGGAAGGGCGGTTGGAAGCAGCCTGTGGCCTCCTGCCTGCTGCGGAGTGCCTCGTATTTGCCAGCCCCAGCTTACACCGGTGGGCTGTGAGTAGCCGTGCCCAGAGCTGAGCCTCCGCACTGGGGCGTGCAGTGTTGGGTGGGGTGTGGGGGGAGGGCGTCTGACCTGGCTACAGACTTCATGGAAGGAGGACGAAGTGGTTCCCATTGGTACTGGGCAGGGGAATCTAATAAGAAGTCATGGGGTTGTCCCAACAAATTGGGAATCTCAACACTATGGAACCCAAGAGCAGGTGAAGGTGTTCCCTTCAGGGAAACAGGTCAGCCCCGGGGGGAGGTTGAAGGGCAGCAGAGATAGGAGCCCAGCGACTGGAAGAGCTGAGGTCCAGGGTGAGTTCCTGTGTAGAGGGCATGATGAAGATTCAGGAACAGACTGAGGGATAAAGCAGGACTGGGGATGAAGAGTAAGACCATAGCTGGGGTGCCGTAGTGACAGCGTGGTGGTCAAGACTAGATGAGCAGTTCTGGGAGATATGCAGTAAGGATTGATTGGATGGGTAGATGGATTGGTGGATCAGTGGTTGGATGGAAGGATGGGTGGATGGATTGGTGGATCAGTGGTTGGATGGAAGGATGGGTGGATGGATTGGTGGGTAAGTGGTTGGATGGAAGGATGGGTGGATGGAATGGTGGGTAAGTGGGTAGATGGGTGGGTGGGGGTTGGTGGGTATGTGAGTGGATGGGTGGATGGGTTGGTGGGTATGGCCAAAGACAAGACCATGAAGGCCTTGTAAGGAGTTGGGTATAGTGTGGAAAGCCATTTAAAGAGTTTAAACTGGAGAATGACAAATGGAGCTACGCATATGAAAGATCCTTCTGATTTCATGTAAATAACGGGGTGGTAGAGGTTGCAGGGCTACAAGCAAGAGACAGGTTGGACGTTTGCTGCAGCGAAAAGATAAGAGTGCCTTGAAATCAGGGGATTGACAAGAGGATAAAGAATGTGAGCGAATTCCACACATTTTTAAAAAAACACGATTCTTAGGAAACAGTGACTTAGGTATTCGGGGTTCAAGAGGAAGGCCCCAGGATGACCCCCATAGATGAGGCAGCCGGGAGGACCGCAGCACCTTCCATCAGGGTGGGGGGGGGGCAGGAAGGGTCAGGTCTGGGAAGAAGGAGGGATTATCCTGGCAGTCACAGTGCCTGTGGCGCCTGGTGGCACTGCTGTGTCTGCAAGCCGTTTCCTGGAACCGAAGGCAGGCCCCACGGCGTCCCCACCCCTTCCCTGCAACCCCAGAACTCAGCACAGTGCTGGCACGTGGCTGGAGGTTAAGTTGTTGGAATGACTGGTGAACATGGAGCTGGGATTAGACAGTCTCTAAAAGCCTCCCCGTCTTCCTGTGTCGCTCGGGCGACACGTGCACGAGGCCTGGCCGCAGGGCGTGAGGAGCTGGCAGGTCTACGTGGAGAAGATTCCAGAGCAAACAGGCAGTGGGGAAACGGTCTCCGTGTCTGGGCTGTGTCTCAAGCCCAAGGCCAAGTGCCAACCAGACTTCCTGCTCCTTGCCCCGGGCACCTGTTTTTGTCTCACGGCTCCAGACTGTCGTTTGAGGAGGCCTCTCTCTCATGACAAATGTCACAAACACTGAATGTCAGCCTTGTTGCGAAGGAAGCTGATGCGGACGGACCCTGTTGCCTTCCCCCACAGGAACAGGGTTTGGCAATGACCCAGAGACTCACTGTTGCGACATGTCCTCGGGGAAGCAGGTCATGTGTCCCCAGGAGAGTCAGAGGACAACAAGAGCGAGAGGTTCGGACTGAGGAGCGCTTTCTTTTTCTCAGAGCTCCAAAGGGGTTGGGGGGCTGGAGCCATTTTGTTTTCCTGTCAGTGATGTGTTTTCTCCCCCAAGATTGGTCGAGCCTGTCTTCACCGGCTTGCTGGGAGGTGAATGAACACAGAAAATCGTTTGCTGTCTTACTCATAGTCCTGGCTGACCCTGCCATTGTTGGGTGCTCTCCTGGTCCTACCTTGTCACTGAAGGTGAGAAGGTGGTAGACCACCTCTGCGGGACATTTGCTGTCGATGTAGTGTGACTCCATGGAGTGTCCGCCGAGGAACTTTCCACACGTTCCTGAGAGAGGCCTCAGTGGGGGTGGGGGGGTGAGTCATCACCTTGAGGGGAGGGTGGCCTGAGATGGACCTGGGAGGAATGCAGCAGAACCAGGGAGGTGGTCAGAGGAGCAACTTCAGATGCTGTGGGTCAGTTTGAGAAACGTCTGCGGCGCTGAGGTCGGACAGAGCCCGGGCGAGGGGGCGCGGGAAGATGGCTTCCTCCTTCTGGCTCGGCCCTTAAGGGGCAGGAAGGGGGGTGGTTCGTTCAACAACCAGCTTGTGAAGGGGACCAAAGCTGATGATTCAGTGTGGTGATGGGAGAAAGGGTGACCCTTCTTGTTCCCTGCCATTGTTCCAGAAACACGTTTTCTGACTTCGCACTTCTGAGGCAGACCCAGACAACTTCTGGGGTCGCCGACTCACCTTCAATATGAAGGTGTGTGCTCGTGGTGGGCTTCTGCTGTCAGACTCCAGTTAGAAAGATTCCAGAGCCTGGAGCATTCAGAGTGAACTCACAACAAAAAGCTTTAGTTCTTGCACTTTCCTTATCTTGCCTCAAAGAAATTTCCATTTTCTTCATATACTGTCCCCAAGACGTGGTCATGTTTTTGGTGCTCTCTGTTGGGAAAAGTGTCCCTGGGACAAACTATAGTGGTATAAAGGAGATGATATTTTCCCTCTAAAGGATTCCAAATTTATGTTAAAGCATAAATACGTAAAATGCAATGAAATCCTCAAGTGATTGGAAATAAATATGTGTATTCACTTAATTCAGTTTTTAAATAAAATAATTTATTTAATTGGAGACTGCCCCAGGGCCCAAGCCCAAAGAGAAAACCTGTGCTAAACTACACGGGAGAAGGACCATTCGTGGGTATGCCGCTCTGCTGACTTTGGTCACTTCCTCAGTGTCTGATGCTGCTTAGCCCTCTGGGAAGACAGAGACAAGTCAGACTCTGCTCTTGTTCCAGGGACAGTAAGTAAAGGGCATAGGCACAGGGACGTTTATTGTGGTGAAAAATCACGTAAAAAATGTGAAGACCCATCAATTGGGAAAGTTTGAAAAAAGATCGGTTTCACTGACGAGTCAGGGAACAAAACGCAGCCCGTGGAGGCGTCCGTCAGATCCAGAAGGGCTGACAGGTGGGATTTCCGCGATGCTTTAAGAAGGGAGAACAAGATGCAAGAGCACATGGTCGTCTCCCAGAGCCTACATCTGTGAGCACTCGGCCATTGATGATCCTGTGCACGGGGAAAGTTGAGAGTTATCACGTAGATTATTCAGAACATGCAATTACGTGTTCAAGAGCAAAGGCGTGTGTAGATCATGCAGCGGGTTAGTGCATATTTGTACTGGCTCACATGTGCTCAAGAAAAACACTTGACTTTGAATGTTGAGTATACAAATGAAAACGGCATTAGACCAGAACCGGGCTTGGCAGAACCATGGTTGACAGTGGCTCGCCCAAATTCAGTGTCCCTGGAGTTCAGGGGAATGGTGTGTGGGTGTGCAAGGGGCTGTGCGCCTGGCAAGCACATGATGATGGACAGTCTGGGCTTTATCCTGCGAAGGCTTGCAGAGCGTGCCTTTGGAGGCCTGGTGAAGAGAGGTGGGGGAAGATGAGTGTAGAATCAGGACGCCAGCAGTTTGAGGACACGCAACCCCCAACACCTCTTTTTTTAATAGGCGTTCTTTTTTAGGGAAGTTTTACTTCCACAGCAAAATGGAGCGGAGAGTAAAGAGATTTCTCCTATAGCCCCTGCCCCGCCCCCCACTCACACGCTCGGTCGACATCCAGGAATCAGAGCGGTACGTGTGTTAGAATCTGTGAACTTAACACGGACACCTCAGTGTCTCTCACAGTCCATGCTGTACATTAGGCTTCGTGCTCAATGGTGGCCCTTCTCTGGGTTTTGACAAATGCACATGGCGCGTAGCCGTCATTTTTGTGAATCGTGTCGTGATCCATCCCTCCCTCTCTGCGGACCTCTGGCAACCACTCATCTTTTTGGTTCTCTTTATAGTATTGCCTTTTCCAGAAGGTTAGATAGCTGGGCTCACACATGTGTGTAGCCTTTTCAGATTGTTTCCCTTCACACAGCAGCGGGCATTTGAGGGTCCTCCATGTCTTTTCTTGGCTTGGCACCTCACCTGTTTTTAGCGCTGAATAATACTCATTGTCGAGATGTTCCACAGTTTACTTACCTATTCACTCACCAAGGGGCACGTTGGCTTCTTCCAAGTTTTGGCAATTGTGAATAAAGATTCATAGGCAGGTCTTTGTGTCCATGTAAGTTTTCAGGTCCTTGTGGTCATTACCAAGGAGCATGATTGCTGGATCCTATGATAAAGGTATGTTTTTTGTTGATTTTTTTTTTTTTTAAGAAAACACTGAAGCATCTTGCAAAGTGGCTGTAGCAGTTTGCATTCTGAACAATGCACGAGAGTTTCTGTTGACCTGTATCTGTGTCAGCACTCGGAGTTGTTCGCGTTCTGGATTTGGGCCACGGTAGCAGGTGCACAGTGGGGTCTCCTGTCTGACTTTCCATTTCCCTGACGGCGTTCGTGTGGACCATGTTCTCCTGCGCCGATCCGGCATCTGTGTGTCTTCTTCAGTGACATAGCCGCCTGGGTCCTTTGCCCATTTTTTAATCAGGTCGTTTCTTTTCCTCTTGTTGAGTTTTGAGAGTTCTTTGTGTATTATTAATAGCAGTCTTTTATCAGATACACCTTTTGCAAATGTTTTCTCCCAGCCGGTGACTTGTCTTCTCATTCTCTTGACATTGTCTCTGGCAGAGCAGAAATACTTACTTTTAATGAAGTTCAGCTCATCAGTTCTTTCTTTCATGGATCGTGCCTTCGAGGGTGCGTCTAGAAGAGGCATCACCACACCCAAGGGCATCTAGATTTTCTCCTGTGTGATCTTCCAGGGGTTTTCTGGTTTTCAGTGTTGCATTTAGTTCTGTGACCAGTTCTGAGTTAATTTTTGTGAAGTGCATGAGGTCTGTGTCTGCATTCAGTTTGTTGTTTTGGTTTTTTGTTTGTTTGTTTGCAAGTGAATGGCCAGTTGCTCAAGCACCATCTGTTGAAAAGACTATCTTTTCTTCACTGTATTGCCTTTGTTCCCTTGTCAAAGATCAGTCGACCGTATTTATGTGGGTCTGTTTTTGACCTTGGTCTGTTCTGTTCCCTTGGCTGATTTGTTAGTTTTTGTGCCCACACCACACTGTCCTGATGATCGTAGCTTCATAGTGAGTCTTGAAGCTGGGTGATGACAATCCCTCAACCTTGTTCTTCTCCTTCGGCAGTGAATTGGCTATTCTGGGTCTTTTGCCTCTTTATGTAAATGGTAGCATGAGGTTGTCAATACCCACAAAATAACTTGCTGGGATTTTTATTATGATTGCATTGGGTTTATAGATCAAGTTGGGAAGCATTGTCGTCTTGATTACACTGACTCCTCCAATGGTACGTGCTGGCGCCTGGGGACTTGGGTGTCTGCCACTCCAGGGTCAGATGGTGGCATCTGACGTGGACGTCGAAGGTGAAGCGGAGGGGCGCCTGGGTGGCTCAGTGGGTTAAGCCTCTGCCTTCAGCTCAAGTCATGATCTCAGGGTCCTGGGATCGAGCCCCACATCAGGCTCTTTGCTCAGCGGAGAGCCTGCTTCCATCTCTCTCTACCTGCCTCTCTGCCAACTTGTGGTCTCTCTCTCTCTCTCTGTGTGTCAAATAAATAAATAAAATCTTAAAAAAAAAAAAAAAAGAGGTGAAGAGGGTCATGCACGGGAGAGTGGGCCTTCCCCCCGTGCGGTCCCCGGCGTCTACGCTGTCGTGCCCATTGAGCACACACCTCATAAGCCAATGCTGGGTTGGATT
The DNA here is from genome assembly GCA_002007465.1 of Ailurus styani. NCBI lineage: Eukaryota > Metazoa > Chordata > Mammalia > Carnivora > Ailuridae > Ailurus > Ailurus styani. Next base: position 4,306,217 of record LNAC01000001.1, on the reverse strand, counting down.
ACAAGGTGAGGAAACAGCTCAAGAAAATGGACAATAAGGAAAGCCTCCACTATTTGCTAAGAACCATGATTTCTTATCTGCTCATTTAAAAGATCCTTTATCAACCTTTTCTGCTCTTGGGCCCTTGTGTAACGTACTTGGGCCTCAGGGGATTCTTTCTGACTCTGTTGCATCGAGGCCCAACAGTCTTGTCTCCTTGGGGTCTGGTCTCAGCTCCGACTTCACTCGGTGGTCTCTGACCCTGAGCTTCCGGAGCCACACACACACACACACACACACACACACACACACACACACACACCCCTTTTCACAACCTT
>LNAC01000001.1:4295695-4305833 GCA_002007465.1 Ailurus styani | reverse complement strand
AGGCAGAGAGGCAGGCAGAGAGAGAGGAGGAAGCAGGCTCCCTGCTGAGCAGGGAGCCCGATGCGGGCCTCGATCCCAGGACCCTGAGATCATGACCTGAGCCGAAAGCAGAGGCTTTAACCCACTGAGCCACCCAGGCGCCCACAACCTTGTCTTTTGTAACCCTGGACCTTGTAAATGTGTGAATTTGCCATCACCCACAACTTGCTTGAATCTGTGAGCATTTGGCTCCCTTAGCCCCCAAATGTGACACTTCTCCTTCCCCCGGCCTCTCGGCCCTCCTCCTCTCTGTGCGTGTGCATTCAGACGATGCCAACACATTGGCTCCTCCAGGCAGAGCTGCGGGTTAGGAGGGGTCTCTGCTCCGCCTGCACGTGTCCGGTGTGTATGCGGCCTTCTCCGGGCCGCATGAGTGCCGTTTTCAGCTCACACAAAGGAGAACGATGAGACATTCAGCAGAGCACCCCAGCTGTAGGGTCGCTGTCCCATGACATGATCGGTGACGGCCTCCCCTTTTCGGAGCTGGGCAGGCGGGAGGTAAAGGGAGAACAGTGCTGGCTTGTTGAGGGGCAGTTTGTGCGGCACCCGGCGTGGGGGGTTGAGAATGCTTCCTTAGAGGCCGTTCTGTGGGGGAGGGTGTACTTGGGGGGGGTGCCTGGTAAAGGCCCACGTGGACTGGGGGCTGGGCATGGCAGGGGAGGGCTGTGGGGCTCTCCCAGGAGGGCACAGAATGACCAGAGGCGAACACACACCATGTGGACGTGTCCCATCCGAGGCGGGATGCCCCTTGGTCTGCTCTGTGATCCCCTTCGCCGTCCAGCACCCCAGGCAGGGCAGAGGGAGCCGAGCCCCTGGGACTGGCCTCCTTCCGTCCAGCCCTGCGACTCTCCCTCCCCGCCACGTCTGTCCCCTCCCGTCTTCCCTGCCCGTGGTGGCCATGAATCTCTCTGTGTGTTCCCGTAAGTGTTACCCCGGGCCCCCGCGTGGCGGAGAGCAGCACTGAGCAGGACCTGGGCCGTCTCGCCCACACTCTCCTCCACACGGCAGGCTGCTGCGGGATGAATGAGTGGGTGGGGAAGTGAATGAACGAATGAATGAATGAATGAGTAGAGAAAGAAGACATGAAATGCACCCTGAGCGATACTTAGCGCACAACCACTCGGGAGATGCTCATTCTTGTGGGAGGGAGAGTCTCAATTTTTCTGCAGGAATTATTGGGTTGTTTTAATTTCACTGAACCACAAGCATTTACTATCTTTCTGTATTTTCTAAGTTCTAGGTAACCACAGGGAAACACAGGAAGCATCAGTGCCTCCGCTTTGCTGGGCTGCGGGGGTTCGGGCGAGTCTGGGCATCCAGCCCCGGGGGGCCAGCCCATCTTGGGGGAGGCAGCCCCTGCTCCAGCTCCCTGCAGCCGCCCGGAGGCCGACACCCCTGCAGCGCGGCCGCCACCCCATGTCTCCCGCGGCCTTTCCTGGAAAGGAAAGCTCAGGGTCGGTGCAACCTCCCCCGCCCACAGCCGTCCTGCTGTGCCGGGCACACGGGCACAGGCTCGCCCCTGGGAGACAGAGGCCACCTTCCTCTGGAGGAGAAGGACTGCGGGAGTGTCCCTGGGGGCGCAGGGTCTGCTGGGGACCGGGGAGCCCGCGGGCATCCCACGCACTCGGCACCAGCCCTTCCAGTTCGCCCCGCCCTGGCCGAGTGCCACCTGTTAGCTGGTGCCCAGAGCTGGAGCCGTGCGCGCGTCGTGGGCTGCGGTCCTGACTTCTTTCAGTGTTTGTGGGACACGTGCCACGTGCAAGGCACAGCACCGGGTGCCCTGGGGAAGACCAAGCAGGCTCCATCTCTAGGACCCCCACCTTCTCCAATGCCCCACGAGGTACAGAGCTGTGCCTGGGGTCAGAGATCTGGACGTTTTGTAAGGGAAGGAAAAACAAAGCCCTGACCGCAAGAAGCCCTCCGACTGCTCACATCACTGCCCCCTGCAGACTAATGATGCTACCTATCACGAGGGCTGATTTTTTTTTTTTCTTTTCTTTTCTGCAGTCTGACTCTGGGGTCAGGCCTCCACGAGAGTCTCTGCTGGACCCCTTCCTAGGTCCAGGCAGAGGAAGTGCTCTTGGCCAGCGTTTCCTTTTTTCTGGCTAGTTAAGATAGCTGGAGCTCTCATCTTCATGACCAACACAGCTTCACTCTAGAGAGTCCTGAAACTCCCTCCCCTCCCCCCATCCATCCCCTCCATAAATATGGGCCAGACCACTGCCTGGCCTCTCTCTGAGATCACAGGCACTTATCACGAGTGCAAGACAAGGGGCACTTGTGAAAAAGCACCAGTTCATTTCGGTTGAAGGTCAGTGCAGGGTAAACATGGCGATGAGTCAGAGGTTGTTGGGGAAAGCAGTTTGCCGGCCTGGTGCTTTGAGACATCAGTAGGGATCCATAGAATGTCTCAGAGCAAGGTCATGGCATGATCAGATCTTAAAGGCTAGCAGCTGGTCAAGCAACGAGGCTTGGGAATTATTTGGGATGCTACTACAGGAGCCCATTCATCCAATAAGTGAACATTTATTAAGCACAAAGTACCAGGCTCGTGTTGAGCAGTGGAGGGTGGATTGGAAGTGGTCGTGCCTTTGATTGAATGCAGACAAAAGTAACCAGAATTGAACTGAGGCTAGAGGTGGTCAGGAAGAGCGAGTTCTCCGTGGTCTCACAACCAGAGGGATGAAGCTGGAGATGCCGTGTGCTGTTGGGGCAGACTGAGGCAGTGGTTCCCAGCGGGGGGCAATTTACCCCCCACCCCCACCCCAAAGGACCTTTGCAAACCCTGGAGACAGGTTTTATTGTTACGACTGCGGAGGGAGTCGGTGTTACTGGCATTCAGTGGGTAGAGGCCCACGACGCAGAGACAGGTTTTATTGTTACGACTGCGGAGGGAGTCGGTGTTACTGGCATTCAGTGGGTAGAGGCCCACGACGCACAGGACGTAGCCTCATGACAAAGGATTATCTGGTCCAAAGTGTCATCTTGCCAAAGCAGAGAAACCCTAGGCTTGGGTAATGTCTGGGTGGGGAGGAAGGAAGGGACCTTGCCATCCACAGAAACCAGGGCCTGGGAGAGGAGCTGGAATCGGATCTTCGTATGCACCTAATCGAGGTGCCTTCAGATTCTTATGTAGAAGTGGAACCGTGTGTCCAGAGACCTCTGCTAAAAGGGGTGGGGGCCATGGACTGAGAAACATCCACGGATGTGTGTTGAGAGGAAGGGGCCCGCGGAAGACTGTTTTGACAGCATCTAGTCCCCACCAAAACGTGTGGAAAGGAAGACGACCCGTAGTACTGAGGGTCCCTCTCTTGTCCTTCTCCTACTGGGGCGAGCAGACAGCCAAAGGCCTAGTCGCCATACTGCACATGCACACTGGCCAGCCAAAATGTCTGGAATGCTCCCACAGCACCCTTGCCTCTGATTACCTCCCACTCTTCAGCTCTCAGCCAAGGCCGCTTCCTACAGGAAGCCCTCCCTGACTTCGGGTCCAACTCAGGTTGCCTTCTCTCAAAGAACCGTGTTTGTTCATGTGAACATGAGATGAACATCTGTCTCCCCCACTTACCCTAGAAACTGTCTGAGAGACAGAGGGGCTTCTGAGCTGGCCCATCAGGGTATCTTCAGAGCCCTGCACGTAGTCAGCGGTCGGGAGATGTTTTATACATCAGTACGCTTTGTCCCTGATGCTGAAGCAGGAGTCTGTGTACCGCTTGTGTGGCAAACCCAAGTTGACAGATCCGAAGTGGGCAAGGGAAGCGTTTCCTGACCTGGAAAGGTGTAGACTGAGGGCAAGTGAGTCTCCTTCTGCCTCACGTAGGGGAGCAACAGGCGTGTGCGTGCCCGTGTGTGGACGTGGAGAGGTGTGCAGCCCCGCGGCCGGAGGTGGTCTCTGGGGGGCCACCTCGTGCAGAGCACAGCACATGCTGGCTCTCGGGGATGGCCAGGGGCTGTGCACCGAGAAGGAAGCAGGCTGCGTCCTGGGCCAAGGCGGCCGTCTCCATCCCCGGTGCCCACCCCCGGTGCCCATCCCCGGTACCCGTCCCTGGTGCCCATCCCCGGTGCCCGTCCCCGGTGCCCGTCCCCGGTGCCCGTCCGCGGTGCCCGCCTCCGGTGCCCGTCCCCGGAGCTGCCTCGTCCCTCTGGGCCTCAGAGAGGAGGATGCCGACTTCTCCTTCTTGCAGCAGGAGCCCGGCCTCCTGCTTGACTCTCTCTTACTTCCCACCCCTTGGTGAAAGCGTTCTGTGTTCCTTCGTGAAAGCAGGAGTCAAGGTTAGTCCTGGCCCCTAGGTCTCAAAATCTTCCTCCTGGTGTCATTGGCCTCTTTCCTGCCGAGACCCCTTCTTGTGAAATTAATTGTTTGAAGTTGAACCCGTGTAACGGCAGCCTATTATCCACTCTGACTACGGGGGATCCTTTCCTTTTATTAAATTTAAGCTTTTAGAAATATATTTTGGTAGATGATGCTTCCAGCTGTCTCTAAGAATTAATGAAGTTCTTAATTCCGCTTTTTCAGCCCTTGGCTAACTGTGGACAATTTTCAATTTTCAGGGAAAGATTTACTTCTTTATTAATACATGTGAATGCTTTGGCAATTCTTTCTCATTCTGTGGGTGCTTTGCATGAGGTGGCAGTTAATCCTTCTGGCGAAGGTACAGGTTGCTGACCCTGGGGAGTGTCACTTTGGGGAAGGTAAACTGCGCAAGGCATGTTTGTAAAAACCACCGCTGCACCGGGGGATGCCGTGAAGAGTTCCATGGTCACGAGGCCCTCACGGCCAGTCGTCTCGTCTTCGGGACACCGGCTTGCCTGCGGTCTCCCGCGGGTCAGCGTGTCGCTGGAAGCTTGGAGGCCTCTCTGGCTCGCGCTCTGAAGCTGTGGTCCGGATCCATGACTCCTCCGGCCTTTCCCATCTTCTCGCACTGAAATGCCCTGAACACATCTGGTTTCTGACGGCCTCTTTTCCCAATTCCTCAGAACCCTTTGAAGATCTGGCCTTCCACTTACGAAATTCAGCCTCCGATGGATTTCCTTAATAAAGATGTCACTACTACAGTGGGTGGGTTTGACTTCTTCAGAAGTTTCTTTCATTTGAACTTCGACACGGTATTTTCATGCTCATCGAACGACAGGAAATGGTCGCTGGCTCCCTGACAGTTCTCTTTCCAAACGTCACAGGAACGGCAAGGATCTTTAGAAGACAAAAGACGTGCTTCAGTTAATAATTCCCATGGTAACTAACAGAGCTTCAATTTTTTTCCCTTTCTAGGGCTATTTTAAGTACTTAAATTGATTTACATCCCTGTGGAAATGTGAAAAAAGCGTGGATTGACTACGTCCACTCGGCCAGGATTGGGGTTTTTTTTTTTCTGTTACAAACTGTGATCTTCCCTCCAGTCCCTGCCAGGTATTTGGAGGCAAGGGCCACATCCTCATCAGAAGCCCGAAAGCAGGAAGAACTCGTGATTCCCTTTTGTATTCCTTCTGCAACCTATATTAGAACATAACCACGGAAATGATGTTATTGTGTATTCCTCTTACAGCTTCTGTTAAAGCGTAAATATAAGGGACTAATAAGTCCCAAGACATGGGAAGTAAAACAGGCTTGATTTGAGCGAAGTTCAGGGACCCCTGCTCAGGTGCAGCGAGGGGCTGAGCCCAGAAACCCCCTCTTCAGACCCCGGCTGGCTCAGGGGGAGGCGGTCTCGTGCCCTGTCCTCCCATCCGGGACCCAGACACGGAATTCGCTGACAGTGGGCCACACTGTTGTCCAGCACAGGCCCGTTGCCTACTCTGCTCTCCGCCTGGCCTTCATGCCAAGGGCCCTGGGGCTCCAGATGCTTCTGTGCGGTCCCCACTCCCCAGGGTGGTCTGCGGGTGTCCCCGGCTGAGCGTGGTGCCGACTTGCACACTCACTGAGCAGGGACGAGGGTAAGGGCAGGCGTGCTGGTTCTTCGCTGCACCTCCAACAACGCGGAGAAGCGGAGGGGCGTTTCATCCTTGTTTGTCATGGGCAGTGGACACTCAGGAGCCCAGATACACCGCGTCTTGGGGTTCAGAGTGGGGTTCACGGCCTCTGACCGCTCTACGCCCCCCTCAGGGGGGTGTGGAGCCCTTGGACACTCACGTTCTGGAAAGAATTGCTCGAAGTTTACTGATCATTTCCGTTCTAAAGTGGGTCAGGAAACTGAAGGGAAGATGGGACAGTGGGAGCTTCCTTGGGCACAATGACAGATATCACAGGCAAGCAGACACACACAAACTTTCTGGAGAAGGCTGTGGTCGCGGTGACGCTAAGAAGCCAGTGTTTATCCAACACGTGACCTGCGGCAGAGACCACAGCAGGTGCCCTGGGGACGTTACTTTGCACATCCCGCGCCATCGTGGGGGGACCGGGCACTTGCTTTGCCGGGAATTGAGGGGTGTGCTGGCATGCGGCGCTTTCAGTGTGAAACCAGAAAGTCCTGGGCAAAGCAGGTCCAATTGGTCACCTCACCCAGCACTCCAGGGTCAAGGTGGACTTCCCTCCTTTTGTAAACGGAAACCCTGTGGTTCGGGAAGGGGAGGAAATCAGCCGAGGCTCCCCCTCTAGTGGGGAGACCCAGCAGGCCAAACCCCAAATCCACATACTCTGACCGCAGCACCCAGATCGTGGCCATGAGAGGCCAGCCTTCCACAGCTGAGGGCTCAGGGTCCTTCTATGACCAACACCTTAAAAAGATTTAAGTGCAAATTGGAGATCCTATTCCCTTTTGAAAAGGAAATAGTAAAAATTAGAAAATTATTTTTAAATCAAGGCCATGCCTAAAGATACACAAGCTCATTCTGTTAGAAATCAGGCTTTCGGTGGTAAAGAAACAAACACTCCAAGGGCAAAGTCGGGCCAGTGGTGCTGTTTCCTTCCATCCCTTAAGCCTGTTGATGTCGATGGTCACACGTTGCCATATTTTGTGAGGAACGCACGATGCAAGAGCATTTCTCAGTTGACTGTATTTCTAAAGTGATTTTTTTTTAAAAAAAGATTTTATTTATTTATTTGACAGAGAGAGAGAGAGATCAGATCACAAGTAGGNGCATTTCTCAGTTGACTGTATTTCTAAAGTGATTTTTTTTTAAAAAAAGATTTTATTTATTTATTTGACAGAGAGAGAGAGAGATCAGATCACAAGTAGGCAGAGAACCAGGCAGAGAGGAGGAAGTAGGCTCCCCGCCAAGCAGGGAGCCCGATGTGGGGCTCGATCCCAGGACCCTGAGATCATGACCTGAGCTGAAGGCAGAGGCTTTAACCCACTGAGCCACCCAGGCGCCCCCTAAAATGACTTTTTAAAGACAAATTCATTCATTTGTTTGTCTCTTTATACAGGACAAAAAACAATTCCAGCAATGATCCAAAATAATAGAGCAAGTTAACACGTACTTCCAGAAAGTACATGTAAGTTCAAAATGCGCAGACTTTGGATTTTCCCTACATGAGCCAGCTGTGTCCCCAGAACCTGGATGAAGGCAGCTTGACCAGCCAGGCCCCCACGCCAGCCTCCTAGTGCCTCCTCCCAGTCCCTTCCTGGGGTGACCACTCTCCCCACTTCTAAATTTATTTTTTTTAAGATTTTATTTATTTATTTCACAGTGGGAGAGAGATCACAAGGAGGCAGAGAGGCAGGCAGAGAGAGAGGGGGAAGCAGGCTCCCTGCTGAGCAGAGAGCCCGATGCGGGCCTCGATCCCAGGACCCTGAGATCATGACCTGAGCTGAAAGCAGAGGCTTTAACTCACTGAGCCACCCAGGCGCCCAAACTCTCCCCACTTCTAAACCACACATTTAATTTCTCTGCTTTTGAGCTTTAAGTAAATGGACTCATAGAGTGTGTAAAGTCTGTTTTTTAAGGTTTCTTAAATACCAGTGATATGTGAGGAGCTGTGATTTTCAATGACTCTGCATGCCTTGACTTTGAGTGCATCCCAGTCTGCTCTTATGGGAGCCTTGGGGCGTCCCGGTATGGGTCACAGACTTGTCTTAGTAGCCCGCCCTCAAAGACTATCCTCCTCTGGTGATGACCAGCTCACGTGCTGTGTGTGCTCAGAAGACATCGCTGCCACGTACATCAATGAAGCAAACTTTGCTGTAAGTGAGTTCAACAGAGTATTTGGCCTCTGTGTTGGGAAGTTCTCTGGCTGCCGAAGCCCTCGGCACTCTGGGGCTGGAGCAAACAAGTCAGGACAATAATGGGAAGCTGCGGTCAGGTTGGAGGGGAGGTAGCGTTCCAGTCATCTTACCTGGAGCCACCAGAGGGCATGTGACGGGAAGGCACAGCTGTCTCAATGACAGTCCCCTTCCAGCTCCGGGGTCTGCCCCCAGCCCTGCCCAACCGTGAGTCCTGCCTCTAGTGTCCTGGGAGCCCTCAGCCAGTGCCCGGGGCTGGGAGCTTCCTTCTGCCATTTCCAGCCATTGTTATGTCTTGGTAGTTAGTCTGTGCTCTTTGTCCCCGAGAAGGGCTTGGAGAAATGTGGGGAGGGGAGGCTGCCGTGTCAGGATGGTCCCTGTAACGCAGGGGGGTTGGGGTCTGGGCGCCAGCTTCCCCACGTGCGAGCTGAGTGACTGAGCTCTGACCTTCTCCCTCTTCAATGCCAGTGTTCTACTCTGTGAACTTGGAATAGAAAGAACTGAGCAGTTGCAAGCATTCAATTAAAACTATTTTGTGGCAGCACCTTGCACAAGTAAGCATTTGACCAATGCCAGCGCCCTTTCCCTGGAGATAAGATGTAATTGCAGTTGTGCCTTAAATTCGTTCCTAAGCTTCCTGGCTGACAAGGCAAAAATGAAAACACGGTGGCTTGTATTGTTCTAGTCTGATTAAAAGAATGTTCCCAGTTTTTCAGGAAATATAAACACTTTCCTGGTGCTAGATTCGAAGACAACTTTATTTTGAAAGCGCGAGTAATTCATTTGATAGGGTTTGCAACCATTTTTTTCTACCAGAAGATGGAGAAGTCAGCTTTTTATCTCCATAACATGTGTTAATCCTTCAATTAAAAAAGTTACTAGTCCGAGGCTATCATTTAAGTATGGAGAGCTAATGCGTTGCTGTTAGGACTCAGTGAGTCCTGTTTCTGCATTTCTCTCCCTGTCTCTTTTACTGGACATCTTACTAACAGAATGCTGAAGGGTGACGGGAGGGACCCCTTCCTGCACTTGGCGCTTGATGCCTCCGGCACACTTGCGTGTCTGTGACGATGAAGGGGATGACCTACTTTGCAAGGGCTGTGTGCACTGTTGGCATCGGTGTCTCTGAAGGTCGGAATCAGCCTGGGGGGCTTTTCTGCTATAAAATTACATGTTTGTAGGATCACAGTGAGTGTAAACTGGTTAGTCGAAAACTGAGTGATCTGTTGACACACGTCGTGAGAGCGCTGTGAAAATGGGCTGCTTCCTGAGTGTGGTGTGTGCTCCCAGGGCCCGTGGGATCGGAGCCAGGAGCCGGGCAGGGCTGCCAGAGTTAGGGAGGCCTGGTTATCTCTTCTCCTCGCCCGCCCGGAGACTTCAGAACCTGGATTACTTTGCAACTTCAACCTGAACGTTCAAAACATTTCAACTGAGTTAGTTGCTTTTTTCACAGAGGAACTTAAAACACACACACACACACACACACACACACACACACACACACACACACACACACACACACACACTCGCGCACACACAGAGAGAGAACAGTGTGAAACCAAGGTGTTTCCCCAGCCCTCAGTGGCCGGGACCCCAGCACACACAGACGCTGGGCCTGGAGAGGCTGAGCCCACACAGCTGTGGAAGGCAGGAGTCTACTTCACACAGGGGCTCTTGGGGCCCCTGTCCTCCGAGGGTCTTCAGGGATGGAGCTGCTAGCTGGCACCAAGAGCATCCTAGATCTCACAGCTGGCCCGTACAATGGAACGGCAGTGAGGCGCCCCGTCACCTAACCAGAGCTCTGCATATGAGAAGTCCACATTTGAAGAATTCCTTGGGATCAGAGCAAGCCCTCTCCCTGGTCCCTAATGACCCAGGGCCAGATTTCCAATCTTTAAAGCTGCTGGTCTCTTGTGTCTCATTCCTGGGGGGGGGGGGGG
>LNAC01000001.1:4261650-4285293 GCA_002007465.1 Ailurus styani | reverse complement strand
CCACCCCCCGCCCTGCCCCTCCCCAGGAAGTATGTGGCCAGCCTGAGCTTTTCCAGGTCTTTCTGGCACACGGAGCACAGTGGAGCTTTTCCCGGGGTGAGAAGAGATTTTAGGGACTTGCCGTGTCCGTGTCACGCTCAACGGCACGCCTGTCATGGGTCCCCCTGGGGCAGCCCCTGGTAGACACCAGGAATGTAGAGAAAAGGCTGACTGTCTCTGCCTTGAAGGAATTAAGCTTCACTGGGGAGATGGAGACCCAGAAAGAAAAACAAACAAACAAACAAAAGTAAGCTACAGGGTGAGCTGAATTTGCCTGTGCAGCCCAGCTCAGAGTGGGCTCGGCAACCTTGGGTTAGCATCCCTACTGCCCTGCCTCCTTGCTCTGCGTGACCCTGGGCAAAGCCAAGGGGCTGCCCAGGCCTCAGTGTTCACTTCTTTAAAATGGGACTCGTCTTGCCTCTTTCACAGGGCTGGCTGTGGGCTGGGGGAAAGACATCGTAAGCGGCCCTGGACAGCATCCCAAACCCAATAGCTTCCCTCCCTCCCTCGTTTGGATGATGGTGCCGTTCCTTGTAAGACCGGGAACTTCCCGGTTGTGGGATGCTGCTGTGCTGGGCGACGGACCCTCCGACGTGAGCAGATTTGTCCCTACCTCCCCCACCCCCAATTTTAAATGGGCTTATTTCATCTTTTCAAGCATCACGCTCAGTGTTCCAGTAGGAGTCTGCATCAGGGTCTGAGGCTGCAGGAAGGGTTCCTGAGATGAAGGTTGAATTGACTTCTGAGTGTATTCTGGTTGCTTGGTTTTTGTTCTAATTCTGTCCTTTGAGAAACTGACAGCTGTGGTTTCATGCTAACATGTGGGAGCCCAGACCCATACAGTCTGCGATCTCTCCATACGGCCGCGGTTCCCGGTGTTCTTGCTTAGTTTAAAAAAAGAAAGCAAGAGCAGTTCAAAGTTTAATTCAAAGTTATTGTTTGTGTTTGGTTGGTACTTAGTGAATTCTGCGTATTCGTTTGTTTAACTAACGAGTGACACAGTGCCCACCTGGTTCTACGGACTAGTGGTTTTTTCCTGTGTGGTTTTTAGTTTGGTCTGACTCAACCCTGCAGTTTTGCTTCTGCCTGTGATATACTTCTGCATCTCATCGGGTTTCGTTTTACATTAAAATGACTCAACATTGCTTTGGAAGAGACTTTTGAGCATTTCTACCAATTCTGATCTATCACAAGCATCTTCTATTCCTGGTTTCTCTCCATGCTTTGCCCCAACACATGTGTAACTCTTCCTTGCGTTTTCCCAGGTTCTTCGAGGGGATTGGGAGGAGTGGACTCTGGTAGGACGTTATCCTTACAAAAAGCAGTCCCCCTCACCTCTGATGATCTCACCTCTTACCCGGCCATCAGTGCCTCCCCCATCTTCTTGCCATTTGCTTTGTGTTACGCTGGGCTTTGCTGTACTTTGGGAATTCTGTGACTTTATTCTTTACCCAACAGACTGATCCCTAGTTGATTTTTTGTGAATTCTTTGGAATTTTCTGAGAATGCAGACGTCTCATTATTTCTTTTCTTTCTAATCTCTGGGCCTTTTGTTTCTTTTTCTTGCCTTATTACATTGACCAGGCTTTCAATACAATATTAAATGTTAGTGGTGAGAGTGGATCCTTGCCTTGTTCCTGGTATTAGTGGGGAAGCATTCACAGTTCCCTCACTAGAGATGACATCAGCTGTAGATTTGCCCAAGTAGATTTAAAATTCCTTAGTATTAGAAGAACCATTTCTTCTGCTCCTTTGGCTCCAGACCGACTTCACAGGTCAGCTTTTTAATGAGTGTCACAACTTGCTATAATCATGCACTGCGGAGTGTTGTCTTTGGTTTACAGTATCTAGCCTGACCATGACTAAGATGAGAAGTATTCTATTTTAGTAGAAAACACGCTGTACTGCATTAGCTATTTAAAGATAGCAGCGATCGAAACATCTAGCCGTGCAGATGCATGGTGACAACGGAGCGTGAATCTCCAGTGTGAGTTTGCCCTACTGGCCGCTCTTACAAGAACCCGAGGGTCATGTCTACCAACCGAGGTGTAGATACACAGAGCATGGCACATGGCATAAGGACAGTGGACTAATATTCACCCACAGAAGGGAGTGAAGAACTGGTCTGTGTGACAATGTGGATGAACCTCAAAAAATCCCAAGTAAAAGCAAGCAAGTCACAAAAGGCCACATATTGTAGGATCTCACATTCGTGAAATGTCCAGAATAGGCCAATCCATGGATGGAGGGTAGCCTTGTGGTTGCCGGAGGATGGGGGTGGGGAGAGGATGGACTGAGGAGCTAATGAAATCATGGGCATGGGCTTTCTGCTGGGATGATGAAAATGCTCTAAATTTAGGTGGTGGTGATGGTTGTAGAACTCTGTGGTTGTGCTAAAAACCCCCAAGTCGTACACAGGTGGACTTCATGGTATGTAAATTATATCTTAATGAGATGTTAAACACAAAAAGGACGTAAAAGCTGAATTGTTAGGGAATGAGCAGGTGGATAATGATTCAGCTGGAAAACCGGTGTGAGGGGCCAACCGGTGTGGGTTTTAAGAGGCGGTGTCTAGGAAGAGGGACGGAGGGTGCTGCCTTGGGGGAGGGGCATCTAGGCTTGGAGCTAGACACCAGGCTCCCCCATCACTGACATCACAGTTTACAGGAGCGTTTGGGGACGAGACACTTTTGAAAGCTGATGAGCGCCCCAGAAAAGTTATCATCATGTAGCTAGAAAGACCTCAAGAAGACCCCCCAACCTGAGCAAGGATGAGAACATTGGACTAGTGCTGTAGAAGAAGGGGCTGGAATGAGCAGCTGCCTCCCGGTACCCAGAAAACTAACCCTTCCTTTTTTTTTTTCCCTTTTCTTTTTCAGACGATAGCCTTCGCTGTCCCTTGGTGAGTACGGAACTTGTTCAAAGAATTTCTTTTTCCTGATGTGTAGCTAACTAACAGCAACAACAGCAACAAAAATGTGTGGGATTTCATTGTTAAAGAAACATTATTTCTAGGGAAAGAAGACCAGGATGGTCGGCGTATTGTATTAGAATTTTATGCCTGAACTTGCTTGAACAGGATTGTATCACACCAAATTTGTTACATCGTTTTTGTGTGTGTGTGCGCGTGTTTAAAATCTGGCTCAGGGGTTCAGTCTCCTGAACTGGATTGTGGAGAACACGGGTTCCACATGCTCTCCTGTCACGGGTTTGTCCGCACTTTTAAAAGGGCCTTGCTTTATCTCACTGCACACATAGGATGACTGTTGGGAAACACGGAGGCGCATAACTGCATCGATGGTAATTGCCTCTTAAATGGATCTGCTGTGGGAAAAACCTGCTGAAAAGGAGCTTTTCCAGATTGCACTTTGGGTTAAAACAAAAACAACCGTGTCATCGTCACGTAATTTTATGCCTTTTGAAATCTGGGCACCCTTCCACGGCCTTGACTTGAAAAAGAAATACCATCGCCTTTTTGTGTTTTACTTCATCAGTTTACTGGTTTGAAGGTCCCTCAAGAAATCGAGGGAGGAGAATCTAAGAGCTTCGGAAGGGGTTGCCCAGTGTGGGCGAGTGGTGCCTGCGTGTGTGGTGGGTGCGCTCACCACTTGTGAGCATACCAGGATGTACGCGGCCAGGAAGGTGTGTTTCCTACGTGCATCCCCTTGTTTGATATACTTCGACGCTGTCCCGAATTATTTTAAGGTCAGCGGGTGGCCTGTTTGGCTTTGGCTGGCTCCGCTCGGTGGCTCTCGTGACACTGTACCATCTGGGCATAAACGCTGATAGTCTTCCTGGTGTGAGCAAATGCGTTTGGGTTGTGTGGACTGTTGCTCCCTATCTCAAAGGAATGCAAATACAGTCAGCGATGTATCAACAGAGAGAGAACAGAAAGGCCCCATTTGCCACCTACTAAGCTAATTGTGTCGTCCGCATTCTCTATCACGTCATTGTCGGATGTTAGCGATTTTGAATGGCGTGATGTACTTGAGCAAATGCAGATGTCGACAGTGGTCTCCAGAGGAGGAATAGTCCTGGAGTCATATTACTGGATAGAGACTTAAGTACAAGAAGTCTGCAGTCCCTCAGAACCCTAAACGAGAGGTGTTGCCTCATCCATCCTGGTCTGAATAGGTGTCAAACATGCTACTTTTCAAGGGCAGGGGCTCCCTTCCCTGCTGGAATGAAACACTGGAGGGTCGCGCTCCAGTCTCCTCTCCTTCCCAGATAAAAGATCCGGATCGTGATTCGTTAAAAGCACCTGCCTCTTGCCTTCTGTGGCTCCCGGTTCAGCACTGGCCCCTCCACACACAGTCTTGGCCTCCGCCTGTCGGAGGCTTTCCTGTCCTCTGGGCAACTTGGCCCGCAGCCTGGACGTGTCGTTCCACCTAGTGCTGTCCATAGGAAAGTAAAGGTTGCTCTGGGAAGCTGTGAGTTCTTGTGTAGAAAGTGCTGCTTATTTCAGGAATTTTCTCTTCCATGTGAGGAAAGTCCGTCCTAAGCATGACCCCCCCCCCNAAGCATTCACAGTTCCCTCACTAGAGATGACATCAGCTGTAGATTTGCCCAAGTAGATTTAAAATTCCTTAGTATTAGAAGAACCATTTCTTCTGCTCCTTTGGCTCCAGACCGACTTCACAGGTCAGCTTTTTAATGAGTGTCACAACTTGCTATAATCATGCACTGCGGAGTGTTGTCTTTGGTTTACAGTATCTAGCCTGACCATGACTAAGATGAGAAGTATTCTATTTTAGTAGAAAACACGCTGTACTGCATTAGCTATTTAAAGATAGCAGCGATCGAAACATCTAGCCGTGCAGATGCATGGTGACAACGGAGCGTGAATCTCCAGTGTGAGTTTGCCCTACTGGCCGCTCTTACAAGAACCCGAGGGTCATGTCTACCAACCGAGGTGTAGATACACAGAGCATGGCACATGGCATAAGGACAGTGGATTAATATTCACCCACAGAAGGGAGTGAAGAACTGGTCTGTGTGACAATGTGGATGAACCTCAAAAAATCCCAAGTAAAAGCAAGCAAGTCACAAAAGGCCACATATTGTAGGATCTCACATTCGTGAAATGTCCAGAATAGGCCAATCCATGGATGGAGGGTAGCCTTGTGGTTGCCGGAGGATGGGGGTGGGGAGAGGATGGACTGAGGAGCTAATGAAATCATGGGCATGGGCTTTCTGCTGGGATGATGAAAATGCTCTAAATTTAGGTGGTGGTGATGGTTGTAGAACTCTGTGGTTGTGCTAAAAACCCCCAAGTCGTACACAGGTGGACTTCATGGTATGTAAATTATATCTTAATGAGATGTTAAACACAAAAAGGACGTAAAAGCTGAATTGTTAGGGAATGAGCAGGTGGATAATGATTCAGCTGGAAAACCGGTGTGAGGGGCCAACCGGTGTGGGTTTTAAGAGGCGGTGTCTAGGAAGAGGGACGGAGGGTGCTGCCTTGGGGGAGGGGCATCTAGGCTTGGAGCTAGACACCAGGCTCCCCCATCACTGACATCACAGTTTACAGGAGCGTTTGGGGACGAGACACTTTTGAAAGCTGATGAGCGCCCCAGAAAAGTTATCATGTAGCTAGAAAGACCTCAAGAAGAGCCCCCAACCTGAGCAAGGATGAGAACATTGGACTAGTGCTGTAGAAGAAGGGGCTGGAATGAGCAGCTGCCTCCCGGTACCCAGAAAACTAACCCTTCCTTTTTTTTTTTCCCTTTTCTTTTTCAGACGATAGCCTTCGCTGTCCCTTGGTGAGTACGGAACTTGTTCAAAGAATTTCTTTTTCCTGATGTGTAGCTAACTAACAGCAACAACAGCAACAAAAATGTGTGGGATTTCATTGTTAAAGAAACATTATTTCTAGGGAAAGAAGACCAGGATGGTCGGCGTATTGTATTAGAATTTTATGCCTGAACTTGCTTGAACAGGATTGTATCACACCAAATTTGTTACATCGTTTTTGTGTGTGTGTGCGCGTGTTTAAAATCTGGCTCAGGGGTTCAGTCTCCTGAACTGGATTGTGGAGAACACGGGTTCCACATGCTCTCCTGTCACGGGTTTGTCCGCACTTTTAAAAGGGCCTTGCTTTATCTCACTGCACACATAGGATGACTGTTGGGAAACACGGAGGCGCATAACTGCATCGATGGTAATTGCCTCTTAAATGGATCTGCTGTGGGAAAAACCTGCTGAAAAGGAGCTTTTCCAGATTGCACTTTGGGTTAAAACAAAAACAACCGTGTCATCGTCACGTAATTTTATGCCTTTTGAAATCTGGGCACCCTTCCACGGCCTTGACTTGAAAAAGAAATACCATCGCCTTTTTGTGTTTTACTTCATCAGTTTACTGGTTTGAAGGTCCCTCAAGAAATCGAGGGAGGAGAATCTAAGAGCTTCGGAAGGGGTTGCCCAGTGTGGGCGAGTGGTGCCTGCGTGTGTGGTGGGTGCGCTCACCACTTGTGAGCATACCAGGATGTACGCGGCCAGGAAGGTGTGTTTCCTACGTGCATCCCCTTGTTTGATATACTTCGACGCTGTCCCGAATTATTTTAAGGTCAGCGGGTGGCCTGTTTGGCTTTGGCTGGCTCCCCTCGGTGGCTCTCGTGACACTGTACCATCTGGGCATAAACGCTGATAGTCTTCCTAGTGTGAGCAAATGCGTTTGGGTTGTGTGGACTGTTGCTCCCTATCTCAAAGGAATGCAAATACAGTCAGCGATGTATCAACAGAGAGAGAACAGAAAGGCCCCATTTGCCACCTACTAAGCTAATTGTGTCGTCCGCATTCTCTATCACGTCATTGTCGGATGTTAGCGATTTTGAATGGCGTGATGTACTTGAGCAAATGCAGATGTCGACAGTGGTCTCCAGAGGAGGAATAGTCCTGGAGTCATATTACTGGATAGAGACTTAAGTACAAGAAGTCTGCAGTCCCTCAGAACCCTAAACGAGAGGTGTTGCCTCATCCATCCTGGTTTGAATAGGTGTCAAACATGCTACTTTTCAAGGGCAGGGGCTCCCTTCCCTGCTGGAATGAAACACTGGAGGGTCGCGCTCCAGTCTCCTCTCCTTCCCAGATAAAAGATCCGGATCGTGATTCGTTAAAAGCACCTGCCTCTTGCCTTCTGTGGCTCCCGGTTCAGCACTGGCCCCTCCACACACAGTCTTGGCCTCCGCCTGTCGGAGGCTTTCCTGTCCTCTGGGCAACTTGGCCCGCAGCCTGGACGTGTCGTTCCACCTAGTGCTGTCCATAGGAAAGTAAAGGTTGCTCTGGGAAGCTGTGAGTTCTTGTGTAGAAAGTGCTGCTTATTTCAGGAATTTTCTCTTCCATGTGAGGAAAGTCCGTCCTAAGCATGACCCCCCCCCCTTTGTGGTGACTGCCTTATTTGATGCCTTTGCTTGGACTCTGCTGCTGGGATAAAGGTGTAGAACATCAGGCTGATCTTATAGCTTGTGGCAATTTCATTGCTAAACATTGGAGTCTTGTTCCAAGAGCTTCAAGATTGCAACGAACAGAAAGGAATTTATTTCTAATTTGTGGGGTTAGAAACTTGCTTTTGAGTCCATTAGAATGAAATAAATAGCTCACTTTGGGCAGGGCAGGGGAGAGTAAGCCCCCTGAGGTTGGCGACTGTCCCCAGCCGCCGTCCACAGGTGCTGGGCGAGCCGCGGAGCAGGAGCCCGGGAGATGCCTGCTGGGTGAACGCGGGAATGTGTGCGAGGCCCCGCTGCTCTCAGCCAGCCGTCCCTTCCTAGGATCACTGCCATGTGTCTGTGAGCTCACCCCAAGTTAGCAGTTAATAAGATCGTTGTAATTAACACCGTCACGTAATTAAGGCAGTTGTTTCTGTTTAAAGGAGGCGTTCAACTGTGTAGTGATGTATGTGCCATTACTATAATGGGGATCTGACGGAGTTCTCTTCTCTAGCAATAATCTCTGACTCTTCATTTAAAAAAAAAAAAAAAAAGGCACTACAGAGGCCCCTGGATGGCTCAGTCAGTTGGTCGTATGACTCTTGGCTCAGGTCATGATCTCATGAGGCATGAGATCAAGCCCTGTGTTGGGCTCTGTGCTCAGCGTGGAGTCTGTTTGGGATTCTCTCTTCCTCTCCCTCCCCTTCTGCCTCTCCTTCCACTCACATGTGCATGCACGTGCACGCGCGCTCTCTCTCTCTCAAATAAATAAATAAATAAAATCTTTAAAAAAAGTCATTCTATGTTAATATTTGACCTTAAACAAAAGAGAGAGTCTATTTAACTGGATTAAGTGGGGCCTTTTTAGCACGACCAACCCCCATTCCCATGGTTTTCTGTTGTTTCTCCTTTTTTGTAATACGTAAATCTGGACTTGAGAAGTGATACTATAATTCCTATCAACCATCAGACAGGACCAAAATCCCCTCAACTCGAGGATGCTTGCAACTCTGCAGGTCTCGGTTGCATAGTATTTAAATAAGGCAATGGGATGTCAGAATTAAGAATTTATGCAAGACACGTAATTAAGGTTTAAAAATCCTTTTCAGGCTCTTTGAGGTCTTATATTGTTATACCAAAGGGTATCCCCCAGTAAGTAAAATTAAATGATACTGTAACTTGACTATTTCACTTTGGTTCGTGGAAATACCAAAGGAATAAAAGGCAACGGAATTAAAGTGCTGATGTTAACAGTGGATTTAATTTTAAAATTAACTTAGAACATTCCGTCACTAGCTGTCTCCTCTTTAATGTTCCGTCCTTCCTCCTCTATCCGTTTCAACACATGCGATTTTTCTCTTCTAAGTCATTTCTCTTTCTTGGTATTGATTCCAATGGCCACCATGGCATGAAAAGAGAAGAAGAATCGGAAGGTTTTTGCATGTTTGCCAGGGCAGAGCGAACCGCTCGGAACGTGCTTTCTGGCCACTGTAGCTGGGGGTGCATTTCTGCAGGTGAAACAGGGCATTCTCGTGTTGGTTTCTGAGTCTGCAGAAAGAAAACCAGAAGCTTCACAAATGATGTGCAAAGCACAGAAGACTTGAAAACTTTCTCAAGTAGCTGATTCCTCTTTCCTGCCTTTGCTCTGTTCTTGGGTTTTTATTAGCATCGGTGGATCCTCTGGGTTTCCCATCCGACCAAAA
The DNA here is from genome assembly GCA_002007465.1 of Ailurus styani. Taxonomy (NCBI): domain Eukaryota; kingdom Metazoa; phylum Chordata; class Mammalia; order Carnivora; family Ailuridae; genus Ailurus; species Ailurus styani. The sequence goes on along the minus strand of LNAC01000001.1, from coordinate 4,276,124 downwards.
TGTGTTTCTCCTAACAGCGAAGAAGTTATCATCCCGTAACTGACATTGGAAGCCGACAGTAAGTTGGAAGGAGGCCTTTGGACCTGCTGGTGACAAACGGATTCCATTTCCCTCAGGAAAGTTTCAACATTCTTCCAAGAAGTACCTCCTTCAACAGTCTACTAGGTGATCGTTTGTCATATAGCAAAGCTACGGATACTAAGCTGTCACAGTTTCCGCTTAGAGGAAATAGGAACACAGCTTTTCTATATAAACTCCGGGCTTGCCCCTGAGCTCCTGCAGACCCGGTTTGGAGCTGGAATTCTTCAAGAAATCCTTTTCCAGCCGACAGGAAAGCATGGATTCCCGCAGGCCACGATGGCTTCCCGGAGTCGTCCCAGTAGGACAAGAGGTAAAGGGAAGCTGGAAGGGGAAACTTCTCACTTTGGATTTAGGTCGTGGTCGTTTGTCATATAATTCCTAAAGCATTTAAAAATTCGGTTCAAGGAAGCAGTCATTAAGTGAACCTTTGGCAAGCCCTTCAGTTAACTTTGTCCAGCCCTGTGCAGGAAATCTGGGATTCAGGCTTCAGGAAACTGTTTAATCCACGGCAGCCTGGCCAGGCGGTGGCCGGGGAAGGTGGACAGAAGCTGGCCGCCTCGGGGCCGGAGGGTTGTCTGACTGCCAGGAATCCAAGGTGAGGTCCACCTTTTAGGAAAAACAATCCCCAGTTATTGTTGACTGGATGACACATCCCGATCCCACCCATTTTAAGTTGGACATTTCCTATTTTTATAATCAAACCCACCCTCTTCACTTTCCTTATCAACCGCATTTGTGAAGTGGCATTTCAGTTAAAAGCGACGCGGTGAGAATCTGGGCTGTACCTGGTCTGCAGGACCGTGAGCTGGTCTTCCAGGAGCTTGGGTTCAGGTTCACGAGGGGGGACGAGTGTGCAGTTTCTATTGTAGAGACAGACGGCCTGTGCCCACTGCCTGACCGGTGGCATCAGTCCCACGGGGTGGGGAGACGGGGAGGAAGACGAGAAATGGAGAAATCCCTTTGGGTGTATGACTTACAGAGAGATTTCTCAGACACCCCGGGCCCTGGAATCAGGGATGAGGGCTGCTGCCCGCTGGAAGGAACAACGATCCTTCCCCATTTGACGTGGGAACTCGCCCCCGCCTGCAGTTCTGTCAACGGGGGCATGTCCCCATGTGAGTCGGGACAGTGAGCCACAGGGGGAGAAATCCTTTCTGTTCACAGATTGAACATTCGAGGTCACTTTTTTTTTTAAAGATTTTATTTATTTATTTGAGAGAGAAACAGATAGAGATAGCAAGAGAGCCCACGTGGAGAGGGAGAGGGAGAAGCAGGCTCCCCGCCGAGCAGGGAGCCGGACGAGGGGCTGGATCCCAGGACCCCGGGATCATGACCTGAGCCAAAGGCAGACGCTTAACCAGCTGAGCCACCCAGGGGCCCCTCGAGGTGACTTATTTTAAACAGCTTAGTATGATTCAGAGCTTGGCATAAAATATTTAAAATGTCGGAAGAGAAAAGATCTCTGTGGGGTTGCTGAACAAAAGTATGTCTCTGAGTCGCTTTTCTTCTTGTTTTGAATGGAAATGAGTATAAGTGAAAAACAAACCAAACAAATTTGTTTTGAGTTATTTTAGGGTGGGGGCTGATTGGATTCTAACAACTTTGAAAAGATATATTGATGGTGTTTAACTGATTTCAAATAACCCTAGCAAGACTGGCCTGCTATCAGAAGTGATAGAGATTTTGTGTTTGAGTGCTATCTATAAAAATATGTTTAAAACCACCATGTTACCACGCGGCTGCTGAGAAATGGATTTTCTCAAAAACGTCACGTTCGTGGAAATTATTATTCACAAAAACAGGACTTGATCTATTTCCTGTTTTGCCAGATAACTTAAATGCCTTATGCTGAAGACATAAAGTGGGTTTATAATCCTGCACACATGCGTGGAGAGCACTTTACAGTTTACAAGGCATGCTCAAGGTCATTATCTTGCTCTGACCTCCAAGATTCCCAGAGGCAGCTGGTGTTCATCCTCATCTCCACCTTAGGGCTGAAAAGACAGAGACCCAGGAGGGCCGAGAGAAGTGAGTTGGGAGGACAGTGGCACAGGACTCATCAGCGTCTAGGGGACCCTGAGCTGTGCCCTGGTCCCTCTCAAACCTAAAGGCCAGGCGGCTCTCATTAGCACCACCCACAACGAGGAAGCCGACCTGCCAAAAAGAAAACAACGTTTTCCTTTATGAAAAATATCATTTTACAGTTCTGCAAGTATTAGAGGACAGTAATAAATAAGGACGTGTCCCATGGGTTCTGCAAACAGGTTGCTGGGAGATAATTGTATTTTGGAACAACTTCATGATCAGTTGAGTTGATCTTGGCCCGAGTTCCAAATGTTTCCGCACGTTATCTGCTGACCAAATCCAGTTTTCTAATCTCTCTTCACACACTTGCCGGGCTTCCTTTCAGCCCAGTGCGGGGCTGGTCCATTCCCTCCGCCGCCAGCGTTTATCAGGTGTCCCCTGCGGGCTCCTGATTGTGAAAGTCTTGAAAAATGAAATAGTAGGTCCTAGTTCTGACTTCAGGAAATATCGCCTGTAGGGCCTGTGTTTGAGTCCTTTCTGGAGCAAGTGTAATTGTGTGTTTCGCACGGGAGCCTAGGGAAGGCCGGGACCACACAGGACGGTTCCGGAGAGCTGACTGACGGAGACGCGTCCCTTCCTGCCCTGAGTCATACCTTCTTTGTCGCAAAAATGAAAGGCTGTAAAGGCCCCTGGCGGACATAAAGTTGATGTTCTCGGGTGATGCCTGTCTGGATTTTGAGTTAATGTGGAAATCCCCCTAAAGTAGCCACTGCTGTGAACCAGCCGAGCCTGGGCCAGATGCCTCCATCTCCTTCCCTGCTAGGACGAAGCCTGCACGTCACGGTGTAAATGTTTTATAACCTCCGCTTGGAAAAAAGCAGCAAAGGGTAGCTCCCCTCTGGTTTGCGTTTGCTCCTCCTGCCGCCAGAAGAACAAGGATCATAGAAAGGAGGGTTTTATGAATGGGGAAAACGTTTCTGAAAAGCAATCTTCTTTCCGTGGTATTGCTGACATGCACGGAGTAAGAACTGGGCATCCTTGGGCTTCGATTTTAAAACCTCGGCAGAAGCCTTGGGTAGTAACACAAAGGTGCTTTCTCCCCACTGCTCTGAGATCCATCTGGCAAACAGTTCCGGGGGCTGTGTGATGCTCTGCTTCACCTGGAGAAGGGACTCACTGGGAAGGCGGATTGCTTGATCTTGTCGGAAACCATGGAAACCCCCAAGGCCACGTTGCTTTCTTCTCCTGCGAGTAATCAGCAAAAGGCAGGCTGGAAAGTGCCGGTCGGTCGCGGAGTCGAAGTTAGGGTCCTGAATGCAGCCAGTGTGAGCGAGATCACACTCAGAGCCATCACTGTTTCCGAGTCCTGTTTCTGGCTTCCTTCCAACCTGAAGTCAACACCGACATTCTGTTGGGCTGTTTCCTGTTGTGGGTGGATTTCTTTAATTTTTAATGAGTGATTCACAACCCATGGCTGTGTGTTTTCCTCCTGCTGAGAATTAAGACCTGTTTCCTTTAAAAATTACTTTTGCTGTCATCTGGGTAACGTGGTGCTCAGCGTGTTCGAGATAAGGGGACACCGTCACCTCCCCCGGGGCTCTGACGAAATAGCAGCGATGAGGTCATCCCGTGATGGCAGGGGGGTCTCGGTTAGAGGACGTCAGACCTCACAAAACATCCCCAAATCCTCCTTCCTATAAAAATGTTTTTAAACGTTGTGTAGCTATTTTAAAGATTTTTTTTTCCTGTTGCTACAAATCCATTCCACTTGGAAAGCCACGTGGTGGGTCTCCCTCCCAGAGAGCCCAGAATCAGTTTCCACTCAGTCGAGTTTCCTCCCTGTCTGCCTGTTTACTCCAAGTGGCCTCTGTCCACCCACCTGGGCTCACGTACCTTCTGCTCCGTAACCTTAATGGAAAATCACGCCAGGGGCTGTCTTGGCGACCAGGGCTGTGGAGCTGCTCTGTCAGGGTCACTCCTGGCCTCGCTGCTTCCAGCCCGCGGTCCCTCAGCCCTGTGCCTTCGATGGGCGGGCCGTGCAGCCATCCGCACAAGCGTGTGCCTCACACCCAGCCCCCAGGGCGCCAGCATGGGGCCTGTGTGCCAAGTCCGACGTCCAGAAACCTCTCCGATACTCAAGGACCCCATCGGAAATCTTCATACTGCATCAGAAATACAAATATCACATCAAGAATCCACATACCAGCCGGTTATCCATGTACCTTTTCTAGAAATTCGGGCGTCATGTCAGAAAGCTGGGTATGAAACCAGAACCCCAAATACCTGGTGAGAAACCCAAGGAGATCATCTGGGCATTTGTCATGCTGGTGCATAGAGGAGTCTTCGTTTTTCACTAGAATGTATTGATCCCTTTCTGAAATTCATTTGAAAGGTAAAAAAAGTAACTTTTATTTCAGCTGGGCTATCTTGCATGTTATAGAAATTTCTCGGTTGCATAAGTCACAGAGTCCCTGAAACAGTTTGGAACAGGCCCCAGCGACAGAGCGCCGTGGGCCCGGCGGAGGGTCAGCAGACGCTGGAGGAAGCTGTTCTTCGACGTTCTGATCCAGATTCTGTGAAAGACCAAAAACTGGTGTCAGGGGGGGTCTCAGCAGTCCCGGGAGGAAATTTCCCAAACCCCCAGGAAAGGGTTTTCCTGGAGGATATGGTTAAAAGAGAATTAAATCCTCAACGTGGGAAACAAAAAGTCAAATCAAGAGAACTGCCCGACGAAGCCAGCGGTTTGGCTGTGCAAAATGCATAGTTTCTTGAACTCCTGTTTTCTACTCTCCGTAACTGGCAGACGAGGTCTACCGTCACTGAACCTAGAGCCTGGTCGGACCCTTTGCCAAGGGACAGAGAACAGTCGATTTGGCTGTGTGCCTGCGGTGACCCGCGGGTGGAGCCCAGCGGCTCGGGGACAGCCCTGTCCTAACGCGGATCCTCAGGCACCCAGCAGACCCCCGACTCCAGGCTGGTGAAGGAGGGGATGAGGGGGTGCTGGAGCTACGGGCGCCGGGGAGAGCGGGCGGTGAGCAGGAAGAAAATGCCACCTTTGCACCCTGCACAGAGCCTGCGGCGGCACTTAGCGCACACGCGGCCAGCCGTGTAAGGCGCTCGATTGCTGGTCAGAAAGCAGGACAAAAGCTTTTTCCTTTCTTCCGTGGTCTCTCTCTGGACCTGTCATGCTGGGTTTGTTTTTTGTTTTTTGTTTTTTTTAACCTTCTATTTAATGTCGTGCTCTGTGGGGCACAGACATACTCTAGGCTGTGCCGACCCTCAGCAACGACTGAGACTGTGCCCCTGCCCCTCGCTAGGGGGGGTGCACCCTTTGGGGGCTAGGAAGCAGACAGGAGGCTGCCCTGGAGAGGTGGCCGAAGCTGGGCCGGGTGTGACGAAGGCTCCAAGCCCCTGGATGGGGCACCATTGTCCCATCAGACTGCACTAAGTAGAAGCTCAGAGAGAAAGTTAGTGCAAACTGGGCACGAAACCCATGCTTCGTGCCCTTCTGAGGGCACGTCTCTTGGCGACGGCTCTGGTCTCGCACCCCTGAAGCAGCCCAGCCACAAGAAATGATGGTCAGAGCACTGGAATGTTCACCGTGGATTTTGTAATAAGGGGCTTCTGTTCCCAGCTAGCGCTTTAGTTCTCCCTGATTGTGTCGTTCGTTTCCGGGAAGGTGTTTCCTGCCCCCGGGGGGACAGCCCTCCCTCGCTGACTCCCAGTCCCACCTACTGCTTCCTGCTGCCCTCTTCACGTTGTCATTCAAGCACCCCCTAGTCCTCGGAAGGGTGGTCTTGATGCACTCGGGCCCCCGCCGGAACGTAGGCACAGAGGGGCAGGCACAGTGAATGAATATGCACTGAATAACGCTTATACCGCTCTATGTTCCCTTTGGAGCGAGGTGAATATAACGAAATAAGTGAAGTCAATTCATGCGCCCCAAGCACAGAGGGCAGAGTCGGGGTTCGCCACACGTGGCTGTGGCAGCCAGGGGACCGAGTTCAAACACCAGCTTGCCCTGCAGCAGAACAGTCAAGTGCCTTTCCAGGCCTCCTTTTGAAGGACTTAGGTGGGTGCCCGAAGCCCCTCGATTCTCAGGGTCGGCGGATCAGGAGAGCACCCCGCAATCGCCTGGCCAGGGCTCCGTGGACGGCCTGGAGCCTGCAGGCAGGTTTGGAGCCGGGCAGCCCCAAGGGTTCCTGTGGCTTCATAAGAGCTTCACGCAATAGATTGTCATAAACACCTGCGTGGAAGCCTTGTTTCCCTGCGGGTCCTTCTGGATGTCCTAACAGCCTGGCTCAAGCGCGCTGCTCGGAGCTGCCGAGAGTCTGCTGAGCGCCGGGAAAACTGTGGGGCCGGGAACCTCATCATTCCTCCGTGTCTCACGGAGCATCTCTGCCCGGGTTCGTGTGCGTGCTACACACGCACACACGTGGGGAGAAATCCCAGACCACCTTGAACTAAATGGACTTGACCTCTGTTTCTCGAATGTGTGTTAGCACGACGTCGGCAGCTTTCCCTGCGAGTTGGCGAGCCATCGTCCCCCCCTGCTCCTGCCCGAGCCCACAGCCGGGCTCCGAAGAGTCTAGTTTCTCTGGGAAGACGCGCGTCACGGGCAGCGTGTAGCCAGGAACCAGGGCAGCTCGCGTCTCATCTCAAGAGGACGTAAAGTCGCGTGATGTTCCCAGTGTGGGCGTGGAGCCGGAATGATGTCTGATTCTTTGGGAGGGGGATCCTGTCCGAGGACGTGTCCTGCCTTCTCGGTTCCGTTGCTCAGCAACGTGTCATTTTAGCTGCGTGTCACCAAAGGCAGGTAAATGGGCAAAGCCCGCTTACTATCGAGAGTGTATGAAGGGGAAACCGGCCCTGTTCAAGTCAGGGCTTCTGCCGTCGGAAGGAACCCTGGCAGAGCGGACCCGGCCGGCCGGGCGGGCTGAGGGCTGCACACAGGTGCACGCAGCGTGAGGCCAGTGGGCTCGGTGTCCCCCCTTCTTCCCGCACCATACTGACCTAGGAGTAAAGCATATCGAATTGCTCAGGATTCTAACTGTACAATCTCTAGCTTAAGAATGTCCTTCATGGGGAGCCTGGGTGGCTCAGTGGGTTAAGCTTCTGCTCAGGTCAAGATCCCAGGGTCCTGCGATCGAGCCCTGCATTGGGCTCCTTGTTCAGCAGGGAGCCTGCTTCCTCCCCCTGCCTGCTAATTCCCCTGCTCATGCTCTCTCTCTCTCTCTCTCTATCTCAAAATAAATAAATAAAATCTTAAAAAAAAAAAAAAGAAAAGAATTTCCTTCAGAAGGTTTCCTACTGAGGCCACTCCTGTTTTTGTAAGTGTGGCCCTACGATATGGAACCCACGTCCGGGCATCCCCATCCATCCAGTCCACCCCCTGGGACCCCAGCTTCCACTCCACGCCTCGCTGCATGTGAGCAGCTCAGCTCAGGAAATCTCTCCTTTCCAAGGGAAGGAGGACACAGAGCTGCAGGGACAGCGCAGACTGCACACCCTCAGGCTCTGCACTCACACAAACCGGTCTGCTGCGTCCCGGCTGGGGAGGGGGTGGGGTTCCCGTAAATGCCGCGACCCCATTTCTTCATGGAGTGGGCGTTGCAAGAAGTGTGTCTAGTCATTGTTGTAGCCTAGGCTTAAGGGCCCCATGGCATTCTTTCCTGTGTGGGGAGAGTTTTCTTTCTGTTCCTAAAACAACAAATCTTCTCAGCTTCAAGCCTGGCCAATCTTAATAGAGTCATGGCGAAAGAAAGAAAGAGAGAAAAAGAGAGAAAGAGAGGGAGAGAGAGAGAGAATAAAAAAAAAGGAAAGAAAAAGAAAAAAGAAAAAGTAAGAGCAAAGGTAAAACAAAGCAAAAGCCAACCAAACAAATAAGGGGCATGGGGTTGGGGGAGGTCATGGGGAAAAGATACCTGAACGCATGAATAACCTGACTCAAATTCAGGTGAACTTCGTGATTTGGGGCCAAATTTAGACTTGACATTTTCCTTGAAGTTTGGCTTTAGTTAATTACCAGCTCTTCCAGACAGCAGCCTCTGAAGTCCACTCCAGGCTATTTCTCCCCTTTTGATTAATACCATTTTGTCAGGAGTCCAAGCCAGCTCTTAAGACCATTTGTAATAAGAGCTCAGGACAACCAGCTGCTGGCCTGGTGTTGCAGGAGGTAAAGCCCTGAAATCCACGGACTCCAAAGGGAGGTGTCCAGCCGCCACCTTCAAGGCCAGGCCTCTCATCCCTGCTCTGCTGTGGGGCGGTCAAAGGGTAGATACCTTCTCACTGCCTGGGCTCCAGGTTAGAGCCTCCGGGTACCAGCATCCTCGAGTTCAGGTGGAGTTCAGCCTTTGAGTAGAACATCTCTTGTTTTGTGGAAGCCAGACCTCACAGGGGGAGACCTCAGGAATCCACCGAAGTGTACAGGTATATATTTGTGTGTGTGTCGGTGTGTGTGTGCACTGGTTACAAGTAAAACCAACGTAGGAACTGTACGCACAGCACAACTCAACCGTTCCTGCAAACATGAACACGGCAGAAGTGCAATTAATGTGAACTCCCAACCACGAAACATTTATCTTTGCGGATTTCTAGTTAGATTGCTTTTGGTTTCTGAGAAGCTTTTCTGGGGTCATTGGAAATAGGAAGAAATTCCTCCTGCAGTTAATCAAGGTCGTGTGTGGGAGGTTTCTCCGGCTTGTTTTTCACCTCGCGGCCCCCGTTGATGCTGGGAGGTGTGCAAGGGCACGTTTAGCCGTCCCATCCATCACCACCGCGAGATGCAGCGAGGAGTTCCGCTAAGTTTCACGTAGCCAGGTGTTGGTTTTCCAAAAAAATGACCCGTGCCGTGTGAAACAAATGGTTTGATTGAAGCGTGTGGCGTGGCTGCGGTGGGAAGCAGTGGAACACACAGCCGCGATGCTGCAGCGTCTCCATGGCAACGGGTGGAAATAATGGCCCCCTTCGGGAATAGGAGAGATCTCAATCGGTTGCAGGCGCATCACACTGGCTGTCTGCAGGAGAGATGGTTTTCAGTGATTGTCTCAGAAATTCCTTATCAACAGAGAATGAATGAGAAGCGACGTATCTCAGAAAATAAATGGATTTACCGGACCACTAATGTGATCCTCGAAGTCACCAAGGACAGCGAGGCGGAGATCGGAGAAGCTGATGATTCCGGGCCCACCGCTGTCCCGGGAGCTGCTCAAAGCCTGGCCACTGTCGCTGCCACACAGGACCCGTCTCCAGGACTGTTGCCGACTTTCTCCTTCTTGGAGGCAGACGTAACTGAGGATTCAATGGAGTAGAGTATATAAGTCTCTAGCCCAGTCCGTGCCCACAGCAAGGACTCAGTAACAGTACTTGAAATCAAATTCTCAGGACCAAATGAAAGTCAGTGCCTGGGGCAGGGCAGAAGGATTGTCGTAGTATGAAAAATAAAAAAAGGCATTAGAGCAGACCACTGTCCCACGTCGTGGGCCGCTTTGGTGCACCCGTGGGAGTGTCCGTCCGCAAGACTAGACACAGCCTTACACCTGTCCGTGCACGTGTGACGCCGACGCCAGTCACCAGGACCCCGGGAAGGCCACTTTCTTTAGGAAGCCGCCACTTTCCCAAGGATGTGGCCCGACCCACAGACTCTGAAATCAAGGAGCTTGCCCTGTGTCACAAGAGAAGGAGAACTCGGTCAGAACAGGCAAGCGGCAGGAGTTTCGGTTTTTTGGCGAACAGACGAGAGAGTCGTCTTGTGGGTACGTTTCCCTTTTTATTTTAGGAAGTGCCGTGGAAGAAAACAGAGATATTTTTGATATGAGAAGTTGACTCTGCAAAGCAGCACCGTCGCCTGAAATAGACTTGCTCTTCAGGCAGAGCGGAAAACTCCAGGATGAAGGAAATTTGCCTTTCCACCCTATTTGGGGGAAAAGCACGCATCACGCGTGCGCCGATGAGCCCCGCGCTTCCATGTTTGCACAGCGGGTGTATTTTCAAATGCATTTGAAAGAGCTTTGAAATCTCTTTCTGCCTCGAAGGAACCCTTTTGAAAGTCTAACATCAGCAGGAAGTTTGGAGAAGGAACCGTGCAGCGTGGGGGCTGGTGAGCAGGGCGGCACGCCGTCCACTCCTCCCGACGGCCGCGGGCCCTGGATGCTCTCTCAGCCTCCACCCTGCGAGCGCAGTGCACCCCTGCAGGCTCGGCTTCCCCAGCCGGCACCGCGACCCGCCTCCGTTGCACTCCCGGCGGCCAGCCTGGCTTGTGTGCCGCCTTTCTTACTGATTGACTGTAAGCTGGCAAAACAAACAAGTCACTACGCCGCCGTGATCATAAATTTATTTTTAAGTATTTATTTCAAGGAGAGATGAGCGATCTCTCCCGTCCCTTTCCCCCCGCTGGGTGTTTGGCTCTGGTTTCTAATGACATTGCCTGAGTGCCGGCGCCGAGCCTCCGAAGGAGAATTACAGAGGGTCACCCACGCGGGTGATGCACTGCCTGTCGCCTCCGTAGCGCGCGCGGAACCGTTCACGTTGTCGGCCCGGGAGACGCCGGTGCTGCGGGCATGGGTTCGAACGCGGGGCTCGCCCCGGGGCTGCCCAGACAGTGGCGGCTCTGGGGGTGTCCGTGGATGCGGAGCACGGACGCAAAAGGGGATCTCTGGGCGGTTCCTTCCGTCTCTCATCAGGCTGCGCGTTCCCCAGCGGCTTTAGAGTTTAATGCTCGTGGCGCGACTGCCCGGCAGTTGAGGCGTGTCGAGGCGGGTGATCGCGGCCGCGTCTGTGCGGGGAGCACGCTGCAGGTGCGCCCGCGGTCGCTGCACGGAGACGGTGGCTTTGCAGGTCTGCGTAAGTGACTCATGCCGGCTGTATCCCTTCCTCCTTCGTGCGTTGCTGTTGAACGTGCCAGCGCTTGCTCTTTCCCTTAAAATATAGTAACTCACGGTACCCGAAGCCGCGAGAACAGGCTTAACGTTTGGGACATGCGTCCTCCAACTAACGTGAAAATTATAGAGGCATTTTAAGAAATATTTGACACGAAAGCTCACTAACCAATTATTTGGAACGTCCCCCCATGAAATTGGAGGAAGAGATTTTCTCTGCCTGCATTTCTTTCCTCTCTCTTGTTTTTTAAGCACGCAGCTTGTGGTCGAAGGCAGTGTCACGGTGAATGGCACACGTTCTCTCAGAGCCCGTGTGCGACAAACACGCAAATTACCTTTCGGTTGTAAGTCTATTCCCTGGGTAAACCCAGATACGACTCACCTCGGAATTTTGTTTGATACGTCTGGTGGGAACAGCTTTCCCGCTGGGGGAAAGTGCAGTGTTTCATTTCAACCAGTTTATCCCAGAACGCCCGTCTTTCCTTGGTGTCCCCACAAGCTCTGTTCTCCCCTCCGAGGACACCGGTCATCCCCATGTTACCCGCAGAATGCCACCGGCGCTGGCCTGGGTCCCTGCCCCCGAGTGCGCGGCCGTGTGCACAGCGTGCCCCAGGAGGGGACAGTGCCCAGCGACAGGAAGTGTCTCTGCCAGCGTCACTCAGAGCCCAGGTCGAAGGGGGTCCCTGCACACTGGGGCCTCCACGCAGAGCATAACAAATGGGTTCCAAGTTCACTGTAACTGTAATAACATTTGCTCTATCTTGTTTGCCTTAGAGAGGAGCTTAGGCTATTTTGTGTTAGAAAGTCTGGAGGGAAAACTTACCTGTGCCTTTTTTATGGCGAGAGGGGCTTCTCTTACCTTCCTGTCAACTATGAGCTGCCCCAACTGTCCTTTGCTAGAGAGAAATCTGATGGGGTGCCTGTGCCTACGTGTGTTCCGGGCAGGGAGCAGCATGTAGAAAAAAAGTTAGGGGCGCAGCACAGCGTGGACGGAGGCGGGGGATTCTTAAGGAGCGTTCGGTTTTGCATTTGCTTGCTTTCACCCTGGGCGGTGTGGGTGCTGGTGTGCTGGACAAAGGCCCACGGCGGGTGAAGCCAGAGCTTTCCGTGCGGAGTATTTCGTCCCAGGCGAGCTCGGGGGTGGTGACGGTGGCCTCAGGATGTTTGTATACAAATGCCCCCTGCGGGAGAGCTGCAGAGGGAAAAGCATCGGGGAGAGGATGCTCTTCGGGAGGAAGCTGGGAGTGGACATCGCTGTCTGACTGGAGGGGCCCCCGCGGTAGAAACAGGTCTGGGGAGGGAGGAGGCAGGGGTGGGTGCGGCCGGCAGGCAAACTCCGTAGTATCAGCGCACGGGAATGCAGAGGTTTGATGCCTGCTTTTCTGCTCTTCGCCGTCTTCCCAGCCCCGGGCACCCTGCGTGGCACACTGCAGGCGTTCACGCAGCCGTTCCGCATATGTGGACACGGACTGAAGGACAGGCAGCATCACCTTGCTCTTGCAAGACTTGGGGGTCCTGTGTCTCACGTGTGATGTGTCCTGTCCCTTTCCATACACCATGCACGTGTACCTACACACCTTCGAGTGTTGAAAAGCAGCATGGGCTTCGCCAGACACTGGGTTCAAATCCTGGCTTGTCACTTCCTCGCTGAGACCTCACGTAAAGACGTGACCAAGGGGCCAAGGTGAGGCTGCTCTTCCGATGCCCTTGACATGCCCCCTGCCTGGGAGCAGACCCCAGGCAGCACCGCCGTGACTACCCTGCTGGTCATTTCTGCCCTCCTGTTCTCCCGATTACACTGGAGGGCACTGATTGGTATTTATCTGGGAAACAAATTTTTAAAACTAGCCATTCTCTGGGAAAACAAACTTTCAAAAATGTTTTCTCATGCATTAAAAAATATGAGCCCTGTTGATTCTGAAGCATGATGTAAGATTTATATTTTAAAACTGTACCTTGTTACATCCATCCTGATTATGGTGCAAAACAAAAAAAGGCAAAAAAAGAAGAAAGGGGCATAATAAGGTCAGTAAGCAGTTTTTAAGTGTAAAATAATCTGGAGTAACTGGAAAATTAAAAGGACATTTTACTCCATCCGCTTGTGGCAGTTTGTGAATGGACGTAAGGCGCTGGAGTTCTGCCAGTGTTTTAAAATTAGAGCTAAAGAAATGAGACCAAACTTAATTAGTATAAATGTTGCCGTGTAACTTCTAATAATGAGTGTAATTTGCAGTGCAGGCTCACCATGTAATTTTGCACAATGGGACCCATAGAATGTAGGACTAGTATTTAATCAAGAGAAATGATTAATACGGAAGGGGGAAAGTTTGCAGCTTGGAAGCCTGCAGGGGGACCCATGTGCCCGCTGGGACCCCCTCATCTTCAGCAGGGGTTCCAAGGTCCCACGCACCCCAGCCTGGAGTGTCCGCCCCATCCCCCGAGGAAGCCATGTCATCTGCTGAGCTGTGTGACTGCCCCACGTCACTCGGTGTTTCTGTGCTGTTTCCTCGCCTGGAAAGGGAGGATGCTGATGGTCCTGCTCTCTTATTCTTGTGGTGGGGGATTAAAGGGGTTGGTGATGGAAAGCACTCGGTACTTAGCACTGAGCACACAGCACTCAACAGATGGTGCTTACTCCCACTTCTGCAAGTGTTCTTGTCCATGAGGATCTGGGAAGCCGAAGTGGGGAGGGTGCCTTTTATCCCAAAGCACAGGATGCAGTGGTCCTGGATGATCTGTCCTTACTGAGATAAGATTCACATAACAGAATATTGGCCATCTTAAAGAGAGCGATTCAGGAGCACTTCCTACGTCCAGAATGTGTAACTACCATCTCTGCCTAGTTCCAACACATTTCCCTCCTCCGGAAGGAACCGCCTGTGCCCGTTGGCAGCTGCTCCCCATCTCCCCCTCCCCCCAGCCTCCGGCAACCACGGATCTGCGTTCTGTCTCTATTGATGTGCGTATTTCATATAAATGAGATCATACAATCTGTGACCTTTCTGTCTGACTTCTCTCCCTTAGCAATATATTTGGAGGATTATCCATGCCCTGGCGTGGGTCCATCCTTGCTTCCTTTTCATGGCTGAATAATATCTCATCGTGTGATAGACCATGCTTGGCTTATCCATTCATCCACGGATGAACACTGTTTTCTGCCTTTCCCCTATTGTGGACGGTGCTGCTAGGAATTTTCTGGTACGAGTTTTTGTGTGAGCACCTGTTGTGAGTTCTTTCAGGGGTATACCCAGGGCTGGGATTAATGGATAGCATTGTGACTCCGTTTACCTTTCTGAGGAGCTGCCAAATTGCCCACAGTGGTTTTGCCCTTCTGCATTCCCATCAGCCATGGATTTGAGGGTTCGACTTCCTTCACATCCTCACCAACCCTTGTTAGTTTCTTCCTTCCTTCCTCCATCCCTTCCTTCCTTCCTTCTTCCCTCCCTCCCTCCCTTCCTTCCTTCCTTCCTTCCTTCCTTCCTTCCTTCCTTC
>LNAC01000001.1:4238642-4261245 GCA_002007465.1 Ailurus styani | reverse complement strand
CTTCTTCCCTCCCTTCCTTCCTTCCTTCTTCCCCCCCTCCCTTCCTTCCTTCCTTCCTTCTTCTTCCTTCCTTCTTCCTTCCTTCCTTCTTCTTCCTTCCTTCTTCCCTTCCTTCCTTCTTTCCTTCTTTCCTTCCTTCCTTCCTTCTTTCCTTCCTTCCTTCCTAATCACAGTCACCCTCATGGGTGTGAAGTGGTGGTTGGGACTGTGGGTTTGCTGTGCGTTCCCCTACTCATCAGCGGGTATTGAGCATCCTTTCATGGGCTCACTGGCCATTCATCGGTTTTCTCTGGACACACGTCCACTCAAGGACACATGTCCGTTCATCCTTTGCCCTGAGATCTTTGTCTTGCTGCTGTTGAGCTGCAGGCATCTTCATGCATCCTGGATGCCAGACCCTTGCCCCATATATATCGTCTGCATATTTTCCCCATAGAATTTTCCCCATTCTATGGGTGGTCTTTCCCCTTTCTTGATACATCCTTTGATGCACAGAAGTCCTTGATGGTTTTCAGTGGAAACTGAGCACCGCTGCGGAAAAACTTTGAATCACAAAGGGAGAAAGTCTTTCCCTTCTTTATTCTCCTCCTGCCTTCCTCAGACTCAAAGGAAGGCTCATGATGGGTTCAGTGTGTCTTTAACATCTCCGAAACTTGCTAATCTACCTTTTCAACACAGTATAGCAGGTTTTGACCCAAGAACCTCCATTTCACAGCCCACCTTCCTCCCCGTCCCTGAATTGATTCTTTAAGGTCATCTGTGGATTTAGCCAGCAATGCTGCTTTTCCCATTTACACTAATGAATAGAGTTCCTTTTTAAATACACACATTTGGTTTTATAGAAAAAATGAGTGAGGGGTGACTGGCTGGCTCAGTCAGAGAAGCATGAAACTCTTGATCTTGGGGTGGTGAGTTCGAACCCCACATGGGCTTTATTATTTAAGTAAATAAAACTTAAAACAAAAAAAAAAAAAAGGAAGGAAGAGAAAAATGAGTGAATGCTGTGACTGGGACAAGCCTGTGAAGGAGGTAAGAGAACTCAGTGGCGCTGCCAGAGGCCCCGGGGGATGTCCGAGCAGCGGCCAGGGAGGGGCACAAAAGGTCCAGCATCTGGGGGTGGGGCCCAGAGCGGACAGACAGTGCTGGGAGGACCTGCCATTACTGACCTGTCCTCGCCGTGTTCCGGGGCTTGTGCCTCACTGTGCTTCGGTGTTCTTCCCTGACGGCTCACTGCTGTCAGGTGAGAGGAAGAAGGTCTTGTCCTTCAGAGCACAGGACGGTGTGACGTTTGCCTGAGAGAAGAACGTGGTAGGGCGTAGTGACTGATGGATATGGGACATGAGGAGGGAGGAGGGTCCGGAAGGATCTGGAAGGATCTGGAAGGATTCCACAGCCAAGGAAGGGAGACATGGGCAGACAGGAAACTGGATGCATTTTTAGAAACTTTCTTAGTTTCGTGGGGCTGTTGAAAGACATTAATGCAAACTTGGTGGCTTAAAACAACAGAAATGTGTTCTCTAGTAGTAGTTCTGGAGGCTGGAGGTGTGACACTGGGTGTCAGCAGGGCCATGCTGCCTTCAGAGGCTCCGTGAGGGACTCCTTCTGTGCCTCTTCCAGCTTGGATGGCTCCTGGCCAGCCCCGGGTGTCTCAGCTCATGGCCAATTGCCCCATCTCTGCCTTGTCTTCACATGACCTTCCCTTGGGGGCATGTCTGTGTCCTCTCCTCTCTTCAAGCTCACCAGGCATTGGTTTTAGGGCCCATCCTAACCCGTTGTGACCTCATTTTCACTGAACTAATTACATCTGCAGAGACCTTATTTCCAGATAGGTCGTATTTTGAGGTTCCGTGTAGACATGAATTTGCGGAGCGGGGGCACAGTTGAACCCATCCACCACCGTTGCAGGTTGCCGGTTTCTCCTCTTCTGCTGAAGGTCCTGGGGGTAGTGATGATACGGCTGGGTTTCCTGAGACCAGACCTGGTGCCTCACCTTCTCCCTGGAGTGCCGGCCTCAGCTGGTGCCCACACCACCAGCATCCCTGCATGCAATTTCACAGACCGAGGGGCAAGTGGATTTTCACCGGCAAGGTTAAATCAGAGCACAAGAATCAACTTCGAGGTGCCTCTCGGATGCTTAGATAACTCTGACATGAACATCACCGCTTAATCTAAGTCTCTTTCCTCCTGTCTGAGTCAGATAGAAATTAGGAGGTTTACAATCTTTCAAGCATGTTAAATTATGTTTACACAGTTTCTAGATGCAGATAAGAGATAGAGCAGTATTTATGCTGTGTCAGTCCTGGCTAGCATCTTTATCGAAAACTTCCCAGCGTGGCGTGGGAAGGCTCCCTGAGGCAGGGCTGTGGTCCTCCGCTTCGCACTGCCTGACTTCGCCAGCTCTGGGCTGCACCAAAGGGGAGGTCAAGGAACACTTGGGTGGGTAAAAGAATGAAGAAAGCCTACCCCAGGACCCTCGAAGGGGCCTTCCTGAGCCCCAGAGGTGGTGTCAAGTGCTCTGAAGAATCTTCCACCAAAAACAGCTTTTCTGTGGGGGCTCTGCTCTTCCCTGCTCCCTGTTGTCCTTGGATTTCAAATAAAAAGGACATTCTCTGCTCAAACGGGTTTGAGTCAGCTGATGTCCAGTCTGACTGTTCTTAAAGAGGTCAACCTTTATTTGACCTGAACATTTCTAAACACAAATGAATAAGCTCCGTTTCTCATGGCCTGTTCCCTATTTTCCCGTTACCTGACTTCCTCGCAGATTCTGACATTCATTTTTTTGAGGTCTCCTTCCTTCCTTCCTTCCTTCCTTCCTTCCTTCCTTCCTTCCTTCCTTCCTTCCTTCCTTTCTTTCTTTCTTTCTTTCTTTCTTTCTTTCTTTTTTTCCTGGTAACAGAGCAAGGAATTCTCAAAGGACATAATATTCTGTGATTCTATATTGATAAATATTTGAGGAGATGCAGCTGGTGCTTTTAGAGACATTGGTTGGGAGGAACAAAGCTCAACTCAGGTTTTTTTTTTTTTTTTAAACCTTTCGGCCATTTCATTCACTCACTGAACAAATATGTATTAACTATCCACTGTAGGCGGCAAGGGCGTTTCCCAGGTGTAGCAGAATTAAAATGAAGTTCTGAGTGGAGATATCTGGAACCCAGACCTATAAAATGCTAACATCGGTCAGTGCCAAAGCAGTTCATAGATTTTGGGGGGTGGGGCGGACGTGAAAGTAACTATTTTCAGTGAGTTTTTGGAATTTACAGAATGTGTTCTATTTGTCCCAAGAGGAAACGTCCCTCAGTTTAGACGGAGTCCTGGGCTCCCCCTGCTTGTCCAGGTAAAATCTTACAGAGTTTCGGAGTAATTCCCGGGTCTGAGGAGCTCCCTGTGATGGTGTGACGGTGGAGACCTCCTGGTTTTCTAAAATGTGGTTGTGTTCAGACTGCCTGGGTTTGAATGCAGGCTCTGCCCATGGACGGCTGGAGAGCCTGGGGCAGGTTTTTAACTTCTCTGATCCTCAGAGTCCTCCACTGAAAGGTATGACGAGAGCCTTGCTTGTCACCAAGAGCTGCTGGGAGGGTCAAGGGCATATGTGGGTAATGTGCTTAGAGCAGCGTCCACATCACAGCACGCACCCTGGAAATGTCACTGTCACGACCAGGACCATCACTCCTGGTCCTCATCTGTCTCGTTTCTAAAAGTGGCTGCTCTGAGTTAAGGGTGCATGCTCTGTCCCAGGTGCCCCGTTCCTCTGTAGATAAACTTGCCGAGTCCCGGTGCCGACGTGTCATCCTTCCTGCTGTTCCCAGGGTGGTAACGGGCTTGCACTGGGGATGGTAGCGGGCTTCCTCCCCGGCCTTGGGAAGCCAGGCGAGCTCTGTGTCGGGGTGCCTGCGGAGCTCCCAGGCCCGTGCACCTGCCAGGGAAGGAAGCAGTGCTCCCTCTGCCCGAAATAGCCTCCTTTCAGGAGGGAGAAATCCTAGAGAGTCTTAGCAACTTCCAGGCACCAGGAATAAGGCCTTAGAGGCCAGTCCTGTTGTCTCGAAATCCAGCTGATTGGCGTCCTTTCTCCTGGTAGGCTGGGGGCTCCGGAATGCAGGCAGCAGCCCACCTGGGCTCGTGGGAGGCGAGCATCCTTCTGTGCTCCCGGCGTGGCAGGGGCCCCACCTGTCTGGTCTTCCTCCGCTCACGCAGGCTGAGCTCTCATCTTCTCTGGCCTTTCCGTCCTGACCCTGCCACAGGCCAGGGGTGTCAGAGGAGATGGACTGGGGGAGACTCGGGAGCAGAGGCTGGAAGGTTCTGGCCCTTTCTCGGAAGCAGACGAGCCAGGTATGTGTGGCAGGTATCTGTGCTTCCGAAGGCACAAGGCAGCCAGGCCCCATGCTCACCCCGCCACGTTCCTCTCCTCCTTCTGTGGCTGCGTGGCCAGCCAGTCGGCCCCGTGCCAGCAGAGAGGCCGGAGGGGAGGTCTCTGGCCCGGCTGGCCCTGGGACGTGTCCTCTGCAGGTCTTACCAGGATACGGCTCTCCGGCTGGGCAGGTTCGGAAGCCGCTGTCGGCACCTCCTCCGGGTGTCCTTCCATCCAGGCCATCAGAGCGGCCCTCCGGTCATGCCCAGCAGGCGCAGTGTCGCCGGCAGGGCTGGGGCTTCCCCAGGGGCCACGTCCCCAGCCACGGCTCCGGAAGAGCCGCCGGGGTGTGTGAACGCCAGACCGCTCCTGCTCCGGAGCCGCCTGGGCCTGCTGAAGGCTTAGGTCTCTGGGCCTGAAAACTGCCTTCGGTTTCCTTCCCTGACTCACACCAGAGTCTATTATAAGAGAAAGAAACGTGGTTCTGTTGCTTCTGGTTTGGCTGTCTTTGAGCTGAACATGTTGTCAAGTGTTTATTCACATTCCAGAAAGGGTGCGAAGGCCTTTCTTCTTATCTTGCAGACTTTCCCCAGAGGCTCAGTGAGGTCACCGCTGTGCTCATTTTATGGACTCAGAGAGGGAAAGCGCTGACCCATGGCCACACAGCCAGTGGCCCCGAGCCCGGGTCTCCCTGAACGGGCGGCTAAGGCTCTGTGCTGCCGGGACAGCAGCAATGACTTTTAAAAGATGCTAAGAAGAATTCAGTAATTTGGGGTTTCAGACTTGGGATTCGACAATTCCTAATGCTTAAATAGATTGATTACATCGAGGGGGATCTGTTCAGCACATTTCTGTTTGGTGAGGGTTCATACTAAGGCACAAAATGTCTCTCTCGGTTGGGCATGGTGACCTGGCATCCATCTGTCTGTCCCAGTCAGGGGGACATTCAGTGAAGCATCCACGTCATGACAGCTTTGAGAGAGGAAGAGGGCACTGTTGGTAATTTCGGTGGCTGTGGGCAGGAGGCGAGACTGTCGGGGACAAGTAGGCACGTGGTCACTCTGTTCAAGGACCCGCCGGAGCAGTGGGGGCTTCTGTGCATCCCTCAGCCCCTCATTCAGCAGGCCCTCTGGGCAGCCCCCACACAGTCGTGCAGCCTTCTTCCCGGGGGCAGGGGGCAGGGGGCGGGGGCTGCTCCCACCCCCCAGTGCAGCCCTCTGCTGGCCGGGAACCAGGCCCACCCGCCCCAGGCTCGATCACCCAGTGGGTCCGTAGCCCTCTGCACACCTGGCCTTGCTCATTCGTGACCTCCTTGGATCCTTGGACTGGAGATGTCTGCATTTTACTGCAGGGGCAACTTGCCCGAGCTCCTACAGACAGGAGGAGGCAAAGCCAGGGTGTGGGTGGGGGCTCCCGAAGCAGATTCTTGCCGCATGCCCTGGAGGCAAGAGAGGCTTGGCCTGGGGGACTGACATTGATTCCTTGACCTCGGAACAAGATAGCTGCTCCCCTCCCTGGGGCACAGCCCCTCATGTTTGGTGGCCGTGCTGACCCCCGAGTCTGACTCCCGGGCTCCCCTCCTCACGCAGGTTCCCTCTCCCTCCCGGCCTTCCTGCCTTTCTCTCTCTCTCCAACTTTCTGCCCCTGAGGCTCCCCAAACGCACCTAGCAGATGACATCAGTGGGTTGATTATGTGACTGATAACCGGTCCATTACATGGAGGGGAGGCAAGGGACAAGTGTGTCCTGAAGTCGTCTGCGTTCATGGTCACCTCTGTCCTTGTACAGCGTTTGTTTGTATATACTTTGAGTTCCGGTTGCCAGTACAATTAATTTCCGTACGAATGGGAGAATCACTGCGGTGAGAACCGAGTCAATTCCCTGGATGTGGCATGTCAGCCGATTTATTACTTTTCCTCCCGCTTCAGGCAAGGACAGTCCAATCCAGTGTTGAGTTTCTCGACTGAGGTAGAGATAACAGACCCACAGATTATAAAATTAAATTCCAGGCTGGAAGACGGGTGTGAGAGCCCCTGTTCAGGAGAATCCAGGTGCCTCTTATAATGCCGACGCTAGGTAAGCAGCATCACGGATGGAGAGAAAAATCGCAGAGAACATGTTTGCCCTGGCATCTGAGACGCCGTTATTTGGGGGCGTGCAGGTACCAGAAACCTCGTTGCTGGAGTGATGCAGGGAAGATGCTGGGTGCGTGAGAGCCTGGCCTTGCAAGAGGTGGGAGTCTGGAGCATTTTGGTCCCAGGCCCTGGAACACCAGGCAGGTGCCTGTGGACCTTTCACTGGCTTCCCCGACGGCGCCACCTGCTGGTCGTCTCTGCCATCGCACCCAAGTGCGCAGCGACGGCGCATGCGTGGAGACTGGTCCTTCTCGCTCCGCCTCGCTTCGCCTCGCCTGCATCCCTGATGCTGTCAAATTCGGGAGCAAGTTGAACCCATAAAACAAAATGTGAATTATGATACTTTCATCGCTTGAAACCCCCTTCTCGGACACTTCTGTCCCTGGGCTTCCCCTTTCTAACACCATGCTTGTAGTTATGAGTCCACCTGCCCCATTAGGCTGCGAGGCTCCCGGGGACACACCGGCATGTCCCTGGGGGTGCCTCAGCTGGTGCCCGGCAGGAGGGGAAGCTCAGCCACTGTGGGTGTCGCCTACCTCTCGGTGCCCTGAGCACAGGGCTGTGGCCGCTGCTGCCCCTCGCACCAGCACTGAGGCCTCACGTGTGTCCCCAGGAATCCTGAGAGGGAGGCATGGGCCCCTGGACCGCAGAGGAGGAGAGTCAGCGACTTGGCCTGGGTGGCAGGTAGAGGAGCCCAGGTGTGAACTGAGGGTCCCCCCACCTGTTCCTGTGTCGGGGCCCTGCCCTGGGCTGGCTGTCTCCCGGAGCCTCCCAGTGCTCCCGAGGGCTACTGTGGAACAATGAGCTACCCCACGGATGGCTCTGAGGTCACGGTCACAGAACAGCCCGGCAGGTCCCTGACCCATAGGCCCAGCTTCTCCTTGCCCTTCTGTGAGAGCAGGTCCAGCTGCTCCAGGAGCCCAGACACTTAAAATATCCACTGACACCTTCTCCAGGCTTTGCTGAAAACCAGCAAAGTGTCTCACCAGGGCAGGAGCAGCAAGAGAGCCTTGACCCCCCTGCCTCCCGATGTTCTTTTAAAGGGAGAGCTGGTCTCCCTGGACAGAAAAGCAATCCCTTGAAGGCAGCATCTTCGTCCAATCTTGTTGATTAAACGAGGCCTCCTTCCACGTCCTGTGTCCAAAAGATACTCAGTAAGTATTTGTCGAATGAATAAACAAACAAATCTCTATTACTGGCTCCTGGTCGTACTAAAATCGGCGTTTCTTTAAAAATCCATGAGTGTCATAATGTTTCCCAGTGTGAGAGCAAAGCATTTTATGAAACAGTCATGAATTTTCTATGAAAAAGAAGAGTATCTATTTATTAATATTCCCAAAGGGTAGCTTTTTTGGTTTACTGCTGTGTTGCTGTTATAATTTTCCGTAATTATATGGTGTTGATTGTAGTTTACTGACAGAGCATCAATAACGAAAAATGTAACCCTCGAACTAGATTACTTAAAGTGTTTAGCCTTACCAGATGGAAACTAATCAATGAGCGGGCCCAAAGGTGGCAGAGAGAATATTCTCTCCCAGAACTGTAAGGAGAGGGAATGTGGAGTTGCTCTGCAGGTCTGAATTTGTGTGGTCAAAATACACAGTAGGGAGGGGCTCCGTTGGAAGGGGTCGGAATAATCTAGGAATGGAAGGAAGTCCTACTTCCAAGTGCCCCTGGGGGCTGGTGGTGGAAGGATCTGGACAGAAGTCAACATTCTGAGAAACACAGTCCTGTGAAGAGTCCCAGTGTCCCAAGGAGGTGTTGCAGGGCGGTTGCTGCGAGCAGGGCTATGTTTGGCTCCTTGACCCTTGTCCAGCAGGTGCGGGTACATGGCTGAATGAATGAATCTAGTTATGGTGGACTTCACTCACTGAGACCCAACTGGGAACCCGCTTCAGCCATCCTCTAGCTGGGTGACTTGGGCCAAAGTGCTTTTACTCGATGGTTGTGGTCATCTCAGCTCTAGGAGAAGGATCTTAATCACTCTTTTCCAGATTGGCACAGCATAGGAAGAGGGGCTGGGAAATCGCTCACCGCGTCACTACGTGGCCCCCGGAGGCCCGGGGTTGCCTGTTTGCAGCCTCATCCCCTGAGCATCCAGCCTGAGTTGTCAGGACCCCGTGCCCCTCCCATGTTGCCAGGAAACGTGACCCTGGCCCCATGTCGCCTCCAGACACAAATGGGACTGTGTATCCACCTCATGGCTGCGGTGTCCAAGGAGGTGCTGAAGCAGCTTCGTTGAGTTGTAAAATGTAGAGAGTTCTTTTCTTAGCTGCGATTTGGGGGCACATTTTCTTCCGCATAACCAGAGGTGTGGTTATAAATAATTCACACTCATTGTTTGGCCCAATTAACATTCTCCCGAAGATGGGGGCAGTTCTTTGAAGTTGATTCTTCTTGAGGGACAGCGGCACCCCCTGTTGGGCTGGGCCAAGCTTCTGCCCTAATTAGATATTTACACAAGAGACCGGAGTGATGAGGGTGGATTTATTTTTAATAAAAGAAGATTAAAAACTGTGTATGTACAGCATATTAAGGGAAAGCGGACCAAATTAAAGTCTTCCTGCAATTATGGTCAGTGGTGGCCTGAGAAGGGAGATTTCACCTGGAATTAGTAAAACTTCTTGCTTTGAGATCAGAAGACATTCAGGGGTCCCCCAGGCTCCCCTATGCCCTTCCCCCACCCCGTGTCAGCATAATCTGGTGGAGTCCCCCGGTGAGGCAGCGGTGACGGAGAGCCACTTGAAATCTGGGGGCTGGGGCCGGGTGCACCTGTGTGGGGTGGCAGCCACAGATTGTGATGAAGGAGCCGGGGGTGGGGGTGACCCGGTGGGGACTAGGGCCGAGTGGGGACCACATGGCTCTCTGCAGATCCAGGCTCATACTGAGGACCCTTCAGCCACACACAAACGCAGACCAGACCTGGTTTTCCCAAGAGAAGCCAGCTGTCCAGCCTTTACGTGGACTCCCCTCTTTTTAAATATTTCAAACTAATTTAGAAAGTGTTTAAATGACAAGCATACACCCAGTCCTTGAATTCGGCAATTCCACTTACAGACATTAAGCTCCAAATAAATGAGAACTGTTCGTTCACAAAAAGACTTGTAATCAAGCTCATAGCAGCTTTGTTCATAACAGCAAACAATAGGGAACAACCCAAACATGTATCCGGTGGTGGGGGGCGGGTAAGCCCCATGTGGCAGTCAGACATGGAAAACTCCCAGTAGAAAGGAACGGACACAGGCACGTGCGTGACCCTCCAACACCTGCTGAAGCAAAGAAGCCAGACACAGAAGAGTACGTGCCGTACAGTTCCATTTATAGGAAGTTCAAGAACAGGCAGAGCTAATCGTCTCTGGAGAGGGAGATCAGAACTCTCCTCTTGGGGTCGGGGAAGAGTAGGCTGACATTACAGCCTGGATTGCAGGGGAAAGACGTTTGTCAGAACTCATCAAACCATGGGCTTCAAGTGTGTGCAGGGACTGTATGTGATCAGACCTTTTAGAAAAGGAAAAGCTCTGAAACACATCAAGGGTCAAACGCAGGCTGTCTGTGGGTCACCTTGGGTCCGCAGGCTCTGATCTGCAACTTCTGTGCTGCACTGAACCTTCATTCTTAGAGCCCTAGCCCCAGGACCCTCTGTTTGCAGGCAAGGAGCCACTTCTCTCCCTAACAGGTGTCTTTGTGGTGTGGCTAGGAGCACGTGTGCAATCAGGTCCCCATCCCACCAAGTCATGGCCCACCCAGTAACCCCTGCAGTGGCACTAGTTTGAATTTATTGCTGTGACTTGGTCTTTCAGAGGAATGTGCTCACCTGGTTCAGACCAAGCTGGAAGTTTCCCGATGGGTAGTTCTGTTGCTGGAAGGTGCCTGTGCCAGCCGGGGCCTCAGTGGGAAGGAGGCAAAGGGCATAATGCCGCATCTCTGCCTTGGACCCAATGGCCAGGCATTTCATGAGGTCCTCCCTTGTCCTTCCTTACTCTGGAAGTGTTGAGGAGATGTGGGCAGAGGATGGGGTACACCTGAAAAATGGAAGGTACACACATTTGTGTGCATGGGTTGAGCACCTCTTGTTTGCCCGCCAAACGCCTGAGCCAAGGGAGCTCAGAGGCAGGGGGAGACAGACAAGTGAGGAAGTGGCCTGTGTACCAAGAGCCCAGATCACCTGGGGACACAGGGTCCTGGAGAGTGTGGTTGGGGTCCCAGAGATGCAGCCTGGAGAAGAGTTTGCCCTTCAGAGCCAGTGGGGAGGGGGCGTTGGAAACGCTGAGAGCTGGGATCTACGGAATACAGAGGGTGAGAAGCCTGGAGTGCTTTTGCTGGGGGTGGGGGCACCAAGCGCAGGATGAGGGGTGAGGGGCCGCCGCCCAGCTGGACCACTGAGGGGTCTGGGCTCAGCCTTCCAGGCAGCAGAAGCCACTGAAGGAAGACATGGTGAAATCCACCGTTTTTGAAAATCACTCTAAAAGCTGTACAGGGGATGCCGAGGGGGGCACTCTGGGGACCGAGGCACAGTAGGGGTCTGCTCTTCATTTCCCTTGGGATGCTTAAAGCCAGGTCACTGCCCCAGGCAGGGCCACGGGGTCCCACATGCAGATCCATGCCCCCCCCCACGGCCGGTTGAGACCCCTGGTGTCTGCCCTCCACATTCGCCCCCGCTAGGTTGAGAGTGGGTTCCAGAAATTTCCAGAGAGCAAATGACAGTAGTGTATTCCAGAGGTAACCAGAGCTTTGGGATGGGGAACAGGAGAGTGACTTCTTGGATCCATCCTGCCCCATCGTAAACCCAGATCCAGTGCTGCTGGCTCTCCAACTGGAGGGCAGTCTCCGATCCAGCCCACCTGACGCTGCTTCCGGAAGCTCAGGGCTCTTCCAGGGGCTTCCAAGCATCAACTAGGAGGGCCGGTCTGCACAGCGGTTCCCAGCTCCAAGCCACGCTCTCACCGTCGCCTCCCAGCTCCATGCCAGTCTTCTCTTGGATTTTCCATCTCGAGGTCCAGTCAGAATAGGTCTCCGTGGCCCAGCCAGGATCTGCCCTCGGGTGGTCTCAGCGGCCATGCACTCGTTTCTTCTGTTCCTGGACCCGAGGCCAAGTAGGTGCGCTCCTTGATGGGAGATGTCCCCGGGCCCCGGCTCCCTGGGCCACCTCCCAGGCAGGACTGTGCAGTGGTGCAGACAGGGCCTTTGGAATCTGGGAGTTCTGGCTTCGAATCCCAGCTCCGCTACTTACTGGAGTTCAGAAGGCCTCCACGGCCGTGGTGTTACTGCCGCCTTGTCCTGGGCTTCCCAGGGGCCCGAAGCTCTGGGGAGGGGGCGGTCAGGACCAGACCCCGTCCAGGTTTTTCTTGTTTCTCCACGATTCCAAAATGTCCAGGTATGGGATTTGCCTCAGTTGGCAGATGTGGCACCAAGAGGATTAGCCTGGGCATGGGTTTGCCATTCTGTGGCTCTTTGATTGTGTGTCCTGCGTAAGTCCATTCATTCATTCATTTATTCATTCATCTATTAATGTGCCCACCAAACATTCCTGAGGATCTGCCATGTGCCCCCAGGCGCCTCCTGGGGTCTCAGACCAAAGCCAGATTGGTGGGTTGAGGTGGGGACTGGAAGGGGCGCCAGGCTGGGGTGCTGTGGGAGGGGTGCAAGGTGCAGAGCACACAGCGTGCCTCCTGGGAGGACCCTTCCCCTTGTATCTGTGTCAGGAGGATGGAAGGTCCAGAGGGACAGTCTGCCTTTCCCCAAACCCTTTGTGATGCTCCCGGGGGAACCCTAGTTACATCCACAAGGAAGCACGAGAGTCCTCCCCGGAGGATCCGGATCCTTCCCTGGGGCCCCCAAAGGCTTTGCTAACAGGCGGGGGTGGTGCAGCTGGGGGGCAAAGGGTAACGGTGTGGCCGAGAGAGAGATTGTGCTCACCGCAGGGGTAATTGCTGGTTGCCGGCGGACCTGCTCACTGACGGGCCAGGACGTAAGCCGTGTCTCAATGTCACTGCAGGTGCCGCGAAGCGCGTGGGCCTAACGTTGTTCTGGGCTCAAGGGCTGCGTCTGGTGCGAATGCAAATCCATTTCTAACTGATTTGGTTTTGCTGATTGATCTCTTGATCCCCATTTCAAATATATAAGCAGATCACAAACAGAAGCAGTTCTTTCACTAAATTTCTGCTGTTCGGCTGATTACAACCGGAAATTTACTTAAGGACATTTTAGCGTAAAAAACAAAAGAATAACAGCAACCTGCCTAGTGTCACCTCGGCTCAGTGTTCAGGTTTTAGAGCATGCGTCACTAGATAAATCTGGATCTGTGCTCTCCTCCATTTACATTTAAAAATGTGTGTGTGTGTGTGTGTGTGTGTGTGTGTGCACAAATAAAATACCCCAAGGCACACTATCTGGCTTTGCAATAACAAAATGGCCAGTAGCTTCTGCGATGGCCAGGCTGGTTGGCTGGCTGCGCTGGGACGCCCTCCCTGGGACTGCCTGGCTGGGGCCCCGGGTTTCCTGCTGCCCGTGGGTGGAGTGATGGAGAATGATCACAGTCGCCGCTGTTCCTCCTCTGTCCTGAAGGTTTCAGCGTGGGCTTCCCTGGGAGTGATGGAATTTAGTGGGAGCCCTGGGCTTGGCTAGGAGTGCGTTAGCCGAATTCCAGCGCCGCGAGCGTGCCGTCTGTCTCCACGTGGAGTTGTCGGAAACGCGGCGAGGGAGTGTTGCGCCCGCCAGCCTGGCAGACCCCGCCTCTCCAGAGGCAGAGGGCGTCCGTCCGTCCGTCCCCCACATGCTGTGCTGGCCGCCCACGAGACTGTGACCTCACTGGGCAAGGACGGGGTCTCTGGCATCCCGTGAGCCTCAGCAGTGTGAGCACACCCCCGCGTGATGGAAAGAGGCTCACTGAACCCAGTCGGGCTGACATTAACGGAAACTAAAGCACCGTGATTGGCTGGCACCTTGTTCTGTAGCAACGTGCGGTCCCAGGACGGTCTCCTGTCCTCAGGTCACCTCCATCCTTCCCCGGGGAGTGGGTGCTCAGGCACATAGGCTGTTTCCAGAATATTAGTACAGACAGAGTGCTGGTAAGAAGGTAAAGCTACTGGGGTCAGCCTCCCCAAGGATGCGATGCCCTGCAAAGCCAAGTTCACGCATTCATTCATGCTCCATCGCCCATTCCCCGCAGGACCCCCAGGCACACGGAGCTCTCTTCTTATTACGTTGTGCCTAAGAGCCTTGCCGCAACCCGATAGAGGTGCCTGACATGAGGGAGAGGAGAGGGGTCCACAGGCACCACTGAAAATGCCCTTGGGGGAGAAAACGAGAAAGAAAAGGAGAACATTGAAGTTCCTAGTTTCCTCCTGGATCTTTCACCATTCACTTCCCATGAGGTTGCTTTTAGGTGAAGGTTCAGCATCTTTATTTGACTTTTATGTCGATTGCACATTTCTTTCCCAGGACTTTGATTTCCAGTGTGATCAGCTGCAGTTTTGAGGAACGATTCTAGAATACGCATTTAGGCATTGATCTCTGACAGAGCGCTGTGCCCAGGCCATTGGCCTGTTTGCTGAGACAGATTAACGTGAGGGTGCAGCGAGATGATCTTACCAGGTAGATGGAGGATGTTGGTTTATCGTCCTACCTCAGCATCAGCGCTGGACAGGGGTGGAAGTGTCGGCTTATTTGTGGGTCCTGTTTGAAGGATGGCAAAATTGATTTATTGACACAGCCCAGATGAAAGTCAAATGAAAGTCAGACGACATTTACCTGATTACCACCTTGAAGTTGTTCTGATCGTATTCTGAAGCCCTGGGGACACTCAGTGCACCACGCTTACCACATAACTCCCTCCGTCCGCAGGACCTGTGCTCCCCGGGGGCGCCTAGCGCACCTGCTCCCTGCACAAGGCTCGAGTGAGAACACAGGCCGGGCCCGACCGCTCTAGGCATCTGTGCCTGGGACCACCTTTCTACCGCGCATTCTCTGGGGTTCCAGTGAAGTGCAGGTCCGGAAAAGAAGGTGTCTAACAGTTTGAGAATGGATGGCCTGCCCGGAGAAGGTACATGGGGCCTCCCCAGGCTCTCCTGCCTCCCCACTCAGAGGTGCAGCCTTCCAGCGAGTCTTGTCCTGATGCCATTTCTTCATCTTACTGGGAGCTGCTACAGACTCTGACCTCTGCCCACAGGGCCCCTCCTGGAAGTACGAGGCCATGAGCTAACCCCAACACACTAGGAGCTCACGTTCAAGTTCAGAAGGAAGAAGAGACAGAAAGATCTGTGGAGCAGAGACCTCCAGTTATGGGTCCCAGCCCAGACCTCCAGGCCCGGGGGCTGGCGTGGAGAAAGCAGGGCTTCCCTGGGCAGTGGCAGGTGCCGGGCCCTGGACGTGGGCTAGACCGTGACGTGGCGTGGGCGAGGCTACCATCTGCCTGGGACAGCCAGGTGAGCAAGGGTCAGGAGATGACAGTTGGGTTGGAAAGAAGCCACCATCGACAGGGTCCCCTCTAGGCATAGTGCTTTGGCAGGCTGTTGCTTCTGAACATCTCTGTTAAAATTCAAACACAACACGATGAGAATGAGGAGTACTGAGTGCCCCCCGGGAGGAAGGAGCACCATTTAGATTTGCTAGGAACAGTCGGGAGTGCCCCATCAGGGCTGAGGCCACTTCTGATCGAAAAAGTAACAAGGACTGATAACGTTTCGAGGGCGTGGTCCTTGGCTTCTATCAATTGTTGTTTCCTTGACCTGTTTAGGTCAACGTTCTGTGCTCTGGGCCTTTTTTTCTCTCTGAATTATAGTCTATTCTCTAATAATTTGGTTTTGGTAGAATCCAAAGACTACCCCAAACACAACTGTCTTGTCACTGCAGAGGTGGTAGTTTTTAATGAATGAAGAATTCAGTGAAGTTCTATCGTATGTGAAATGACAATCTACAAGCTGCTACTACAAGTGTAGAGAAATTAATTATTGCTAGATTGTGATGCTCATGAGCAATTGTGAGACGTTGTGCGTGGTTCACAATATTAGAGACGAGACAGCAAAGGCTTCATCATTGTCGTTGGTTTTATGGGGATGCTTTCAGGAATGAAGAGTTACCACTTAGAGGTTTCCAGGGGTTTCCTTCATTTATTTTCTCCAAACCAAGAGGGATGGTTTTCTTCAGTGGGGAAAATGTATCCATAAAGTCTAGCTCTAGTGCATTCCTGTCTCATTTGTCCGCATCAGTAGAAACTTGGTAAGTTTCCTCTTCTTTGACGGGTGGGTGAGTGGTCAGTGGGCTTGTTGGTGATTCAATACAGTCAAGTATGGCATTAGGATCTGTGAAAATGTGCCTTTGAGTAGCTTCCTTGCCTATGTGGTTCTCTTGTCTTTCCTGCAATGGACGGCTTCCTTCTTACAGAATCAGCTCTTCACTTTTTATTCATCTTCAAGAGGGCAAGGCGCGTAATTGGAATTATGCAAATTAGTGCGTGATCCATAGGAGATTGGAATTGAAATGATCCTTTAACAGACTTACCGACAGGGCAGCATTCTTAGGGGTCCTTGCTGGTGGCCCAGGCAGAGTGCTACCCTGTCCTGAGGAGGGTGTCTGTGCTGATCCAGGGCCCTGCTCAGGAGGGGCCAGCAGGAAGCCCTGTGTGGACCAGGAGTAGAGAAGAGGTTGTGATATGCTGGGGTTTTACATGTTTCTTGCATATGTATGGGGTTTTTAAAAATTCTTTGATGAAATCGGTTTCAGCATGTAATCCAGAAATGTGCACACGGGTCTTGAGCAGCGTGTAACATAATAAAGCACTGAAATGAACTATAAAAGACCTTTTACTCCTTAACATAAAGGATTTTCTAAATTCTTTGAAGACCAATTGCCACTTTGTTACTATGTCAGCATCAGGAAGGAGGGTCAGTGGGACTCCCAGTGAGGAAGCTTTGCTTAGCATTCTCTGTCCCTTCCTTTGATGGCGCTCCGCCTTTGCTCAGGGAAAGCCCTTCTCTAGCTTCTAAGCCTCCCATAAAGGGGGAAGGTTCTGCCCCTGGCCAGCGGGGGATGGTGGAACAATAGGTATTTACTGGCCTACTTTGTGGAAGAGTAAACTCAGACTTCATACCTTCAGCCACCCGCTTCTTTTGTTTTTCTGTTGTCTAATCTAATAACTTTGAGTTTCCAGGAGACCAGTCAAATTGGGGCGGAGGTGGAACTTAGAGTCAGATCTTCCACATTTTATGCTCTCTCTTCTAAAAGTTAGCCACTCATTTAACACATCATTCCTGTTCTTGAATGGAGAGACTAAATCACAGGGGTAAGCTGAGGAGTCGGGCAGACCTGGGAGTGAATGCAGACCCTCCGGCCCCCATGCCCCTGCTTCCCTGCAGACCCCGAGGGCTCTGCAGGCTGCTCCCTGAGGTGAGTCGTGGGAGTCCCCAAAGCTGCATGGACACAAGGGATGAGGGACATGCCACCAGCACAAGAGAGAAAGTGAAATTAAATGTCATGTGGTTTCCATCCTGTCTTAAAGAGTAAGTTACCCATTTGTTTGGGGAAAAAAAAACAAAGTTGAGTGGATAAAGATCTATGTCCAATCACAATGTCCAATGCTATTGACCTTGCTAAACAGGATTTCTCTGAAGACTTTTTTAAAAAAATTTTTATTTTATTTTATTTTTATTTTATTTATTTATTTATTTTTTACTTTTTCTCTCTGAAGACTTTTAATTTTAGCTCTAACAGTCCTCAAACCCGGCCTGAGATGTTTGAAACCAAACCCCCATTCTGCTGTGAAACATCCATATTCCCTGGGAGCTGCTTCTCCCTGTGAGGCCTTTGACCTTGGTAACCTGAAACCAGAGGTAGGGAGCGCTTAAACACTTTTGCACCTAAAAACAGGCAGTCCCCGTTGTTTTCTAGAAATAGCTCTTTGTCATTTACCCGGCAAAATACATTTTCAGGTGCTATTTCATGAGCTGGTTTTATTTCCCCCAATTAACAGGAGGAGTAATGAACTTTGCTGAAGAACCTTTTTTTTTTTTCTCCTAATGAGCTGAGAACTAATGGCCTAAAAATATGAGCCTGTCCATTATTGTAGGACCATCTAACCTGGCCCAGTGTTGGCACTGAGGTCCCCCTGCCTCCCCCAAGAGGGCAGCCCACCTCCCAGAGCAGCCTCCTCACCTGGAACCACCTTGGGGGGGTGGGGGGTCCCCCCAGAAGCTCTCATTCTCTGTGGCTTGTCTCGGGGATGCGCCCTGTCTCGGGGGCACCAAGAAGCAGGCAAGGACCCAGGAGGTCCTTCAAGGACTCAGAGAAGAAGGCCCAGTAGTTCCACTTCCAGAACCATCTTTCCATCCTGCCCACTTGGAGGAAAAGCAAAATCAGGAACCCAAAGTGCCCGCCTTAATCTCCTCTCCTTCGTCTACTTGGCCCACAGCTCGCTTGGGCGCAGACATTCCATCCGGGCTGGGGGCCCAGGCCCGCGGGGTGACCTGAGAGGAGCTCTCCCGTGCGGCCTCAGGGCAAGGCTGCGGGCAGGCAGGGGCAGGAGGGGGCGGCCCATCTGGAAACGATGGATTGCAGCGCTCTGCTTGCAAGGCCCGTTGAGACCCCCTCAGGGAGACGGTGCTGCGTTTACCCCACGGCTGCGCGGTGCCCCGTGATTTAAGTACAGTGCGATCAGCTGCAACTTGCGAAAATCATTTCCGTCTCCTCATTTCTCTTTTAAGAAACACTGTCCCTTGGTGCCTGCATTGTAAGAGAAAATGCAAAACGAAAAACAAAGATGCAGTTTTCTGGGAAGTCGTTTCATTCCCTGTGCCTGGTTTCCTGACTGAGGAGGGAACTCGAGCCGGGTGTTCTCTGAGCGGCCCCTGCGCTGGGGCGTCGGGCCGGGGTCCGTGTGGCCGGTACCCGGTGGTCCTGGGGCCTGGGGCTGACTGGCTGCGGTCAGTGGGGGACACAGCGTGCGTGAGGAAGTGGAGAGGTTCTTGGGGCAAGATGCACCACTTAGCTCCCCGGCATCTCAGCACCTGCTGCCGGGCTCTGGCCGAGATCCTTTCCCCGGGTGGGCGGGCAGCTGCCCCAGGAGCCCCCCGCGAAGTGCTGATCCCAACCCCCTTCTTCTTCTTCTTTTTTAAAGATTTTGTTTATTTACTTGACAGAGAGAGAAAGAGAGAGCCCAAACAGGCAGAGAAAGAGGAGGAAGCAGGCTTCCCGCCGAGCAGGGAGCCCGATGCGGGCCTCGATCCCAGGACCCTGAGATCATGACCTGAGCTGAAGGCAGAGGCTTTAACCCACTGAGCCCCCCAGGCGCCCTCCCACCCCCCTTCTCCTACAAAGGCCTGCCTCCCCAGGTCTCCCCTGCCCCTGTGGGCCGAGAGCAGCGCCGTCTCCAGGGACCTGGATGTCTGTTCTCCCAGGACCCGCTGCAGGGAATCTGGGGGCTCTGTGCCTCCCCAGCTCCCCCGGCCTCCTGGGTGGGCCCCTTCCCCGGGGCACACTGTCCCCAGGGACCTCAGCCATCTCTGGACACACTTGGCCTGTGTCTCTGGGAGTCTGGTGGACAAGGGTGTTTGCGGAAGGAAGCAAAATGTGTCCCTGACTCCTTTCCACTGGTCGCCCCTAACCCAGTACTTCAGGAATAGCTGTACAATTCTATGTGCTCAGAATTCAGTCTCCTGAACCCCGAGGGTTCTGTGTGTCCCGAGGAAGCCCAACCAGACTCTTCGTGTGTGAATAGTGGGTAGCTGTGTGGACTCACCCCTGCAGAGCCCGGACGTGCCTCAGTCTACAAAAAGAGCCAGTGCTGTCTGTCCTGAGAGTCTGGGCGTGGTGGGCAGGCACCTCACTGTCGCTGACCGCCCCGTCTGTCAAGGCCAAGGTGGCTTCTGCCTCTCTGGGTGGCTGTTTGTCAGAGGAGGGGCCAGACGGGGGCCCTCTGGACGGCATTGTGGGGGTGCAGGTCTCTGCTGGGCGACGGTCAGCCAGACCAGGGACGAGGACACCACCCAGCATCTCCTCGTCATTTCTGCGTGTGGTTTTTATTTTTGTGTTTTCCATTTCCTCTCTTAACAGGTGGCCTTCTCTGCCCATCTCCTCTTAATGGTGTTTCGGTGGTTTCACATTTAGAGGTTTGCAATTACCTTTGCTCAAAAGCAATTAAGTTCCAGCCTTCCCCAACTCAGATAAAAAGCACGCCCTCTGCATCTTCTTTAACAAGCGAAACCTTCTCCAAAAAGGCAGGATCCCTATGGATGCATCTGGAGCGTGCTGAGGCTCCAAGTCGGACTGCTTGAGGGGCGTTTACTCTTATTATCTG
The DNA here is from genome assembly GCA_002007465.1 of Ailurus styani. NCBI lineage: Eukaryota > Metazoa > Chordata > Mammalia > Carnivora > Ailuridae > Ailurus > Ailurus styani. The sequence continues at coordinate 4,241,478 of LNAC01000001.1, read as the reverse complement.
GACCTTTCATCCATGTAAGTGTATTCACACCTGAAGCTTGGAAAAGGTCTGGATTCGTTCCTCCTTTGCTGTGAAAACACGTCTTTGTTCTTCGAGGCTTTGTTCTTCCCTTGTGCGTAACGAGAGGATGGTCTCGCCTGTGAGTGACGTTGCCCTGGTTTTATGGAAAACAAGCGCCGCCTTCGTAGGTGCCAGACAAGTGTTTAGGCGAGGCCCCCGAGGCTCACGGTGGTCCCTGGTCCCTCGAGGAGTTCCCGGGAGCCAACAGGATAGAAGGGGGGCTGCGGGGCTTCGCTCGGCGCCTGGGCCAGGACGTGCCTGACTTGTGTTTTCAGCCCTGATTTCAGAAAACTGGCGCCGTGCTTCCCAGTCTGTTCTGTAGCCGGCGGGCCGATGAGGCTCCCCTGACCCCGTGCCTGCCGGGACCGTGTCCCAGGCACGGTCCGTGCTTGGCTGCCGGCTGGGCGGAGGGATCCCCGGGGCCCACAATTCACCCCTCGCACACCTGAACCCCGCAGAGGTCAAGGAGAAATCTGACCTGTGGGTGCGACGAAGGGCTTATCCGTCTTCTGGGAACATTTGGGTCCCATTTGTCCTCATCCCAGGTGATGCTGACTGACTTCCTGCTCTCGAGATTTGTCAGTAAACACAAGGATTTGGCTCGGTCTTCTGGTCTTTGCTTTGCTTTCTAACCTGAAAGGTGGGAGTCATGCCTGGGCCTGATTGTGGCAACCCCAGAAAGCTGCCAGTGGGGGCCCTGGGGAAGGTATGGTGCCCTTTCCGTATCTGCACTCACCTTATTTCTCGGTGCACGGGGGGCCTTGAAGGGTCTATAGTGCAGCCAGGGATCACCCGAAAGGGGCAGTGGTTGGTCTCTCTCTTTTGGCTCACCGTTTCCTGAGAAAGCCTGGAAAAGCTGGAACAGAAGGAGACCCCTGTTGGGACCAGAGATGCCACCCCTACCAGTTAGGCAGACCTGGCTACTAAGGGGCTGTGTTTTGGCAGAAACAAAGAGACCAAGAGGGATGGCTTGCAGGAATGTGTCAGAACAGTCAGCAGCCTTGGAGAGGTTTGGACTTTAGTGGGGAGCTTGGGAGCTTCCCTCTGCTCTGGAGACCAGATGCAGCAAGCATGTGAATCCTTGGATTCCAACAGAATGCTGAACTTCACCAGCCTGTCACGTACATTATCCTCAGAACCTTCCAGAAAGGAGCAGTGGACATTCTTAGCCACCTTCTCAGGCTCGGCAGCGGAGTGAGGAGCTGTCCCATCTGCAGGTAGATAAGGGATCTCGTCTCCCTGCGCCTGCTGCCTGTTTCCGTGACATAAGGTGAGCTCTCTTCTGGGAGCCACACACGCAGCCGTGCCCGGGGATTTGAGCACCGCCTTCCCCGGGCTGGGAGTGGTCCGCTGTCTTCTTTCTCCCGCTGCCTCGGAAGGTCGCTGTGACCCGTGTACGAGGAAAGATTGGGGGGGGAGTGCAGGGCGCATGGTGAGCTCAGCTCTGCGTCTGCCCCCCACGTGGACAAGGTTCCGAGGGGGCTGCACTGCCCGGCTGGAGGAAGCCCACCCCAGTGCCCAGTGGGACGGGGGGCCGGTTCTGCTCCGGGGGCCCCGTCTCCACCGTGTGGCGTGCTGGAACACCAGGGCCAGAAAGGCAGCGTTCCCGGCTGTCGGCTTCTGGTACCTTCCCAGAGCGGCAAACCCCGGCCAGGAGTGGGATCTGCTCCGGGAGGAAGCGCCCCACGGGGGCCCGGAAAGCCTGCCGCCAGCGAGTCCATGCCGCCCGCGCGCGGATCACCCTCCCGGGCCTCCTGCCCGCTGCAGCTGCTCCCCAAGTGCCCTTCCTCCTCCAGGCCTCCTCCGGTCCCGGAAGTGCCCCTGGCAGGCTCCCCTCCTGCCCTCGTCACAGTTACCCCGTGGCTTCCATTCCTTTACCCCTTTTGACCTTAAAGCCCTGACGTCCTGTGATTACCCTACAGCCCTGTTAATGGCAAATTCTCGAGGCAGAAAGAAGACCCTGGACGTTTCCATCCAGGACCCTTGGGCTCAGGCTGAGCCCGGCCAGGTGGCCGTGTGATGGCTGATTCGAAGGGTTGCGGGACACCTGCGCTGAAGCTGCCTGGGGACTTGGTGTCTGAGCCGGAGGGAGCAGCCCTGGGGACGCCGGGCGCCCACTTCAGCTCCTGGTGCTTAGAGGCTTACTCGGGGGCAGAACCATGTGGTTCCTCAGGCACTACCTTCTCCTAGTACACAGTGGGGCCATGGTCCCTGGGACGTCCGCGGTCGTGGATGGAGCACCTGCTGTGAGCCAAGCCCAGCGCAGCACCCACACCAAAGCCACGATGTCACCGGGCCCACGGGGGTCTGAAAGCAGGCGGCACCGCTGTCCCGCCCAGCGTGGTCACTGTCCTTGACCGCAGTCCCTGCAGATGAGATGGATGTGGACAGGCCCCCCGGGGAGATGCCCGGAGCCTTGGGGCGCACTTCCCTCTGCGGGGTGTACTACGTAAGGCCTCTGCGGCTCCTTGCTGGATGATGCCAGATCCCAACAGAAGCTCTAGTCTATTTCTGGATACAGAAGAATGTGTTGAATCACACGCAGGCTCCAGGGGAGTCACGAGCTGATTCAACAGAGGACGCGGAAGAGACCGCGTGTGTCCGGTCGGGGCTGAGTTGGGATTCTGAGCACGGGCTCCTCTGAGGTCCCCACTGGGTGGGGGCTGGGGCTTTCGGGGCTGCTAACCGCCCTGCATGCCTTGCTGGCCCGGGCACCTGCCCAGCCACAGGATCGGCCTCCGATGTTCCCGAAACCGTTCTTCGGCAGGGGGCGGGG
>LNAC01000001.1:4224944-4238624 GCA_002007465.1 Ailurus styani | reverse complement strand
CTTCTCCCCCCAACACCGACCATCCGAAGACCCGGCCTCCCCGGAAGAGGACAGAAGGGACACGGGGGCAGACACTCTCCACCGGGCCGCGGAGTGGGCTCCGTGCTGGAATCAACGGGCTCACGCACGGCTCTGGCTGCCTCCAGAAGGAAGTGAGAGGCCGCGGTCTGTGTGCTGAGTTCAGGGCTCCCCGGCGGCCCGGCGACGCCTGTGGGTGCAGGGCTTCTGTCTGTCAGCCCAGGCTGAGCAGCGACGCGGGTCCACTGTCCCTGGGTCCTCCTGCTTCACCGATCAGAAAGCAAGGTCAGGGAGCTGACGTGTTCCGGCGAAGGCTCTCGGTGGGCCAGGGAGGGGAGAGGAGGAGGGAAGAGAGGATGACAGAGACAGAGACAGAGAGACACTGAGTCCAGCTGGGTCTCCGGCCTCAGAGGCCCAGGCTCTTTGAAACCTGACATGGGCTGACGGCACGGAGAGAAATCTGCAGCGATGGCCCCCGAAGACCTATGTCCTTCAAGAACATTCATCGAGCGTCTCGGCGGTGCCAGATGGACGGGCCTGCTCCCGGCCCCAGGAGCCCCCGGGCCTGGCGAAGTCTGCCCAGTGTCGTTAGCTTCCGCTTCTGAGCAGTCCTGCCGGGAAGCTTCTTTCCCCTCCTCCATCCCTAAGCACCGCCATCACCGGTCAGTCCTGCCCCGAGACACCGGGGTCTCCGGCCCTGGGCGGGCTCCGGGCCCTCCTGGAGGCGCCGTGCCCTCCCCGCGGCCCCTGGCTCAGCTGCCCCTCTTCCTCCTCCCCTGCTAGACCGGTCGGCTGCTCCCTTGAGAAGAGGCCTCTGGACCGGGGAGTCCTGCCCCCAGCCCGAGCAGGTGTGAGCCTCCCGGTGGGTCGGTTGGACGGTGATTGATTGTCTCATCTCTCCGGGCGGAAAGCAAGCGCTGGGGGACGGGGCCGGTGCTTGTCTTGTTCGGCTGTCTCTTGGCCAACGGTCAGGTCTCCTAAACGCAGCCGAATGAATGAACGAATACGCACGTAACCAGCAGACACTCGTAAGTCTACAGATCCGCTCGCGTCTTTAAAATCAAAAGTCTGCTGCACACCCAGCCACGAAAGTCTAGTCCCCTGCATGACCTCAGACTGGGTGGAGGGAGCATAGCCCGGGCTCAGCCAGAGGGGGGCTGCCGAGCCCCAAAGTCAGCCAGCCTCTCCGCCGTTGTCCCCACTGCCGAGGGGAGGGTCAGTGGAGGCCGAGCCTCCGAGCCAGGGCCTCTTCCCGAGGAGAGGCGGGGAGAGGACCATGCGTTTCTATCATTTGTTGCTACCTTTCACCCCACTGCTGCCCTCAAGGGTAGACAGATGGGGCTTTATCTTGATTTCCTGCGCAGGGGCTTTGGTCAAGGCTTCCGCCTCCATATGGACCTCCCTGGGGGGGGTCACTCCAGTGGTCCTCTGATAAAATGCATCTCTCCTGATGATGGGTGAACAGGAGGACCCGTGGGTGGGAGTCAGATGGGAGAGGGGGTACCAAGCCGTCGGTCCGATGTGAGCCTGACTGTGTTCCGGCGAACACTGAGCTCTACCTGGCTCAGCTGTGAGCCTTCGGAAGAGATTAGATAGGGCGAGCCCCAAGATGTATTCTGGTGAGAGAAGGAAGACCAGGCGCTCGCGCTGATGACACTGGCCTCAGACAATGGCATTCCCCGAGAGCCCGGGCTCCGTTCCTGACACCCTACCATGTGCCTTCCAAGTTCCCTCCAGGGGCCCATATGTACCTCTTTCTCTGTGACAGGCCCGGGTTTTTTTGCTTCTCATTGTAATTAAAAATGAGAACTTTATTTAGGAAAAGTTGCACTGAAGGAGTCCAGGAAGGGCTTGGTGGCTTGTCCCCTTGGCTCCCCCAGCTTCTCCATGGTCTCATCTTAGGGCAAGAGAGCCACAGGCAAGCATTGCCTCTGTTCAGGGGCAGTCGCATCTGAAAGAGGAACTGCTAGGCTCTGCACCCATCCGCTACCTTCCCCTAGCACAGTGGGGCCAGCACTACCCTTTCAAAGACGCGCCGTGGTTAGACGAGAAGACGTGTGCAGGCGGCTGGGTGGCTCAGTCGGTCCAGCGGCAGGCTCTGGATTTTGGCTCAGGTCATGATCTCAGGGCTCTGGGACCGAGCTCTCCAGGCGCTCCGTGAAGCATGACCGTTCACGTGGATCGATGACTGTCCATAGTGAACCCTGCTTGTTATTAAGTCCAGGTCTCCCTGAGCATTTACGGAAGGTGAGGTTCACAGCTGTTAATGCTCCCAAGAGCAGGTGAATTCCACGAACTCTCCAGCAATGCCAGCTGCAGACATGTCCTTTTCCAGCAGTGACGTTTCCAACAGAAAATGAGATAATTCCAAGAGTGGTTCTGCTACTTTTCATCCCATTCACGGAATCCAGCTGTAACTGGGAGTCTCCTGCGAAAGGTGAGCGCCTGGCACGATTGCTAATGTCCCTGGAAATGCAGGAACGGATTCCGCACCCATGATGTGGTTATTTGTTTTCTGGGATAATATATAGACATGTTGGCAGAGCTCCGCGTTTGTGGTAAATGTATCACACTTAGATTGGATGGTGAGGTACAGATAATTTTTAATTGTGCCCACACACCAACTAAATATTCCGTCAGTTAAAATAGAAGCTATGGATGTCAGATTTTACCAACAGTTCCACAGACTGAGTAACGGAACTACAAATTTATGTAATGAAGTTGATGTTGAGTTTTTAAAAATACTTCAGCTTGGGAGCATGCATGTTCTCTTCTCTGCTCGTTAGATTTCTGGAACGTTGAGGCTTTCAAAAAACTTGCTCTGTAAATCAACCTAAGTGTCCTACAGAGATGGTGAGCTTTTTTGTAAAGAAGGCCCTAAGTGTTGGTTGCACTTTGTTCTAAATTAGTTAGAAATAGTTCATAAAAGTATTCAACAAACAGAGCAGCAAGAAATACCACCACCACACACACACACAAAGAAACAAACTCAGTGATTTAAACTTTGATAGAACTAAAACTACTGAAAACGTAGGTTGTGAACAGGAAGACATAAAATCTCTTCCTATAAAAGCAAAAAAAGGAATAAAGTAAATGAAGCGATGAGAGCTCACAAGATGTTCATTTGGGAAACTCTGAAGATGATTTTGTGAAAATGTTTAAATATTAAGGATATTGAAAAATATATTAAAAGTGAAACATATTAAGAATAAACAAAGCCAAGATACTGATCGAAGCAGGTGAATATGGACTGAGAATAGGTATTCTGTTTATATTCTCATTTTATTTTCATATAACCAATTTAAAAAGTGGTTTTTTATTAGAAAAAACATTGCCGTAATGTGCCTTGGTAGGTTTGTTTTCTAGGGAGGACTTTTCCTTTTTAATTTTTAAAAAATAGTTTCGAATAGAACTACTTAGTGGGCTCCCATTTTAATAAAGCCAAATGCTGACCGATAATGAAGTACCGTAGGAAAGCATATGACTTGGACTGTTTCAGCTTCTCGTTCGCACTCAAGAGTCCTGTTTTGGATGAGAAATTACACGTGGCCCGTCCCGGGGGCTCTCTTCAGAGCTGGAGCGAATCTTTATCTCTGCTCCTTTGTGGAGGAGCTGAGTCTGTTTTGTAACTGAGAGAAGAACCCTAGGCTTGCCATGAGGGATGGGAGGTAACTTGCCTCCGAGCCTCAGGTGTCTTATCACACTTCCTAGGAGCTTAATAAATGGGAGCTTCTGTTATTGTTTCATACCAAGCCCAAATCACCTCTATCTCCAGACCAGGACCCCATTCCCCTGATGTCAGCTAGTGAGTGATGCCCGGTCCCTCTCCATCTCCTAAGACGGAAATCCCAGTACCTCTGATGCCCTTACTCCTCCGCACATCTGGCTGAACGCCATTCGTATGGATTCTGCCTTTGAAACCCCTTTGAAATCCCTCCCTCCCTGCCCTGGCTTAGTCCAGACCTCCTTTCTCTGCTGCGGAGGCTGGCATCTGTCAAATTTTATGTGCATGGGAAGCACATAGGTGTCTCGTGAAAATGTGGGAGGTCCGGTGGTACCTGAGATGCGGCCTCCCTTGCAAGGTCCCAGGGGATGCCTGTGCCCCCAGCCACTCTGGGGCAGCGAAGGCGGACGCCAGGGTCTCTGGTGGCTCCTGACCGGCTTCCAGCACTGCCTCTGGGAACTTCAGTGGCAGCTCACAGCGAGGTTGTCAGCTGCGGTCCATACAAAAGGTGTCGCTTGCCCTGTATTTGGATGCCATGCATCTGGAGTTGGGCCCAGGAATGGGCATCTTTTTATCATGCCCCCAAGTGGTTCTCCTAAGATAGGTTGTTCATGGAAAAGGAGACTGTTTAACACCAAACTAAACTCGTGAACATGACACTCAAGGGACTTCTGGACTCGGTCCTGGGCCAAGCGAATGACCGCTTTGTCACCTTCCTTGCTTGGCACTGTGGCCACTCATCTCCAGATGGTGGGGTGGCTGGGGTGGCTGCTTTTCCGTGCGTCCTTCCAGCTCCACGAACCTGCTGTTGGCTTGTCCAGCAAAGAGTATTAGAAAGGCATCAGATGGGGTAAAGAGGTGATTCTAATCAAAGTGATAGCTGGCTGACCTTCGATAGGAGTAAAAATAAAGGCTGCTTTCTGGGAACCTATTGTGATAATCTCAGTTCTGAGATCCAACACGTAAATGCCCAGAGTACTTAACATTTGGCAGATTCAATACAAATCCTTAAAATTCGCTATGGATTTGACTACTGTTTCAAGGATTATTTTTGTGCGGATTCGTGTCTGTGCTTATTGGTGGCTTGCACAAGCCCTTTGAAGGTGAAGAGCCAGGGACAGGAAAGTTGTCATCGGTCTGGAAACAAACGCCGCAATCAAGGGACTCCGGGGTTTGAATTCAGGAAGGTCTAGCGCCCTCTGCTGGTCATAGCGGGCCAGTCACCCGCCGCTCCAGGAGACGGTGCCAACCCCCGCGCTGTCTGATGTGTGATGAGATGGCCTTTGTCCGGCTCACGAGTGTCAGCTTTCTCTTAGGCGGTTGAACATTGGAGAGGAAGGTTTTGAATGAATGCATGTAACAAGAAAAAATGGTTCAACTAGGAAGTCTGCCTCTCTGAGTTGTATTAAACCAGTGGATTCCTAATCAATTACTCTGCAAGCTTATTCAATTATGTAAAAGCTTTGTTCAAAACCAGACTGTTAAATGCAGCCTGTGGAGAGCTGCCCGTCAGGGCTTGAGGGCTTTTGTCTCCGGCGGTCCTGGGTTTGAATCGTGCCTCCTCCACCTCCTCTGACCCGACCTTAGGTCAGTTCCTCATCCTCAGTTGCTCCGTCCTGGAGGGTGAAGGCAGTGATCCCGAGACACAAGCGTGTGTGTGTGTGTGTGTGGGGGGGGGGGGGTCTCGCTTTCAAAGTCTAAAATGTATTTGGGGAAGAAACAAGAGGAAAGAGGGGAAGGGATTGATCGTGGCTGTCGTCACTGTCCTGCGATAATCGCAGGCTCAGAGCGCTTCCATTTCAGCAGCGGTGACGTCTGAGACGTGAGGACGACTTTCCGCGCTCATTCACATGTCTCCTCTAATTACAAGGGACCCGTGTTTCTGGGCCTCGGTCCCTTGGTCTGGCTCAGTGAGGCTTTTTGCCGGAAAGTCCTGTGTGAGCGGACGGGCCCCAGGCTGACCGCGGAGCGGGGAGCGCGGAGCGCGGAGGGAGGGAGCGAGGGAGCCCACACCTCACCCCCCCGCATCACCATCAGCACCCCTGGGTCTCCCTCGGCTCTGATGGCCACGCCCCTTCTCCGGTGGCCAGTCCCCTCTCCACCACCAGGAGGTCTATGCCACGTTTCCTCAGGATCCAAGGTTATTATGGCAAAATGGGGCACCAAGTGGGGATCTGAGGTGGGCCTTACGGGTCTGGGTGAAAGAACATCTCCTGTGTTGAACCACGTCGCATTCAGCCACCCACCCAATAAAGACTCACCTCCGTCCCCAGGGTGCCCACGTGACTCCGTCAGAAAGGAGCCGATGGCGGCCCCTCCCCGGGGCTGGGGGGCCTCTGCCCTCTGCCCGCCTGGGGGCTCAGACGGGAGGCAAGGCCACGCCCCTGGAGCCATGTGTGACGTTCAGGAGAGAAACAGGCGAAGTACGCGGCTCGAAGGAACACTGACCAGGAGGGCCTGCCCATCCCCATTCTCACCGTTATCATCTCAGGCCTGGGGGACGTGCTGGCCTTTGAATGAGCCATCAGGCTGCAGTGTGTGGGAGAGGCCTGCACTCAGAATAAGGGCCGGGGGTATGGGCTGTGGTTGTGGCCGGGGGGTAGCAGAGGCAGACCCTGTGCAGGTGGGCCAGACCCCCGTCCCCCACTTCGCAGCCCCTCCGGCCCTGCGACCACCTGCCAGTTAACCGAGTTCTTCCCAAGGGGGGTGCTCTTCTCTCCGCTGTCGTGATGCAAAATAGAAATGCTACCCCCATGTCACGGCAGACACCGCAGAACTTACCCAAAATGTTGAACAGATCATTATCGTGTGGCAATCTAGAAGCTGTGGGTAAAGGGCCTCGCTGAGGTTCTGTGAAGTGGCCTTTCAGAATCTTCTGTCTCCTGGTGTTTTCAGACTTTACCCTCTCCGGATGCATCCACAACCTTGTTCCCTTCCCCTCTCCCAACAAAACCAGACAAAAAAACAAGAAAGGAAATTAGGGGCGCCTGGGTGGCTCAGTGGGTTAAGTGTCTGCCTTCAGCTCAGGTCATAATCAGAGTCCTGGGATCGAGTCCTGCATCGGGTTCCCGGCTCAGCAGGGAGCCTGCTTCTCTCTCTCCCTCTGCTGCTCCCCCTGCTTGTGTACTCTCTCTGTCTGGATATGAATAAATGGATAAATAAAATCTTAAAAAAAAAAGGAAGAAAATTAACCTGATCAGCAAGAGCTTTTATAACCTGGGAACAGCTCTCGGAGTTACTAATCTGTCTCACCCCTAGGCGAGATTACTTTCCGAGTACAGGACTAAACCGTGCCGGGAGTGTCCGCAGACCCCCCTCCCTAACTCAATGCTCCAGAGCATGCCCCTCGCCATCCCGCCCCCAGTCCTCCCTGTCCTTTGTGAGCTGCCCTTCTCAGTGGGAGGCGCACGCCCTCTGAGCCTGTCCCTGCTTCTTGCAGGTTCGCCATGGAGCCCTTCTGTCCGCTCCTGCTGGCAGGTGTTAGCTTGCCGCTCGCCAAGGCTCTCAAGGGCAACGAGACCACCTCGGCGGTCGGCAACTGGACCTCGGCGACCTCAGGTGAGGCCCTGGCTGCCTGCCCTTCCCCCGCCCTTGCCCCCTGCCCCTGCAGGCAGGCTCTCAGGACTGGGAGGGCATGGCTGAGGGAGGAGACGCGGTGTGGCTGACTTCCTTAGCGCGCAGAGCGTCTAACGCGTCGCTCCTGTCCATGCCAGCTGGCCAGACAAGCCAGTCGTGGGGAGTTTGAGCGGAACTTAGCTTAGCATCAGGAGGGCAGCAAACACGAGCCCGTGTTGGTGTCAGCTTCGGTGGGAGGCGGGAGAGCAGGGGTCAATATTCCCGCCCCCCACTCCTGGGGAGCTGATTGAAACAACCCTGAAGGAAGAGCGACGAATCTGTAGGGGTTAGGGACCCACTGACATGACCATGGATGTGATCAAGAAGTCAGTACTAATATTCTTAGGCAAGATATTGGTATAATGGTTAGATTTATACTTTGGAAAGAAGAGCCCTTACTTTTTAGAGAAGCCTATTGGCGTCCTTATGAGTGAAACAGCACAAGGTCTGGGATTGACTTGAGAAAGAGCAAGTGGGGCGCCGGAGGAGGGGATGGGCCATAGACCAACACAGCCGTCTTGTCCTGATCAGAAAGGTGGTTGGCAGACACGCGGGGGCTCCTTGCTCTGTTCTCCTGCCTTTTCCATGTTTAGAAAGTTAGGGATAGGAAAGAGTGAGCAGACACAGGTGACGACATGGGTGAACCCCAGAAACCCGCTGAGTGGAAGAAGCCAGACATGAGACCCCATGTTGTACGGCTCCGCTGGTGGGAAATGCCTGGAATAGACAAGCTGATGCAAGAGAAGGGACAGGGGTGATGGGCCAGGCTTGGGGGGCAAGTGCCAAGTGACCACAGGTGGCCGAGAGGTGGATGGGAATGTTCCTGAAGGCTGTGGTGGCACAACTCTGTGAATTAGCTGGAAATCACTGAATCGTAACGCTTAAAATCCTGCACCTCTTTGTGCCTCAGTGTCCCCATCTGTGAGACGGAGGTAGTCAGAGTGCCTGCTACTCAGCAGTGCTGTGAGGATTAAGGAGACAGCTGAGCCGGGGTGCTGGGGCGCGTCCACTGGCCCACTGCTGCTGTTGGCAGGAGACCCCGTCAGAGGAGGCCCGTCTGTTCCCCGGCCAGTCTCGGATGGCCTAGACAGTTGGCTCTTCAGTGTCCCTTGATCTCTCCTCCTTGATTGTGTGAGGCCCAGCTGGTGGGTTCAGGGTCCCCAAGGACCAGGCACGGGTTCCCTGGGCCACCCCTCACCTCCCTGGTAGATGGAGACCCATCTGGCTGCCAGCTCCAGCCCATGGCCAGGGTAGCAGGAATCTGTAACCAGCAAGGCCTGGTCTCCCGAGTGTGCCTTGGGGCCTCTTGCCAGCCCCCATATGCCTGCTCTGTGCCCCCTTCCCTCTCCAATCCCGAGACTCCCAGACATAAAACTCAAGGACTTCTCTGGTACGGCATTACTTGGTGAATTGGTTAGTGTTCTCCAGAGACACAGAATCTATAGATATATATTTATATTTTCATTTATATCTGTGCCTATATCCATATCTGTATTTATATTTATTATAAGGAATTGGGTCACGGAATTGTGGATATTGTCAAGTCCAAAATATGCAGAGCCAGTGTCCCAGTTTGAGTCTGAAGGCTGGCAAACAGCTACAGAACCAGAGAGAGTGATGTCCCAGTTGGAAGGCAATGAGGCTGGAAGAATTCCCTGTTACTCACAGAATGCTTGGCACTTTTATTCTATGCGGGCCTTCAACTGATTGGACGAGGCCCACCCACAATGGGGGGAGGGGCTGTGATCTTCTTTTCTGAGGCCATCAATTTAAATGCTGACTCTCAACTAAAAAGCAGCCCCCTCAAAACACCCAGAACAATGTTTGACCAAGTATCTGGCAGCTTGTGGCCCAGCTACGTTGACACGAAAAAATTAAGCATCACACTTGGTTATCACAAGGCCTCAGGAAATCAGAATGATCAACATCCCCCCAGAAGAGAAAGCTGGGTGAGGTGATTAGAAGTGGCACCATTCAGGCTGTTGAGGGGTTCAACTCCGTCTAGCTCAGGAGCTTTGCATGATTTTCTAACCCCACACGTGTCCTACAAATGCACCCTTAGTCACCAAGCGGAGGGAGAGGTGGGGCTCAGTCCCCGATGCCGCCCCCAGCAGGGACAGTGAGCGTAGCACTGTCCTTGCATGGAAAGCCAGAGAAATCCAGAACCACATGAAAGGAAAGACAGAAGCTCCCAGCACATGGAAACTGCCTTTGTCGTGTGGCTTCTTCGCCAGCTGGCCTCCAGGAGCTGGAGCACTAGGGTCGCTGGCACTATTCCACAGCCTGGACCCCCCAGACCCAGCCTGAGGACAGTGTGTCCCTGCGGCCGGCAGAGGAGCTGGCTGCCGCTGGCCGGGGGCCCAACGCCTGTAGCAACCCTTAGCAACAGCAACAGGTCTACCAGGCAGAACGTCGTTTGCCCAAAGCGGAGAGGCGACGTGGGGCTGTGTGGGCGCTCCAGAGAGGACATCTGTCGGGCGGGGTGACTCAGCCTCACCCCTCGGCCTCTTCAGTTCACTCGAGTGTGAAATGATTGGCTCCTAGGATGGCCGTGGGTGGCGGGTGCTCCTTTCAGGGAGGGGGCGGCGGTGCGATCTCGTGCCCATCAGAACGGATGTGACACTCACAGCTCCTGCTGCTCCTGCTGGGGGCCCCATGGGCGGGGCCACGGCCACGGGTCACACAACCAGGAGGGACATCGGCAGAGGCCCCCCTCAGGGTCTCGATCATACCACGTGGACAGGCTCCACGGACCTAGAATTCCAGGGTCGGGGGAGCCTGACTGTGGGAAGGTGTCCTTTGAAACTTTGTTCCCCGAAAGAAGGACTATTTGGGATGATCCCAGCGCATAGCCACAGGGTGCCAGTTAACCCAAAATCATCTTGTTTGTTCATTGACTAAAACGTACTAAATAATCATCAGGAGACATTCCTTTCCGCAGGAGTTGAGGGTAAAGATTCCCAAACAATGTATTAAAATGTTGCTGTCTTGTTACAGGAAGGGTTCCTAAAAAATTAATAAGAAAAAGATAACACAGGAAAACAGTGGAGGGTGTGATGGAGCCAAATGCAAATATCGAATTGATGATGTTTTATTAATCATTAGAGGATGCTTAACTCTACAGAAGGTAGGGAAATGCACATTGAAGTGGTGTTATTTTACTTATCGGATTGACAAAAATTAAGAGGATTGCTCGTAGCCGGGAGAAATCCGCTCCGTCACCCAGTCTAGGCGAGCACGGAAGCTGGAAACATCGCCGGGGGCCATCTAGCAGTTTCTATTACAACGTACCGCGTGTGCACACGTAGCACAGGGCCCCCTTCCAGAGCCTTCTACCGAAGCACTTTCAAGATACACCGAGATAAAGATATGAGATGTAAAATTGTAGCTAACGGACAAGAAGTTGGAAGCAACCTAAATGTCCATCGAAATCTCAGGTCATGCAGAAAGTGGATCCAAGCATCAGTCAAACAAAATGAAGAGGTGTGTGTGTGCTGGAGGAGAAGCTTTCCAAGACAGGCGACCCAGCGAAGAAGGGAGCCAGCGGGCCACAGAGCTGGCCGGGTAGCCAATGTCACCCGTTTTTTGTGTTTTTGCCCGTTTCACTTGGCTCAGGGGACACGGCATGTAGAGTCTTGCTTTTAGACCATAGTGTTTGTCAAAAACTGCATTTAGGTTGAATTACTTATCCATATTTAAAAATCAGATCATTTTTTACATGAAATTATGAGTTTCTTCTTTTGGCAAGCTGGAAGACCTGGATGGGGGGGGGGCCTCCCAGTCCTCCGGGCCCCCGCCAGGCCCGCCGGCTCCCGGGTGTTCCTGCCGGATCTCTGCCTTCCAGAACAGAGGCAGCTGCGTCCTCGCGATCCACAGATGCTGCTCTGCACACAGCCCCGCTCTGGATCTGTGGTCATTCCACCTGGGTCCTCAAGGGTGTCCTGTAGACAGGCCCACCTCTGTAACCGTAGCCTTTGCGGGAGGTGGCCTGAGCCGGGAGGCCGGACCCTGGGGCCTCCTGACAGAGCCCTCCGGGGGTGGGCTGTCTGTGGTCCAGACGCTCCTCAGAGCTCCAGGCCATGCCCGCAACCCTCAGCCAGGTCCAGCCCTCGGACGGGCAGGCCAGCCAGCCAGTCACGGCCAAGCTGGACACCGAGCTGGGGCAGGCTGACCTCTGGGCAAATGCAGAAGTGGGGGGAGGAGAAGGGGACCCGCCCATGTTCTGTGGTTGCGTTTGGCAGGAGACGGATGGGGCCCGGGCTGGTGTGGGGGGCCGGGCCCAGCTCTGCCCCCGGGCGCCAGGCATCTCCCCCGTCAGCCTGTACTTGAGTTGGCGCCAAGGCCCCGGGAGAGCAGGGAGGGTACTCCCTGGATGAGCAAGTGTGGGAGCCTCAGGCCAGATCAGCTCCCCAGGAGAGCTCTGCGGCAGGTGGGGCCAGAGGAGAGGATCCGGGGCTCTTGGCCGCTCAGCCTGGGTCACCCTGCCTTTGCCGTCTCGCTTGGCTGCTGAGGTCGCTAGCCAGACGGGAGAGGCATTGGCTTGGCCTGGAAGGAGGAGCGTGTCTTGCTGGTTGGCCCCCTCTCCTCACAGACCAGCTGTTCCCCAGGGCACTCTGCATCACGTGGTCACTCGACTCAGTGACATGCTGTCATCTATTAGAAGTACCTGCGTTAGCCGCTTACGGGGGGCGGGAGTCAGCATGAGGCCCTGGGGGGGAGGTTGCTTACAACCTGGGACATGAGATGCACATTAAGACCTTTGGAATATACCAGGACTGGGGTGCCGGGGGAGCGGGGCTGCAGGCCTGCGGTGCCCCCACTGGGTGCAAGCCGTGCTTGGTCCTTCTGGGAACTGAGAGCCGAGGAAGCCAAGTCGTTGCCTTTGAGGGGCTTCCACTGAGTCCGAGGGAAGGCAGTCACCCCCAGGGCCTGCTTGCTCCAGCAGAGTGGGGCATGTGCTTACAGAGAGCCTCTGGGATCCACAGGAGGGGAGCCAAGTGGGCTTCCTGGAGGAGGGGGCATTTGATACGCTCCTTGGGAGCGGGGCCGTTTTGATGAGGAGAAGGCAGCACGGCGGTCTGGGGAGGCAGGGGCTCAGGCAGAACTTCGGGGGATGGGTGGCAGCCAGGCCACCGGAGCCCCTTAGAATCTGGGCTCACTGGGCTGGCCCTGGGCCGCCACAAGGCAGCAGCTCTTGGTCTGAGGACGCGGGACCTTCTGAATGAGGAGAGTCAACCTGGGCCAGCAGGACTGGGAGCTCGAAGCTCCAAAAGGCCTGACTGCGGCCTGGCCACAGACCTCCACCCGACCGAGGGCCAGGCTGTACCCCATGCCCTGAGATCCTCTGCGAGGCCCTGGGAGCTCCCACACTGTCCTCAGAACAGAGGGCAGCTCGTCCTCCACCCTCCCCTACTTCCCCACGGTGGGGCGAGGCAGGTGCCCCAGGAACACGGGGAAACAGGTTCCTTGAGGGTCAGGGGCCCCCCATTGTGCCTTCACTGCCCCTCCCCAGGGAGTCTGGGACAAAGTCACCAGGCCCCCCGTTCAAGCTCCCTTCCCCATATCAATATTACTCTTCGCTTCAGCGGTGAGCACGGTGGACAGGGACGGTGGCCTGCTTTGCAGACTCTAAAGCGAGGGGCTAGTGTGCAAGAAGGGCTGGTGAAGAAGGTTCTGGTATCAGGGAAGAAGTTCTAATGGGACCGAAGGGCAACACATTTGCAACCTGGAAAGTGCAGCCTAGTGTTGGGGGGTCTTTCCTTGCCCGAACCGCACTCTCCCCGTTCTCTGAGTCCTTGCCTGGGGTCCCCGTGGCGATGGGGACCGGCTCTGCCCGCAGGCCCTCCGGACCCTGGCGCGCCGCAGCCGCTGCTGGCCTGGCTGCTGTTACCTCTGATGCTGCTGGTCCTCCTCCTGCTGCTCGCCGCCTACTTCTTCAGGTAGGAGTGTCCCCGGGGCGCAGGCGGACTTGCCCCGACCAGCTCTGAAGAGGAAATGAGCTCCCCGAGGCCGCAGGGCGGGCGTGCGCCCGGGCAGAGGGCGGTGGGGCTGGGGACGGGACGGGCTGGGGACGCGCGGGGCTGGGGACCAGAGGCTGGGCTGGCCGGGGCCCAGCCATGAGCAGCAGGAAGAGCTTCTCCCGGCTCACCTGGTGGGTATCGCTGCCCACGGTCCCGTGCGCCGGGAAGCGACCCTGGGCCCGAAGCTAACCGCTCTGTGTCTCCAAGGTTCAGGAAGCAGAGGAAGGCCGTGGTCAGCGCCAATGACAAGAAGATGCCCAATGGAATCCTGGAAGAACAAGGTACCCGGGGGGCTGGGGGCTG
>LNAC01000001.1:4186301-4224813 GCA_002007465.1 Ailurus styani | reverse complement strand
GGGTGGGTGTTTCGCTCTTTCTGACCACACAGGGGGCTGTTGTCTGCCTTTTGTGTTAAATGGTAAACTCCTTCAGCTTTGAGACTTTGGTCTCCCTTTCCCTGGTCTAGTGCTAGCATTTACGATGGTAGAATTTGACCATTTCAAAACTTTTCTCCATTTCTCTCTGGTGGGAAACAGACACTCGCTTTCAGTTTGCGGCTTTGTTGGAAACAGTGTTCACATCCTGTCGTTTTTTACAGGGTTTTGACATGTAACATTTTTCAGTGAGCCCTTTACAATCCTTCTAAGATGATCAGGCTGGCTCGTACTCTAACGTGCTCTGAAGGGCTCCCCTGAAATTCCCACTGTTTTCGGATCACGATGCAGGAAGTGAGCCGACCCGCCGCTTTTGTGACATTCCGCAGTGGAGGGCATTCCAGACCTTTCTTTCCAGCTCTGAGTTCAGTTCCAGGAAGACTTAATGCAACCGACAAGGCACCTTGTTTCTCCCCCACACACCCAGATGGCTGAAAAAGTTGTGTGAGGCAGAAGCTTTCAAAAGTATTGGTTCACACCCGTGACTGTCACTTCCTCTGGTCACTTGCTGCCTGATTGTTCCATGCTTTGAGGGAACAAACATGCTAGCAGACTTCACACGCAGTTGCAGGACAGGCAGCGGGGAAGGACGGCGTGGACAGGCCGGAGGGCAGTTTCGCAGGGTTGGGGGTGCAGCACACCTTGTTAGGTGCTAATGTGGCCTCCAGGGACCCCCTTCCTGCCCCCTCTCCCTGCCCTGCGCCTTTCAACAGCCTGAATGGGAGAGAAGGTGTGGCTGGCGAGACCCAGAGGCCCCCGCCAGACTCCTGACACGTCTCCTCCCCGAGGAATGAGTCCCGGGAGGAGTTCCTGGCCGGGCTTGAGCACAGCTCTGCAGGTGGGGACAGGCCCTCCGCAGGCGCGACAGCCAAGGTTCCATTTTGCCCCTGTCAAGAGTATCGGCGCATTTCCCAGGGAGGGAAGCGCATGCCAGGGATTTCTCCTTTTGTCTCACTCTGAATTTATGGAAGGAATTTGTCCAGGAACTGCCCTGCAGCCAGCCCTTCCCAGCGCCTCCCTGCCTGCTCCCTGCCAAACAAGGACGGTGTTTGTCTGATTTTTCCTGGAGCTTGTGGGGTTTCAGCAACCAGGACTGGGTGTCACGAAGAAGACAAGGCTGATGGAGGCTCATATCATAACCAATTCCCGATCTATTCCCCACTCGAACCAAAATGATTCTTGCTAATTGATTAACATAATCATCCTCCCTATTTCAAACCTGGAAAACTGAGCTGGAGGGTGAAGCTGCCCGAATCCTTTGTGGAAGGAGCTGGGGCTGGGGAACTGGGATAAGGCGTCTGTGGTGGGTGGGAGCAGGTCACCCCTGCTCAGGTCACCCGGAGGAAGGCCCCTATTTGTGAATGGCGTGGGTGTGCCACAGGGGACAGACCTCTGCGCTCGGGTGCTCAGCCCCCACCCCCCGGCCCTGGCCTGGGCTACCCGATCTGAGAGCCGTGGGCCCCCTCTAGCTGCGTCTTTCCCCCGGGGATGCTGCCAGCCCGTCTGGTTAAGGAGTCAGCTGTCCGGGAATACGGCTCAGTGGCCCCCATGTTTCTTTTGGTCCACAGAGCAACAAAGAGTGATGCTTCTCAGCAGGTCCCCCTCCGGGCCCAAGAAGTACTTTCCCATCCCGGTGGCACACCTGGAGGAGGAGATCCGAGTCCGCTCGGCTGATGACTGCAAGCGCTTTCGGGAGGAGTTCAACGTGAGTGCGGAGGGTCCTGTCTTCTCGTCCTGGGGTCGAACACCCGGACGGGCAGTACCGTATTTCAGGATCCATTGCCCAAAGACGCGGGACTCCGGCATCCGTCACGACACTGTCCCAGAAGTGGGTTTCTGGAGACCTGATTTTTGCTGCAGGACCCCTTCCCCCACCCTTGCTGCTCGTTCCTAAGATGAGACCTCAGGTGGCCGTGGGACAGTCCCGTGTTGAAAGCGGGGGAGCCCCCAGCCCACCTCTCATGGGCTTCAAAGAGTTTACGCATCTCGCTGGCAAAGGCGATGTCCCTCTCTGACCCCTGCTCAGAGCGTGGATGGAGCAGCCGTGGGGCTCTGGCTCGGAGAGCGCTTTGGTTTGAGGTCTGCTCCGGGCCCTTGCCTTCCTCCGGCTCCTGTGGTTCTGGAGGAATCTTCTCTGTTACCGTCAACGTCCTGTGACTCTTGAATCTGTTGGAGAGCCGGGGGGCGGGGGGGNGGGGCCTGGGAGGTAAGACAAACCCCAGGAAGAGAGGCCTTGGATTTAGTCATTCAGAGTTGATCCCGACTGTGTTTTGAGTTTTGTTTTATGCACTTTCCTCGCTTCGTGCGCAGCTCTGTGCTGCGCATGGAGCCTGTGAGAGGAGCCGCGGAGCTGGCCGGTCCTGGCCCGAGGGTCCGCTGCAGCCGCGCTGCCGGCCTCCACGGCCCTGGGCCGGGGGCGGGGGTTGGGGAACAGAGTGGGCCCATCTTAGGGACCGCAGGGCTTCCCGCGAGGCTCAGACAGCGGGCTTTGTCAACAGCAAAGTGTTGTGCGGTCCTTTTACCCGAAGAGGACACTGCGTCAGCCGGGGGGACGTTTCACAAGGAAGCGTCCCGAGAGGGCATGGGAGGTGGCGGAGCCTTTCAGCTGTACTTTGCTTATTTTTTACCCCACGCCTTGTCCGCCTTGATCCTGCTTCCTTTTAACTGTTTCCAAATGTATCCCTCCCCCCACCCCCCCTTTTTTTTAAGAAATTAGGTCATATTGAAAGACAGCATTAGGCAGTATTGTTTTGCAGTGTGTCAGCCCCATAAGAGAAGTGAATTCCCCACGTCCGGACTAACCATCCAGGTTTGCAGGTGTTGCCTTTGCCTCTCCTGCCTCGTCCCATTTCCCCTCGCACTTGGGTTTCAGCACGCGGCGCGGGGCTGGCCGTGTGAGCGGGAAGCCGTGAGTCAGACGCAGCTGGCTTTGCTGCTGTCTCGAGGAGGAGTGCGGGCCCCTCCAACCGAGCAGGGCCACAGATAGGGTCAGGCGGGCGAGGCCCTTGCCCCAGACACGAAGAAACCTCTGTTAGTCAGGAGAAATAATATTTAATGCAACAAGCAAATATATCGAAATCAACACAAACAATCCATGCTGAGCAAAATAGTACAATTGCAAATAAAGACAAGG
Source organism: Ailurus styani (assembly GCA_002007465.1). NCBI lineage: Eukaryota > Metazoa > Chordata > Mammalia > Carnivora > Ailuridae > Ailurus > Ailurus styani. The sequence goes on along the minus strand of LNAC01000001.1, from coordinate 4,221,602 downwards.
TCCCCTCGACGGAACTCTCCTGCGTTCCCAGGCTCCAACGTGGCCTGTCTGCACTGTTACCCATCTTGTCTTTATGTAAAAGTTTCATGATCAGGTCATCCACGATTCTTTTTGGCTTTATTTTGACTTTAAAAAGAAATTAGATGTTGCATTTGAATATTATTTTACTTGATTCCTGAGTTTTTTGGGCACCGCTTTAAACCGGATGCCAAACGCTTCTCCCCTGCCCGCCCCTCCCCCTGAGCGGCTTCCCCGGAGGCCCCCGGAGGCCTCGGAGCAGGGCAGGGTGTGCAGATAAGCAGGGGGGAGGAGGGCCTGGGCCTGGCGCTGGGGGGCCTGAGGCCAGCTGCTGGTACTCTCTGGACCCCTGTTTGCTCGTCTCACGAGTGGGAGCCGGCTGTGTCCTCAGCCCCTTCTATGCGGCTTCCCCCTTGTCAGGGCCCCGGAGCCTGCCAGGAACCGCTCAGCCCTGGCTCCGCACTTGAGCTGGACGACTGGGCCTCATCTCCCTCCTCCTCGCCCGCTGTCCTGAGCTCCTTTCCCAGGAACTGTGGAAGGGACAGACAAGTCTCCAAGCCGTCCATCCAGATGAGCTGGGACGTGTGTGTGTTGCCGACCCGGAGCTTCAGTGGATGGAAAGGGTTTGGCGCCGGGGTCAGCTCGGTGGAGCGGTCAGGGCGGGAAGTGCTGGTGTGTCCTGCCTGGGTGCCTGGCCCAGCTCTTCTCTTACAGCCTGGAGGGCTTGAGCCATTCCTTATCTCTGCCTGCCTCAGTTTACTCGCCTGTGAAATAAGGATGCTGCCTGCCAGAGGACATCCCCTAGGGTTGTCCTAACATGTAAAAGAGGTAGGCCTGGGCCTAGCTTAGCCTCGTGTCTGCACGAGAGGGGTCTGGGGCTGCCATGCTTTTTAGGACTCCTCCTGGGAACATCCGGCCTCAGTGGCCACCCCGCCGCGAGCGAGCGCTCTCCCAGAGAAGTCTGTTCCAGGCCCCCAGGTAAACCCCAGCAAGCGCGTGCCATTCAGGCCCAGAAGAGCCTCCCTCCCCAGACAGAATCTTCCCAGTCTCAGACCAGCATGTTCTTCCAAGCAGAGGCCCAGATCCAGCCCTATCATTAGTGCTGTAGAAAGGCACGGGGAGGGGCCGCCAGGAGAGGTCCTGACACGGCGTGCAAGCCAGACCTTCCCTCGGAGCTTGCTGGAACGCCTCCCCCTGGCCGCTCTCTGCCCTTCTCACTGTGCTGACACCGGCCCAGCTGCAAAGCGGGGAGGAAGGGGAAGGGAGGTGACCTGGGGCTCCTCCCGTGTGTGTTCACTGACATGAAATCTCACCTCGAGCGAGGAAGCAAACCAACCAACCCTCTTCGGCCAATGTATGTAATTGGATAATCAGTCACAAGGTATTTGTTGACCAATTACTACGTGCATGGCTCACGCCCAGCACTGCAGGGGTGACCTAGTTACGGCAGAGCCCTCCCCCAGGTGCCGTCCCTTCTCCCCTGTGCCATCTGAGCAGCTCAGAGGTTCGAGTCCATGGCACACAGACAGCAGGGGAAAGGGATGGGCCAGCCTCTTGCGGCCGTTACTCTGTGCACTGGGTACGGAGACGTGTTCTGTACGCAGCGCGCTTGGCCTCGCACCCCAAGTGACCCTCTGCGCCGCCGCCCGCAGAGCCATGTCACCACCCAGCTCCATATTCCGGGTCTCAGTTGCCTGCAGGGGGAAGGGCTGGCAGGGCTGGGTCTGCCCTCACCACCGAGACCCCTCCACCCTCCACGCTGTAGCTCCCCCACCTTCCAAGGAAGAGGGAGGCTTCTTGGGTCCTCTTTTTCTTTTTCTTTTTAATTTATTATTTGTAAAGACTTGAATGTGTAGAGCAGTTTCGGGCTTATGGAAAAATGGTGTGTAGGGTACAGGGTTCCCACGTGCTAGCACTTCCTGCCTTAGTGTGCTGCGTGCCTTCCAAATAATGACTAACATTGACTTGTCATTGTCTCAAGTACAGAGCTGGGGTTCCTGTCTCATCCATCGTGTGGGTTTGGATGGACACGTGACATCACGCACCCATCGTTATAGTAATATACCTCATTTTTACTTTCAGGGCTGAGGTCAAAAACAGCTTTTGGGTATAGACAATGAGAAGCCTGTAGAAGGGTCTCACCCATTCCCTGTTTAGGGCGGGTCCAGAAGGTCAGTGTCAAGACAGCTTTGATAAGAATCAGGGACTCCAAGCAGAGAAGGTCTTAGTTCCAACCACCCACCCCCCAGGCTGGCCTCCACACGGGCTTTGACAGAGCCTCTGCCCGTGGCCAGCCAGCGTGGTGACCCCAAAATAGGAGAAAGAAGACGCTGGCTAGCAGGGGCTCAGCCGGAGATGGAGAAGCCCTCCACCCCGGGAGAGGGAGGCTCTGGGCACCCGTGCGTGGCACGTTCGTCCCTCCTGACTCCCAGGGCGAGCAGGCCGCGGGCCTCGGCTGCACTGTGAGGCCTGCCCCCGTCCCCCCGGGACTTCACACTTGAAGAAGTCAGCACCCTCCTCCTGGCCTTGTGCCAGCTCCAGGCCAGACAGCAGGCCCTGACCCCGTGTCTGCCCTTGCAAGCCAAGGGCCTCTGGACGTACCTGCAGCAAGCTGGGGCTCAGTTTCCTCATCTGCAAGATAGAGGTGACGCTGGTGTCATCATCTCATGACAGCTTGTGACGGCCAGGGCCCCGATCCAGCTCCTCCTAAGGGCCTGGCACACCGAAGATGCTGGCAATATTCACTTATTACTTGAATTCCTGTGGTTCGCGGTCCAGTCAATGTTTAGGTTAATGAGGAAGGACGTGATTTGGGGGTTCAGAAGGCTCTTTCCCACTGTGCGCTGCAAGGGGCTCATCTGAGTGCAGAGGATGGCCCAGCAGCCTGCAAATGCAGGGCACAGCCGGAGCTGGCAGGATGGGAGGGACCCCACGTGGTCAAAGAATGGAAGTCAGGGAGCCCAGGTTCATGTCCACTGAGCAGCACATCGGTTACGGGGTCTGAGTGGCCCCTCCATGTCCTCATCCGAGGCAGGGGGGATTAGGGCGGGGCTTTGGAAGCCAAGGATGCACCCAGGACCCTGGGGATCTTCTTGCTGATCCAGGCTGGGGCTGGGGTCTGCCCTCGCCACGGGGGCACAGCTGAGCCTGCCCTGTGGGACCACGAGCACACGGCCTCCCAAGCAGGGGCCCAGAGCTGAGGTTTCGCCATCGCTCCGCTCATCCCTCAGCCCAGCCCCAAAGGCAGAGCATGCCTTCTCAGCCCCCCTGCACAGGCGCCCTTGCTCTGCTCCCTCCTGGCCCGAGCTCTCCTGTGGTCCGCCGTATTTGCAGTGTCCCTGCGCTGGGCGGGACCGGCAGCTCCCAGGGCCTGGGCTGCCTTCCTGCAGCTTCGGGTCCGACCGTGGGGTTAGCATTATGGCCACGGCTCCCTTGGCCGGCTGGCCAGAGCCCCTTTCGTCACGGCTCGGCCCAGCCCCCGGCCCAGCCCCCGAGGCAGAGAGGGCCGTGGACTGCGGGGTTTGTCCCGACGAGTCTTGCTCTTTAGCGCAGCTGACGTGCACGCGGTCTCTGGTGTCATCACTTTGCGGGCTAACTGTGTTTTCCCTTCTAGTCGCTGCCATCCGGACACATACAAGGAACTTTTGAACAGGCCAATAAAGAAGAAAACAGAGAAAAAAACAGATATCCTAACATCCTTCCCAGTAAGATTTTACCTTTTTTTGCATGACGGGTGGCATTCGGAGTAAACTCAACGTTCCTTTGCAGCTCCCGGGACTGTGCCTGTCGGGACCGCGTGGAGGTCCCAGGGGTCGGAGACAGGGCCGCCTCTGCGCCGCTGCTTGTTGTTTGCGCCAGGGGTGTAGGCGTCTGTCTCCCAGGGGACTCGGGCCACCCCTGTCGTGGTGGGTCCCGGCCACCAAACCTATGCTCCATGCAGAGACCCGCGCTGCCCAGGGGCCGAGGGGGTGCCACCTGCACGGGCTGGCGGGGGCCTCCTAGGGGGCCCAGTTCTGAGCCCAGTCTGGTGCTGCCGGTGGCCTGGTCCTCTCCTCGTCTCAGACTCAGTGCTTCTGGCCACCCGCTGCGGGTGCCCTGGACGAGGACAGAAAGGAAAGAATAAAAACCACGTAGGGCTTTGGCAGCTTTGTGGGAAGGCTCAGAAACCCCGACGGCTATAGGGAGCCGAGGGAGGCCTTGGGGGGCCAGGTGGCTGCGTCTGTCCAGGGATGTGGCTGGAGGGGCCGTGCCCGGGGCCAGTTCTCACAGCCGCTCTGGTGCCAGAACAAACCTGAAGGTCCCCCACTGCCCTCCTACAAGCCGGCCGAGGAAGTCTCCATATTCTTTGTGCAGTAGGGCCCCCTGTGGGCTTTGCCCATCGGGCTGACAGAACGGCAGCCAGGAAGGGTTTAAATCCCGAACCCCAGGCCTCCCCAGGGGTGCCCAGAGGGCCTCCCTTCTCCGACAGAGCCTCCGTGGGAGCACAAAGCCAGCTGTGCCGTGGGCTTCAGTGCGTGGGCTCCTGGTTGCGTTTTCAGGGTCGGAGTGAAGTCCATCTCTTCTGTAGGCAGGAGAAGCTGTGGTCCGCCCGGTTTGGGGGACGTCTGGACTCTCAGAACGTGATAGAAATAATTCTTTCCAACTCCGCAAACAGGATTTACACACCTTTTGTGCGAAGGCCCCTGTGAGGCTGTGATCCGACGACAGCAGAGAGTAACCAATCTAATAATAGTAACCAATCTAATAATAATAACTAATCTTTGGGCCAAATCCTCCTTGTGTAGAGAGCCAAGGGAGCAGCAAGGAGGTGGGCCAGGAAGCTGTGTGGTCCTGCCGCTGGGTGGGGAGGGGCTGGCGCCAAGGTTGGACTCTGCCCGCGTGCGAGGGTCGGTCGATGTGGAAGGATCGGGCGTGGGGTATCGGGGAAGGGAGGGAGGAGGTAAGTCACGAGACTTGAAGAGCTCAGTGAGAGGAGGCCCACGGTGGGAGGCCTGGAATCTTCGGAATGTTTTGTGTCAGATGAAAATCGGGTCACTTGGAAATTAGTATTATTATCTATTATTGGTTTAACTAAGTAGCTTCATTAATTAGTTTAGTTTATCCTTTGACCTGCTGAATGTATCGGTTGAAGACCTAGTCCAACCAAGCACTTCCCAGGTTCCTGTTCCCCATCTGTCTCTTACTTACTAAACCCCTATAGTTTTCACTTTGTTTATTTATTTACTTTTAAAGATTTTATTTATTTGTCGGAGAAAGAGAGAGACTGAGAGAGAGAGAGAGAGCACGAGCAGGGGGAGCGGCAGCCAGAGGGGGAAGCGGGCTCCCCGCTGAGCAGGGAGCCCGATGCGGGACTCGATCCCAGGACCCTGGGATCATGACCTGAGCCGAAGGCAGGCGCTTAACCCACTGAGCCACCCAGGTGCCCTCCCCTATAGTTTTTAAAAGGTGACATTCACACTGGTAATTAAAAGTATTTTGGGGGAGGCCTCAGTGGGAGTGGGACTGATGGCCAGGTGTGGGAATTAGCTGCGCCCCACCCCGCTTCACAGAGGTGATGGCCCAGGGTGAGGGACCACCTCCCCCAGTAGCAGAGCCCACCCCCTGCACATTTTCTCCAAGCTGTGCTCTCCAGCTTGTGCTTGGAGGGAAGTGGCCTTTCCTGCAAGTATAAACGTGTGACAGGGCCAATCCCGCGTCCCCCACGCTGGCGGAGGGTCGGGCCCCAGCCCTCTCCTGCCCGGGAGCACCGTGCCACGGAGGCGGGGTGCTGGCGGTCGTCAGGGGCCGGGGCGCTCTGCCCGGGTGTAAGGTGATTCACGTGGATGGGACCCTGCGTCTGTGGGGTGGCGGCATGGGGACACTTGGGTGTGCCCTGGAGATGACCAGTGGGGTGGCATCCAGCATCAGCGAGGCACAGGCTGAGGGAGAGAGGCGTCTGATCAAACTGAGGAGCTGCCCAGAGCTGCCCCCAGGGCCGGCTGGGGGCGGGGACAGGAATGGGTTGGTTCCTGGAGGTGGTACAGGGGGTCTCAGGTCCACGAGGCCGGGCCGTGGGAAGCCTCGATGGCCGGGCGGGAGACAGCATCCTCTTCTCCAGAAAAACAGCAACAGCTGATAATTTCAGGAAATAGTGTTTTGAAAGTGAAGTCTGACTTTCTGAATAAAAAGACAGGAAGCTCTTAGAAACTGCGAGGTTCTAAATCGAACCAGAAGGCTATTTTTTGCCCTCTGCTTTCTATAGCTGTTCTCAACGTGTAAATTATTCCAAATTATTTTCAACTAGCTTTACGCATATTCAGGGAGAGCTATTTCTGCTTCAGGGCTGTCGGCCCCTGAGAACAGGAGGGTCCCCCAGACATGGCTGCCTGGGCTGGACGTTTGGGGTCCGATACCCTGACGGCCCCATAGGGGTCATGACTTTCCCTGAGCACCTCACTGGCCCGTCCTGCCAGGACAGGACAGATCTGGCCCAGCGATGCGATGTCCAGATGATGGGTGTCTGAGGCCGGCCATGCCTTCCAGGCACTTGGGAGACAACAGCAAGGATCCGGGGTCCTTGCCGCAGACCCACAACCACAAACACAGCCCTCTCAGTTAGTTTCAGTCCTGGGGGGTCTAGGACACAGAATTTCTCCACAACTCATGCAGTAAATGCACATCAAGCCCTCACCCTCTACCAGTCTCTGCACCCAGCACAGCGTGACTAAGCCCAGGAACACCCGTGACCCTGGAGCCAGGCCCTGGGCTGAGTCTGGTCCTCCCCACTCTCTCTCCTCCCGGAGAAGCAGGGGTACCCCAGCATGGAGACCCTGGTCTGGGGCCGCAACACTTTTAGGTCCCATGAAGCCATCTGATTTCCTTTAAAATCAGAAAAAATGGTATGCATAATCCAGTCTGGATTACATTAGGCTTTATATTAGCTGGTAACACAGTCATAAAATAAAACGTTTCATCCTTTTTTTTTTTTATGAAGAATGTGGTCTACGAAGGCAGGAGTGACAGGGCCCACCGAAATCACAAAGGGGCCCTGGTTGAAACCCCCCTGAAGTGTGTGTACACACACACCCCACAAACACACATACACACCATATTCACACACACAAAACCAGAGAAAACACACTCACACATGCCACACACCCACACATCACACATTCACACACAGGGAAACACACACCGCCCACCGCAGGCCTCTCTGCGGTCAGCCCTCGCACTCTGGACACTGCTCGTACAACAAGCCAGAACCTTCCAGGCAGGTGGTCCCCCGTGCTCAGCCCAGGTCTGTGCGAGTTCGGCCCACTTCCCATCCCTAGAGCCGACCTGAAGGCGGAGCGTCGGGGTGTGGAGCCTGCCTGTCCTTCCCCTGGAAAGCGGGGGAGAGGGGTTTCCGTCCTTCCGTCAGGGTTATCCTCATACACCAACGCGTGCCCAGTTGGGGTTTCCAAGAACAGGGTGATCTCCCTGTAGGGTCCAGCACGAGCTGCTGCTTTGGGTCTGGGCGCGATCCAGCCGTCCCCGCTCCCAGACCCTCAAATCTTGACCTCGGCGGTCATCCCGCAGGTTTTACCGAGCAGCTGGCTGGGGTCTGGCACCGTCCTCCGTGCTGGGTATTCAAACAGTATTCAGTGACACACATGCCCACCGTCACACCACGCGGGGTCTCCTGATGCCTCCTCCGTCCCTGTGATCACCGGGGGACAAACAGTGTGTCCTTCACAGTGTTTAATGCCATCGATGGGAGATAGGTCCGGCGGGCATGGTTTCCTTATCCTAATATCGGGTTTGTTGTTTCTTCTGTAAACAGATGACCATTCCAGGGTGATTTTGAGCCCAGTGGATGGAACCCCCTGTTCAGATTACGTTAATGCTTCCTACATAGATGTAAGTCTGCCATTTTCCGGCCCCCGGCCCAGCATGACGCACACGCTTGGACTGTTTGGGGGCTCAGTGTGAATCATGACTTTTCTCTGGGGGGCCAGCAACATAAAATACCACAACCTTCATGGGCTGTTTGGCCACAGCACAGAGAGTGTGGAAACACCCAGGCCTTTTGAATTAGCATCTGTCGGGGGATGCATTTTCAAGAAACGGAGAAGCACACAGGTTGTCTCTTTCAGCGTTTTTCACGTTACAGGTAAAATAGGGCAGGAGGGACCAGTGAGACAGGTTTATGGTAAAACCATATCCACTGGATTAAGAATCCACTTTAATTGAATCTTAAAAAATCATTTAATATAAATTATAAAATTTTCATTAAAACACGGTGGTGGATAATTTGTATATATTAACCAGTTAAGAATATTTAAATGGTTGTCTGCTTGGGTGTGTGTGTGTGTGTGTGTGTGTGTGTGTGTGTGTGTGTGTGTGTGTGTGTGTGTGTCTGGGCAGATATTAACAGAGAAAATCTACAAAGAGACGAACAAAAGTAGCACTATTTCTGAAATTGCTAGTGAATTTTCGTCCTATTTCTGTTTTCTGAGATTTTTGTGATTACTATGTTATGTTCCAAACAACAACAAAATCCTTCAGCAAAGGCAATTATGAAAAACTACCCATCTGATTTTATTGTTCTAGGGTTACAAAGAGAAGAATAAATTCATCGCAGCTCAAGGTAAGTGTTTTTATTGTTACTTTCAGAAGATGATTTGGGTAAAATGACGAGGATGGCGACCGTGTCCTCATCTGACGGCTGGAATGCGGGGGCTTCGCTTCAGCTTCTTGTCCGTGTGCAGTGTGCATCTCCGTGGCTTGAATGCTGTCTGTCCATCTGTCCCTGTGCTCTCGGCACACACGGGTGTCTCCAATCTCACAGAGCTTCGTGATGCAAGGCAGCGCTCCGCTGTCCGGGAGAGCCCGCGTGCCCTGGGAGCTAGGAAGAAATGCTGGGCTAGAGTCTGCGTCTTTGAAAGCATCCGAGGTCATTCTGTGCATCTGCATGCAAAGCTTGTAAACTGCATTCTCTGAACAGAGCTTTGAGAGCGCAGACTCGTTGGAGCCCCTGGGCACTTTGTCCCCCTATGTGGTCAGGGCCGAACTGATAAGAAGCATGGCGGGTGTGGTCATTTCTAAGTGTGGGTGTAACAGGCGTGTCGGATGTGTGTCCACACAGTGTGTAGGTGTAGACAGACAGACATAACTCTTTTTCCGACCTGCTTGAGTCAAAGGCAGGGCAACCAGGAGCCCAGTGGTGACCGTTTCAGCGGGCTGCTTGATAATTTAGACAACCTCGAATCTTTCTCAGCTGGCTGAGCCCTGTGTGGCTCCCACATGGTGGTTTTTTTCTGGGGAGGGGGAGGGAGTGAGTAGCTTTTCAGATCAAGGGCATAGCCACGAGGATGCTTCGGCTCGGGAAGCAGACCCTCAAGCTTGCCCACAATCCACGTTGTGTGTGTGTGCGTGCTTCTGATCCGGGGTACCGTCCATCCACCCCAGGAGCTGGAGCAGGCCAACAGCAGGTGTCCCCGACTTCCTCCCTCCTCGGCAAGAGTCGTTCAGGCAGCAGGTCCCCAAAGTCAGCGCACATCAGCATCGCTTGAGAACTTACCAAGAATGCACACTCCCTAAGAAACCGGGAAAGGCACACACACACACACACACACCCAGAGGACGGCAGTGTCAGAAAACCTGACAGACGTCAGCTGGCACAGATGGGGGGGGTCTCTCTGTCTTTCTCGTGAGCAGGGGAGGCAGCCCAGGGCTGAGGCGGCAGCTCCAGGGAGAGGGTGCTCTGTATCTTCCTGCTCCAGCCTCCGTGGCCTGTCACTGTCTTCCTCAGCATCACAAAATGGCTGCTGCATCTCCACCTCCTGTGTCTGTATTCAGGCAGGAAGGAGGGCAAAGGGCAGAGGGCTTCCTTCTGGGGACGCTTCATCTTTTCTTCAGACCGCTCCCCAGGCATGTTAGCCCACATCTCCCTGATGGCCCTGCATCCCTGGATGGCACTGGATGCACTGCCGGCTGCAGGGGCAGCTGAGATGAGGGAAGGGGGTTAGACAGGGAGGGCGAGTGGGCCGGCCTGCAGTCTGTCTGTCTGTGTGTGTCTGTGTCTCTCTCACACACAGACACTTGAGCAGTCTCCAGAGTGGACTCCGGTCTCCGGAGGCCCGACGAGCCCCTGAGTGGGCGCACACCACCCCTACCTGTGCGCTGACCCGAGCCTCTTCTGAATCCCCTTTATTGCTTGGGGAAGGGGTCCCCCCCCCCGGGTGCCACTGTGCCGCTCCCTGCCAACTCCCCGCCCCAGCAGGGTCGCGGGCGTGTGGCTGCGGTGGGACCGGGCGGGGGAGCCGCGGGCCTCCGGGGAGGCCGAGCAGCCCTTCCGGGCCTCGGAGCGGCTGGGCGGCAGCGGCCTCCCCGGGGCCCCTCGGCCAGGGTGAGGGGGGCTGGGACCCACGGGACCCTCCTCGGGTCTGACTTTGGGATCTCCCCTGCCTTCAGGCCCCAAACAGGAAACGGTTAACGACTTCTGGAGGATGGTCTGGGAGCAGAAGTCGGCCACCATCGTCATGTTGACGAACCTGAAGGAAAGGAAAGAGGTGAGCCCGGCCTTCTGACTCACTCGGGACGCTTGAAGCTTCTGGTGCTTCGCCGGGGGGGGGCTTGCTCACCACATCCTTTTCCTATTCCTCTCCCTTCGCGCCGCAGAAGAAGAAAAAGGCCTCTGGGGCTCACAGCAGTTTTATCTTGAAATAAATACGCTGCCTCCCAAGCGTCTCCCTGCTCTAGACTGTGACGCAGGAACGTCACGCACTTTGTCCTTTTCGTAGCCGAGGGTCCCCGGCCCGACTGCCCTCACCCTGGGGGCAGCCACGGACCTCAGAGATGAGAGGCTGGGGTGTGTTGGGCTTATCATGTGCGGGGCTCAGACTCGAATTAAAAATGGGTTTCCTGCTTCTGACCCAGACTAGAGAAATGCACTTGGAGAACAAGGTGTGTTGCAGGCATGTCCCTGGTCACAGCCTTCACTGCTGGATTAGCTTTTCTAATGTAAACCGGATGCACGTACTTTATAAGAACCTGAAACCTCTAGAAAGAAGGAGGTTAAGCGGATTCACTTCCTAAATGTGACAGATGTTCCTTTGCGTCTGCTCTTTTGGACAGACACCGCCGGGGGCGGGCCGCGAACCCGCTCACAGACTCTGCCCCCGTGATTTATGTGCCCCCGGACGGGGCAGACGCCAAACAGAAGGCAGATCAACGTAGACTGTGTCAGGAGGGGACCTAAAAATAGCAGGGGGTGCAGGGCCGGCAGTGGGCAGGGAGGGCCGAGCAAGCCGGGCGGCCAGAGGGCTTGGTGGGTTGGAGCCTGGGGGTGGGGGGCACGTGCAGGGCTTTCTTTGTGCCTTCCAGCCCTTCCCTTCTTACCCACGGGGCACAGACCCCTATGGAATAAGGCAGAGCACAGCGTGATTGTGGCTTCGGGAGCAGGAAGAAGGGGGTCCCCCCAAGGAAGGAGCACCCCCCTTGGGTGTGGCTCAGGGCAGGGCCTGGAGGGAACTTGATCCAGTGCAGCTTGAGAGAGGCACCCCGGGCAGGGCGATGGGGCTGTGAGGACAGGAGGGGTCTGCTGGGCCCCCAGCCGCGCTGAGAGCAGAACGGCGAGAAATGCATCAGGGAACCGGGCCTGGGCCTCGGATGGGAGGCTGAGACAGGGGCCCGTGGCAGGCTTCTCAGCAGAAAGCAGGGCCTGAGTTGTAGAAAGTGAGCTCGCTCGCCGGAGTAGACTTGGAGGCTAGAAGGAGACTTGCGAGGCCCGGGGAGACTGTTCCAGCATGTTCCAGCGTGAAGGCCAGGACAAGGTGGTGGCAAGCAGGTGGCAAGGACGGGCCAGTGTGCTGGGAGACCTCGGTCCTGCTTCTCCCTGCACCTGGCACGGTGCTGGTCCCTTCCCCAGCCCCGCCATCACGCACTGGCCTGGGACCCAGGCAGCTGGGCTCGGGCTCAGGGGGAAGGGCTGTCCTTTGAGACGGAAGTCATGGGCCGGGCCGGGCAAGCTCAGCCGGGGCTCGAGGTGGACACTGGGCCGCAGACAGGACAGGCAGGGAAGAGCCCCCTCCCAGTGCCACCTGCACTAATTTGTTTCATGCGTGCCAAACGGCACAGGAAAAAGCCTCCAGTCACCGTTTCCTGTTGGGTAGGATGGGGTTTTTGTTTGGTTCCCAAGGGGGTTGGGACTGGGCTGGAGAGGGCCACCCCCTTCCCACGGAGTGAATCCTGCCCCGTGGATGGAGAGAGGGACAGGAGCCAGGGGGCTCGAGGCAGGCACGCCGAACCCTTCCCACACTCCAAGCAGACGCCTCGGCAGGACCTGGCCCCCAAAGAGGAGTTGGCTGCCGCCCTGGTGGCCCCGGGGTCCCCTGGGACCAGCGGTCCCCCTGCTGCCGTTTGTGCAGGGGGGGGAGGGGCTCATTTCCAAACAGGAGACCCAGGGCGACCAGCACAGGGGCAGTGGGTCTCAGCGGACGCCCCCGTTTCCGCCAGCGGGCGTCCCGTTGCCTTGTCCCTGGACGGTTTCTCTCTGATCGGTCTCCGAAGCCTCCTACTGGATTTTTCCATTTCCGTGACTCAGAGCTGGCCTGCTTCTGTATCTTTTCACCATTTCAGATGAGATCATTTCTCAATAGAGTTCCCTTTTCTGAACTGCTTACACTTCTCTTGTCCTCTCCCTGGCTTCAACATTCCGGCTAAAGGTTGTGAAATGCAGTTGCTCCAACATCTCATCATCTGACCAGAGGGTGGGGACCGTGGCCGCAGCGGGACCAGGAGGCCGAGGGCGAGGGCAGAGAAGCTTCCGCAGGCACAGCCCCATGGGAGGGGGGTGCCTAGAACCAGCCCTCGGGCCCGAGTGGGGGCCTTTCAAGGGGAGCATCTCAGGGGGTCTGGAGGGTCCCCAGGGGGCCCGGAACGGCCCACGCCAGCACCTTTGAGCTTCTGATTCTCCCCAGGGTGCTTCAGAGGTGCTCTGGAGGAGGGAGGGGACATTGTCCTGTGAGGACGGCGTCCCGACGCAGGTGTTGGGGGTCCTCACGCTCTGCCGTGCCCCGTGCTCACGGAGGCCTCTTTCCCCTTAGGCTGCGGGTTCACCGTCTCCACTGTCGCCATTGGTAACGTGGAGGGAGGGCAGGTACAGAGACGGGCCTCTGTGTAGCTGCTCAGTGCCCTCTGCAGACCCCACTTCAGCCCCGTCCTGGTGCAGAACAGTGGGGAGCCGACCCCTCTTCAACGGGGCACCAGCCAGCGTGGTCCTGAGCAAAGGGCCCAGGATCCTGCCGGGCCCCGTGGGACATGTTTGGGGAACACACTGTTCTCCACGTGAGCCCTGCCCAACTGTGCGTGTCCAAATCAGAAAGGGGCCCGGGGACAGACTCGGGGCTGCCCCCCACCGGTGGCGTGGCCGTGCGCTCTCGGCCCCTTCCCAGCTCCGGGAACTGTCTGCGGGAACCTGGTGCGTGCGGGTGGCGGGCCTGGGCGCGCTGATGGGCCCAACAGCGCCCCCAGACCTGGTTCTCTCTGCAACCATCCCACGCAGGAGAAGTGCTCCCAGTACTGGCCGGACCAGGGATGCTGGACCTACGGGGACATCCGCGTGTGCGTGGAAGACTGCGTGGTCCTGGTGGACTACACCATCCGGAAATTCTGCATTCAGTCCGTAAGCAGTTTCCGTTATGGGCTTTCTGGAAAGGCGATCCTTCAAGAGAGCAGTATCGAGAGTAAATATGCGTCTCATGTTTTTTAAGATGAAGAGCTTCGTGCCCCCCTCCCCGGGGCTGCAGCAGCTCTCGCTGAGCGGGGGCTAAGGAGGGCCAAGTGCAGGGCGGGGACGGGGCAGGGCTAAGTGGTCGGAGGACATGAATCCACGCGGGAGGGGACAGGTGCCCGGGAGTCTGCAGACAGCCCTGGGCTCCCCCCAGCACCTCGGGTGGAGGAAGTTGAGTCACCTGGGGGAGGGGCACTGGGACTGGGGGTTCTCACCAGTAGCGTGATGTCATTTCACACACCGAAGTGGTGAGGTCGGATTTTTTTTTAACAGTCTCAAAAGTATTTCTGTAACCTCCTCAGTATTTGTCATACTTATTTCCTGCTCGTCCCTGCCCCGTCCCTGCCTAAAAGAATGCAAGGCATTTTTCCATGCAGATGCCTGTGTCCAAAACAGATGACATAGAGATCTATGAAATATTATTACAAAAAAAAAAAAAAGAAAGAAAATACAAAAGGTCAAGGTGTCGGGAGTCAGAGGTAGAGGGGCTGGTGTTGTAAGCAGCCAAATCAGAGTCTGAGGTTCCTAGAAGCCACAGCGAAGAAGGGAAGAGGATGAGCTTTATCGTCTTTACTGTCCCCTGCTTGTGTCCCTTGTGGTCACAGTGACACGTGCACGTGCACCTGCATGTACACTACCTAGCCCTCTGTGATTGGGGGCAGAGAGCACGTCCACAGCCACGGGTGGGCTGGCCAGCTACATCATCTTTTCCCTCCAAATTAAGACACTCTGCAGAGCAAAAAGGCGTGAGGCTTGAATGAAGTGGGGCTGCCAGGCAGACCGGGACATGGCCATCCTGCTCACCAGTGGGGGCCAGGAGCCCGAGGGCCAGCTTCTGGTTGTGTCCGGCTGCCCGGGGCCATCCTGCCCGGGGTCTGGGACAGGTGCAGTGGGTCCCACTCTGCCAGCTCTGCACGCAGGCAGAGCGCCGCCGGTGTCCCCACCGCTGCCTAGGGCTGGATGGCATGTGGGGGGCTGTGGGGGGGAGCGAGCATCCTTAGAGAGTGATGTTGGGGGAGGGGGGCCGTCCCCCACTCATATCTCCCTGTCGTTCGCAGCAGCTCCCTGATGGCTGCAAAGCCCCGCGGCTCGTCTCCCAGCTGCACTTCACCAGCTGGCCCGACTTCGGAGTGCCTTTCACCCCCATCGGGATGCTGAAGTTCCTGAAGAAAGTGAAGGCCCTCAACCCCGCCCACGCCGGGCCCATCGTCGTCCACTGTAGGTATGTCCACGCGGGGCCGTCGCGGGTCATGGCCCGTGGGCCGCCGTCGGGGTGGGCAGGAGGGCTGGAGGGCCAAAACGAAAGCAGCCCCTGCCCACTGGGGACGGAAGCAACACCCGAGACGCCCTCGGGGTGGGAGCTGAGGAGACGCGCAGTCCACTCCGGGAGAGCGGATCCCTTCCCGCGACGGCATCTGAGGGGAGCCCCAATACCCAGACGGACTAAAGCCAAGAGGCCAGGCAGCTCGAGCTAGCGGGCTCAGGGCAGGTTCACTGGCCTGCCCCCCCCCGCCCCCGGAGACCCCCGAGTCGTCTCTGAGGACAGAGCTGGAGACCACTCTTCTGTGGGGACCCCCAGTCTTGAGACAAGAGTGTGGGGGCTCGGGGCGCTTGGGGCCATGGTCCTGGCCCAGCCACGAGCCGCCAGGAGCAGCCGTCCAGGGCCGGGCGTCCAGAGGGCCTGGCTCTGTGGTCATCTCCTTTGCAGTGGGAGGGACCATCCGGGCGGGGCCTGGGACTCGCCCCGGGGCGTGAGCTTTGCACAAAACTAAGATCCGAGTAACTGTCAGCACCGTGATTATTCCTCTCATTGTGGAAAAGCAGCTTCCAAAAGTGAGCCTTTTTTCCCGAGCAAGGTGCCCTCTGCCTTTGCGCACCTCGGTGTCAGCTGCTGGTTTTCACACTGAGCTTTCATTCCTCCTGGAACTCGGGGAGCCACGGAGGCCGGGCACACATTATCCCCCCCCTGTGGCTCGTATCTCCACTCGGGCGGGCCCAAGTCCCATCCCAGGGACTTCCGCGACCCCATCAGAGATTCGGGGCCTGCTGCGGACTTAGGTAGCTTGTCCTTGGGACCCAGAGCCGATGCCCTCAGCTGGAAAAGTCGTGGCAGGAGGGGCCGGATGAGACCCTTCCAGTTGCCGCCTCTCCCTGACTCAGGCTTCTGGCGGCGGTCGGCCGCTCAGCTGCAGGTCGAGGGGCGGGGGGCAGGGGGAGATACAGAAGTGGCCTCTGTGTTTGGGTCAGGCCTGGCTGCAGGGAGCGGGCTCGGCCCTGCTTTGTCCTCATCCCTCCAGATCTGTCGTGCATGGGAGACCTTAGGGAACAACCATGCTCCTTCTGTTTACTTCCTCTCCACCTCGGGGGCCCGGACACATGCATTTGCCATTTATCTTATTTTCATGCCGGGCCCCCTCTGTGGCCACGAGTCTCGGCCTTTGCTGTTGACCGTGCATTTGTCTCCCTGTGGCAGTGTTTTACTTCTGCGCCGCCCCCGCGGCTCCCGGGCCCTCCGGCCTTCTTTCATGTCCTGTGTGGCCACCAGGCTTTTAATATCCGGAAGTGGGGGGAGTGGCACCCTCCGTCTCGGGCTTCCCCAGCCCCTCTCCTCCCCGGTGGGTCCTTCCCCTCCCGAGCTCAGGCCGTTGGGAGCCGCCCCGGACGGTGTAGGCAGGTGGGCGGATCTGGGCACCTGCCTGATCACAGTCGTGTGATGACAGGAATTCCTGCCCAGAGCGCAGGCCTGCCGGAAGCCGGCAGGGGGCAGGGTGGGGGGAAGGCTCATGCTGACTGGCGGGCCCCCTCCCCTTCCCAGAGACTCAGGGTGGAGTTGACTTCATGTCCCACCTCCAAGTTCATGCTCACCCCCAAGCTCCTCAGCTCCAAGCCGTGTCGGGACCGGGGCTTTGGCTCTTCCTGGTTTCCATCCCTACTGACACACTCATCCGGAACCGGCTTCTCTGCCGGAGTCATCTTAGGAACAGCATCCTCGTGGAGGCCGGTGGAAGGACCACCTGGCCTCAGCCTTTTCCTAGGGGGCCAGCGCGGTCCCTGTCCCAGTGGCGAAGTGGCATATTGGGCAGGGTGTCTCACCTGGCTCTGCCACAGGTGGTTTTCTCGGACTCTGCAGCTATAAGGAGCTAAGACTCCCCAAAGGGCCCCCCTAGTTTGACCTGCTTTCCCCCCTGAGATGAGGGGTCTGCCTGGGGAGAGGGTCTTCCCTGCTGTCCTCGCCCCAATTTGCAGACTAACTGGAGAGCACTACCCCCCACCCTCACAAATGGAAAGATGGGGGGATGTCACTCATTGAGTTGTGAGTCTTTTTGTTAAAGAGGATTCTTTCCTTTTGTAACAGAGGTGAGCCCTGCAAGGCCTGGATGGGGCAGCCCCGTTCTCATGAGAGATGCCACTCGCATGAGCCCGTGTCACGAGGGTTCGCTCTTTCAGCGAATGTTGGCTGAGTGCCACTGTGTGCCTGCTCTGTCCTGGGTGCTGGGGAACCAATACGCATGGCCCGCCATCTGGTGGAGATCCGGCCAGGACAGCAGGTGGGGGAGGGCAGGACCCAGGTCCCAGAGGCACTGTGGGGCGTGCATTGGGAGGGCAGGGAACCCAAACCCAAGAATCCAGTCCGGCCGCTTCCTAGCCAGGAGACGGCTCAGCGGAGACCCTAGGGACCAGCTAGCTTCAGCCAGCCCCCTGGGGTGAGCCTGGGAGGCCAGGCCGGAGAGCACGAGCCAGTGCCTCCCTTTCTGGCTGACCTTGGCTCAAGAGCCAGCGGACCTAGCCTGAGAGCCTCCTTTTTGTAAAGAACCTGGAAAAGCCATTTCAAGTGTGACATTTCACAAAATCACTTCCACACGTGGTAACACGATAGCATTTGGTAACAGAAGAAAATGACTCGCACAACGTCAGGGGAGGCAGGTGCTACAACAGATCCATCTGATGCTCCGTTCACCAGTTTCCGTAGTTGGTAGAGAACCACTGGGGATCATTTCACTGAGACGGTGGTGCCCTCTGGTGGCCTCGCCGCAGATTTGCGCCTTATTAGCAGAGGAAGGGCTGTGTTCAGGGCTGGGCTTCTCCCAGGGGAAGGCAGCGCTGCCCTTCTGTCCTGACGCCCAGGTCCCCTCCGCGGCGGGCGGGGGTGGGGCACTATGTGCCTCACGACAGGGCATCTCTCCTCCTCCGGAAGCGCTGGCGTGGGCCGGACGGGCACCTTCATCGTGATCGATGCCATGATGGACATGATGCTCGCCGAGCAGAAGGTCGATGTCTTCGAGTTCGTGTCCAGAATTCGCAACCAGCGCCCTCAGATGGTTCAAACGGATGTGAGTAACACCTTCCCCCCGGCCGCCCCCGTCCTGGTGTGAGCGGCACGGGGCGAACCCAGACCCCTCGGCCACCCCCAACCATGCGACCGGCCCGCACGTGGTGTGTGTGTCACGGTGCCAGCTGCCCCGGTCCCCTTCCTCGGCACCGCAAGTGGTCATTATAAACGGCTGTCGGCCTGACTTTGCCCCGGGCCTCCTTCCCTGGGCCACGCGGGGGCAAGGGGACGCCCGCGGGGGCTGCAGGGCGCGCGCGAGGGGACCGGGCGCTCCGGGTGTCCCCACAGATGCAGTACACGTTCATTTACCAAGCCTTACTGGAGTACTACCTCTACGGGGACACCGAGCTGGACGTGTCCTCCCTGGAAAAGCACCTGCAGACGCTGCACAGCAGCACCACGCACTTCGACAAGATCGGGCTGGAGGAGGAGTTCCGGGTGAGTGTGAACGGACTGGCGGGGGAGACGGGGGAGTCGTGGAGGGGGACTTCCGGGTGAGTGTGAACGGACTGGCGGGGGAGACGGGGGACTCCTCTGCGGAACCGATTTCGATCACTGCCCTCCCGAAGGTCCCCGGAAAAAGCAGGGTGGCTGCCCTGCCCGGACGTAGGAGAAGAATAATCAGGCTTTTGAGAGCCGAGCAGCGACCCGTCTGGGAGACGGTGCCGGGCCCTCGGCTCTATTTCCCCAGATTCAGGAAACGTCGGGAGGGGGAGAAAGGATGGACAGATGCCCTTGAGCGAGGGCTGGTACAGGGCTGAGGGGCTCGCTCGGCAGGGTCGGCGTTGCGACGGTGTGATTCTTGACTGCAGAAGCTGACCAATGTCCGGATCATGAAGGAGAACATGAGGACGGGCAACCTGCCGGCGAACATGAAGAAGGCCAGGGTCATTCAGATCATCCCGTGTAAGGCAGCCCCGGGGAATTTCAACCCTCAGGGCAGGACGGGATCGGGGATCAGGGTCAGCACCCTGGGAAAGTCCTTGACAACCCACCTCTGCGAGCCAGGACCCAAGGGCAAGACGACACCCTCTGGGCCCGGGGTTCAGGGTTCCTGGGCACCATGGCGAGTGTTGGGAATGTGAAGCAAGGACAGGCGACACAGACAGTCCTGGGTGTCATGCGGGCAGCTTCTGATACGAGATGTAGATGGCGGGAGAGGGAGGACTTCCTGGAGGAGGAGACGACTTATGCTTTGGTCATGACTCTGGGGCCGCCTGATTCCCATCTCACCCAATCACCCGCTGAGCCTCTACATGTAGGAGGGGGTCCTGCTCCAGGCCTTGGGGAGGTGGGGATGGGCAGGGGTGCAGTCAGGACCGTAGCCTGCTGAGGTCCCGGTAAGGGGGAGGAGGGAGTGCCCTCATTTTTCAAGGGAGGAAGCGAGGAACCGCACAGGGATCAGAGGAACTGTGGGAATGGAAGGGAGGCGGTGCCGCCTTGAGGAGAGGCTGCACCTCACTGCAGGTGGACCCCGGGCCCTGCCAGGCATCCGTGGCCACTGAGCATCAAGCCTGCACGAAGCTGGGTGAAGCCTGCTTCAGCCTCAGACCCCAGCTTCTTGGAGGCTTTGGCTGGCACTCCAGGGCTCCCGCCTGGCCACACTCCTTTCAAGCCTAAAATGTGATATTTTTAATCCTCCCGTTGTGGCATGAATTACCTTAATTCATGACAAGTGAAAATGATAATCGGAATATTTTCAGAGCTGTCTTTCCTCCAACATACCATTTTCTGGGCCAATTTAATTAACCTATTTTATAAAGTAAACCTTCCAGGGACTTGACTTGACATAGCGATTTTATTAATCAGTTTTATATTTCGGAAGCTTGTAGCACCACACTGAAGTTTGCAAGGCAGGACTGGTGTGCGTACTAACTGAAGGGACATCCTGCTTTGCAGATGATTTCAACCGGGTGATCCTCTCCATGAAAAGGGGTCAGGAATACACAGACTACATCAATGCCTCATTTATCGATGTAAGTACAGGGGGCCTGGACATGCTTTTCAAAGATGCATGCTTCCTTCGTCTGTGATCACAGGGACTCTTAATTAACTGCTTTTCACAGGAAGGAATCCTGAAATCCAAGCGTTTTCATTAGAATGACTTGCATGAAAAAAAAGAAAAAAGAATAATGAATTTTGGGGATAGAGACCATAGGAGCACTGCTAAGTAATTTGCTAGTTTCCGTTCTGTTTTTAAGACACGGTGATTTTTTTGTTATATCCCTAATACGCACGGCTCACCCACGGGCGCTTGTGTGGCTCCCTGTCCTGCGTTGTCTGCGACCCACTCTACGGGGTCACCGTGCTTGTGTGTTCAGGGCACGGTCACCGGCTGTCTCCAGGCCCGGTGGCGTTAGCTGAGGAATGGGTGGGGAAGGACACAGCGGCCGAGTCTGGGTCACAACTCCCCTTTGCGGAGGAGAAAACTGTGCCAAAGGTCGCTTGGGCTGCGTAGAGGAGCTAGATTTGAATTCACTTCCTCTAAGTCCACACCCAGTCCACCCCTGTGATGCTACCACAGAAAGATGCGAGAGCAGAGCCACGGGGGCTGTCGCAGGGGCCTGGGGGGGAGCGTGGCTCGCGGTGCCCCCTCAGAGGGGACCCAGGTGCTGCAGGGGAGGAGCGAGTGGGTGCCCTGACCCGTCACAGGTGCACGTGTCCTTGCGTGCCCGCTGGGGCTCGGCGCAGCTGGGGAGGCCGGAGGACACTTTCGGTCCTCAGGCCCTGGGCTCTCCTAAGCCAAGCCCTGCATCTGCAGTGGAAGCAGCACGAAAGACTCTCATCTCTGTTCCGTGTTCGAAGGGCTACCGACAGAAAGACTACTTCATCGCCACCCAGGGGCCGCTGGCGCACACGGTGGAGGACTTCTGGAGGATGGTGTGGGAGTGGAAGTGCCACACGGTCGTGATGCTGACGGAGGTGCAGGAAAGAGAGCAGGTCAGCGGCGCTTGCGGCCGTCCCGGGCCCTCGGGGGTGGGGGGCAGTGTGCACCCCCCCGGCCCAGCCCCCCCGCCGGCGGTCCCCTGGGATGGGCCCACCCCCGGTCAGCTGCGGAGGCCAGGCCTTGGCGACTGGGGAGGGAGACAGGCTGGAAATGGAAAAAAGGTCCATTTGCTTAGCCATGACCACTCACACTGGCTTTCGGTCTCAACCAAAGTTTCATTTAACCAGCCACGTACGTCTGCCATTTTGTATTTTCCACAAAAGCAAATTTGATCAAAACCTGTTGAACGAAACAACATTGACTCACTTTCTTCAAGACGTAAGGACGTAGACACTTGTGTGTGCGCTTTATGGACGGTGTCTTGGTTGAGCTGAATGAGTCAGGGTTTCCCTGCCCCCAGGGATCCACTCCGGGCCTTTTTGTACTGTGTTTCTTTAACAAACAGTAAGTACTCATGAACCCAGTCTCCGAATGAAAAACCAAACTTTGGCCAGTAACGTTCACCTACCTGGAGGCTCTTCTAAGATGGAACCACTACCCTGGATCTGTGTTTTGATTTCTTTGCTTTTTTAAAAACAGCACATTGAGATATAATTCACGTACTATCCTGTCCATGTTTTTAAAGGGTACCAGTCAGCAATCTTTAGCATATTTACAGAATTGTGCAGTATCAGGACTATTTAATTCCAGATCATTTCCGTCAGCCCTTTCCTTCTGTTAAATCAAATGGGGCTCAGTCGGTCTCCAAAGAAACCCCACACCCACGAACAGCCAGGCCTCATTCCTTCCTCCTCCACAACTGATCTATTTCTGCCTCTATGATTTGCCTGTTCTGGACATCTCATGTAAATGACATCAGACAACAGGCCTTCTGCGATTCAGTTCTTTTATTTAGCATGTTTTCAAGTTTTAACCGTGTTGTATCAAGAGTAGGTTCTTTTTTTCCTTGACGACTCGTATTCCATTGGGTGGGTGTACCACATTTGTTTGCCATTCATCTGTTGGTGGACATTTAGGTTGTTTCCTTTCTGGGGGTATTGTGAATTATGTTGGAGACGTCCATATTTGCGTCCTTATGTGGATGTGTTTTCATTTCTCTTGGGTAGACACCTCAGGGCGCAATTGCTGGGCCATGTTGTAACTCTGTCTTGTGAACACATGTGGCTGCCCCGTTCGCACTCACACCAGAGTATACAGGGGTGCCAGTTTCTCCACTGACAATTACTATGACTGGTCTTTTTATTATTTTAAAGATTTTTAAAAAAATTTATTTGAGAGAGAGAAGAGGGGGAGTGGCAGAGGGAGAAGCAGACTCCCCGCTGAGCAGAAAGCCCGATGCGGGGCTCGATCCCAGGACCCTGAGATCATGACCTGAGCCAAAGGCAACCACTTAACCAACTGAGCCACTCAGGCGCCCCACTAGTGATCTTTTTAAAGCCCTCCTTGTGGACATGCCTTGGCTTTTTCAGAAATCTTTTTATGTCTTATACGTGTATGTCTAAAAGCTACTGCTCAGTTTTGCTCACTTTTGAACTTTATATAAACGGGGTCATTACAGTGCATATTCTTCTGGGACTTGCTTTCCACACTCAGAAGGATGCTTCTGATGCTTTCCTACATCGATGCCATGGCTGTGGTCCGTTCATGAGTATTTCATTGTGTCCCACTGCACATTCTACACATCCTGCATCCATTTGTCCATTCCTCCTCCTGTCACGGGCATTTGGGTCCATTCTATTTTGTTGTTTTACCAACAGTGCTACTGGCCCAGTCTCCTCTGGGTCTCCTGATACACAAGGAATAGTCTGTTCCAGAGACAGAATGCTACAGTGGAGAGTGACAGTTTGAATTGACAGGGTACTTCCTAACTGCCTTGCAAAGTGGTTATGTTTTCCAAAGTGGACACTGGCTATGGAGAGAGAGATCATTCACTGACGTCTCCAGGATTGTTAGGGGTCCTCATATTTGCCTACTGACTAGGTGTACATATGCATCACCCCTTCTAGGCTCTGACTGGCATCCCTCTGATTGCTCTGAGGTCAAGCATCACTTCATATTTGTAGATGGCATGTTCCCTCCTGCAAGATGCCTGGCCATGCCTTTCTCCCATTTTGCTAGTGAGTTCTTTGTTCTTTTTCTTTTGACTTATAAGAATCCTTTACACATTCTTGATCCTAATCCTTTGTCGGTTGCATGTACCACAAATATCCTGTCACCGTTGATGGCATGTCTTTGCACTCTCTCGACCATGTTTGCCAATGAAGGGATGTTCATCGTGTTCGAATCTGATGTCACAATCTTTGTGTCATGGGTGGTTTGCTCTTTTGATGTCTTGTTTTTATAGGAAGTCCTTCTGCGCCCCAAAAAGAAAAGGCATTTTCGTCTAAGGCTCTCACAGTTCTGTTTTTGACTTTAAGTCTTAACCTGTGTGGGGTTACTGTTATGAAGGTTCAAAGCTACTGCATATGGTAGCACATGTTGTGCACTGCCCAACTCCAGGAGGGCTGGATCAGCTCTGATAGGGTGTGAGTCAGGGACCCAGCCCTTTTTTTACATGGAAAACCAATTTTCCCAGCTCCATGGATTGAATAATCTCTTCTGTATCAGAGTTCCAAATACACGCCTGTCTGTTTCTGGATTCCCTTGGTCAAGAGGTATTAACGGGCATTCATATTCGTATTCGTAAGTGATTTCCTCGGTCAGATGAAATACACTACATGTTTTGGAGCCACCCTGAAGCGTATCATCAAACCGCTAACAACAAGTTATTTCCTATGAGACTTAAAATTTCATTTTATCCCCCAAGGATAAATGCTACCAGTATTGGCCGACAGAGGGCTCAGTGACTCATGGCGAAATAACAATCGAAATAAAAAGCGACACGCTTTCAGAAGCCATCAGCATACGGGACTTCCTGGTCACCTTCAATCAGGTATTGTCGCCAGGGCCGTAGGCTCTCGCAGACAGAAGGCACCGCAGTGGCCGCCAGGTCTGCTTGTGGCCGTCCCGGCATGTCCTGCTCCTCCAGCCTTTTCTAATGGGTACATTCGTATCAGCGGTCGGTGCGGTGAATAGAGAGCCACGTACTCAAGGGGCAGATCCCCTCTAACATCCGGCCCCGTCCCTTGTCTCCTTGCCGGAGCACGAGGGAGGGGAGCAGAGTGATCAACTCAAGAGGGGTTCCATGGCCACCCACACCCTGCTCAGGAGAAAGGGCAGCGGCGGGGGCAGGAGGAAGAAGGGGTTTGGATGAAGCCACAGAGGCCTCGCCAGGCTTTTTCAGAGCCTCTGGGACAGCAGGGGTCCTGGCTGCTGCTTAAGGAAGAGACGATCCTGTTCTCTCAAGCAAAGCTGCCAGGATCCCTCCCATGTCCGGCGGCCCCAGCAGGGGCTTCGGGGACTGTCCTCTGTGTATCCTGCTCCCCACGAAGGAGATTCTGCGGCCTTCGGCTCTGGGGCGCCCACGGCCTCCAGACAGCCTGGCCAGGACCCTCAGGCCAGCCGGAGGGGGCCGTGCTGGCTGCCGCAGGCCCCAGGAAAACCCCAAGCCTGCACCCCAGTCCCCGGGAGGGCCGGGGGGCCCGGGACCCGGTCCTGGGGGGTCGGGGTTGTGTGAGCAGAAACGCCCTCCCCCGCCCACAGCCCCTGGCCCACCCGGAGGAGCAGACCCGCGTGGTCCGCCAGTTCCACTTCCACGGCTGGCCCGAGATCGGGATCCCGGCCGAGGGCAAAGGCATGATCGACCTCATCGCGGCCGTGCAGAAGCAGCAGCAGCAGACGGGCAACCACCCCATCACCGTGCACTGCAGGTGAGCCGCCCGGGCCCAGGGCGCCCCCCCAGGAGGCAGACCTCACGCCCAGCGTGCTTCCCGACGCTGTATTTTTAAGTCTGCCTTCAAACGGAGAGCTTTACCGGCCTCAATGTCATGTTAGCTCCATGCGGGACACGGCGGGGGGGGAGGAGCCAGGAAATGACTCAAACTCACGCTTCCGGGAGCTTCTGAAGTGCTCCCCACAGCAGCCCAGCGCGGCTCAGACAGAGCCGCTCCCAACTTCGGCTGCCTGTGCTCGCTTTGCAAGATGGTCCTGGCGCTGCCTGACGCGCCCTCCCGTCCCTGTCCTCGCCCCCGGGGCTCGGGGAACCAGGGCAGGGCTACGGCACATCCTCACGGTGCGAGGACGTCCGGGCTGGACCTGCTCCCAGAGGCCTGCCGAACACTCCGGCCCAGGCCTCTCTCAGCCCAGCTCCCAAGTCGGGTGCAAGGGAGGCCAAAGGAGCGACATGCTTGGTGGCGGGGGGTGTCGCCTGAGACAGCGGGCATCCCCACCAAGGACCTTGATAAGCGGCGTTGCGAGGGTGGAAGGGAATCTGGCCAAATCCAAGGAGGAGCCAGCTGCTGCTCCTGGCTGTGCCAGCCCCGCCGCCCATGCCAGCAGGGGGCCTGGGCCACATTCCAGAGCTCTCCCTACCAGGAGTCTGGGGTGTTTTCATTCTCCGGGTGCTAATTTGCTCCTAAAGCTGCCTTTCGATTTCTTCTTCCACTCGTGGCTTCCACCGTTTTTTGTGACTGCCATCGCGCCCTACTCCTTGGAGCCCCCCAGAGCCTGGGCTGAACTCAGAGGGTTTGGAACTCTTCCCCGGGGACCGGCCCCGGGGGGAATTCCGGCCAGACCAGCAGGTGGGGCACAGGCCTCGGTTTTCAGTCCTGCGGGGCTTTGCCGGAGTCACTCAGAACAAACCAGAAATGAGTTCCTTTGTGTTCTGCCTCCAGAGACCCAGACAGAGTTTAGCACACAGATGGCACCAGGGAGGCAAAGGTGAACAAGGTCCCACCAGGCAGACGTGGGGACAGGTCACTGAAATAGGTCAGGAGCCTCAGAGTCAGCCCACGCGAGGGACTCTGGGCCTGGAGGGCTCTCTGGAAGAAGCCAGCCAGACCTGCCCGCATTAGACCTGGTCTCTTGGCTCTCCGGAGGGTGCCTGGGCTCGACCTTCATATCATTTACCCAGTGTATCAAGAAGATGATCATCTTAAAGGGAGTAGACCCAGATTGTCATTGCTGGGAAATGTCCCTTTCCTAACCTTTGCTGGCAGGGACTGCTCTCTGTCTCGCCTCACCCATTAAGGACCAGCGCCTCTCCGAAGGTGGCTCCCAGCACAGAAGTACCGTGTAGACAGAGAGGACCTCTCCTTCGTCCAGAACCAGGAGGGTCTGCATTTCTGCCGAGTTCCTAGGCGATGCTGATTCTGCTGGCCCAGGACCACACCCTGAGAACCACCGGTCTGACAAGGAAAGAGGGACAAGGTTGCCCGAGCTTCAGAGCTTGTGGCCGGTCCCCGTCCAGCTCAAGAGATACCCTTGGGTGCAACTGGGCACGTGTTTAAGGAATTTCGCGTTTGCTGACTCTTGCTCCATACAGACGATCCTTAGAAACACAGACTTTGATCGCTTTCAGTGATGATGGCTTGTGTGTTGATGTGCAGGGATGGGCTCAGCCCCAAGGGTGAGTCTGGTTGTCTGCATTGAGCACTTTTCCTCCCCAGTGCTGGAGCCGGGCGAACAGGCACCTTCATAGCGCTCAGCAACATTCTGGAACGAGTGAAAGCCGAGGGCCTTCTAGACGTATTCCAAGCTGTGAAGAGTTTGCGACTTCAGAGACCGCATATGGTGCAAACCCTGGTAAGAAATGGAGCCATGGGGATGTTTCTGGAAGGGGCAAGAATTATCTTATGTTGGATCTGATGTCTGTTGCACTGAAGGAGCTTGAGTGTGTGCGGAGGGAGGGAAGGTGAGTTTCCACGGGAGAGAGCTCGGGTACTCTCCAGAGAAGCTCTCTGGACTCCCTCCCTTCCTGGTCTCTGCTGGGGACTGTCCACCGAGCAGGACATAGGAGGAGGGGCACCCTCATGGCTTTAGACTGGGGGACCCCGTGGACAAATGCCCTGAGGAGACCAACTTTCTGTGTCCAAGCGACTCCTCCACCATCTTCTGGTGCCGCTCTCTTTCCTCCCGTGACGAATCCACACACTTTCTGGTTTGCAGAAGACATGCCTCCGCGCCAAACTTGGTGATGGTTCTACCCCAATAAGTGCAATTTAAACAACTCTTACAACCCATCGTTTTTCTCTAGTCTTCCTGTTTTTACATTGGCCTCCTTGTCCACTCACTCTGCATGGCTAACAGGACCCCGACTCCAGCAGGCATAGGAGATGGCAGGAGAGCCTTCCACAACCTTCCCATCGCAGGGGAAGCTTCTAGAATCACCTGAGTGGAGCGGGATCCGCCTCCCGCCCCCTGGCTGGGCGGGAGCATGGTTCTCACCCTGAGGGCACACTAGCGTGGTCTGGAGAGAGTTCACGTTCCTCCATTGCCAGGGCGCTCTCGTGCTTTCTGGGGGTGGGACCCACTCAGGCATGAGTGTCTGTAAAGCCTTTCCCAGTGGTCCCAAAGTACAGACAGGTTTGAGAAGCACGAGGAGTGAAGGAAACGGGGTGCCCGCCGGCTCCCCACCCCCCTGCCCCATGTGCCCCTCTTGAGGCCGGGCCATGACTCAGAGCAGAGAGGAGAGGGTGCTGGGGCCCCTCCGCCCTCCTTAGAGCCCTGATCCCGGCACAGTCCTTCTTGCTAGAGAGGGCCTTCTAGAAGTCCTGCCTGCCTCCCGATAATACCTAATACTCCTAATACCTCCTAGCGGCATCACAAACGTGAGTGACTTTGGACATGGAAAAACCAGAGGCAGACTCGTCCATGGAGGATTTTCTAGATCAAAATAATAATAACGAATGGGAACATCCTCCCAAAAAAACTCCATTTTTAATTCTGAGCCACACTCTTCGGTCTTCTTTCCTGACTGCTCTTAAGTCCCCTACAGGCTTCCCCAGACACAGGTGGTAGCTTTAGTCCTGCGCGGCCCCCAGTTAAATAGACTAGCTAAGCCGTGGCCCCTCTGATGCTTGGACTTGCGGCTGTCATCCTGAATGCACATCTGGCCCCCCCGTGGCTGCGACCTCAAACAAGCTCCTCCACTTTCTGGACTTCAGTTGCTTCTCTGTGGAAAATGGGGTGATGGCACATCTGTTCTCTGGATGTCCGTCGGGGCCCCACGAGGGCCTGGCCCGGGAGGCCCCAGCGACGGGAGCAAAGAGTCTCTCTTGTCTGGCTTGGCGTACTCGTTCTTTCCTTGGCTGTGAAAGGACCTCGGATCTCATAAACCCATCTGGTCTGGCCCATGGGTCCCGTCCCCGGCAGCCTCTCCATCCGAACGCCCCTCTGACTCAGCTCTGCGCTTCCCACGGCCGCCTCGCCCTGCACCCCTTCCTGGGAAGCTGTCGTTGGGCTCAGGCCTCTGCCTCTGGGCCGGTGACACAGTTTAATAGAACGTTTATAACGTGACTTTGAAAGTCAGCCAATTGCTGACCACTCGGCAAGACGCCTGAGATAGGATTTGGGGCAAGCGGCCTTCCAAGGTGAAAAGTGTGTTTTGTTTTTTATTTTTTTCTGGAGCTTTGTGCCTTGATGGGAAATGTCTGTGGCCTGAGGTATGGCCGGTGTCCTCCCAATACAATTGCCAAAACACACACTATTGATCACGGGCCCCCAGTGGCTTGGACTCAAGACAGAGCGTGGATGGGTTGCCGTTAGTGCTTGTGTTTGCTGCTAACACAGAGAAGGTTAACGGTGTCTCCACTTCCTCCTGGATTGGAGCCAGCTTCGACGTGAGTCTGAAGTGACTTCCAGATCTCGGGAGGGAAGGCGGGAGGGGCTGGACTCTCCGTCTCTCCTGCTTCCCAGGCCCCTCACTCGAGGGCCCACCTGCCACGCGCCACTCAGCCAGCAACGTACGCGGTTGGCAAGTTACCCGAGAGGCAGGTTAGCTGCCGGTTGTTGTCACTCCGACCTTCGGGGTCCACTCCCCTGCTGCCCACGGATTGTCGTGCACGCAGTTCTCCGAAAGCTCTGGCAGCTGCCCCTGGCTCCATCTTTTACGTGTCTTCCTGTGGAAGGCCCATGACTGGCAGACACTACGGGCCCTGCGTGGCCGCCCCTCCGTCCGCCCACCGCCCGGCTCGCAGCCTCACCCCCTCCGAGCCGGAGGAGGACCAGAGTCACTGATGGGCAGGCCTGTTCTAATGAGTCAAAGGCTTTAGACAGAGAGAGGCAATGTTCTCCCAAATTCTGGTAAAATTTATATAAAACAATGTTCCCCCTTTAAACTTAGGCTTAAAAATAGCCTAGATTTTCATCGTTTTTAACTTTCACAGATTACTTCTTTGTGACTTTGTGAAGTTTATCTGAAGTTCAGTATCCTGACTTTTCTCATCGTCCTTTCAAAAATACCTGTTTTCCAATTTAAATTTGAGAACCGAAGGCCTTTTAGTCACTGTCCTAAAATACACCAACTTGAAACTAAACATTGACATGTTCCATATAAGACAATAGCTTTAGGGCCACCTAGGTGGCTCAGTCAGTTAAGTGTCCACCTCTTGGTTTCGGCTCGGGTCATGATTGCAGGATCCTGGGTTCAAGGCCTGCGTCAGGCTCGGCATTCGGCGGGGAGATGGCTTGAGATTCTCGCTCCTTCTTCCCTTCCCCCACCCTGCTCGCTCTCTCGCTCGGTCTCTCTCTCAAATAAATAAACAAAATCTTAAAAACAATGATGGCAACAACAATCCAGCTTTATTTGGAAGTGCCCAAAAAGTAGATTTTGTAAGTGGTCACACTGTTTTATGTCTTCCTTTTAAATGTTTCTCTCAATTAAGTTAATGGATTTTAAAAAATATAGTATTTTAACGTATTCTTGTTTTTTTTTTTCAGGAACAGTATGAATTCTGCTACAAAGTGGTACAAGATTTTATTGATATATTTTCTGATTATGCTAATTTCAAATGAAAATTCCTGCCTTAAAATATTTTTTAATTTAATGGTCAGTATATTTTATAAAAGTCATGTTAATTTATTTCATAGTTGACATTAATCCCCGTCCTAATTTCTGTGTATATATTTTGTTATGCTTTAAAGGCCACCTGCTATAAAGTCATTAAATCCTAAATACCCCTTTTAAAAACTGGAATAATGTATTAAGGTCAAGTAATATCCCATAAAATATATTTCTACTAATACCAGTAAATATTTTAATTTTGCATTAGATGCATCCCATCATTGATTTTCACACATGCAGCACTTCTAAATGTTGAAAATCTTAATATGCAATGTGTGCTTACGCAGGAGAGGAAACACAAAGCCTGTGCTGTTAAGAAAGCAGTCGAGGACTCAAGAATCAGTTGAAAATTCTCTTTCCTGACAATGATTTTACAGTCCCGAGCAGTGGCATTTGGGGGAAGGTAAAATGTTCACGAGGATACACTGTAAACAGGGAATCCTGTGAAATCCTCTGTTGCAACTCATGTGGTTGATTTTTACATTTTAAAGATCAGAGACTACAGCCTGAATGCAGGTACAGAGCACGTTAGCGGGGTTGGTGGCTGCAGAGTGAGACCTAGACATGCGTTTACTCCAGGCTGGGTCCCTTCCATCTTGGCTGGAAGAAGGGACAGGTAGGCGTGGGTGGAAGGGCTCACCCACGGCTTTGGGTCCAAAACCAGCTCTCGGGCTCTGCTCCCACGTAGCCACTTGCTGTCCGTCTGTCTGTGCGCCTGACCCAGATGACCCCCTGAGAATCAAACCGACTGCCTTTCTCCCGGTCGCCTCCCACTCTGCCCCGGCGCCCAGCTGGTCCCGAGCTCTCCTAGGGGCTCCGCCGCCCGGCTGGTCCCGAGCTCTCCTAGGGGCTCCGGCGCCCGGCTGGTCCCGAGCTCGCCTAGGGGCTCCGCCGCCCGGCTGGTCCCGAGCTCTCCTAGGGGCTCCGCCGCCCGGCTGGTCCCGAGCTCTCCTAGGGGCTCCGGCGCCCGGCTGGTCCCGAGCTCGCCTAGGGGCTCCGCCGCCCAGCTGGTCTCGAGCTCGCCTAGGGGCTCAGCACCAACCACTCCCCAGTCCTAACTTTCAGTCGGATAAAGCCGAACGTCTGACTGGCTCAGCTGTAAGGAGCACACGCTTGGGGAGACAACCACAAGCAATTACGCTTTACACTTTCTGAGAAGCATTTTGGTATTAAAAAAAAAAACTTGTAAAAGCTAAGATTGTTTGTAAGAAAAGAAATCTTAAAATCTAGATTTATACAGTTTTTTTTAAGTCCCACTCCCCCGTATTTAAATACAAGAAAAAGAGAGAATCCTTAAATCTAAAGGCTAACTTATTTTTGAATGGAAATACTACTGAGACCTTTGACACTGGGTAGGAATGACCTCACTGCCACACAGGATCGGCTTGTGGGGCAAAAAAAAGAGGAGGGGGGGGAGGATGAATGTAAAAAAGTTTAATTTCATGACGGTGATCTTTCTATGGCCATTCGGGAGCAGATGAGTATATATATACACACACCTGCTCTAACTTACTAAAAGCATTTAACATGTGCATTGGGATACTTTTTTTTTTTGCTTTTTAAAAGAAATATAAAGGCCTTATTTGACATTTCCACTGAGAAGTGATTGCACCCTCCTATTGCACTGTTCATCCTGTGTCCGCCCCTGCTGTGCACAGTGCAACGCCGGGGCTGGTTACTTGCTAATAGCACCTCACGGTAATCAAGCCTCCGCCGCTCCTCTAAGCCCCACCCCCGGCAAGAGGAGGGCCCGCTGGAAGGGCACGAGCACAGGTTGGTGACCGTGACCGCCAGCTGCATCTGTGGGCCACACACGCGCTGCCGAATGCAACCCTCTTGCTCCTTCTTGGTACAGTGACAATGCATTGGGGTCGAGGAGGAAAACGGAGGGAACTTTGCAAGACGCACCAGTCGGTCCCATATGTTTTCATTGTTAAAATCCCAAGTCCAAAGCCTTTCTTTGACTGAAGGAGAAGAGAGGGAACCAAGCTTTCATTCAGCACCAAATCCTAGAAACGGAGTCGGCTAGCTGTGACGAAGGTGGCTAGTATTGTATCTGAGGGGTCAAAGTCAAAGTCGAGGGAGTGGATTTGGCTCTAATTTAGGAACCCTCATTAGAATCTGTCAGGCCTTTCAGTGGCCTACCTGCCATCTCTCGGATGGAGATTAAGATCAACCTTACGCAGGCCACCCTTGGGAAAGTGCCCCATGTGCATGTTCTTCTGTCCCCCGTGTCCACTGCAGGCAGCCTGGCGCCCACTGTGGCTCTTTCTGGAGACAAAGCAGAAGCTGCTGTCCTTCGAAGGCACTTGTCTTTCTGGGGTCCTGGGAGTTGCAGCCTCGTGGCCTCTGCCCAGGCCTGCCCCCAATCCAGGCAGTCTCTTTGGACACTTGGGGACTGGCCACACTCTCTGCGCTAGCCAGGAAGGTGACCTCTTCTTCCCCCTCGGTCAAAGTAGGTCCATTGTACATAAGACGCAGCGTCCACGCTGCTGTTCTTCCCTTCACGTTTCTGTACGTTGCATGCGGTTGCATTCCAATGCCAAATAGTGATTAGGAGCCTACCGTTCTGATCGACAAGCTGTATGGTCACTGTGTGACTCACCTTACTGTTGCCCTCCACGTGCTAGAGGAATGAAGAATGCATACCAGTGTTTTAAAAGGTATTTTTATGTGTTTTTAAAAACTTTTTAAAATGAGCCTGACATGTCTGTTTCAGCATTCCGAGACATGCCCATGTTATTTTTAAAATGTATGATTACTGATACTTTTGTTTAACTCAGTTGTGTTTAATTTATGTGCAATCTTTATAATATATGTATGTATTCCCGTTTCAATGATCATATTTTCTTTTATTACATCTACAATTTGATCTTGCTCTGATTATAATGCCAGTGAATGTTGCTGAATTCTTTGTATATGCAAATTGCAAGATCTAAAACCTCTGATGCAAGGATAAATCTTTACTTTGACTTCCAGCCTGTGTCTCTTTCTTCCATGAAATCTCTTCATTGCATTCCAATGGTGCATCCTTTCAGACAAGACATTCATTAGGAGGTAGGCACTGATTTATGTAGACAATTAATTTAGGACTTCTAAAATCTAGCTCAGCTCTGGCATGGAGACAGCCCGGACACCGGGCATGGTGGCTGGGGGGCTGACCCCAGTTCCCAGCTACTCTTCAGAAGGCGTGAGCTGTGTGTGCAGCACGGAGTAATAACGTGCCCTTCTGGGGGCCTGTGCTCCTTTCAGAGTCCAAACAGGGATCTGTGCTCTGAGCAGTGATTTCTCAAAGTCCCCAAGGAAGATGACAGAATGCTTAAAGTCCACAAGGCCAGGTGGAATCAGAAAGGCCTTCCAACGCTGCTTTTCCTCCTAAAATCCGAAGCCCTGTTAGGCCTCCCTTTGCACAGCCATATGTCTGTGGTCACCCCCAAATCTCTCTCTGCACCCCTCCCCCTTCAACTCCTTCCCAGACCCACACACCGGTATCCTCTTTCAGATAGTCTAGGACTAAGGTGGAATTTAAACATATGCTTCTTATTTTTTTAAAAAAGATTTTACTTATTTGACAGAGAGAGTATAAGCAGGGGGAGCAGCAGAGGGAGAGGGAGAAGCAGGGTCCCTGCTGAGCAGGAAACTCCATGCGGGGCTCGATCCCAGGACCCTGGGACCATGACCTGCGTCAAAGGCAGACGCTTCACTGACTGAGCCACACAGGCGTCCCATATGCTTCTTATTTGTTGTATTTATTTAATAAATGTTTGAGTCTTGTTATATTTGTTAAAATGGATGATTCCATAACCTTTTCTTTCCCTTTCCCTTTCCTCCTGCCCCCAAACATCACCCGCTATGAAATGCCATTTGCTCCTATGGGCTGTTTAATTATTGGGTGTTCCTTACAGGTCCGTCTGCCTGTCCCTTCTCAGCTCTAGGTACAGCAGGACCTGGGATAAAGGGATGGGAAAAGTGGAGGTGCAGACACGGGAGGTTTCGGGGAGGTATGGTGAGAATGGTCATCAACCAGACAACAGGGGACCAGGTGACTCAACCAACCTGACCGAGCGCCCACAGCCTCAGAAAAGGAAGAAACGTCAGGCCGGCCGCAGGGGCTCCCCCACCATCAAATGGAAACATTCAAACAGGACTTCACATGCCCATGACCTCAGACAGACTGGCAGGTTAGCCAGCAGGTCATCCAGCGGCCGAAGGACCTTAGCACCTGGCTAGGATTGAATGGTATAGATCAGGGACGTGCCTTCTAGCAGGCTGCGTGCCATTCTGAGTACTGAAGGACTGGAGGAAGAGATACATCTGAACCTGGGGGAATTCCTCTATGAAAACTTAGCAACTTAGAAGGGATGAAACCTGTCCCCTCTTGGCAGTTGTGTGAATCGCCTTTTTGCTCAACGTTCTGCCTTAGCATCTGGCCATGTCTGCAGGTCTGCAGCTTCCTCATCCCCCTTTAAAGGGCTATTTGAAATTCTCCAAACCTCACAAACTCTGGTCATTCCTCCATGAAGGACGTTGGCTTATATGCTCCAGTGTCTTGATGGAAACAAGCATACACGTGCCTTTGCTCTAGGGTACAAAGTATTTCTCATGGAAAGCTTCCTAGGGGCGGAATTTCTGGGTTATACACATTTTAATATGTATAATCTTTTTATTTTTATTTTTTATTATTTGCCCAAGGAGTACAGGTCTGTGAATCATCAGGCTTACACCTTTCACAGCATTCACCAAAACACAAACCCTCCCCAATGTCCATAACCCATCCACCCTATCCCTACCCTCCCACCCCGCAGTAACCCTCAGTTTGTTTCGTGAGATTAGGAGTCTCTTATGGTTTGTCTCCTTCCCCAACCCATCTTGTTTCATTATTTTTCCCTCCCTACCCCCCACAACCCCCCACCCTGCCCCTCAAGTTCCTCATATCAGAGAGATCATATGATAATTGTCTTTCTCTGATTGACTTATTTCGCTCAGCATAATACCCTCCAGTTCCATC
The DNA here is from genome assembly GCA_002007465.1 of Ailurus styani. Classification (NCBI taxonomy): domain Eukaryota; kingdom Metazoa; phylum Chordata; class Mammalia; order Carnivora; family Ailuridae; genus Ailurus; species Ailurus styani. The sequence goes on along the minus strand of LNAC01000001.1, from coordinate 4,186,605 downwards.
CATGTTGTTGCGAATGGCAAGATTTCGTTTCTTTTGATAGCTGCATAATATTCCATTGTATATATATACCACATCTTCTTTATCCATTCATCTGTTGATGGACATCTAGGTTCTCTCCATAGTTTGGCTATTGTGGACATTGCTGCTATAAACATTCGGGTGCATGTGCCCCCAAGGATCACTACATTTGTATCTTTAGGGTAAATACTCAGTAGTGCAATTGCTGGGTTGTAGGGTAGCTCTATTTTCAACTTTTTGAGGAACCTCCATACTGTTTTCCAGAGTGGCTGCACCAGCTTGCATT
>LNAC01000001.1:4149657-4182488 GCA_002007465.1 Ailurus styani | reverse complement strand
TTCAGGATTTTCTCTTTGTCACTAAGACTTGTAAGTTTTACTATTAGATGACGGGGTGTGGACCTATTTTTATTAATTTTGGGGGGGGTTCTCTGTGGCTCCTGGATTTTGATGCTTGTTCCCTTTGCCAGATTAGGGAAATTCTGTATTAAGATCTGCTCCAATATACCTTCTGGCCCTCTCTCAATCTCGTCCTCTTCTGGGATCCCAATTATTCTAATATTGTTTCGTCTTATGGCATCACTTATCTCTCGAATTCTCTCCTCATGGTCCAGTAGTTGTTTGTCTCTCTTTTCATCCTCTTCTTTTTTCTCTGACATTTTGTCTTCTAAATCACTAATTCTGTCTTCTGCTTCATTTATCCTAGCAGTAAGAGCCTCCATTTTCAATTGCACCTCATTAATAGCTTTTTTGATTTCAGCTTGGTTAGACTTTAGTTCTTTTATCTCTCCAGAAAGGATTTTTATTTCTTTAGAGACAACTTCTCTATTATCTTCCATGATTTTTTCGAGCCCAGCCAGTGCCTTATGAGTCGTCATTCCGAACTCTAATTCTGTCATATTACGAATGTCCTCATTGATTAGGTCCTTAGCCTTCATTACTGTCTCTTGTTCTTTTTTTGTGTTGATTTTTTCCGCGTTGTCATTTTATGCAGACAAGAATAGATGGATGAGAGAACAAAATACTAAGGGTAGCAGTGACGCCAGGGAAATATACACTAATGTACTCAGAAGAGACCTGGAACTGGGGAGAAAAGAAAGAGAAACCAAAAAACAAACTTATACAAACAAACAAAAAAAACAAACAAAAAATAAATAAAACAAAATCCTATATCTATATCTATATTATCTATTTCTGTTTCTATATCTATGTCTCTGACTCTATCTCTATATCTATCTCTATCTCTATATCTATCTCTAGCTCTATCTCTATTTATATCTATTAGACTGGTGAATTGAACAGACCCTATATGTATACAAAAAATAAGGTTAAATACAATGAAGGGATAAAATATGATTATAACAATGAAAATTAGAAAAGATTAAAAAGTGTCGATAAGATATAATAGTTAAAAACGTTAAAATAGGAAAAAGGAAAAAATTTAAAAGAAAAAAGTAAAAATAATTCAAGGAAAAAAATTCAAAGAATTTAACTTTGAAAACTAAAGAATCATGGGGAAAAAGCCATTAATTCTCTGCATTGCTTTCCCCTTGCTCCGGAGTTCCACAGTTCTCAGCAGTCTCGAACTTGGCTTTGGCTGGATGTTTTTTCTGGTCTTCTGGGGGAGGGGCCTGTTGCTGTGATTCTCAAGTGTCTCCGCCCGAGGCGGAATCGCACCGCCCTCGCCAGCGGCCAGGCTAAGTCATCTGCTTGGGTTCGTTCTCAGAGCTTTTGTTCCCTGAGCGCTTTCCGTACCGCGTTGGAGGCCGGGACTGAACATGGCGGCTCCCAGTCTCCAACCCGGAGGAGCTGAGAGCTCGGGCATCACTCCCCAGTGGGCCTCAGAGAACAGCAGTCCGTCCCTCCCGTCTCCTGGTCTCCGGCTGTGCTCCGAGCTCACCCGGTCTGTGACCGAGTGTCTCTGTCTCTGAGGCGGCCCCGTTTAGAATCTCTGAACCCGGCAGATCCTGCAGCCGCTCCCGCACTGCTGCTCCCGGAGGAGGAAGGTGAGTCTNTGAACCCGACAGATCCTGCAGCCGCTCCCGCACCGCTGCTCCCGGAGGAGGAAGGTGAGTCTCTCCGGGTCTGCCGCCCGTGGGCTCCCTGCTCGCAGAGCAGTGGCCTGACTGTGCTTTGGGTCCCAGCCCAAGGTAACCCCGAGCTGACAGACCCCTTCTCAACTCAGCTCCGTCTCTCCCGCCGGCTTCTCTCTGAGACCTGCGAGCTCGGTCGCGCTCAGACACCCCTGGTCTCTCTGTGTCCCCGTGGGTCCTGAGACCACACTGTCCCTGCAGGGGCTTCACCCCCCGCTTGGTCTCTGGGGCGACGTCCCTCGGTGGAGCCGACTTCTCACAGTTCCGAGTCTGTGCTCCGCTGCTGGCTCCCTTGCCGGCAGCCGGCCCCTCCCCCCGGGTCTATCTTCCAGTTGCCTCAGATTCACTTCTCCGCACGTCCTACCTTCCAGAACGTGGTCGATTGTCTGTTCCTAGAATCGCTGCTCTTCTTCTCTTCGATCTCCGGTAGAATTTGTAGGTGTTCAGAATGGTTTGATAGCTCTCTGGGTGAATTCCTGGGACCTGATGATAATCGGTCTCCTACTCCTCCGCCATCTTGCCACTTCTAATATGTATCATCTTAAATATAAATAGTAACTGCCAAATTGCCAGAAGGTGTCCCAACTCATTTACCACCCGTGGCGCAGCTGGTGCCCGTTTCCCTACGCATCACTTGCCCTGGGTGTGAGCAAACTTAGTTTTTGCAAAACTGCAAGGCAGAAAAGTCATTCTTCATTTCAACTTGCATTTCCCTAACTTCCTGTGGGTCAAGCATCTTTTCATACTTTTATTATTTGTAGTTTATCTGTGAATCACCAATTCGTATGTTTTATGTTTTCCAAATTTTTTATCCATTTCCAAAAAGTCACTTGACTTTTTCTCATTGATTTATTGTGATTCTTTTTATCACATAGACACTGACCCTTTGTTATTCGTATTAGAAATATTTCCCTTCAATACGTCATAGAAGATTGTCATTGACGGCTGCGTATACCCCTCGCCCAGGATGCTTTGGGACTCAGCAGCTTACAGGTTGGACTGGTGAGCACGGCAGTGATTCTGCCCAACAGCAGGGCCCTCTGTGGGGCCCAATAAACCTACCAAATAGAACTTTCATTCCTATGAAATCATCATGGAATCACAGGGAGAGGCTTCGTGGGAACAAGTCACAGGCATTTTGTCCTTTTGTAGACACACTTCATGAACTCCTGATGTACAAATCACTGGATGCTCATGGCCCAGGGCTGGATGGGGAGGACCGTGACCATGCCCTTGGGGGCCTGGGCCATCTGCACAGCCCTGGGTTGGGGGGCCCTGGAACCAAGGCTGGAATACCAGAATTTTAGTGAAGAGGTAGTTTTTGCTTTCTGGAGTTGACGTCTGTGATGTCGTCTCTCCGTGACAACCTGGGACGCCATCACACGGTCAGCGAGTGTCAGGCAGCGGAGGTTCCCTGTCCTGACTCGTGTGTAGGATAGAGGGAGGCCTTCCCTTCCTTTCTTCCTCAGCCCCTCCAGGTAGTGATAAATTCCAGACACGCAGGCACCTGACGGGCTTCCTCCACCTCCCGACAGAACACCCTTCCCCAGGACCCGCGCACCCCCCACCGGCTCCCCGCCCCGGGGCCTCCTCGTTCTCTCCCAGGCTCTAGATGGTGCTCGGCGGCCAGATGAAGACGGAGTCTGGCAGCCCCGGGGCAAATCCTTGTCCCTGGACCCACCCCTTCTGCCCAGACTAATCCCATGTGGCCGGGGATCCCTTCTCTACCCACGAAAGCCGCTCCTGCCGGGCTAACGTGACATCTCGCTGGCCGGGAGAAAAAGTCCAGTCCCACCATGGTAGACTCATAGAGACGCGGACACGCTGGCAAAGCAGGCCCTCTGACTCAGCCCCGGGCTGCTGCTCCCTGCTCTTGGCTTGTGTTTTTGCCCCCTTTCCCTTTCACCCTTCCTATAGTAAAAAGCCCGTGGGTTTTAGAATCTCACTTCACAGACACCTGGCTGGGCCCGTCGTGCGGCGGGGGCCCATGGAACACAGTGGTGGTGACGACCTGGTGTGCCCTTCGTGGAAGGACAGAGCTTCGTCCTAGCAGGCGAGGCGGACTCTATTCCCACAGAGCTGCGTGCCGGAAAAAGAGCACAGGCGGCCTCTGGAGCAAGGAATGGGGAGCCAAGCCAGCCTGGGAATCAGGTGACCCAGGCTTCCTTGGGCAACCGAACCAGAGCTGAGCTCAGGACTGGAGGGAACCTTCTGTGGAGGGTGGGAGGGGGGTGTCCCAGGCAGAGACAAGGGCAGTGTGTGTGTGTAAGAGTAGTGTTTGTGTGTAGGAGTGTTTGAGTGTGTGTGTGGGAGTACGTGTTACTGAGTGTGTATGTGGGAGTAAGTGTTTGTATGAGTGTGTAACTCTGTTACCAGGAGTGTGTACCTGTGCATGGGGAGGGGGCTCTGGCCTAAAAGGAAGCCAGCGGCTGGCACAGTCAGAGGCTCTGGCCAGATTGTGCAGAACGTGGAGGCAAAAAAAATAAAAATAGCTTCTGTTCCCTGAGAACTTTCTATCAGGTGCATGTGGCTCACTTGGAATCCAAGGCCCAGAGAAGTTACCAAACCACACAGCAGGTAGGCACTTCTGTCTCTCGCCCTGTTCTCAAACACGAAGTTGGCCTAGTTGGTTACTAGCTGTCTGATGCTTCCCCCAAAGGCCAAGTGAAACGTGCGTCCCGGGGACAGGTGTTATTCAACACTGGTTCGAATGAGCTTTCCTAACCCGGCATCTACAGGCCTCCAAAACGAAAGCCACCCTCCCTAGGCTCTCGAAATCCTGTACCCTTATGAAGGCGAGGAGATAAACTGACATAATGCAGTGAGGTTTTTGGTGAGAACTGAACCCTAAAGGGCTTTTTAATTAATCAATATATCCCATTCCCCAGGCATGTGGCTAATTGAAATTTTTCTGTATGCAAGGTTCATAATTACTACGAAATCTGGAGTATTAGCAGAACAGCTTAATCATAGAAAAATCCCATTATTTTACAGTTTCTTGTATTTTGCTGCCCCAATGACATGCTTGTGACTCGCACCTTCAAATAAAGAGGATTTTCTCATCAGGGCTGTGCTTCCTAAACTACCCTGCCCCTTCTGCTGCTGCCCAAGATCCCTCCACCCTCTGGCCCGGTTCAACCATCTCCTGCTCCGTGGAGCCCGCCCAACGTCCTCCTGCAAGGGGCCCCTGTGTGTGACCTCAGACGACACTCTTCAGAATGTGATTATGGTAGCCGGCTGGGCAAGGGCAAATACCCACTGACCCAGAGAAGTGCCTAGATTGAGGCAATCATTCAGCAGATATTTTTTATTATGAGCTCCTGACTCCATGCCAGATGCAATGGGGTCAGAATGGGCAGACAGGGATGCTGCAGGGGACAGCTCCCCTCCCTGGTCTTCTATTCCCACCTCAACCTGGCTAGACAGGGGACCGGAGGGAAGGTGTGCTGTTTTCTAATCCAGGGAACACGGGAAGAGGAACACAGTGGAACGTGGAGGTGGAGATGCCCGGCACGTGGCTCTCTGGGTCTGAGACCGAAGGGGCCGTGGCCCGCGTGGATGGCGTGGGAATCACGGCCCTTCTCTTGGAAGAGGGTTTGGGTTATTTCCTGAACAAGGCAACATGCTGGGAAGGAAGGCAGCAGACAGGGGCAGTCAGAGAAAGCACAGGTGGACGCAGATTCGGGAGAGCTTGGAAAAGGTCAAAGGAAAATTCGAGAAGCTAGGAGAGCTACGGCTGTTCAGAGCCGAGTGGCAGCCTGGCCGTCGGCCCCAAGACTCAGTGCCTGGTGCCTCTCAGATGCGAGCGGTCCCAGGTCGGACGGAGATGCTTGAAGCGGAAAAGGCAAGCCACCAGTGACCCCTCCACCCTGCCCTGGGGCCACCAGCCTCCTCCAGGTCCCACGTGTGTTCCCTTCCGTGGTGAGGACCCTGAGGACGGGGCTGTCTCGTGCAGGGGACCCACAGCCCTCATGAGTGGACCCAATGTGTCCCCCCCGACCCCGGTAAAAAAAAGAGCCGGGGAGTTTGTTCATGTGCCCGTTCATTCGCGTTTCCTGAGTGCCTGCCCAGTGTTGGGGACGCAAGGACAGAAGCCCCTGCTTTCACATTCTGATGCGGGACACGGGCCAACAGAAAGCATTTACAGAGCAGCGGCAAGTGCTGGCGTGGGGGGCTGATCAAGGGCAGGCGGGGGCGGCAAGCGTCACGGCCTCGTTTTGCCCCTGGGTCCCAACCCCCACCCCCGACCTGTCCCCAAGCCAAGTCTGACATTTTTGTCACTTTATGAGACCAGCGGTCCTTTTGTGACCTCCATGTGGCCTTAATGAATAGACCACTTGGAGACAGAAAATGCTAAGCTTCTTTCCCTTAAACACCCAAATAGCATTATTTACAGAATTCCCTTTCAAATTGACTCAAATATTGTACTAGAATATATCACTAAACTGAACTTATTACTTTATCGCCCCCGTTTCAACTTCTTTGCTAAATATCTTCATTGTCCCGACGACTTCTGGTTCTTAATTTCTTGATACACACACTGTCATTATCCTGTTCGGGAAGAAAAATAGAACTCTTAAGTAATTGGAAAGAACAATTATTTGTAACCAACTCTGCAAACACCCACATCCTTACGAGGGGTGATGCAGGCCTTTAGTTTTAGGAAATTAATTTTAGGGGTGGAAATGAGTTTGGAGACGTGGCCTGTGAAAGGTGCTTTGGTTCTTTAAAATGTTACTACTTGCTTTTTTAAATTTCAGTAGGAAGTTTGTAACTTATTTTTAAGTTAATACATAAAAGAAGAAAGAAAACTTCTACACAAATACACACATTATTTTTTCACTAATTAAAAACTACCATTTGAAAAAGTGAATTCCAAGGTACAGGGGGTAGAGCTCGGTGGTGGAGCCTTTGACTGCAAATGTATAAACGACAAGACGTTTTGGGTCTTCCAAACAATCTGTGTGTGTGAAGAGGACAGTCTCTGTCCTGGGTGAGCGTGGCCATCTGCTGGGGCTTTTCCAGAAGGAGCCGGGAGGAGGCTCACCCCTCTGGACAATCAGATAAAACAGGAGACCGCCTGCCTTCTCAGAAGTGGGGTGTCTGCTCCTACCTTAGGCCCTCCCCCCACCCAACAGCCCATCAGAGGCAGATCCCTGCGGGGACCTCACCGAGTGATCGTGAACACCTGCTCTGTCCCTGCTCCCTCAGGGCTCAACGGGGGGCAGGGGGGCCCAATGACACCCTGGACGGTGCCACCATCCCCATTCCGGTGCTATCACCCCCATTCCAGCACGTAGGAAAGAGATCCCTTCTGCCTTCACGGCCGACACCGAACCAGACGGTGGAGCAGAGCAGTGGCCCACAGCACCGGCCCCTCGGCTCGAGACGCGCGCTGAGAAATGTATACCAGGGAGAGCAAGGAGTTGCTCCCCAAAAGCGAGCTGCGGAACCCCCTTCTTTTGAACAAAACTGAGTATCCCGGGCGCCTGGGTGGCTCAGTGGGTTAAAGCCTCTGCTTTCGGCTCAGGTCATGATCTCAGGGTCCTGGGATCGAGGCCCGCATCGGGCTCCCTGCTCGGGGGGGAGCCTGCTTCCCCCTCTCTCTCTCTGCCTGCCTCTCTGCCTCCTTGTGATCTCTCTCCCTCTGTGAAATAAATAAATAAAATCTTTAAAAAAAAAAAAAAACAAGAAAACAAAAAAAACCCCTGAGTATCCCCCAGAACACCGACTGAATTTAATCACGTTGGGGATTTTTTCCGACAGACGGATCGCGTGCCGCTCAGGGTGGCCCGTTAGCAGGCCCGGCATAGCACCTGCCACGTGGACGCTCGGCTTCCATCCCTTCTCGCTTTCCAGAGGGACTCCTGGGGGAGCCAGACAGGGCGGCCTTTCTGCTTTAGGAAGTTTTGCTGAACGAACGGGGAGACCGAAGACCTCTACCTAGAATTTTCTGCGTACAACTGGGTATGTGGTACGCAGTCAGAAAGTACTGACTACATAAACTCCTTGCTCTCCCTGGATGCTGTCTTCAGTTTTCTATTGGAAGTGTAATTCCCAAGACAGACAGAGCTGAATACAGCCACGGCAAAATACACGGTTTGGACTCATGCTTCCTGCACTAGTGTAACTAGGAGCCACGTTTTCTTTGCTTTTGCACATGGGGCAAAAATGAGATTGCACTACTGGATGTTCATTAAAAAAAAAGGAAAACAATAAATTACTTGCCTTTTTTATATTTTCAGCACCTCTCTTGGCATTCCGAGTTACCCTCAGTGGGGGTTCGCTCTCCAAAGCCTCTCCTCCCGGAGGGACTGTAATTTTTCTGGATCTCAAACGCTTGGGGTCTGAAGGTCGCCTTCCTTCTTCCTCCTTCTTCTTTCCCTGGATGCCCACTCCTGTCTCCCTTTGCTTCTGCTTGGCTTCGTCGGGCGAGGGCATCTCGGTCAGCCTCGCAGACCTCAGACACATCCTGCTTCCACGGGCTTTGTCCCCAGGTGCCGGATTCTTGGCTCCGTCTCCTGGGCTTTGTAATGTCGTCTCTTGGGATGTGGTCGGGGGCTTCTTGTCACTTCTTTTCGTCTTCGGCTTTTCTGCGGCCATTACAGCAGGCTCGGGTCTTTGCTCTTCTGGCTCGGTTTTAATTGGACGTCTGGAGCGCAGGGACCTTCCCTAAACATGTCAAGACAACCGCAAGGTGCCACTCATGAGTAACGCAATCCTCACAATTCAATATGGAGAGAGACAGTCAAAGTGAACTGACAAAGAATCTGCCTGGCACATTAACAGCTGTTTTCTAAGATGCCAGGAATCTCTTTGTTCCAGGGAGAAATCCTCTCTACTGGTAAACTGAGTATGGAATTTGGTCTCAATTTCCATCACCACATCTGAGTGTCATTTATGCCAAACTGGATTAAAACAAGCATTAACAGCGCATTCTAGAAAAATGCCCCCTTTTTGAGCTGTAAAGGGTTTCCGGATCCTTTACCAATCGTTGCTGGAGCAGGACGGGAGAATTGCAATTTCTGGAACTGAACTTACGAACTTCTCCCCGTGCGGGAGGAACCCTTGCTGCCTCACACACCCAACAGGCAGGATGTTGTCAGGACGCCAGCCCCACACAGACTGTCTCAGCGAGTGTAGACTGAGGCTCCCCTCCTGCCCAGGGCTCCCGCCCGTGGGGTCTGGAAGGGCAACACGGGACTGAGCTCCCACCTTCCCGCAGCACCTGCCACCTCCGCACCGGAGCAGAACTCAGGCAGTTCCCGAGAAACTCTTGTCAAAATTTGTCGTGGTAATTTTGATTATTTTCGCCAATTCGTCTATTCTCTCTGTAAATCCCCAAAGGGTTCTTTTTTTTTTTTTTAAGATTTTATTTATTTATTTGACACAGAGAGAGAGAGAGAGAGAGATCACAAGTAGGCAGAGAGGAGGAAGCAGGCGCTCCACTGAGCAGAGAGCCCGATGCGGGGCTCGATCCCAGGACCCTGAGATCATGACCTGAGCCGAAGGCAGAGGCTTTAACCCACTGAGCCACCCAGGGACCCACTGCAAAGGGTTCTTTAACCCGGTCTGCAGTTATTCAGTGTGGAAGGCAGACTCTTTGGGAAAAGAGATTCACATATACCTTCAAGCTACAAACAGCTGATGCCAAACATCACCCCAAACGGAGAGCCCCGCCCAAGACGACACCCCCACCGGCATCACCTGCAGTGGCGGCGGCATCCTTGCCGCTTCTCGTCTCGTCGCTTTAGCCTCCCTGCTGCTCCCGGGCAGGGGTCCCAGCAGCTCCGTCCGGTCGGCCCTGCCCCGCAGCCTCGTCGTCACGGGCAGGGGTCCAGGCGCGTCCCCGTCCTCGTGGGGGGCCGCCCTCCTCCTCTTCTGGGGCGGCTTCTCCTCCGCCGCGTCCTGGGCAGGGGTGGCAGAGCGCAGCCTCTTCGCTCCTGTCGAGGCTTCCTGGGTCCCTCGCTTCCTCTCGGGGGGCCGGGAAAGGCCGCCTTCCCCTCCAGCCTCGACGGGCTCTCCGCGGCCCCCTGGCTCTTCCTCGGCTAGTCCTCTACGGGCCCTGCGGCCTCTCTGCACAGCATTCACAGCTTTCCTCCTGTCCGGAGTCTGCACCGAGGTTCCCTTGATGCCCCCTGTGTCCTTTCCCGCTTCCTCGCTGTGACCCGCCACTGGGCACGGCTCTCCGACCCTGGCTGGCTCTTCCAGCGGCTGGGCCTTTTCCTTGGGTGCTCTTAGCTGGCTTTTCCTGAGCATTCCATCCTCTGCAGGGCTCAGTGCCTGCTTTGCAGGTTTATTCACGGATCCGCTGTCTCCATCCCTACCTGCTGGTTCTCCTCGCGAGAGCGCGCTGTCCCCTCGCCTTCGGGTGGACTTCCTGAGAGCCCACCGCTCTTGCTCTACTTCTGCTTGCTGGGGAGGGGTCTGCAGTCGCCTTCTTCTACTCGTCGGCTTTTGGGCCGGGTCCGCCGGGGGGGGGTTGGCNCCGCTGGTGGAGATTTGCAGGGGACTGGGGTGGTTTTGTCATCAGTCACTGGGTCCCGGGTGGGCTCTGGGATTTGGAAGAGCTCCCCGAGGCCAGCCAGGTCTTCTGAGGACTGGGCATTCCTTCCTGGGGGTCTTGACCACCTCTTGCTTCCAGTTACGTTTTCTGCCGAGTCCACTTTCTGCTTTACAGCCTTATTCAACAGCGTGATGTCTTCATCAGGACCTCCTGGTTCTCCGAGTGAGTGTGCCTTTTCCCGCCGAGTTCGGGTGGGCTTCCTGAGTGCTGACGGCTCTTCCTTTATGTCCATTTTCTGGGGAGAGGTCTTGAGCTGCCTCCTTCTACTCGTTGGCTTGTGGACTAGATCCGCTAGTGGAGATTTGCAGGGGACTGTGGTGGTTTTGTCATCAGTCACTGGGTCCTGGGTGGGCTCCGGGGTTTGGAAGAGCTCTCTGAGGCCAGCCAGGTCTTCTGAGGACTGGGCATTTCTCTTGGGTGTTCTTGGCAGCCTCCTGCTTCTAGTTACATTTTCTGCAGGGTTCAGTGTCTGCTTTGGGGTTTCCTTGAACAATTTGATGTCTTCATCACCACCTCTTGGTTCTCTCTGTGTGTGTGTGGCTTTCCTTGGCATTTGGATGGGCTTCCTCAGAGATGTGAGCTCTTTCTTGAAGTCCACCTTGCCCAGAGGTATGTTCACACGACTCTTCGTGTAGGTTGGTGTGTTGACTGTTTCTGCTAATGGGGTGTTGCTGGGCATTATTGCGATTTGGACAGCAGCTGTTGGTTCTTTGGGGGGCTCTGGGGTTTGGAAGAGCTCCTTAAAACCAACCATGTCTTCCAGGAATTGGGCCTTTTCCTTACTTGTTCTTATCCACTTCTTGCTTCTGCTTACATTTTCTACGTGGTCTAGCTTCTTCTTTGGAGTTTCCTTAGACAACTTAATGTCTTTGTCACCATCTCCTGGTTCTCTGTGTGAGTGTGCACTTTCCCCTGGAGTTTGGGTGGGCTTCCTGAGAGCTGAGGGCTCTTCCTCTAGGTCCACTTTCTGGGCAGGGGTCTTGAGCCGCCTCCTTTTACTCGTTGGTGTGCTGACTGGATCCACTAGTGGAGATTTGCCAGAGACTTTGGTGGTTTTTTCATCAGCCATTGGTTTATCTGTATGGTTTGGTGTTTGGAGGAGTTCTCTGAGGCCAACCAGCTCTTCTGAGGACTGGGCATTTCTCTTGGGTGTTCTTGACCGCCTCTTGCTTCCAGTTACATTTTGTGCAGAGTCCAATCTCTGCTTTGGGGTTTCCTTGAACAATCTGATGTCTTCATCACCACCTCCTGGTTCTCCGTGTGAGTGTGCACTTTCCCCTGGAGTTTGGGTGGGCTTCCTGAGAGCTGAGGGCTCTTTTTCTAGGCCCACTTTCTGGAGAGGGGTCTTGAGCTGCCTCCTACTTGTTGGTGTGTGGACTGGATCTGCTAGTGGAGATTTACAGAGGACTTTAGTGGTTTTGTCATCAGTCACTGGGTCCTGGGTGTGCTCTGGGGTTTGGAAGAGTTCTCTGAGGCCAACCAGGTCTTCTGAGGACTGGGCATTTCTCTTGGGTGTTCTTGACTGCCTCCTGATTCTAGTTACATTTTCTGCAGAGTCCACTTTCTGCTCTGGAGTTCTGTTAAACAATTTGATGTCTTCATCACCATCTCCTTGTTCTCCATGTGAGGGGATGCTTTCCCCCGGGGTTCGGGTGGACTTCCTGAGAGCTAAGGGCTCTTCCTTTATGTCCAATTTCTGGCGAGGGGTCTCGAGCTGCCTCTTAATACTTGTTGGTGTGTGGACTGGATCTGCTAGTGGAGATTTACTGAGGACTTTAGTGGTTTTGTCATCAGTCACTGGGTCCTGGGTGTGCTCTGGGGTTTGGAAGAGTTCTCTGAGGCCAACCAGGTCTTCTGAGGACTGGGCATTTCTCTTGGGTGTTCTTGACCGCCTCATGCTTCTAGTTACATTTTCTGCGGGGTTCAGTGTCTGCATTGGGGTTTCCTTGAACAATCTGATGTCTTCATCATCACCTCCAGGTTCTCTCTGTGTGTGTGTGCTTTCCCCAGGTGTTTGGGTGGCCTTCCTGAGATCTTTCTCTAGGTCCAGTTTCTGGAGAGGGGTCTTGAGCTGCCTCCTTTTACTCGTTGGTGTATTTACTGGTTCTGTTAGTGGAGATTTGCAGGGGACTTTGGTGGTTTTGTCATCAGCAATTGGTTTATCTGTGTGGTTTGGTGTTTGGAAGAGCTCTCTGAGGCCAACCAAGTCTAAGGACTGCACCGTTTTCCTGTGTGTTCTTGACCGCCTCTTGCTTCCAGTTACATTTTCTGCAGAGTCCACTTTGTGCTTTGGAGTTCTGTTAAACAATCTGCTGTCATCACCACCTCCTGGTTCTCTATATAGGAGCACACTTCGCCCCACCATTTGGGTGGACTTCTTCAGAGCTGAGGGCTCTTCCTCTAGGCTCACTTTCTGGAGAGAGGTCTTGAGCTTCCTTTTTCTACTTGTTGGTGTGTGGACTGGATCTGCTAGTGGAGATTTACAGAGGACTTTAGTGGTTTTGTCATCAGTCACTGGGTCCTGGGTGTGCTCTGGGGTTTGGAAGAGTTCTCTGAGGCCAACCAGGTCTTCTGAGGACTGGGCATTTCTCTTGGGTGTTCTTGACTGCCTCATGCTTCTAGTTACATTTTTTGGAGAGTCCACTTTCTGCTTTGGAGTTCTGTTAAACAATTTGATGTCTTCATCACCATCTCCTTGTTCTCCATGTGAGGGGATGATTTCCCCCAGGGTTCGGGTGGACTTCCTGAGAGCTGAGGGCTCTTCCTCTAGGTCCACCTTCTGGCGAGGGGTCTCAAACTGATGCCTCCTACTCATTGGTGTGCTGACTGGTTCTGCTAGTGGAGATTTGCGGGGGACTTTGGTGGTTTTGCTGTCAGTCCTTGGTTTATCTGTGTGGTTTGGTGTCTGGAAGAGCTCTCTGAGGCCAGCCAGGTCTTCTAAGGACTGGGCATTTTTCTTGGGTGTTCTTGACCGCCTCTTGCTTCCAGTTACATTTTCTGCGGGGTTCAGTGTCTGCATTGGGGTTTCCTTGAACAATCTGATGTCTTCATCACCACCTCCTGGTTCTCCGTGTGAGTGTGCACTTTCCCCTGGAGTTTGGGTGGGCTTCCTGAGAGCTGAGGGCTCTTTTTCTAGGCCCACTTTCTGGAGAGGGGTCTTGAGCTGCCTTCTACTTGTTGGTGTGTGGACTGGATCTGCTAGTGGAGATTTGCAGAGGACTTTAGTGGTTTTGTCATCAGTCACTGGGTCCTGGGTGTGCTCTGGGGTTTGGAAGAGCTCTCTGAGGCCAGCCAGGTCTTCTGAGGACTGGGCATTTCTCTCGGGTGTCCTTGAGCGCCTTGTGCTTCCGGTTACATTTTCTGCAGAGTCCACTTTCAGCCTTGGAGTTCTATTAAACAATTTGATGTCTTCATCACCATCTACTTGCTCTCCGTGTGAGGGGATGCTTTCCCCTGGGGTTCGGGTGGACTTCCTGAGAGCTGAGGGCTCTTCCTCTAGGTCCACTTTCTGGCGAGGGGTCTCGAGTTGCCTCTTAATACTCCTTGGTGTGCTGACTGGTTCTGCTAGTGGAGATTTGCAGGGGACTTTGGTGGTTTTGCTGTCAGTCCTTGGTTTATCTGTGTGGTTTGGTGTTTGGAAGAGCTCTCTGAGGCCAGCCAGGTCTTCTGAGGACTGGGCATTTCTCTCGGGTGTCCTTGAGCACCTTGTGCTTCCAGTTACATTTTCTGCAGAGTCCACTTTCAGCCTTGGAGTTCTATTAAACAATTTGATGTCTTCATCACCATCTCCTTGCTCTCCATGTGAGGGGATGCTTTCCCCTGGGGTTCGGGTGGACTTCCTGAGAAATGAGGACTCTTCCTCTAGGTCCACTTTCTGAGGAGAGGTCCTGATTTGTGTGTTCATCCTGGTGGGCATGCCTACTAGTTCTGGTTTTGAAGATTTCTGGCACTTTTCTGGAGTTTTGTTTCCCACACCCACTGGTTCCTGGGCATGAATGGGGGTTTGGGAGAGACCTTGGATGCCCCCCAGGTCTTCCTTGGGTTCTGTGTCCTGCTGTTTCTTGAGGGTGGTCAGGTCTGCTATTGGATCCCCTTTTTGCTCCGAATATCTCCTCGATCTCCTCACAGCCACCATCCTTTCAGAGCTGTCTTCTGATTGGATAGCTTTCTCACATTCGTCAAAACAGCTCTCCCATTCCTCTGTTGTTCCCTCCGGTTTCTGTCCTCGCTGTGGAGTTTTCCTCAGATGTCGCCCTGAAGTGTTCTCAGGAGGGTCAGTGTTTGCTTCTTCGTCCCTGTGTCCTGGACCTTGCATTCTGAGCTCTGCGGACCTTCGAAACCTGTTCGCGCTGGACGCCACCTTCAGAGGCTCTGCCTCCGATCCTGGAGTTTTCTCGATGTTTGTGCTTCCTCTAATAGGCGGTCGTCTGAAGGCAGGGACAGCAGAACTGTGATCGGATGGCTCTTGCAGTTTATTCTGAGTCATGGGGAATACATTTTCTCCTACAGGAAACAAAAACACACGTGAGAAATTGATTCTCTTCCCTGCGTTGTGCCAATCTGGTATTTTACCTTTATGAAACACTGCAGAAGAGTCGATAATTCTGCCTCCTACCAGCCGGTTAAGCTTGTGAGCCTGGCTACACATGTGGCCCTACGTCTGCCTTACATACGAACCTCACACACTTAAGGAATCATGCTAACTGCTGACCGACAGTGGGGTCATACTGAGGTGATGATTCAACAGGGATCAGACACAAGAAAAACAATTCCTGAAGGAGGGTCTCCCGAAGGCCGCCGCACCATGTCTCATGCACCTGAACATCAACATTCTTTTCCTCAATCATAAGAAGCAAACAGCTGTGTCACCTGTTGAACCATCTACACCATAACGTGGCTTCCGCTCAGTGGGCTTGGGGTTCACACTGCACAGGGAACACCTGCTTCTCAGCAGAGAAGGCAGCGGTAGGGTGAGCTATTCCCTCTCCGACAGGAGTGGGTACCCTGTACACCTGGCACTCAGTGAGAGAGCAAGACAGACTTATTTCTCCCATCAGGGGCTTCCACCATGACACGGGCCATGGAGAACAGCAGCAGTGACGATCGCACAGTGAGCACATTTGCTTTCCCTTTGGGTATTTGCAGTTATTTTGAGTTTGAGAAATTTACGTAATTATGATGAGATGTCATTCTACTTCTGTGCTGCTCAACCTCTTTAAATAAAGAAGGCAGAATTTGGGGCCCCTGGGTGGCTCAGTCAAGCGTCTGCCTTCGGCTCAGGTCATGATCCCGGGATCCTGGGATCGAGCCCCTGCTGAGCAGGGAGCCTGATTTTCCCTCTCCCTCTCCCCTGTCTTGTGTTCCCTCTCTTGCTGTCTCTCTCTCTCTCTCTCTCTCTCTCTGTCAAATAAATAAATAAATAAATAAATAAATATCTTGAGGGGGGAAGGTAGAAGTGTACACAGGTAGTTTGTAATTATTAAACTACTGTATTAAAATTATTACTACAATTATCAATTATAATCATTAAAAAAATCATTATTAAAATTATTCCTTTTTATGCCACTCGCTAAATACTAACATTAGTCTAACTGCTAATAGGAATTTCCCCTAAACATGACAGAACAGAAAAGGTCCAAATGGCATATTTTCAGGAATATCTATTGTAGAGAAATAATATACCATCTTTTGTTAAAAAAAAACCAACACAACAAAAAACCATCTATAATTCCTATTGAAAACATCAAAGTGCAAGTAAAACAAACAAACAAACAAACAAACAAACAAACCAGTAAACCAACCAAAATTTGCTGAAGTGCCCAGCGGGGGTTTTTCTCCTGAATTAGGTACTTGAAATTCTTTTCCGAGGAAATCCTCTGAATTTGAAAAAGCATTGGGACATAAGCTCATTGTTTGTGGCTTCCCTTTGGCCGGAGTCTTGAACATTTCAGTTAACCCTGTGATGTGAGAATATTAGAAAAGCGATTAGCATATCACTCCCACATGCCAACAGCCATGCCGGCCCTCAGATACATCAGAGGAAGTGGCAGAGAGACAACCGGATCTCTCCCCAGAATTCTCAGGACACGGGGTCATCTTTTAATAATGAACTCATCTTGTTGAAGAAGAGCAATGAGAAGTTGGAATTGTATCTCTTCTTGCCTTTCCTCTTAGTGAGAAAATCTAATGAAGACAGTTAACATCACGGTCTTGGACCGTTGCTCTAATCCCGGGCACTGGCGAGGAGATGAGGCCGACCCCCCCGCCCCGTGCCTCCCCTCCAGACATCCAGAAACCTAGCGTCCTCTGCTGCCTTGAAAAGTCCTACCTTATGTAGACCTGGGTTTTATGTGCAAGTAAAACGTCCCCACTTTTTAAAGAATGACTGTCCATTAGGCTGCCCATTAATAGTATGGTCAAGTGATAGTCTCACTATGTTTCCACTTTAACACCAAAAAGTAGTATTGACATAATAGAAGAAAAGAACCATACTGTTCTTTAGATGGAAGACTTATCTTTCTGAAACCCTAACACTTCCACTTTTCTCATTCCACCATCAATGGATCAAAATGCTCTTTCTGCTATGTTCACAAATTGTGTTTAGGAACCCTGTTCTGAGGGCCCTCAGATGAGCCAGTTCACTTAAAAATCTCATCCCTCTGCCCCAGTTCAGGCCTTCCTTAAAATACCCAGGACCCAGTCTTCTGCACAGACTGGTCTTTTGTCATCAAAGTTAGTCACACTAACGGGTGGAAGTGGTTTGAATTTCTAGAATGGTGTATTGAAGGAAGTTTGGGGAAATCAACGGTCCTGGGTACTGAGTATATAAATTTCTATTAATTTTATCTTAAAAATATTTTTGAGAATTGATTTTCAGGGCTTCCTGACATAGACATTCGTTACACTCGTGCGTAATTTACAAGGACACACGCATGTGCATCTGCCTGTGTATCGGGGGGCATATACTTGAAACTTTTTCTCATTAAGCATGTTATCAAAACTGGCTACAACTGTTGTGCATTTTGGTGTGGTTCTGTTTTGTTTTGTTTTGTTTTTGAAAGCTAAATGTATTGCTCCAACTATGACTGTAATCACAGGGTCCCTTATCCGGGTTCTACATAGGAGTACAATGACTCCATCTTAACATATGCCAGGGAATAAACACAAGAACCCATCTAATGGGAGGTGGGATCCAGTCTCCAAAAATGTTCAAGGCAGAAACCAGTGGTTAAACCCTGGAGCATGAAATCCCAACCCCTGGGCTCTTGCCCTGGTTCTAACCTAGGACAACCACGAGGCACTCATATCCCACTTTTGCTGAGAATGGAAACACTGGCTCAACTATTGATGCTTAAGGGAAGCCTTTTCACAGGACTTTGTTTCAAGACACAGTTAAGCTTCATGCAAGGGAAGGGAAGCATGAAGCGGCAAAACATTGCTCAAACCCATGGCTCTAATTCTGGGGCAATCGGTTAGTAGAGATGCAGAGGAAGGGCGATTCTAAGGGCAAGCCTGCTTTCTCCAGCATAAAGCCGCTGCTGGTTCTCCCCACCCATGCTGCAATCCAAGGCAAAGCTGTGCATTTACCATTCCTATCTGCGTCCTGTTAGGACTCACAAGACCCTGATTATCGGGGACCTGTTCCGGTTCTCCAAATCCAGCCTTCTCTTCCGTGACCCAGCAAGTCGACGAGAATGTTTCTCTTCCCCAAACCACTCACAGTAGATATAGCTGCAGTACCTCACCCGCCTCCTCCCACAGAGGGGCATCAGAGGGCTGCGCTGGGAAGACCCAAGCTAGGCTTTTACCTGAAAGATCTTCATTAAAGTCCATTTTGTGGTTGAATACAAGGTTGTTGAGCATCCTGGAGGGCCGAGCAGGCACGTGCACTTTCTCGATGTGAGCTTTCCCTATTACTATGGTACAAGGAGAGTTGGCATGGCCTGTGCTAAACTGACTGTGAACGTTGCTAACAGGCTTCTGGAAAACAATAAGACGAACAAAACGTCAAAGCGTAAACGCACGCCCCACGGAACCGTACAGAAGAGTGTGAGGGCAAAGGGCAACTCCTACCTTGGGTGTGTTCATCCTCCTGTGCCTTTTGCTCAGCTGCCTCGGGGGGCCGTGCTTGACCACCTTAGCTTGTGTTTGTTTGGCTCCAAGTTTTACGACGTCCGCCCACGATTTTGCCACTGTCAGAAGGAGAAAGTGTTGAACTGTTTCCAAGCTCATATTCCTGAGCAAACGACCCCGAGGACGTTATGTGCCAACGCAGCACTCACCGATTAGATTGGCTTCAGAAGCCCCACTCCTTCTTCTGGAATAAATTCTCTGCAAGATCTCATGTTGGCTTCGATCGATGGAAGTTCTCTTTGAAGGCAAGGTGCTGCTCTTCCTCCCTGCCCTCTTGGGGGTGTCTGTGGGGTGAGGGGAGGCGCTGCCACCAGACACTGAGGACGCCTTGCAAGACCTACGGCGGCTGTCATTTGCCACTGGAGAAGTTTCCGTCGGATTCCGAGCTGGAGATCCCGTACGCTGGTCTTGTGCGCTTACTTCCAAACGGATTTCTGAAGAATCTTCTTTGTTTGATGGTGGAGGGTATTCCTGACGACGAGATTTAAATATTCATAAGAAACCTAACCTCAAATACATCTCTGTAGGGAATGTGAGAACCCTACCCAAATAAGAATTTTAGTTGTTTAAATCTTGAAGCACCAAAACATTTCAACCGCTGTCTGTCAGGGATCCGGTAGAAATGGGAGCCTGTCTCCCTCATTTGAGAGAAAAAACCATGGGGAATAAAACAACAAATAAACCTTAATTGGGGTATTTTGGGTAGAAAGGTGGAAGGAACCTCCCCGTGAGTGACAAGTGAGCGCGCTCTGGTCTGAACTGGAGAAGAGCACCACCCGTAGGTTCTAATCCCCTTCCGTCTACACCGAAGGAGGGCTGCTCATTTCTGGGAGCCAGTATTAAATGGAAAAGGAGCCAAGCATACCTTGCCCTCCTTCTGGTATGAAAGAAGTTAAAAACCGCCCAGGCCCTCTGACAAGGATGAGTTGTGGGGCCATGCCTTTCTAGGGACCTAAAATCAGGAGGACAACACAGCCTAGTGTAGGTGATTAAAAGTGCTAAATAGGGCGCCTGGGTGGCTCAGTGGGTTAAAGCCTCTGTTTTCGGCTCAGGTCATGATCTCAGGGTCCTGGGATCAAGGCCCGCATCGGGCTCTCTGCTTGGCAGGGAGCCTGCTTCCCCCTCTCTCTCTGCCTCTCTGCCTACTTGTGATCTCTCTCTCTCTCTGTGTCAAATAAATAAATAAAATCTTAAAAAATAAATAAATAAAAGTGCTAAATAGCTGATGGTCAAAATCATAGCTGTGCTGCTATCCAAGATTTCCCTTTTAACCTTATAATTCTAAAAAAAAAAAAAAAAGCCTTATGGTTATGTGTCATGATGTCTCCAGAGTCTTTGTAATTGCTAGTGGTGTTTTTTTTAAAGATTTTATTTATTTATTTTGAGAGAGAGAGAGAGAGAGAGAGCCAGAGAGCACACAGGTGAGGGGAGGGGCAGAGGGAGAGAGAGAATCCCCAGCAGACTCCCCAGCTGAGTGCGGAGCCGGACCTGGGGCTCGATCTCACCACCCCGAGATCAGGGCCTGAGTCTAAGGCAGACGCTTAACCGACTGAGCCCCCCGGGTGCCCCTGTAATGGCTAGTTTTTCCTGAAACCCTGGCAGGACGGCCCGGCAGGAAGGCAGCCCCCCGGACTCGCCTGTGCTCAGCTGCCTTAAAATCCTGCTTCGAAGCCCAGGGAAGCAGCTCGCCTTTTGATTTTTCTTCTATTTTTACTTTTTGATTAGAAAGAAGGTCTTCATAGTAGTTGTGCTGGTGTGGGGAGTCTGGAAAGGATGTGTCCGGGGTGTGAGTGAGAAGACTGGCTGCCCAACGTACCTTGATGATTTTCTTCAGGACAGGTGGAGTGTGGCTGACGAGAGACCTTCTCGGGGTCTCCCCTCTCTTGAGAGGGGTATTCGGAGGTAAGTTCTCATCAAATAACTCTGGCTTCAGACGACCACCGAAGGAGACCCGTCTTCTTTTCAGGGGCGTTCCCTCAATCTTATCTAAAGCAAGGAATACAAACGTGGAGAGGGATGAAAGATGCACACTTACATAGACTCACCTCAGGCTGCTGTTCAAGACAAACCTCTGGTAAAGTCCGCTGACACCCAACTCCTCCTCATGCCATCCCTTTGTCACGAGGAGAGCGCTGGAGCACTTCAAGAGCTCACGAAAGATCCAGGGACAAACCCACAAAATGTCAAGTCCCAACTGGACAGGACAAGGGTTTTTTACAAAAGAGTGAGACATCCTGTGTCTTGATAAAGGGATTGGTCTAGACCGGTGGCTTCCCCGTCGGACCAGGGTAATGACAGAGAGGGATGTTTCAACAGTGACCCAAGAAGGCTTTCTCAAAAGCCACATAGGAACTCAGGCCTCCCCCAGGCCAGCCTAGTGAGAAGTCATGAACTTGACAACTTCTCCAGGTGATTCGAATCGGCAATTCAGGAGTCCCGACCCCACTGCACATCCTTGTGAACCAGAACGCAGCAGGAATGCCGTGCTGTGGCACCCCTGCTGCCTGCGCAAAGGGGTAAGTGTGAAAGCCTGAAAAACACCTACAACAGCGCCCGATGTATAAACCCATGTCTATAGTGCAGTGTTTTATAAAAAAAATAAACAGAAAAACCCCAAAACAACAATTAAAAACTGCTAGTAAGCAACCCTGAGAAGAGTGTAAATACCAGAGAGACACCCTATATTTAAACATTTTCAAAGGGTTGATTTCCCTGGATTTCACTTACAGGAGTAAACTCATAGGATACAAGGGCTATGATTCAGAATTAAAACTTTTGTGAAAAGCCATTATGCTTGGGCACCTGGATGGCTCAGTTGGTCAAGCAACTGGCTTCGGCTCAGGTTGTGATCCCAGAGTCCCGGGATCGAGTCCCACATCGGGCTCCCTGCTCAGCGGAGAGTCTGCTTCTCCCTCTGACCTCTCCCTTCTCATGCGCGCTCTCTCTCAAATAAATAAAATAAATCTTAAAAAAAATCCATTTTGCTTATTGGGTGTATCTTCCTTCCTATTTTCTTGTAGGTGGAACAGGAGACTCGCAACATGGTTTTGGACCCCCTTACGACCCCCGGTGGTATTCCTCCCGGACAGTCTACACTGCCTCGGGAGTCCCCGGTTACGACTCTCCAGGACGTGAGGACGAGTCTGTCAGAGCAGACGGTGCATGTGGCAGTCTCATGAGTTGACCGCCGTGCCTCACAGAGCCTCCCTCCCTCTACGCCAGAGCGATCACTCCTGAGGGAAGGAAGGTCCATGACTTCCTATCTAGATACAAGTAGGTGAGAGCCTGTGGGGAAAATAAAGGCACAGGTGAGCAAACTTACTAATGGAGTCACCACAGTTGCTGCTATCAACTGCACTACGACCAGGGAACCTGGAGCTCGAAGGCCCGGCAGTGGCGCCCACTTTCTCGGGCTGGTGCATGGACATGTTTTGAATCTTCCTTTCGACTTGAACGGGCAATGGAGCTAAAACAGTGTGATTCTGAGCGTCCGGTTCCGGGGCAAGAATGTCCACCCTGGTGGGAACACTCCCTCTTTTTCTGGAGAAGAGTTTTTCTGGTGTAGCTCCAAAATGATCACCATTTTCAACTTTAGTGGGTGTCTGATTTCTGGTTAAGACCTTCCGAGGAGTAAATGTCTTGTTATCTGTCCCGAAGCCTTCCCTTTGATCCAGATTCACAGGTTCACTTCCGCTGGGAACACGCAGGTCTTCACTCCGACGTTTTTGTGAGGAACTGTGTGGGGAATGTTGGACCAGGGTCTTGGCTCTTGTCATCTCCTTAGGAGGGGTGCTGGGACTCATGGTCTCCTTGGGAGTCTGAAGGGCGTCCTCATCCTTTCTCCTGTCCTCAGTCTGGCTCATTCCTTGTTCTCCCAAAGCAGGGTCTGCCTTCATTGGGGTGAATCGACCTGACCTGGGTCTGGATTTAAGTGAGACCAGGACTTTTGTCCCGTCTTGTAACCCACCAGAACATTCCTTCTCTGATGCACGATGACTCCGTGACCCGGATTTTTTCCCACTCCGTACAACATTTCCTTGTCCTGATTTCACATCAAACTCTTCCTTCATTGACTCGTAAAGCTTCCTAAAGGGAGACTCATGGTGTTCACTCTTCTCAGGACACCATGGAGAGGGGAAAGTCTTCAGTTCTCCATGACAGCTCACTGAGAGTACGCTGGAATCTTCCTTAACATCCCTGGCTGTAGGATCCACTGCATTTCTGTAGTTCTCTCCAGGAAGTTCTGAGGAAGGAACAGCATTAAGCGTTTTCCTAGCAGTGTGATCTTCGGGGCTACCCGTGACTGTGCCGGCTGCTTTGCCACTCTTCACGTGTACCAGAGGACTTCCTGAAACATTGTCTTCACAGAGTTTTGAACAGGCATTGGAATCTTGAACTTTCCCATCTTGGCAATGAGTTATGAAATAAGAAACAGAAAGTTCAAGATTTTCTCAGTGATTAACACCGTGCAGTATTCAAATTTTACAACCTTTTCAAATTGTCTTGCAATCTAGTTTTTCACTTAGCCTACAAATTACGTAATGCCAAAATGCATAATAAAAGTATTCTGATACTCGAATTATGATGCAAACAAATAAATCACATCAGCCTTCTATAACCAATATGAGGGATCACGTGCTATTAATCTACTCAATCAAACTGACAACCGTGTTCGGTTTATTTATACTTGGAGGCTCCAATAAGCATGGTGCCCTATACCTCTCTGGAGGAAAAAATTAACTCGGGTGCTTGCCTACCTGTCAGGGTAAGTAACACAGCCTCCTAACTTTCGTGAACTTAGATGTAGAGCGCTGGTGTTCTCGTTGCCTCTTCCTTGCCCTAACCCTACACAGAAAGCTGATCTTGCAGGATCCCAGAATAAAACCAAAGAACTACTAACCAGGGCCGGATTGGAAGCTAGATCTTGAGACTCGATGCAGAGATTCCTGTAAATTGGCAAAATAAAAACAGGGATTTAGGTGCTTGTTCAAATACCCACAGTCATATTTATGAAAATGTTCTGGCTATGGATGCTCTTTCTTACTAAACTGTTCTAAAAGGAATTTTAAAGACTTAGAAATGAGCCAAAGACATTCAGGGGCAAGTGCTCAAAACGCAAGTATTTCTTAGTTGATTGTAAAAAATGTAATGATAGAATAAGAAACAAACTTGAACCTCAAAACTGTTCAAATGGAACCTCAGTTGAGTTTTTCTAACTTCCTCAAACTTCTTTCTCATCACCCTATAAAAGAACCGAAGCTAAAATTAAACATCACCTACGCTCAGCATCTGTGAAACTACCAAGGGCACAGAATTACTGACTTACACTTAGTTTTGTCAGAAAGAGGCCGCAGGACCTGTGGGTGAGCTGAGGCCCCACTCAGCCTGGGTGCTCGGGTTGGCAGGTGCACCCGAGCCCGGACGTTCAGGGGAAAGTGAAACCAGCACATCACAGGCATGGCGCCCTCCAAGCCTAGCAATCAGATCCAACGCTCCTACCTGGACCCCACTGCTGCCTTCACAATCTGTCAGAAGTTTTTTTAGGGGGCAAGGAACAACCACAGAATTACAATGATGTAAGATATAAAAGTTCAATGTTGCTTCAAAGGAGGAAAAATATCTCATCTGAATTAGGATGGGGAAAAAAAATCACAAAGTATATCTAAAGGCAAATGATTTAACTTCTCTCTTCAATTTCAGATTTCTTGGTATCTGACACATTGCTTCTCTGACTCGCCAAGTGAAGGATCAGTTTCTAATTTCCAACTTGAAGTTGGCCAAGGATCTTAGGCGTAAACAATAAAGATGAATTAAAATTTAAAAACACATACAAAATACAAGCACATAAGCCCATTTTTGTACCGTTATATTCCACAGACATAAAAATCACTATTAAATGACTATACCACGTTCTCAGTATTCAGTTTCAATACTGACTTTATCACCATCCAGACGACAAACAGTTCATAGGCCCTTGAGACCACTTTTAACTCAAAGTCCAGCTTTTTGGTTGGTTCTCTAATACCTACCAATAAAGTGGGTAGAGAACCTCAAGAGTGAGCTTTCCCCCAAAGCCAAGGAGGGGCAAGGTCACCATGAAGGTCATTTCTCTAGGAAGCAGCAGCTTATAGCAGGGGCCGAGATCTTCAGTTGAAGGGCTTCCTGCTAATTTCAGGAGTAGGAACAATAGGATTTTCTAAACCAGTGAAATACAACCCGGTCACGGAAGACCAGCTTGGGTAGCTTCATCAAGCTTCATAAATCTCTGCAGATGGGCACAGAATTGCATTCTGATAAAGCCTCACTATTTGGACGGACACAAATAATAAGATTCTCTCACACTGACACAGCACAGTAAGGCTCCTGAGGCAGCATGAATTGTCTCTCCATCAAAGTTAGGAAGCATCTCTGGGACTCACAGCTCTGATGCGATCATTTCAGATGCAGAAGGATGGAGGAACACAATAACTGGGACACAACACGAGCCACTGGCCTAGTTCCTCGATTTTAAATCTATGTGACGGGCTGTCCTAGCTGAAGGTTTGCAAGAAGATCAGAAGGTGAGACTGATCGAAGACTCCAGGAGCCTTTGCGCCAAAGCATAAGGCTGCCTTAGTCCTCTCATTGTGAAGAAAAAAAAAAGCATAGTCATAAGTTATTTCAGTATGTCTAAATTCAACTTGTTTAAGATCTCAGGTGCCTCTCCCTCTCATAACTGCCGAGTCACCCTCCCTTGTGAGATGTCATTCATCGACGTGCATATAAATGATTTCATAGTATCGTGCAGAAGAATCAGAGCCCACAGTTGGATAATCCGCGTCCCCCATCACCTGTTTGCGTTTTTGTCCTGGGAATTCCGTTGACTCGCTTCCATTCTGATGACTTTCATTTTCATACCTGAAGTGCACAGAAGGACAGACACACATTCATTCAGACTCCAGCTCTGTAACTGATAGGAAAGCCTCCTTATCTCATTCATGTCCAAGGAGTAAGGAACAAACCTGAGGTTTTATTCAAGAGATACACCTTATTCATGGAAATAGAGGTAGAGTTAGGAAAGATTTTACACTGAAAACTTGGACAGCTTGCCTCAAATTTCTTTTGGAACACGGTTGTCAGGGGTGGGGACCCAGATTAATTTCTGAACGTGGACAAGTTGTATGATTTCAACAATATCTGAGCACCCCCTCTGTGAAAACCTGCAGATGAGAGCTGATCAGAATCCCACGGGTTTATATCCACAATCATCTGAGGGCTTGGAAGGTCACTGGGGAAGCCAAGGCCTGAGTCATTTGGTGATGTCACCCTACTGCAAGGTCACCACAGAGCCACTGTAACTTAGGATCACTATGACCTCCTGTTTCCTGCCTTCGCGTCTGTATCTGAACAGAGGCTGGCACATTTTTGGAGAAGGAGGCAGATTTAACAACATACTCCATCCTTTGACCAGACCCTGGGCATAATTCACAGAACCACCTCCTGTGGGCATCCTGAACTTGGCCTCCGTGAGGTGGCCTGATCCGAAACAGGCGGGTGTCTGGACTGACTTCTCATGGTCACAGAGTTCATGGTCAAGTCCCTCTTCCTAAGCCCCCCTCCCCATTCTTGAGTTGGAGGTATGTAATTACCTCAATTAATCTCAAATCTGAACAGCATCTCATTTGAGGGAAGAAGTCCTGGTCTCCATTCTGCATCAAATGGTTCCTACCTAGAAGTCTATTCGATAGAAGGCAGATTCTCCAGAAGCCCAGTGAAAAAAATGACCAATTGAACACATAGGAAATATCTGCTCAAGACGAATGGAGGCAGTAATGAGGTCAACGTGCCCCCTGGCAGCACGATGACCAACGAGGCCCAGCTGTGCGCTGCCTACGAGCCCCGAGGCACAATCAAAGGCACCTGCTGGATGAACGTGGCAGGACGGGAGGGGACCTGTCGAGCCAACAGCAACCAGGAGCGAGCTGGAGGGGGCGTTCACTAACATCAGAGGAGAGATCTCAAGATAAAAACTGCTCACGGAGACCCGCATATTTTATAATGATAAAAGGATCGATCTACCCAGAAGATAAACCGGTTGTAAAGAAAAGTGCACCTAACAGCTGGTTGCAAGAGACAATCTGAGACTTAGGGATTATGACAAGTTGAAAGCAATGTACCAGAAAATAGGACAGTCTGCAATCACTGATAAAAAAACATTACGGAAGGTATAGAGTATCTCAGAAAGATAAGTGACAGAGCTTCACCCACCAGGACAGGATTCTAAGTTTCAACCCATAGTACAGCCTCAACGGATAGACAGCAGAAACAGAAGAGCTAAAAAAACAGAAAGAAAAGAAAAATCCTCCATGTGTGATTTCAACCTACACGAGCCACAGAACGCATTCTTTTCAAACACACAGGAGAGATTAGTAAAAAATTAACCACATCTGGCCATAAAGCAAGCCCTCAACTCACTTCAAAACCTGGGAATTTCCCAAATGTCCATCCAGAATGAATAAATTGTGTACATAACCGGGATATTATTTCAGTGAAATATTCAGACAGCAAGAAAGAACAAACGGGACATCCATGCTCTGGCTCTCACAAGCGTGGGGCAGAAGTCTCCCATACCACATTGTTTCAAGTTACAGAGATTAATAAAGACAGACAAAACCAGAGCAGTTAGAGACGCATGCTTCCGTAGCAAAACACCAAAGACTTCATGTTATCAGAAAAGCCACTTGGGTGGTTTATGTGGTGAGGCAAGAAGCAGCGATTAGAAGATCTTTCCAGAAGGTTCTGGAAATATTCTGTTTACAGCTTGGGTGATGCATTAGTTTGCTAGGGCTGCCATCCAAAATGCCACACATGGGTGGCTTCAACACTGAAACGTATTCTCTCACAGCTCTGGAGGCTGGAAGTCCGAGATCAAGATGTTGGTGGGGCTGTTTTCTTCCCGAGGCTTCTGTCCTGGGCTGGCCAGGGCCGCCCCTGCTGCCTTCACGTGGCCGTCCCTCACAGAAGGCACCTGCCGGCCTTCTGTGTCCTCAACTCCTCTTCTTAGAAGGACACCAGTCAGATTGATTAGGACCCACGCTAATGGCCTTGTTTTAACTCAATCACCTCTTTCAAGACCCTGTCTCCAAATACAGTCATATTCTGGCTTNTGAGCACCTGCCGGCCTTCTGTGTCCTCAACTCCTCTTCTTAGAAGGACACCAGTCAGATTGATTAGGACCCACGCTAATGGCCTTGTTTTAACTCAATCACCTCTTTCAAGACCCTGTCTCCAAATACAGTCATATTCTGGCTTGCCGGGGGTGAAGACTTCCAATGTATGGATTTTGAAGGGACACAGTTCATTCCCTAACAGGTGAGAATCACCCAGGGGCTCACATCATGATAAGCTGAGCTGGACATCTTGTCTTGTGTCTTTTCCCCAGGACCGTCTTTTAACTTTAAAATGAAAGAGAAACTGAAAAATGCATGCGGCTTCACCCCACTTGCAACAAAAATAGAACCATGAGGTTCTGGTCACCCTTCTTTGGCCCAACTCCGTGCGCTTGGATCCTCGAAGGGGGTCACACAAGCCCCACTTGTCATCCCTGCTACACCCACGTGACTGCAGGTTGAGAACAGGCGGGGCGAGGAGCCGCCTCAAACGCTCTGACATCATCAGGCACAGAAAACTCAGAGCCGTCTGTGGGCTCGTTCGGGTGCATCGGTGTCGGGAACGACGAGTTTTTACCTTTCACCCACCTGAAAGAACGATCGACAACAGTGATCACATCTCCATGCTTAAGCTGCACAGGCTCTGTGATGACAGATCCGTTCACTTGCGTGGGATTGGTGCAACTGAAATTAAACAGGACCGCCTGCCAAGCAGAAGAAAGGGGAAAATAAACACTTGACGAACGGGTAAAAAGTGAAATGAAGAGGAAAAAACAAAACAAAACAACAGAAGAGACTTCAAACGCCCACTTACCTCCTGCCCACTGATTTCAATTTTGCAATGTTGTTTGGACACGACAGGGAGCTGGATGCGAATGTCACATTCGATACCCCTGTGAGGGGAGAAATTTAGAGTTTGAGGCTGCTGCAATTTTGTTTTTAGAAATGCCATGAATGCTTCAAAATAAAACAGCATTTGACCATGTGTTTGATCCAAAAATGCAATGACAGAAAGGGATAATCAGTTGGGCGATGTGATGACCTGTGCACTTGGCAAACAATTTTGACAAGTATTGTATAAGCGACTATTTTAAATCTTTAAGACTTCAGGTACTTGAAAACAATTAGAATGGAAAATATTAGAATACAAAACTGGATTGCCTTTACTGAAATACCTATGCTTATAAGACCCAAATAAGGGAGGACTTTCCATCAGTTTGGAGAACTAACGATTTGATACTCTGTGCTTTTTTTCCATAAAGAAATATTGATGTGTGGGACACCTGGGTGGCTCTGTCCTTTAAGCGGCTGCCTTCAGCTCAAGTCGTGATCCCAGGGTCCTGAGATGGAGACCCATGTGGGGCTCCTTGCTCAGTGGGAAGCCTGCTTCTCCCTCTCCCTCTCTGCCTCTGTGTGTCAAATAAATAAATAAAATCTTAAAAGAAAAAAAAAGAAATGTTTATGTGTGTTCATTTGTAATGTTACGTATGTTTAAAGATTTCACCATCACTACAGGTGCTGTATTTTAGGCTAACACCTGTCTCTTCACATACTAGAAGACAATCACATCAGCATCTATATCACGGAGTTGTCCAAACAATGAATGAATTATACATTTCTGCCATTTTCCTGGCAAACAGTCAATGCCATTGAATCATGAACTTTTCATTGCTTTAGAACAACACTGTATTAATGGACAGATTCACAAGTCTATTATTAAAAATACAAATGCAAACAACAAATACACATTATTAGATTCAACTTCACTTTCCACACAAAGAACATCAGCGGGAAGAACCAGAAGGGAGAATTATCAAACCCATATGCAAACTAATCCAAACAGTCGTCAGTGAAGTTTCCTTGGGTCTCCGGGATTCCCTTTACTGTAAGTCTGAACAGCTATCTACTCTCCGCTCTGTTATCGATACAATATCCTGGAGCTGGGACTACCTCTTTCTAGAACACATATAAAAGATACGGGGTATAAAATAATCGCAGAGTTGGAAGTGGACTCCCGGGGCTGATAGACCTCGTTTGTGTGAGTGTGAGTGTGTGCTAAGTTTCTTGTCCCTGCCTAGCTGCACGGTGTTCTTAGCCTTCGTGGAAAAATGTGGTTTAGTGGTTTCGGCCTAGTGTGGCAAATAGGTTGTAAAGGACAAAGCAGTTTATCAGTAGCTGTGGAAGGAGTAGGGTTAGCTCTTTCTGTCCCTATAAAGAGAGAAATGGGCTCAGCCACAGAGGTTTAAACTATCTGGTTGTCCCATATACTAACGCTAACTGGGGCTCGGAAACACGGTTGTATTTTATGTCTCATGGTCTCCTAGCCTTTCCAGCCCAGGCACTTTTGAACAAAACTGTCCTCATTCGAGGTTTCACTGTCAGGTTTCTGTGTTTGTTTTAGTGGGTGTTTGCCTCATTCCATCTGTGAGCTTTGCAGGCAGACAGATGTGACACAGGACTTAGGTTCTAAGGTGTTTCTGGTAGTGGGGCCATTGGTTGGCTGGAATAAGTCATGCTTTTTCTCTAAAGGGGGGTGGGGGTGGGAATCCACAAGACAAGCTAAAGTTAAGTTGTTAGAAGACTTTCTCAATTGGAAATATTAGCTTTTAGTTTTGTTGCTCTAGTTCCTAAAATAACTTGGAGATGCTGCTCATTTGTCCCGGGACCGCAGTGACTCCTGGGATCCCACCTGTTCTTCACTATAAGAAAAAACAAGTAATTGTTGCAGAGGTCTCTGTATTCTGCGCCTGTCCTTTTGTAAGAAGTACTTTTCCCAAATAAAACAATAAAAAAAAAAAAAAAGAATGTCTCTTTCTACCTATGTCATATAACCAAACACCTTTGAATGGGTTTTAAATGATAAAATCCAGTGTAAAAAGATATTTAATCACTACTATAGAATCACACCAGAATTACTGACATTAGACACCAAAATGTTTATTCTTTTTTCCTTTGAAGAGAAAAGAAGCTATGGAAAGTGAACAGCTACTTTAAACTCAAGAAGAGAATTTGATTTTTAGATAACAGAATATTGCAGCATGAGACAGAGAGAGAGACTATCTCATCAGAACTGAGAATTTGGGTGGCTGCAAATTGCCAACTAGAATCTCTATGGCTCAGTGGTTCTTAACCTCAGCACCGTTGACATCCTGTCCAGTGGGGGCTGTTCTCTACATTGTAGGCTCCTTAGCAGCACCTCTGACCTCTGTTCACCGATGCTGCTGGCTTGAGCCTCCCACACTGTGACACAGAAAAACGTCTTCAGAACTTGCCAGGTGCCTCCTTGCAGGGCAAATGAACCCTAGGCTGAGAACCACGGCTTTTCACCATTCCACATTCAGCCCATGTGTCTGCTAGACAGAGTGTCACTGACCACCCCTCTCGCCAGCCCTCAACCCGGCACTGCATACGTAATTATGAATGACACAGTCCCTGTCCTTGCCCAGCTTAGTAGTGGGAGACACGACCAAAGACTCGTCACGCTGCATGGTGTTAGGAAAGACCAGAGCAGTGTTCACCAAAGGGTTCTCTTTGGGGCAACATTTAAACAGATAGCTGAAAGCTGGAAAGGAATCACTCACATAGGGAGATAGAGAGAACATTCCAATTATAAGAGTTTAAAGGGGCCAAAGGCACCAAGATGAACAAGGGCTCGGAATGTCTGAGGTGAGGTAGAACATGGTGGGGATGGGGCAGGCAGGACAGGAGGGGGTGTGGGTAGAAGGTGTTTGGGGCCCCACCTCACCGGGCTCCAGAGAGAGGGTAACTTTTATATCATTTTATAAGAAATCTCATGCTACGAACCCAGAGAAGTGTACCTGTCGTACATAGTTATTTACAACCGACCCAGGCCTGCAAAAAGAAAGAAGTTCTGAAAACACTAGGAGGACTTCTGTTTTCATTTTTCCAAAAACCCAACAAGCCAAATACAGAGCCTCCTTCCCTCATTTGCTCAGTAGTGTCCCCCAGAGCCAAGGCACGCCAGCTTTGGAGGGGTTTCAGCTGAATATACTGGTCATCTAAAGAAGGCCTGCAGGGAACCAGGATTTGGGAATAATCTACATTTTCCTCCATTTAAAGATTTTATCAAGTCAATTTTAAAACGTGTTTGATCAAAAACAATACTTATAAACATTATTTTCAAAATTCTATTTCCCAATAAACACCTATATTACATTGACAATAGCTAGGAAAGTCCCCAGCAAATTCGGAGCAGGAACCACTCCTAGGACGTTTCCAGTCTATTACTCCATGATGAGGATATTAACGTCTTTTAAACTAAGTTGTCCACCCCTGTGCAGGGCTCACCTTCCAAACAAGCAGGTGCTGAGGCTCAGCGGAAAGTGGGGGCCGTCCACCCCACTCCTCTTGATGGTAACAAGGCGTCCTGTAGGACCCATTTTCTAAACAAGACGTTGAGTATAATCCGTATAGGAGATTCAGGCATCAAAAGGTTTGCTGAAGCAAACTTACTGCAGGAACATGCCACTGAATAAAACAAAAACAAAACGAGGGATGGGGGGGGGTGTTACTCTAAAAGCAAAGAGCTAGAAAGTCACTTGTAAGTGACCAAATGTGCTGGCTTGTACAATTCGCCGTGCTCCTGCCACCCCGACCCACACCTTACTTGGCCCCTGGCGGGAGCCCCAGCCAGGCCCCGGGCTGCACCCCAGGGCGCCCCCCAACAGCCAGTGCCAGGAGGCCGCCCATCAAGGTCAAGGCTCCCGGGAGTTCCCACCGAGACCCCCTCGCCAGAGCCCCGGCAGCGCTGCAGGCGGCGGTGCCTGCAGAGCAGAGGGGTCCCCACGGCCCGGGCCCCCAAGCACACGGGCCGCCCCCGCTCCCCGAGGCGCCCCGACAGCCGCTCACCCAGGACCGGTCACCCGCACCGCCTCCAGTGGGTCCACCGCTCCGCCAGACGCGGCCCAAGTCCTTCCCGGGAAAAGCCAGAGACTCGCCCACCTGCTTCCACCGCCCGCCCCTTGCTCCAGGGACGGGACCGGCTGCGGCCACCTCCGCCGCAGTCCTCACTCCCCCCGCCGTCGCCCTCGCCGGCGACCGCGTAGCGCAGCCCAGCTGCGTCCGGGAGGTGCCCGGCCGCGTTAGCAGCTCCGCGCGTAAAGCCGCCGCCGCGCCCTCCCGATTCAAATGAAAACAACGATTCGAATTTGGCGCTAAGCGCTGCGATTGGACGGGGCGGCGCGACGGCGGACCAATGGGCAGGGGCGG
>LNAC01000001.1:4049998-4149617 GCA_002007465.1 Ailurus styani | reverse complement strand
GCTCGGCGGGGCGGGGGGCGCGGGCGGGCGGGCTCCCGGTGCACCTGCGGAGGGAGCGGGGCTCTCACCAGGGACAGAGCGAAAGAGGCGGAAACGGAACACGGTCTTACTGCCGGAAACCCCTCTTGCCTCCTTTTCTTTAAGGACAAACACAACTGTGCACAGTGTGTTACTCACTGCTGGAAGGTTTAAAAATTATAAAAACTTCCCATATCTCCTTAAAGATAACCAACTACTATAAGCAATTTCTTGTGTCTTTTTCCAGTTACACGCGTGATCGTCCCCCTTCAAAAACACACTAAAAATATCATATTCTGCACATTGTTCTATACTCTGTGTTCTCTGCTTAATTAATCCTGTGGATATTACTATTAATTAATAGTACTGGATATTACTGGATAGTATCCAGTATATATAATATTACTGGATAGGACTGGATAATAGAAATGGATATTACTAATTAATTAGTATTACATCTTCACCCTTTCCTTTCTTTTGGATCGCTGCAGAGCATTCGGCTTCAGAATCCATAATTTCCTTAACCGCTACTGTTACTATGCATTTAGCTTTACAGTGTTTTCCTATTAGAAAAAAAGATCTCCAATTAGAAGAGCCTGTGCGATATAAAATGGATGACTTCTAAAATAACCACAGGATTCCTTTCTAGAGCCACCCTCCGGGTTTGGGGGGAGAGGGGGCTCGTGTGGAAAAAGGTGGTGTGAACTGAATAGAGCCAGAACATGCTGATGCCTGTGCTCCTTGTCATCCTTTCCCTCCCCACCCTCAGCTCACCCTACAACCCAGGGAGCTTGGCTTTCCTTGGTCAGCAGCATGGACTGGGGATCCCTGAGGAGGTCTGAGATCTTTGCAGGGGGTCCTTGAGGTCAAAACCATGTTTGTAAGAACACCAGACCTTCTTTGTCCTTTTCAGGCTCTTTTTCTCAGGAGGGTGGAGTTTCCTGAACGCAGAAGCAGATGTGAAAACCCAGCTGTCTTACTCTATCAGGTATTACAGATTTTTGCAAAAACAGAAAATACTACTCTTCGTCTCAGTAGTTTAAGAAAAGTAGATATATTTCATACAAATGTTTTTATGCTCATATGAAACGGGTTCATCGTTGCTTTGAAATGAATTGACGAATGAAGTTTGAAACTTTCTGCTCCTGAGGAGTAACTCCGAGGCCTTCAGGAATATGGAAAAGCCCCTAGGAATGAGGTGTGAACGCATAGGACCTCCAACTCCTAATTGTCTGTGACAAGGCTGATGCAGGTAATTTAAATGCGTGGATGCTATTAACCTTCTTTAGAGGATTAATTTCCATTTTCTCCCCCTTTCCACCACTGCAGAAAGCGCATCTCCAAACAACCCCATAAAATGCTACTTTTGTCACTCTAATTACTGCTTGTTATCAGGGACGGCTCTGTGACCTTGCCGGGGCAGCCTAATTAGAACTGGGAGGTGCTAGACTTCCTGTCGAATAATCCTACGAACACTGCCGTACACAGAGTTGGTTCTCTGGAGAGAACAGGAGCTGCAGGAAGACGTAGGGGGTTGTTGGCAGAATGGTGGACCTTGGCCTGTGGGACGCCGTCTTTAGACTGTTGGATGGCGTACATTCGGGGGGGGGCGGGGGGCTTTCTGCTGGATTTGAAGCTTGGCCCACCATCTAAGACGTCATTGAAAACACAGACCTCAGTCCTGTGAGAAGAATCCCATGCCCCTTTGGGAGGGTTGTCATCTGGACCCCAAGCTCTCCCCCAACATCGTCGGAGTCTGGAATAGAATGTAGAATGGGCGCCCTGTTAGAACAACAGTCACCAAGTCATGGGCGGGAAGAGGCTTTGGTCTGAGGAGTTTTCGGGGAATCCATTTCCAGATCCTCAGAATCCTCACGCACTTATGTCCAAATCATTCAGGCCAAGAAAGTGTCTTGAGGGGGTTCCCTGCCCCTGGGCCCTTCTCCTTGGCCCTGCGCCTCCCCCTTGCCACTTTCACTTGGCTGAAATGTACCTGGGGAATTGCCCCAGGCGCCCAAGAAGGGACCAATCAACAATCCCCTTCAACTCTGTGCCCATCCACCTGATTAAAGGGTGTATTTCCAATAAATGGAGCATATGTTTAAAAATATTTATCACCTTTGAAATATGTACGTTGTTTGGTCATCCGGGTTCCAGTACACATTATATTCTGTAATCCCTGACACGTCGTCCAATAGAGAACGTGGAAGGAGGGAGTCGAGGGGCAGGGACGTCTGGGCTCCCCTCCTGGGCAGGCTACACCCCTCCAAGTGTGGTCAATCT
The DNA here is from genome assembly GCA_002007465.1 of Ailurus styani. Lineage (NCBI taxonomy): Eukaryota > Metazoa > Chordata > Mammalia > Carnivora > Ailuridae > Ailurus > Ailurus styani. The sequence continues at coordinate 4,147,316 of LNAC01000001.1, read as the reverse complement.
GGGTTGAGTCCCACCCTGGCATCCTGGGAACCACCCTTGCTAGATGCTCCAAGTCCACGGATGACCCCCGCAGCTGCAGGAAGGGGTCATGGTGCCAGTCACCCCGGGAGACCCTTGCTTCCCAACTGCCCTTCCACTCCAGGATCTCTTACTCCCCCCTCCACAGGCCCGCCTTCCAGTCTCCAGGGCAGAGGAGGGCCTTCGAGTCGGGTTTGGAGACAGAACAGGTGGCCAGCCCTAAAGCTGGACTGTCTTCCCTGGGGGCCCCAAATCAGGTGTACCCTTTTCCCTTAGCAAGATCCCACTTGCCCCTCACCCAGCTCTTTTGCCAGCATTCCACAGCTGGGCGGCCCAGTGGTCTGTAAGATTGTGGGTCCCCTGGGTTCCCAGCCTCTCCCCACACTGCGTGCCCAGGACCTTTCTCCCTGGTTTGTCAGGGAGGTCAGTTCCATCTACGGCCAAGCACATGTGGGACCACAGCTCTCCCCACCTTTGAATTTTGTCCACACTTACTCTACATGTCTGAAAGGGAAGTGACGTAATCCTGTTATCTCTGGGACCTTAGCTCCGGACCTTCTGTAGGGCCATCACCATGGACAGGGAGTAAGCGGTGCACAGTGCCCCCAGATCATTCGACTTGCTGGCTAATGCCCTTCAGAGGTTGCTAATTGCTCGTGGGATAGAATCCAAACTCCTGCCAGGACCTAAGAGATCACAGGAGACCTCGGACCTCCTGCCTCCTCGGTCTCCTTGGCCCCATCCCCTTCAGTGCCCTAACCACCTTCTTTCCTAACCACCTAAGCTCTTCCTTCCTCAAAAATGCTCAGATCCTTCTAGCCTGAGGGCTTCTGGTTCTGCTCTTCTCGGACACTCACTGGGCCAGGAAGAGGAGGTGAGTTTTGCAGAGAGGATGAGCCACTCCCAGAACAGGTAGTTGAAGAATCTGCCCGGAGAGGAATCATCCTGGGTGTGCCCGGACTAGTGAACACCTGCTACAGCCAAGGGGGCGTTTCCACAGCAACCGCGTGTACTCACACTCAATTAACCTGGACAGAAGGGGTTGGTGCGCCTGGGTGGCTCAGTGGGTTAAAGCCTCTGCCTTCGGCTCAGGTCATGATCTCAGGGTCCTGGGATGGAGCCCCATGTCACGCTCCCTGCTCTGAGGGGAGCCTGCTTCCTCCTCTCTCTCTGCCTGCCTCTCTGCCTACTTGTGATCTCTCTCTGTGATCACAAATAAATAAACTCTTAAAAAAAAAAAACCTGGACAAAAGGGGAACCATAACCCTAATCTCTCCTCTCTGAGTTAGGGAAACAAATAGACAAACAAACAAAAAACAAAACAAAACAAAAAACCAAAAAAACCCAAAAAACCCCCACAAAAACTGGGACAGACCATGGCACTGAAAACCATGAAAGAAATTTTGAAGAACTTTTTTTTTTTAAATTTAAGAAGCTAATACTATATGCTGTCATTATAGAATATTTGGAAACTACACACATGTGGAAAGAAGAAAAATTTACCCCAAAATGAACAAAAAATCATGTTTTTGTCCATTTAATGTTTATTTGCTCAATGAACATATCTGTGTATACACATTCCATTTTATTTCTTATGCTTTCACTTATCATTAAACCTTTTCTCATTCATTTCATAAGTTTCACTGTTGAGTATTAAGTGTAAATTTAAATGCAGAACTCAGACTAAGTGATAGTTTGAAGGAAGAGACTATTTTATGCAGTGGGGATTTGCTGACCATGGAGGCATAGCACAGGTGGGGAAGAGGAAAAGATACACGGAAAATAAACTCAGCTCCTTGACAGCCTTTTAGGTATAAACGCGGAGTAAAAGAATATTATTTCAAATTAAATATTGCGACAGAGAAGGTTTTAGCTAATTTTCAAGACCGCCCATATTAGGGGCATCTGGGTGGCTCACTCGGTGAAGCGTCTGTCTTCCACCAGGGTTGTGATCCTGGGGTCCTGGGATCGAGCCCCACATCGGGCTCCCTGCTCAGCGGGGAGTCTGCTTCTCCCTCTGCCTGCTGCTCCCCCTGCTTGTGTTCTCTCCCTCTCTCTGACAAATAAATATATAAAATCGTTTTAGGAAATAAATAAATAAAATAAAACAACTGTGAGACAAACCATATAATGTAAAAATAAAGGAGAGAGGACAGGAAAAGAAGCTATCTTTCAACCCATCTGCTTTGATAGATTTGACTTTTGGATCACACCAATATTTCCACAAATATAAAACTAATTAGGTCAAAGACAGAAAACCCTGAAAGTAGACATTAAAATGAAGCTAACTGCATTATCAGGCAGCAACACAGCCACACAGAAAACAATAGTTTAAAGTCATTTAAGTAATAATTTAATGGTACAACCCTTGATAGTCGTCCCCTAAGAATAAAATGAACAGATAATGAGAGCAAACGGTTTTCAGCAATTGCATTGGTGGTAATATTGAAGCGTTAATCTGAGCTTGTATCTTGCAGTAAGATAAAGCAAAGAAGTGATTTTATGAAGACCACTCAGAAGAAAGTTTTTCAGTCTAAGAATAAAGGGACATGAATATGAAACCCAAGAGTGAAGTGTGCCATGGCTACCCCGCCAAAGCAGGAGGGACCCTCACCCTGAATTTGGTTTGTATGTAGAGACTGAAGATGCTGTGCCCACCCTTCAGAGGGTATGAAAATTTAGTGATGCACATACTCCAGGTCGCTGTAGGGAGCAGGGTGGGTCTGAGCTGGCTTCAGAGAGCAGGAGAGGGGCTGGCTAGGTTTTTACCATGAGCAGGAGGGGGCTGGTGGCAGGGGTTGGCTGGAGGGGAGAGGGTTTTGGGCCTTCTCACCAGCTCCCGGAGATGGGAGACTGATTGGGAGCCAGGGGTGAGGCTCCAAGGTTGTCGGCATTCAACCATCCGAAAATTGAGGCTGATTCCTTGTTACATTAAGTAAACTTTGAATTGGATATGTCAGTATGAACTCATGGTGTATTATTGGGTGTTATACACAAACAATGAATTAGGGAACACTATGTCAAAGTCTAATGGTGTACTCCATGGTGACTAATATAACACAATAAAAAAAATTAAAATTTGAAAGGAAAGGGGTACCTGGCTGGCTCCGTTGGTAGAGCACGCGACCTTTGGTCTCGGGCTTTTAGGTTTGGGCTCCATGTTGGGTGTAAAGATAACTTAAAAATAAAATCTTTAAAAAGAGTAAAATTTAAAAGAAAAGTCTTATTTCTTGATATACTCCCTGAGAAGACATTGAACTTACCAAATAGTTAGGAATGTCCTTACCACCTAGATTGTGGCTGTTTAATACTATTTCCCACTAAAAGGAATCCAAGTTCTTATAGAAATGCTATCTTCCCCACGAGGGGCAGGGACTGGGCAGGATGATGTTGGGAGAATTCGTCACCCGGAAGAGCAGGGGTGGTGCTTGATGACTACTGGCGTCATAAGTAAAGGCTCCCAGAGCCACTGGGAAGGGTCCCCCTCGCTCATAGGGGGGAAGCTTTGATCTTCAGTAGATAAATAAATAAATAAATAACCACGGTGAGTTGAAACACATAAAATACTTTGAAATTCCTCCAGTTCACCATGACTGCCTAACCAAAAGAAAGGAAAGAACATGGTTGCACTCACTCCTTCAGAGGCTGGAAGGAAATCAGCCCATTCTGGCAAGGAAAGGGAGGAAAGCACGCTTCCTTCTGTCTTTCTTGTGTGAACCATGCTCAGTGCAACCACACAGTTGATCATGGAAAGTCTCTCTTTGGAGACGCAAACAGTAAATGAATAAAAAAACGAAACTCTAGTGGAAGATCACCACTATACCAATCTGTAATGAAAACTAAATCCGGGCAATGATCATCGAAGGCTATTCATTGCATAGAGACACGGAGGCTCACCTGCCGTGTGCACCTCTCCAAGGAGGGTTTGGAAAAAAGCCACAGGAGTGGGATTCGGTCCCCAGAGGGAGCTAACTCGGGTACCAGAAACGTGCAGGACAGGGGAGCGCTGAAACAGCACCAGGGAGGTGCAGCAGCGAAATCCAGCTGCCCACAGCTCTGTGGACAATGAACATGGCTTCTTCAGTGTAGGACAAGGAAACAGACAAAGGGTAGCAGGGAACCCACAGACTTAAGGAATGGATGGATCAGAAGGTCCTGGGCTTCAGCCATGATGGAGTCAGCTGGTTTCAGATCTCCCACTGCCAACAACTGAAAAAAGGAACAAACCGTGTAAGGCAGCTCTTTGCTCGTTCCAGGCCCAGATTGCTGTCTTTGAGAGAGAAGGAAGCCCACAATGTGAGCTCTGTGGGTCCAGCCCTGGTTCCTGCAGGGGTGCGGGGAGGTGCCCTGCAGCCGAGAGTGATCTTGCTGTGCCCAGCCAGCAGCGACGGGGTTGGGGGAGGCCAAGGAAGGTGGATCTGCGAGGCCCTCTGCCGGGCTGGGCAGGAAGCAGCCACTGTAGGTGTCTGTATCCAAGGAAAACATCCTGTTACAATAACGGTGCCGGAGACACTTGCAGATAAATAGAAACCTAGAGAACTAGAACTCATTGCCAGCACACCAGGGAAATGCAATTTAAAACCGCGCCGACATACCGTTACACGCCCACCAACACAGCTAAAATTAAAAAGACCTAGCGCAGCAAATGCTGGGGGCGGGGATGGGGGGCTGTGGGGCAAGTGAGCGCTCATCGCTGCTCGTGGGAGCCAGGAGGCACGACCACGCTGAGAGCTCCTGGATGCGTTCTTATAAAGCTAAATCCACGTCTTGCCCACAATCCGGCAATCCCACAACTCGTAATCAGCCGGAGAGCAATGAAAGCAGATCTGCCACAAAAGGACTTGTCTAGCAGCTTTTTCATTATACCCAGAACCTGGGAGCAATCCAACATTCGTCACAGGGTATTTCCCGGCAGGATATATTATAGTATGAGCTGTGCTATATCCACGTGGTGAAATACTACAAAGGGATAAAGAAGAAGGAGGTGTTGGCATATGGGTTGTTGCGACTGAATCTGAACAATATCATGGCCTTCCACGTTCTGCATAGACACAGAGGAGAGTGTATTGTATGTCCGTTGATGTGACTTTCTGGGACATCATTATCTCTGTGATGATAGAAGTCAGATCAGTGGTTTCCTGTGGCCTGGGGTGGTGGGGGGACTGATTGCAAGGGGGCAGGAGGAAACATTCAGGGGTGCTGGAAGCCTTTTATATTTTGATAAATGTGTCGATCACACAGGTGTTTTTATCTGTCACAACTCTAAGGGTCATACCCTTAAGATCTGTACGTTTCAGTATGTGAAAATGCTTTTGCCAATTAGAAAAAAAGCATTTTTTAAAAATCTAATGTAACTTATAGGTCTTTTTTGGACCTGATTTAGAAAGATAAACTGCTAACAACACTTCTATGATGCAGTGGGGGAAATCAAGGCAGACTGAGTATTTGAAGATACTAAGGAACTATTTTTGCTGTGTTAACAGTATTATTACCGTGACAATGGTATTATGACAATGGTATTATCCTTATCTTATTACCATTATGACAATGGTATTATCCTTATCTATTAGAGAACCACACTGGAATATTTAGGGAAGAAGAAATGTGATATCTGGGATTTGCTTCGAAATAAACCGGTAGGGGTCGGAGGAGTCTGGGGTGTCCTGGGGGCACAGATGACACCAGATGGCCATGGCGGTAGGTTCTTGGGGATTCGTTATGTTACTATTACTACCTCTGTGTATGTTTAAACTTTCCCAAGAGAGAAGGTTTTTAAAATCAAGTATTTCCCACAGTGAGATCATCAGGAAGCCTCTGGGCAGGCGGGACAGGGTTCTTTGGCAGGAGTGGAGGAAGTCTTGAAAGGCGGATGGGGACCTACCCCTTCCTGAACAGGTAATTCCTGGGTCCTTCCTGCTAAATTTGGGCTCTGGGTGAAGGGCTGGAGGTAAGTCCCGGGCCTTCCTGCACCTCGGCAGCCCAGTCTCGCAGGGAGCGCCCTCAGGTACACAGGACTGCGCAGCCACACGGACCCTGTGCCAAGCCACGTCCTCGCCCGCCTCAGAAAAGGGCTTTCTATTTAAAAATTTAAAGGACATTAACTGCCAACATTTCAAACAAAAATTCAGCTTTTTTCTCTTCTTTTAAAAGAGCAAAACATCAGGCCGCCTCCGTCAGGCTGGCGCCCAGCATCTGCGGGAGCCCGGTGCCCCCGCCCCTCCCAGAGCGCGCCCTGCATTGTCCCCGCCGCCACCTCCGTGCGCCCCCGCTCCGGCTGAGTCCACGCAGACCCCCGAGCGCCATGGCTGGGGCCGCAGCGCCACCTGGCGACCAGGTCGGGCCACCGCGCCCTTCGGGTGGAAATGCCCGCTCTTGGACCCTGTGAGCAGGAGGTGCGCCCAGGGGCAGCCCCGGACCGGAGCCCTGCGCGCTGAGGCTGGTGCCAAAGGTCTAGGTGGTACCAGATAGAGGCGCGTTCGTGCGACTTTAGAAGCTGGAGAGTTTCGTGTTTGCACCTAGCGTTTGTGCCTGAGGTGTGCAGACCCAGGGGAATGGGAACTGGACAGCCGTGGCTAAGGCGCCGGCTGCCCTGTGCCCCTGGCAGGTGGCACGGCGCCCAGAGAGGCCCCGCAGACCCCGAGGGTCCTGTCTGCAGCATCCCTGGAATCACGGATCCTCCTGGACACACGACCCAAACCAAGGGCTTCTGAAATAGGAATGATGGGGATATAGACCATGATCATCCGAAAAGTTCTCAGTGAAGTTGAGCCAAGTCTGTGCCAACTAGCTTGGGAGAAATGTCTTCTAATTGACTCCTCAAACCTTGGAATCAGTATTTCGGCGTGGAGCTAATTGCTTTGATTTACTTGCTTCTGGTTTAATAATTAATAATAATAATAATAATAATTATTATTATTTTTATTGTTTGGAAACTTGAACATTTGTTGTAAGTGTACTAGTTTGAAAACTTGAGACCTATCTGCCCGATGAGCCATTCTGTGTTATAGCGCTTGTCAAGTGTTGAGCAGTGTGTGAAGACGATGAGAAGACAGTCCGTGTTGTGAATAGGCGTACCACCGGCAAGGAAAATACCCGAGAGACTTACGAAGACAGCGGGCCGCCGGCCGCAGCCGCTTCCGCTCCGGAGCGCTGTCCAGAGTGACAGAGGAGTCCCCATCTCTGGGGAGAGCTCAGGAATCAGACTTCCCGGGAACCGCCAGGAAGACGTAACCTTGGGACACGGAGAGGAACGTACCCCGTTTGGGCCAAGTTCTTCTTCTGTGCTGCTGGAAATACTCTCCAGGTAAACTTTGAAGAAAGACTGAACTGAGAGAGATTTGTGGGACGTTACAATGTCCCTTCTTGAGTTTCCAGAGCGGACACAGCTGTCACTGGATTGAAGGGCTGCCCTATGGCAGGCCCTCTGCTGAGCACCTCGGCTTTCTCCGATGCCCTAGAGACGCCCCGAGCAGGGTGGGGGACAGAGGCACCTGGTGTGGAAGATTTAAGGAAGCTTCGCTCTCAGGGGCTGCTGACTGTCCACTCACACCAGCTCAAGAGTGAGCTCCTTCTAAACTCTGCACCCCAGGGCACCTCGGTGGCTCAGTGGGTTAAAGCCTCTGCTTTCGGCTCAGGTCATGATCTCAGGGTCCTGGGATCGAGGCCCGCATCAGGTTCCCTGCTCAGCGGGGAGCCTGCTTCCCCCTCTCTCTCTGCCTGCCTCTCTGCCTCCTTGTGATCTCTCTCCGTCTGTGAAATTAAAAATAAATAAATAAATAAATAAATAAACTCTGCACCCCGCCCACCTGCACACATCCCTCTCTCGTCGAGCCCTGGTGCCCCTTTTACAAAGGAGGAAGCCGGAGCACAGAGAGGTTAAGGACGTTTCTGTGATGACACAGCCTGGCTGTTTCCGAGTTGGGAATGTCATGGCTTTGTTTGACTTGGGCGCCGGATCTTAACACCTAAGCTCTGTGCTTTCTTCTCGTGCCTCTAGGAGTCCTTGGCCCCCAGACTGTGCCCAGAGACTAGCCCAGAGTTCCGAATGGATGTTTTTAATTAGGCCCCTTTTTAGTGAAGACAGAGGTGGTGTCTGTGCCCGACCGTATTCTTGGGCTCTCCCTACCTTCCCCTAACTTCATCTCATTGATTCCTCACAAGGGCCCACGCTGCTCTCTCTTCTCACTCACGGTATCTAAAGAATATGTGGAAGCAGGGGCAACTTAATTAAGACCTGTATGTACAGTTAATAGTGTGCACCACTGTTTTGATCCATTTTTCTCTTAACTTCAGCCTGACCGTTTTCTGTTCCAGTTTAAAACCCTCTCTAGTCACTGTGATTTTCACCAAAGGCACATGAAGGCAGGATGTTGGGAACAGCCAGTGAAGAAACTTTCCCAAATCTGCCAACTGTGGACCATGAAATGCCACTTGCAGTGGGAACGGAGGGAGGACCCCTACACGGGACAACGGTGGGAGTCTTGCAAACGTGACCCTGAGCAGAAGGAGCCAGATATGAGAGAACACTGGGTGCTTCCTTGTGGGTGAAATTCAAAACCAGACGAGGCAGGTCTGTAGGTCCGTGGTCACCCTTGGATGGAGGGGGCGCTGACAAAGGGCAGGAGGGGCCTTTGGGGGCGGGCGAAGCCCTCGTCTTGTTCTGGGTGCTGGGGGCACGGGGATATTTCATTTGTGGAAATTTACCGAGCTGAATTCCTGTGATTCGTGCAGGCCCCCCTAAGTGTTTTATAGTCCAATAAAACATTCCTATCGGAAAAAAGAAACACAAATGAAGCTGAGTTCTCGTTTTGTTTATTGGAGGAGATGCCGCTTCCTCAGTGAGCCTTTTGATAGTAGAACCATTTCAGATTCAATGGTGACTTCTAGGCTTCCAGTAAAGGTCTTTAACAGACATTCTCAATGCAAAGCTCCTCCAAGACAGGAAGGGGCTCCGTCTTCTCTCCCCTCACCTCCTCTTCCACCACCCGAGCCCCTGCCCCTGCCCCCCCACCCCCAGCAGCTCATGGCCAAGGCCAAGGGCAGAGGAGGGGTCAGCTCTGGGAGCTTTAGTCAGGGGTCAGGAGAGGGCCTGGGCCTGCGGTGGGAGCTGGTGGCCCCCCACTGGTTCATCCCCGAAGCCTCCTGGCTCACCCGAAACCAGCTCTGCTGTTTTGTTAGGAAATCTGTTTCCCGAAGTAATGTTCAGTTTTTGTTTCCTGAGAAAGGCGCCAAGTTTCCGAGGGAGGAAACACTCTGATCGGGTAGAGTTAGCCCGTGCGTTCGGCCAGCATGCTCCGAGGCTGCCCTTGCGGGGGACCCGGGATCCCATGGGGAGGAGGCCCGGCCGTGGCCGCCAGGAGACCAGGGGGCATTCCCTGGGGGTCTGGGACTCCTCACTCCCAGGAGGAGCTTCTGGGAACCGAAGGCACACTTGGCGGTCACATGTGCCCGTGAGACCCAAGCGCTTCCTCTGTTTGAAACCATGATTACGGGCATCTCAGGGACCCCAGAATTCACTGCAGCTGAAGCAACTTGACAGTGGACTCTTCTAACAGATTCGCTTTTTTGTTTTGTTTTGTTTGTTTTTTTTAAGCCCGTGTTTGCTGCTGTTCTCTCAAAACTGACTCTCAGCATTATTGGCAATCTGGGCCATATGGGCTTCCCCCATTTTTCTTTCAAATTTCTTATGGATGCGAGGTCATAACTTGGGCTCCAGACCACATTACATGTATGTGCTTCATAAAATATCCCAAGATTGACAGGCTGCCGTGATGAAACGGTCTCAGAAGAACGTAACCCAGGGGTGCCGGGGCGGCTAAGTCGGTCAAGCCTCTGACTTTTGGTTTGGCTCAGGTCACGACCTCAGGCTCGTGAGGTCTCGACCCTTGCTGGGCCCTGTGCTCAGATGGGAGTCTGCTGCCGATCCTCTCTCACCCTCTCCTCTTTAAAAGAATGTAACCCATTGTTTGTTTCGGTGGGTTTTGTGGAAGATTTCTCTTTTCTCAGGGTGGGGAAACCTGACCTCCACCGAGGTGGGGCCTCGGGACCCTGCTAACGTCAGGACTCCAGGACCGTTTTATGTCCATCGTGGCCTATTATGTGTCACTAACTGGATCTGGAACCTAGCCAGGCTTAATCACAATTTCCTTTCTAAACCGGCGTGGACCTGTCTAGCTATTGCTTCCAGAATGCAGTGCTTACACATCTATGCTGTTGTATGCCGAGCTCAAAGATTTGTGCTAATTGCATGGTGTAAGTTTTAATTAATCTAATTTTTTTTCTAAGAATGTTTTTTTTTTTTTTTTTATTAAGGAAAGCCAGTGATCACCTCACACTCTAGACTTACGTTCTTTTTAGAGGCAACACACACTCCTGTTGGCACCTCTCCCAGTGTGGCTGTGGTCGGGAGACGTCTCTGTGTCTTTAGTTGCTAAACTGTCGGAGTATTCTAGAGACTTGGGGATTTGTCTCCTTGACGGTTGGAGGGCTTGGGACAGCTCAGCTTTGGGGGTTCTCTCCATGCTGGGTCTTCGTGACCCCGGAAGGTAAAGGTTGTCTCTTCGAAATTCCTTCCTGTCCTGTCTGGACCACCGACGACTCGTGAGACCCCTGGTCTGTGACCGGGAGTCGCCATAGTGGGTGTCGCATGGACTCCTTGTGAGGACGGAATGAGCTAATACCTAGAAAGCACTTGGCAGAGAGACACTCACAAGCAAGAGTAATATTCCACTTAGAGTATTACTGGTGTAATACTAGTATTAATACTACTGTACTGGTCCTATATTGATATACTTGATAATATATTGCCATCACTATTGATATACTTGATATAACTGTACTAGTTACCACTGGTCAGCTGTCTCCGTGTGGACTAAACCCTCCCAGTTACTGACTCGTCTGACCTCTCTGCCGGCTGTGCAGGAAATAGAGCCCATGGTTTTAGGCCGTAAGGAATTTAACATTTGGTCTGGGAGGCAAGAGTCCGATGTCAAGGGACTGCAGAGGCTTTTTGTAGTTCAGTGGTAGTGTGAGTGGCCCCATCACTGCGTTCTGGAAAGTTCCGTGGGGAGGAGGCAGGCTTTGGGCAGAGGAGGCTGCCGGGGAGCAGGGACGGTGGGAAGGGCAGTGTAGGGGGTCGGTGGGGAGGGTAGGAAGGCAGTGACTGGGAGAGGAGTAGGAATCTATTGGTTTGCTCAGGCTGCCAGAATAATGTATGAAAGCTTGACGGCCGAAACCGCAGAAGTGCATTTTCTCAGTCTGGAGGCTGGGCATCCAAGGCCAGGGTGTCGGCGGGGTGGTTTCTCCTGGGGCCTCTCTCCCTGGCTTGGAGAGAGCCGCCTCGTTGATGTGCGTTCTCAGAGTCTTTTCTCCATGACGGCAGCCCTGGTGTCTCCGAGTGTCTACATTTCCTCTTCCTACAGGGGCGTCATCGTATGGCACCGGGGTCCCCCAAGGACTTCGGTCTACCTTAATCACCTTTTTTTAAAAGAAATAATATTTATTTATTTATCAGAGAGAGAGAGAGAGAGAGAGAGCACAAGCAGGAGAACAGCAGACCGAGCAGGCAGAGGGGGAAGCAGGCTCCCCGCCGAGCGAGGAGCCCGATACGGGACTCGAGCCCAGGACCCTGGGATCATGACCTGAGCTGAAGGCAACCGCTTCACCGACGGAGCCACCCAGATGTCCCTTTGATCACCTTTTCAAAGGCCCCCCAGTATGGTCACATTTGGATCAGCCGGGGGCTAGGATGTCAACACGCGGATCTGGGGGCCACGATTCAGTCCATAACGGAGTCTATATCCTTACGGAGGCCGTGGGGGCAGTGGGGGGTGGAGACGAGCCGGCGGCGCTGCCGAGGGTGGAGAGCCTCTGGGGTCCAGCCGGGAGCCCGCAGGACGAGGCGGCCGGGCTGGCGATGCGGCGGAGGCCAGCTGTCCTTGAGCTTCGGGGCCGCAGACCGGCCGAGAGGCAGAGAGAGGCCTTGTGAGCGGGAAGGTCTGGAGGGAACCCGTGAGTCGAAGCCCAGCCAGGGGAGCTCAGGGGGGAGCTGGTCTGGAGAAGGGGCTCCAGAGACTGGGCACAGGAGGGGAGAAGCTTGGCTTTGAGTTTTCTCCCATCCCTGGATTTCTCCAGTCGTTTTCCTTCTCTCGGCCTCTCATCTTGCTCTCTGACCCCTTCTTTTCCTTTTTCTTCAAAACTGGAAGAGGGCAAATGGCCACGCGGTGCTGCTGGGGGGGTCTCTGTGTGAGCCCCCCTCCTCGACCCGCCTGGTCCGTGGCCCCTTCGAGGGCTTGGCTGGGTCAGAAGCAGGTCCCACCGACCAGCCCCGCAGGGAGGCGGGCAGGATTCCCCTCTCGGAGGCCAGACAGCCTCTCTCTGGCCCCGAACAGGGCACGTTTCTGGGGCTCTGTGACCAGCTCCGACTTGCCCCTAATTGCGTGGGTAATGGGTGTCATCACCAGGCCCCGGATGACGGACGAGCCCATTTCGTGAGTGGCTGGCTGCCGGCAGCGCCCTGGGGGGCTGCGTACCGGGGGCCAAGGGCCTCCTGCCCCCAGGCCGGAGCCCTTTGCTCTGCCGCAGGGGCCCTCTGAGCACCTGCCCGGGGCACTCAGGTCGGCCTGCGAGCCACCGGGTGGGGCGCGGCTGAAGGTCAATGACGGTGCGGGGTCCTCTCTTCGTCACCACGATGCTTCCACCAGGAGAGCTCCTCTGTGAACCCAGAAACTGATTTTATTATTTGCTCTCAGGCAACGGAATGGGGCTGTTTACTTCTGCATTTTTAGAGCCTGGGCTTCTCAGAGCTCAGCCAACCGTCATAATTAAAAACAAAAGCTATGCGCTTCAACGCCAAACAGTACATTAACGTGAAGGCTTTACAGGCTCGGTAACGAAAGTTCTCTGCCTCCTGGGCCCTGGAGACCCGCGTTCCTTGGGCAGGGGTGGGGCGGGGGAGGGCGCCCTCGGGTGAGTCAGGCCGCCTCCTGCGGGGCTTCGCCAACTGTTGCGTCTACAGTTTCAGTGCAGGGATAACGGCGAGTGGGCTTCTCCGGTTTGGTTCCACGGTGCTTCGTCTCCCCCTTCAGTTTCTGCAAAGTCATCGATGGAACGAAAACATGGAGGGAACAGAAAAACGAACTGAGTCTGGAACAAGCGAGCCGGAGCGCCTCCCCTTTCTCCTTGCGTGCCCTCTTCCTAATTCTCCTGTTCCCTTTCTCGTTCCCATTCTTCCTTACCTTTCTGTGGTCGTCGGGTTTTGTGGGTGATCCCTGTCTCGGGGTATGCACGGGGAGTCTGGCTCCTGTTAGCTCTGAGCCGTGAAGGGTGCCCGGCAGGCCCACAGACGGTGATGAGGAGAGAAACGAGCAAGAACACTGGGCCCCAGATCTCCAATCGTCCACGGGCCATGTGCACTCGGGTGTTCTAGAACGAATCCAACCCAGCTGCGGTGGAGGAGAGGGTAGTTACTGGTCTCTCTGGATCTCAGTTTCCATCTCTACACCTGGAAGTGGATTTCCACCTTTCCCCCTGTATCCACCAAGTCCTTTATTGAAACGAGTAAAAGGAGGGTGTGTTTGGAGTGGGGTGGTGTGATCGAGGGGACGGGAGGCAGACCCCGCTGGCTTGGCCTTTCCCTTGTAGCCCCATTCCACCTCTGAGGTTCTGGGGGTGGGGGTGGACGCGGGAGCATGTGACAAAGGCAGCAGTCTAGATGATTCCTAAGGTCCTTTTGCAGCTTTGCACTCCCTGGGCTTGTGAGTTCACACCCACGACCTAATGCATCGATGTAGCCTCAGGCCAGTTGCTTCCTTGGACTGGCTGTGTCCATTTCCAGGTGCCCTGTCTTCCAGGCCAGACCCTCTGTGTCTCTACGAGGCCACCTTCACCCAGAGAGGGTTCCCATGGGAGGGGCGTGCAGCCGTCCTGTCTGTTGGCTGACAAGTCTTGCCATCTGTCCGGCCCCAGCCTCTTCCTCTTTGCCACTGTCCCCTGCCAGCTCCCGCTCTTACGGCCAAAGACCAGCCAAGGCCAGTGGCTCCTTACAGGTGACCTCTTTTCTTCCATCGAACCCCTTGCCTCCCCTCCATGTCATGAGTCATGAAAGTGGCTGCCAGGGTAAATCCTTGAAACTAGAACTTTAGGGTGCCATTTCCCTCCTCGGAAACTCTCAGTGTCCCCCAGGACGCACAGAGTTAGGTCCCCGCCCTGGGCACAGCACTCAGGGCTGAGCCCACTCAAGTTTCTACTTGTCCTTCCAGATTTGTGTATTAGGGGTGCAGCCCTCGCAGGCTGGCTTGCTGGCTGCCTCCTACACACGGAGGAGGATGTAATGAGCAGAAGGAAAAGCAGAAGAAAGGAAGGGGCGGTGGAAAAACAGGAGGAGTGGAACTGCAGCCCCTTCTTCTCACGCCAGCTCCCTCCTGCCTCTCTGGAGGCCTCCCAGGGTCCCGCCTCCCTGCTGGACACAGGCTGCTGACCCCACACTTTCTTCCACTAATGGTGGGGCCCCCGGAATTCAAGATTTCACAGAGAGAAAGAAAGAAAGAAAGAAAGAAAGAAAGAAAGAAAGAAAGAAAAAAGAAAGAAAGAGAGGGAGGGAGGAAGGAAGGAAAGAAAGAAAGAAAGAAAGAAAGAAAGAAAGAAAGAAAGAAAGAAAGAAAGAAAAGGAAGAAAGGAAGGGGGAGGGAGGGAAGGGAAGAAGAAAGGAAAGGAAAAGAAAGGAAGGAAGGAGGGAAGAGGAAAGGAAAGGAAAGGAAGGAAGGAAGGAAGGAAGGAAGGAAGGAAGGGCGGGGAAGAGCATAGAGTAATGGCTAGAATGGTAGTGACCAAATGAGCCGACTGGGATTTAATCACAGTTTATTCAAACTCTCAAAGTATTTCTCCATGTTCTTGGTCTGTTCTGTGTGAGCTGGAATGTGCCCGAACAGATGTGAACACACACTCCTGCTCACCTGGCAAGCTGGATGAGTGTCCCGCAGCGCCTACTAAGTCAGCAAGGTCCGCGGGCTCGTCACCTCCTCCGGGAGCAGGCGTCTCGGGCAGGCATTTCTTGTCCACGTTGACGCCCCGTGCCACCCTGGGGCCCTGGGGGAACGACCACGAGCAGCACGGATAGGGGCCACCCTGGGGCCCTGGGGGAAGCGACCACGAGCAGCATGGACAGGGGCCGCCCTGGGGCCCTGGGGGAACGACCATGAGCAGGACGGACAGGGGCCGCCCTCTGGGGCCCTGGGGGAACGACCACGAGCAGCACGGACAGGGGCCGCCCTGGGGCCCTGGGGGAACGACCACGAGCAGCACGGACAGGGGCCGCCCTCTGGGGCCCTGGGGGAACGACCACGAGCAGCACGGACAGGGGCCGCCCTCTGGGGCCTCACTACCAGGCTATTGGCCTGTACTCCCAGCTTCACAGGAAGCACCCCCCTGGTTCTGCAGGAGGTGACTGGGGTTTGCCCGTGGAGTGGGTGCCGTGAGGCCGAGAGCGTGGCAGCCTGGGGCCTGGTGATCTGAGCCCAGGGCTCCCGCTGAAGCTTGTCCCTGGTTGGGGCAGCTGTAGAGAACGAGGAGCTCAGGCTGAGTTGCATGCCAGCTCCCCCGCCTTCGGTAGCTGTTCAACCTCAGTTTTCCCACCCCTAAAATGGGGCGGCACGGGTTCTGCAGGGTTGCCAGAGCCTTAGGGGACTGGATGGTTTCCTAGCAGGGCTCTCTGCACAACTGTTATTTCCGCTCAGATGTTTTCAACTCCTACCTGAAACCGGCCCTTGATTAGCTATTTACCAAATCGCCGGAGGAGTGGGCATGTGAGGGCCCGTTGTCCTAACTTTGAGGGGCTGGTTCTGTTCCACCAGGGAGCCTGCTGACTGAGTCTTGGACCAGGCTTGGGATCCTCAGCCTGTCTGGCAGAAGATCCCGATACCCAAGAACTTGAGCTGGAGGCTTGCTGGAAAGGATAGGCATAGGGACGGAGCTGCGTTGTCTGTTGTGAGTTTCTTAGCCTCATGGAACCTCATTTTCTCCTCTGTGGAAGGAGCAATTGGCTTCTCAGGGAAGCTCTGAGATGAAATAACTCGACCTAGGTGAAGCCACAAACGATTCCTACTTCCTACCTCCCTTAAACCAAAGTGTCCTCTGGCTCTCTGCCCACAATGTCCCCCGTGATGCTCTCTGGGACCCCACAGATTCCCGAACTCTGAGTCTGGATGCGGATGGCCAGCCTCGTGAGGGAAAGTGGTTGTTCCAAAAAGAACAGCAGAAAAGAACAGGAATTAAAGCTAACCAGTGTCTTCCCGGGTCTGTTGGCTCAGGGGGACCTCAGGGAGGACGTGTGGTCCCCCCACAGCTTGACGTTCCAGGAAACTTGTCTTTGCCAACATTTGAGGCAGCATTAGAATTTTATGTGAGAGAAAACTGCCAACCTTAGATCACTATTTTTTCTTTTCTCATAATTTATAAGAGAGCATTATTCAGACTCAAAAGGAATGTTTATTTTTATTAATTTAAAAGCTGGGATGTGGAATAAGCAAACCAGGGAGTTCCTCACAGTGTGTATGAGATTTTAAGTCTGGCTTAGAAAGTCTCCTAAAACTCCAGATTATTTTGAGAAACTGCTCTCACAAAACAAAGAATTGAAAAGATCATTCCTAACAGTTCAGTGATTTAACCAGCAATGTATAAGGTCTTTGGCTAAGTGAAGAAAACACAGTTTCTAAAACCAGAGTGGGCAGTGTAATCCTACTTTATGAAAACATACAAGAAAGAAAAATACCGTATATAGACCGTTAGACACAGGGAAGGATATATCCTATTATAGTTCTTCTTTTGAATTATTTTTAGTGCTTATATTGAATATCCATTTGGTAAGAAGAAACAAGTAAATTAAAAAATTCCTCGTTTCATGTATCTCTGGGGGGGAGGCACACTCTCCCACGAAGTAGTCTTGCCAAAATAATCAAGCCTGAGTCTTGATACGTGTGGAAGATTCAACTGCTGATTTCCAAGATATACAGGGGATGGAGGATTGCCTAACGGGGGGGGGGGTGGTCCCTAGGGCCTGGATCAGCGAAACCCAGATGGAGGGAAGCTGGAGGGACAAGTGACCTGGCTTCTTCAATGAGAAACACATGGAAGAATGATTGAGATGGTGATAGAAGAGAGAGATTGAGAGAGGGAGACAAAATATAGAAATTAAATACCAACCGGTTAGAACACGGGAAACTTTCTTGCATTTGACTTAAACTATATATAGATAAAGTCATCAGGACATTTGTGGGACCATCAGAAAGTGGAGCTCGACCCGGCAGTGTCATGTTATCAAGGAATTCTTGTTAATGTTTTTTAGGTATGATAATGATATTTTACAGATTAAAATAAAATAGTTTACTTGTTCGAGGTATATCCTAACCGTCTACAGTGGGCATGACAGGCTGTCCAGAGTTGGTGGGAAGGAGGGAGGGAGGGAGGCGGCGGGGGCCCAAGGAAGCGGGGTCAGTCGTGGCTTGAGCAGGGAGCCCGGGCAGAGGGGCCCGAGGGTCACGGCACTGCCCTCTGTGCTTTTGCACGTGTTGCTCTTTCCTGTGATAGAGAAGTTTGAAGAAGCTGCTCGTGGTTCTCTGGAGTGACTCAGACCAGCACCGCAGAGCAGACATCTCTGCCCACCTCTCCCCGGAGGCCCTTCCCTTGCCCCTTCCTGTTCTTCTCCACTTATTCCTAATTATCTGGAGAATGCCCAGGGCTAGACCCACTGGAAGCTGGCCTTCTTGGCAAGGTGCTGCGAGGTCTTTCCATCTCCAAAAGATTTATCTCTGGAGTACCTGGGGACTGGAGATTTCTGTGACGGGAGGTCCCTTGCCATGGTGGCCACAGCAGCCATGGCCTCTCACAGCGGGCAGCAAGGAGCCACCTTTGCGGTCCAGGTATGTTACCAGTGAAACCCAAATTATCAGCCTTAATGCAATTTTAAAACAATTATTGAGCTAACCGGACGCAAATTAAACAAAATGAACCTATAAATATATGTGTTTTTCAAATTAGTAATTGGATTTTTTGATGATCTTTGGCGTGACATTGATAAGCTGCCTCTCATAACGGTCTAATTAGGCAGTATGTAAACTTTGGCATTCGGTTCTGTCCTGGTGGCTTTTTCAAATGATGTTTGTAAAATTTGCAATTTCATATTACAGATTAAAAATTAAAAACTGCAGGAGGCTAACATTAAAATGAGAATTCATTTCAGGGAAAGCCCTGTAGACAAAATTCACCCTAATAGAATTGTGCATAAGGGGCCGCAAATCACGGTGTGCGGTTACACAGGGGAAGGCTTGTCAAAACCGGTATTGTCGGTCCGTAGTTCTATTCACAGTATTAAACCCATCAGCAAAGCCACTTTGGGGAAAATGTGAACATTATCAAAGAACAGTAAATTAGCAAGAAATTAAAGCATATACCCTTGCATTTCCAAAACAAAAGATCCCTTCATTAAAAACCTTTCATCAGTGGTTTAATATTCATAGCAGTAATTTGCATAACTAAATCAGTTTTCACTGATGAGAGACGACCAAAGTTTTTTCACTAATTTCTTTTTTGAATGAGCTCTCTAGTTTTTTGATTAAAATTTCACACCAGTAGTTGAACAGAATTGAATACAGGGCTTAGCCATATTTGCAAGTGTCATCTTTTAAAACACCAGATTAAATGTTACTTCTTAGGACGGAAGGTATTGTTCAAATAGCTTTGTTTACTTTAAATGCAGGTATTTTTCTCTCCTTGACATTTAGGCCTTGCAGAAAGAGGCTTTGTGAGGGCCGGAAGCAAGCGGATGGACTTCGGACTTGGCTCTTGTTCTTTGGGAAGCCTGTAGGTAGGCATTGGTGTGTGAAGCAGATACCGTCACCTACTAACTAGGGCAACGGCATCAGCCTGGCCACAACAGGAAATCCAAGGTCTCCAGGGAAGGTGCAGTCCTATTCCGGGGCATGCTGCTGGTTTTTAGAAAAGCGGGTTCCGGGGTGCCAAGGGGAGGGGGGACTCTCTGTGTAGACCCTGGGGATGGCTCTCGGCTCTGGACCTGATGCTGCTACACTTGCGGATTTCCCCAAGATAAACCACAGTAACTACTACGATGTGGCGCTCGGGGCTTTGCCCGGGACCCACCCTCCCAGGTGTCTAACAGTGTAATCCCAGTTACAAACACACTGGCGGCCTATGTTCAGAGTAAGGCAGCCCACGATTACTTTCTTTTCACCTGCAGCCAGAGGGGCCCAAAGGGGAGGCCGGGCACATTTTGGGGAGGGAACGTAGTTACGGGACTTTAATTAGTTGTGGGTGATTTTCAAACTTAATAAGACGGGTGATTGAAAGTTCAGGGGCTTCCCCGAGGAGACAGCATAGCTGCTTACTTGCAAAGCCCTTTTTGGAAAGACAGGCGGGTCCTTCTGCTCGGAGCAGCGCCTCCTGCCTCTCTCTGTCCCAGGCAACCCCAACCACCGCCAGAAAGTGGCCAAATGCTCTGAACTCTGCAGAGACGTGAACTCTACCTAAAAACACCCTCTTCCACATAATCCAGCCCTTATTGCTAAATCAGTTTCTGGAGAGTCTTACCTTCTTTTGTTTTTTTTTAACCAGTTGTATTTTTTGATATCCAAAATAAGAAACTCAACCATTGACATAAAAATGAAGACCTAGGGGAGGGTGTGTATATATATATTTTTTCTTTTTAAGATTTATTTATTTATTTGACAGAGAGAGAGGTCACAAGTGGGCAGAGAGGCAGGCAGAGAGAGAGGAGGAAGCAGGCTCCCCGCTGAGCAGAGAGCCCGATGTGGGCCTCGATCCCAGGACCCTGAGATCATGACCTGAGCCGAAGGCAGAGGCTTAACCCACTGAGCAACCCAGGTGCCCCATATGGGAGTATATTTTTATAGGGCATTTATATTCCTTTTATCCACTCAGTTCTTTACAGGTGAGACTTCTGGATGCCAGCAGTGGGCCTTGATCTCGGGGAGACCCTGAAACAAACATTCTTTGTGCTGTGGATTAAACATGCGGCTATGTCGCAAACTTCTCTTCTGTGGTTGTCTGTGCACGTGGGGTGGCCGTGTGACTCTGAGGGACAGAAGATTATGTAGACCAGGCAAAAGGCAAGTTAAAGTTTTTCTTATCAAATTAGAGGCCAGTACATCAACCTGTTGACCTGGTATAGCCCGAGCCTAACTAGCAGCACAACCTGAATTCTTTAGGAAACAGGTGGAAGCAACCCATTTCACGAGAACTTAAGGAAAAGCTTCTTTTCTTCCCTTCGACAGGCCCGTGTTTGTCATTTCGTTTTTCATTTCCCCTAAACAGGGGTCGTCACGCGCCGTCGCTGTGGCTGCTCTTCGTGCTTCAGGAGCCCTGGCAGGTGGGCTCAGAGACGGGGACGTCTCCGCTGTTCCGGGGGCGGGGGGGATGAAAGCAATAGTGGGAGCAAAGGGGAGAAAATCAGAAGGGCCATGTTCTGGGCAGAGATTTGGCTGATGGAGGACAGGCGACGCGGCAGGGGTGTGGATGGAGGGTCTCCTGCTTGTGGAGTGGGGTGAGTCCCTTGGGAGGGAGAGAAGGCAGTAGGGGGGCGACGCTGGCTTCCCCTCCATCAGACCTGGTCTTCGACAAGCCCGTCTGAGCTCAAAGCATCCTGGTCCTCCCACTGATCTCTGCAGAGTGGGGAAGACCAGCCAGAGGACACCGAGAAAACCACGGGTTCCAAGCCAGGGAGGCCTTCGGATGGAGAGGAGCCTGGGCGGGGGTCGTCCTGAAGACCCCGCAGGTCTGTAGAGCACGGGTGCACATGCGGATGGCTTCGGGGCTCTCCTCTCCATTCAGGCCCTAACTTCCCAGCCTTCGGTGACGTTGCCATGGGGGTATGCTTCTACAGAAGTGTATCAATGGGCGAACAGCCCCAACTTCCTGATTGGTAGAAGCAAAGGTATTAAAGAGAATTTTTAGACAAGATGTGGATAAAGCCAGCCGTGATGAAACAGAGAGCAGAGCCAAGGGAGGAAAACATGCAAAGTGTGACTTCAGAGGTGAGCTGGGGTTTGGACATGAACGCTGACTTGGCCGTCAGGAGAAAGTCCACCTGCACGGTGTCCTCACTCTGCACAGAGGTAAGGCCCCTTGACTGGCCGACTGCAGGTGCACCCTTGCTAAAGTCACATTTGCTTTTGGCATCAAAGTTCTAGAGCAAGGTTGACCAGCCAGCACAAGTTCCTACACTGAGCTCCTCTGTGCTGATGTCCACTTCCATTTTATCGAAGGGCATTGGCGCAGCCCAGGGCCCCAGCCCGTGCCCGAGTTGATTTTCTGGTTGCGGGGAACCTTCAGATCTCAGCACCGTGGATGCCTGATGCTTCTAATCTCTGACACCCTGCTAGCTCAGGAAAGATTTCATAATTAAAAATGTAAAAATGTTAATTACCTGAAGATACTTCCTGATGGGTAGCACTGATCAGGAGGGAAATTGATGGTATTAAAACAGGGACAATTATTAGATTAAGCAATATTCATGGGAAATGTCTCTCCTAAGAACTCTGTGTGTGGTCATGCGTGTTTGGTGCTGTTTTCAATGTTATGATCTGTCGGTAGGATAGAATGCACAGAACTAAAGAGAAAGTGTTGAAACGAGGTGGTGAGAAAGGAGGGTGTCAGCAAAACACTTGGCCAGCGAAACACGTGCAGACACGGGAAAGGTTCGGCGGGGAGAAGGAGAATGAGTCTCCCAGCTTTGATATTCCTGTGGTCATGAGAGCGAGGGGTCGACTGGTGTAGCCGGGGGGGGCTTCTGCTGGGGACCCGGGCTGGGGTCTCACGGGGGGATGGTTGGGTAGTGTGAGCATCTGTCCCTGGAAGGCCTCTGGTCTGTGTTAGTGGGATGTTTCTCCAGCTGCTGTGGACCGAGCACCATGGATGCCCGGGCAACTTCTGCAAAGGACCAGGGCGTGAATAATGTCAGCCTTTGTGTGTCATACCGGCTGTCACACCACTCAGCTCTGCTGTGGGGACTCACAGGCAGCCACACACAGCTCATATACAAACAGGCATGGCTGTTCCCATAAAACTCTGTTTATGGACCCTGAAGTTTGAATTTCATACACTTTTTACATGCGGTAAAATATCTTGTTATTTTCTCCCCACGACTCAAAAATTCATTCTTAGCCCACGGCCTGGATTTGGGCTACAGACTGTGGTTTGCCAGTGCCTGTTGTGTGGGAATAGCTTAGAATTTTCACTGGCAAATATCCTGCTTGGTTAGCTTCATCTATTTTAAACCCGAGAAATTGAACACAATGTATTATCTGCACAGAACCACAGCACTCATAAGAAGGCAAGCATTGAGAGGTCTTCGTGGTCACAGGTGATAATTCAAGTTGCCTAATAACTCAAGTCTCTTCCAGAATTCTGGAGTATTATCTGATTGGGACTATGCACCGTTTAGACAAGAGCTTGTGTGAAGATTCTTTCATTCGTTGACTCTTGGATTCGTTCACCGAACAAACATTAGTCCAAGGTCTCATTGTGTAGCTGGAACTCCACCAGGCCCTTGCAGGCATAGCTGGAAGGCTTGGGAAAGTCCTTCCTCTCTTGGGGAGTTTGCCGCCTATGGGGACAGGCATCTAACAAAGATGTACACAGATGCCCGTGTCACTAGGATTTTCCGTCGTGGTCATGGTGCCTCACCTGTGTCCCGACTTTCAGCTCTGAGTGGAGTGTCCGCCTCCCTGTCTTCTCCCCTGCCCGTTGGACACCCTCTTGGCAGAACAGGGATATGAAGAGCTGAGAGGTGAAGTTCTCAGGGATGAATGCCCCTGTCCCATCCGGACCCCAGACTTTTGGATCTGATGTACAAATGTCCAGCTCCCTTGGCCCTTGAGTGGGAATACACAGAGGTCCCCATCCCTGTTTTACTCCATTTCCTGGATTTTCCCCCAAGTGAGTCATCTCTCATCACCCTGGCTTGAGAACAGGCATGCTGACGTATGACGTGTGACAGCCAAGGGGCAGCTTGTGATTCGTCTGTTGGGTCAGGGAGTACTATCAAAGCTGCATGCTGGATGCAGGGGGAGCTAACGAGGCAAGGAAGGAGCGCTCTGTGTGTGTGTGTGTGTGTGTGTGTGTGTGTGTGTGTGTGTGAATTTGGGAGGGCCCTGAGGAGGTGGGGAGGAGCTGGGGTGTCCGACCATCCCCCAAGCTCAGGTACTGCGCCAGGTGAGGGGGATGCTGACGTCCCTGGAGTGGGGTCCATGGTGGTCAGAGTCCTAGAGGAACAGTTTCTGGAATGTGTCTAGATCCTTTAATTCTTATATTATCTTCTGGTTTCCTCCACCCATGAGGGTGGAGAGGGCAAGTATTCCATATATGTAGAAAGTGAGTTGCAGGAAAATTAAATGTACATAATGTACATGAAGCCACTGGGCCCCTTGGCTCTTCGCTGCCTGGTGTCTCCCCCCGCCCCCAACCGTAGAACAGGATGTTTGTGAATGCCCAAGAGGGGAGAACCTTCTGCAAAACCAGGGATGCCTGGATACTGTGCAGAAACATTCAGAACGTTCTGAAGTATACAAGAGTCAAAGTCGTCTGGAATCCTACCCTCTGTTGATAATACCGTGGGCAGTCTTCTGTGCTTTCTCTACATAGGCATGCCTCTGCGCACACATAGACACATGTGGTAACACATATATGTGTTTTACATAAATGGAATTCAATGGGATGTTATTCTTTCAGAACCTACCTTTTGGCTACCATGACATGAAATGATGTCTATGGGCAATAGACATCTGCAAAATAATTCTGGGTGAGTAGGCTGTATTCCATAGACATCGTGGGGTTTTTTATATCAATATTTTTTGCTATGATCAACAGGGCTGCAAAAAATATCCATGTATGTTGGGTTGAGCCCCTGGGTCCAACAATGCCCAGAGGTTCTTCATAGATTTAGAGCTTGCTCAAGAGCTGTGTCCTCACTGTCTGGTCCCCTAGTTTCTTCTTCTCCACCAGCTGTGTTTGAACGCTCCTTTCCCCATCATCATCAGTTCCAGACAGCATACATTTCCTTGATTATTAATAATTTGTGATAATAGCTAACACTTTTTGAGTGCTTTGAGTATTGTTTGCCAAGCTCTGAGTTTGATGCTTTTTTTTTGCATTGATTTATTTAGTTTCTGGGTTGGGCTGGCAGGACACCCTCCAAGCTGTCCGCATCCTAATCCTGGAATACGGTGAATGTGTCACCTTACATAGTAAAAGGGACTTTGCAGATGTGATTAAGTTAATGATTTTGAGAAGGAAAGATTATTCTGGGTTGTCTGGTTGGACTCAGTGTAATTACAAGGGTCCTTAAATGATGGAAGAAGGAACCAGAAAGTCAGAGTCAGAGAGAGGTTGGTAGGTGCTATGCTGCTGGTTTTGATGATGGAGGAAGGTAAGGGGAGGTCAGGTGCATCTGGAAGCTGGAAAAGACAAGGGAACAGAGCCTCCCCTGGAGCCTCCAGGAGAAACACAGCCCAGTTTATGTCTTGCCTTGAACCCAGTGAGGCTGATTTTGGACTTCGAGCCTCTAGAACTGTAAGATAATAAATCTGTGTAGTTATAAGTCACTAAGTCTGTGGTACCTTGTTACAGCAGCCTTAGGAAACTGATACATTTGCATGTGACTTTCTGGTGAGATTTCAGTGTTGATCCCCATGTTATAGAGGAACTGAGATTTGTTTAGCACAGTTAAGTAAGGGGCCTAAATTAAGATAATGAGATTCTTTGGAATTTGCAGCATGCCACCAGGAGGCAAAGCTGCGCTGGGATGCAGTTGTGTTTTTCTGAAATCTGTTATCAGAGAGACCAGTCTTTCCTGCTGCTGGACTGAGAGGTCAGAAACGTCATCTGGTCGTTCAAGTTTGCGTTTCTTCCATTATCTCTTTGTATGTTCATTAGCCTTTTGGACTCATTTTCTACTCATACTCATTCTTATTGATTTGTTGGAACTTTTTATATTTTGAGTGTAAAACCGTGGTCTGTCAGGCATGTTACGAGCATATGTCTTTATATATTTGTTTCTTGTCTTTGTTTAAAGTGTGTTTTTCTGTACCAAAGTTTTTGTTTGTATCTTCATTTTTATAGCAAAATCTACCTGGTTTTTCCTTTGTGGTTTTTGTTGTGGTGTTACACTTTATTTATTTATTTATTTAAAATATTTTATTTATTTATTTGACAGAGAGAGAGACAGAGAGAGAGAGAGAGAGAGAGAGAGAGATCACAAGCAGGCAGAGAGGCAGGCAGAGAGAGGAGGAAGCAGGATCCCTGCTGAGCAGGCAGCCCCACTTGGGGCTCGATCCCAGGACCCTGAGATCATGACCTGAGCTGAAGGCAGAGGTTTTAACCCATTGAGTCACCCAGCCACCCCAGTGTTATGCTTTAAAAAGACATTTTCCCCTCTAAGATTATAAAAATATTTATTTACATTTTCCTTTCACTACTTAAAGTTTTTTTTTATATTTAAAATTTTAACTCCCATGTAATTTATTTTGGTTCAGAGTGATAAGTAGGAATCTAACTTAATTTTCCCTTTTCCTTTTCTGACTTCCTATAAGTTCTTGGATCCATGTCTGTGTTCTGTGTACTGAGATCTGTTTTGCTCTGTATTTCTTTGCACTAGGACACACAGCTTTAATATTGTCATTCAGTGAGGTCCTTCAATATGCAGAAAGGCCAGGGTCAAGTTTGGGGAGGCTTATGTACTATTCCTCCGATCTTATTTTATATTTTCAGTTTGTGAGAAGCTTACATTTACATCTCCCTGTATTATGTTTCGATGTTTTGCTTCAATATAGATTTTGTCTTGTTTTTTCTTTTCCTATTTTTATTTCTTTGCCATCATGATTATATTTCCTTTGTTAATTAAAAAGACTATTCTGGTAATTTAGAAACTATATATATTCATTTTCTGGGCAGCTAGTCACCACTCTTTATTTATATATATATATTTATGAAAATGACTGTAAAATTACCAGAAAATATCTGAAAATGTAAAAGAAGTGAGATTATGGTATTAAGATATCACCTAGAGAGGACGATCATTAGTAGTTGATGGTGTAATTTATAGACTGTCTGGGTGTCTACGTGGGTAATTCTTTCTTTTCATGCTCTTTGGGAGTGTTTTTTTGTTTGTATAATAAATATCCCAGGTACCTTTCCATGCAAATAAATTAAGCTATCTCTTCATCCTTAGAAATGATATATTCTATTCTATTTATTGATCTATATTTTTACTGTTGAATATTGAGCTTTTTTCCACCTTTGGCTGTCATGAATGGTATTGCAATAAACATTCTAGTTTGATTATTTCTTTACCATGTGTTTCCAGTTGTTTGGTTGAAGGTGTTAATATTTTAATGGCTTATATTGCATGTTGCCAAATTACTGTCTCAAGAGGCTCTACCATTCTGTATTTCCACCAGCAATATAGAAGCATCTCATTTTTCCTATACCCTAGTCAATACTGGGCTTTATTAGTCATTTTGATCTTCGTCAGGTTGGTAGTTAAAAATGGTATCTCATTATTTTAAATTTTCTTTAATTGATTTTTAGGAAGGTCAAACATCTCTTCATGTATTTATCATCCATTTGTATTTCTTTAACAGTCTTGTCTGTATTTTTCAAGCAGGTAAAAATTGAAGTGGTGTCAACAGAGGTCCCTTTGGAATGGGAGGAGAACCACATTGTACTTTTATACTTAATATCCTACTGTGGTGGGTGGGGGTCGGGGAGACAAGCTGGTGAATCCACTCCTCGACTCCCCAGCTCACCAGTTTAACTGGGCTTTGTGGCTGGTCAGCTGAGTCTTCTTCCAAATGGTGCCTTTGACTCTGGATTGTTTCTGGGCTCTGATTGGGAGCTTCCTGGAGATGCTATTTTTAGTACCATTTGCTTAGTTAGCTGTACCTGGCCATCAGAGAGTGGCTCCATGTGACTTGTGTGGACAAAATCCAGAATGCCGTGTTCCAGCCAAGACTGTCCGAAGCACACCTCCAGTTAGCACAAGAGAAGAGGACTGGGCAGCATTGACTTGTTTAAGATCACGTGTCTGGCTTGGCAGAATCAAACTCCAATCCAGGTTTTCATTCTCTTCCTCCTTTGTTGTGGCATCTTACCTCGGAATGACCCATTTCCACGGCCTATCATGATCTCAGAGTCTGTGTTCTTAGCTTCACTCTCCATATTTCATTTATTCGCTTACTCACTCAACAAATATTTACTGCACACCTACCGTGTGCCAGGCAGTGATGGGTGGAAGACACATGGTGTTTCCTGATGAAATCCGTGGTCTCCAAGACCCTCCAGCTATAACATTTTCTAATCCTATAAAATCTGATCTCTGGTCTAAGTTGGTCCAATATTCAAGTTGTGGCGAGCCTCACAAACCCCTCTTGGATAAGTATGGACTAAAGCTTGCTTTCTTTGGTGTTAAACAC
The DNA here is from genome assembly GCA_002007465.1 of Ailurus styani. Lineage (NCBI taxonomy): Eukaryota > Metazoa > Chordata > Mammalia > Carnivora > Ailuridae > Ailurus > Ailurus styani. The sequence continues at coordinate 4,119,804 of LNAC01000001.1, read as the reverse complement.
AGAAATTGTAGAGGGGCCAAGCAGCTGAGTTTGACTTTTGAATAAGTTCTACTACTTCTCTTTCTCCTGCTCTCCTGCGGCTCAGGCTCCCCCCCCCACTTTGTCCCAGGTGTCCACCCACCTGAAAATCAAAAGATGAGCTCCCTATAATTCCGGCAGATCTGCCTTGATTGAAGACTTGTAGAAAAGCAGGGGTATCTGGGGTTTTGGAATGAAATTTCTTCTTCTTCTGCCTACAACAGATCTGCATCTAATCAAAACCCTTAATTAAAAAAAAAAGCTCAGGTATTTAATTTGATTTGCTTATTTGCATAATATTGGAGGACAAAAGAAACCCGCTCCCCAGCCCACGTTTCTGCTGCAGGCCAAGGACTGGCCCCCTGTGATCTGCCCCGTAATCGGGGCCGGCCTTGGGGAGACGGGGCTCACTCCTACAGCGCTGTTAGGCCGCTCTGAGCAGGAGGCGGGGTGGCTGCTCTGTGAGTGGGAAGATTCTAGAAACGCCTTTGTCGGAAAAAGGATGCTGTCCCACATCTCAGCTGCTTGTTTAAATGCCAGATTCTCTGAAAGTGGACTCCTTTCCCCTCGACTGTGCCTGCAGGAAAAATGGAATGTGAGGTCAGAAGCTTTAGGGAAAGCACCTGGTGGGGAGGAGGTGGTGAAGAAGGGGTCACTGGGAGCAAGCTGCTTCTCACATTGGTCCCTCAACTGCCCTCTGGGGAGTGCCCCGTAGGCATCCAAGGACAAATGTCCACAGTGCATTTGTCCTAAGGATCAGCTATCAAAACCGAATGGGATGAGAAGTTCCACTTACACAGTGTTGACTTCAAGCAGGGAAGCGAAATTCCACAGGGGACCTACCTGCCCAGGGCTGACCCTGGTCTTAGGTCAGACAGCCGGGCTGTGTGCTCACAGGCCACCCGGGCCCGCAGCCAAGAACAGAAAAAGGGGGCTCAGGAAACCTCATACCAGGGAAGAGGCAGCTCTAGGAATCTGCACAGTTATTTACCATACAAGTTCAATGCTGTCCAGGGCACGAGGTAAAGTTGGGCTCTTTGAACTTTGAACAAATGTTTGTGTCCATTGTAGTGCAATGAAATTGCATTTGATAAGACTATTTTTTCCCCCTCAAATGGTCTGAGGGATGGCTTTAGAAGAGCTCCATTTCAGGTCTTTTAATTTTGAATTATTCTCTTATCTGTAATAAAGTACCAGTCGAGCACAGAATTAGTATTCTGGAAGAAAGGGCTTAATGAGCTCAAACATTTCTACCTGGGGTAGGGAGAGCATCTTATCTTGCTTAAGTGTTTGAGAAGGAATTTGGGAGGAGAGATGCAGAATATTTGCTATGACTAAATGGGGGAAAAATAGGTCGGCCTCGTCTCTTCTCCCTTGTGCGTCATAAGCAACGCCTCCCATATAAGGAAGTTCAGCGCGAAGCACTTAGTACAAAACTTTAGTTCTTCATTTCAGATATGCTGGCTTCTTTTATTAACCAGAGCTAAAGAAAAAATAGCCTTCTTTCCCCACTTACATTTCTGGCATCAGATGTTCGATACTATATCATCATCTGCCCGCCGACGACTTTGGAAATAGCTGACTATTAGCAACTTAATTGCCCTTGAATATACAAGGCACACTTGTGCGGAGCGTTCATGGAGAGGACTGCCAGCAGACAGTGAAATTAGAAAAAATGTCCCCTTGGGTTACATCTGTATTGAAGTTTTAAAGGAGGAACAAAAGAAGACGTGGCCGTTAATGGAAGTTTTAGCAGGAGTTTTAACAGCTGTTTGCCACTCTGCTTTAGGCTTCTAAATTCTTGCTCTGTGTTAAAGACTAATTAACATCTAGGGTCTGGGTGAACAGGCAGAGGGGGAGTATCATTATCCAAGTGTCCGGCTTTGTGAATAACAGAGATAAGAGAGACCTTTACAATATACATCCGAGAGCAATGGTTTCGTAAAGAAAGCAGATCTCTTAGATGGGATTTTGGAAGACCTGAGAATGAGGTCTGGGGTTTAATGTCAGTCCATGCAGCAAGAACTTGATGACACAGCGTGCTGGATTTTGAAGTCGTCAGGTGTCCAGAACAATGCAAGTCAGAAAGGTGAAGGGCCGGCTACGGGACGAGTTTTTATACCTGCAGGTGCCCAGACAGACTTCTTGGGTTTAGGGGCCGTCTCTCCAGCAGTGAGAAAATAACAATGGTTTGTTTGGGTAATCTACAAAAAGAGTTCATTTAGAAAGCTAATGGATATGCAGATGTTGACGTAAGACATCAAATGAACTAATGAGATTAATGTGGTACTTAGTCTGATAAAGGGCGGAGGTCTTGGATGGTCAGGGTGCAAACATAAAAGAATGGTTTCGATTCTGATAAATATCAAAGGGCGCGGAAACTGATGCTGCAGAGGTAGACTGTGTTGGACGAGGAGATAGTTGAGCTAGAAATGGTTTTAATAGTTGAATCTCTCATTCATTTTATAGAAGGAAAGCCTTGTTGTATTTGCATTTCTTAAAAGAATATTTTTTTCAAATGAACGTCAAATGAAATTGACGTTTGCTGGCCTAATCCGATGCATGTTAGACATTGTAGAGGATCAGAAAACCACTGCCACAGTCAGAATTCACCATAGTTCCTCTACCCAAAAAAACCTGCTTCCTGATACTCCTTTGCTGTCATACCATCTTCCAGCCTGACCCCCTGGCAGCCGCTGGTCTGTTCTTCATCACCACTGTCTCGTCTTACAGGGAATGACAAATCGAAGGAGTGGAGAAATGTGTAACTCTTGGAGACTGTCTTCCTTCACTCCGCATAGTGCATTGAGTGCTTTTGAGATTCACCCAAGATGCTATGTACACCAGTAACTTGTTTCCTTCTATTTACGGTCAGCAATATGGTTGGGAAAGTACCACGGTTCGTTATCCATTCATTAGTAAGACTTTGGGGTTGCTTCTGGTTTTTGGCGATTATGAATAGAACTGCTGTAGACATCTGTACACAGATTTCTGGGTGCACATTAATTTTCTTTTCTCTCCCCCTCCCTCCTTCTCTCTCTTTCTCTTTCTCTCTTTCTTTTCTTTTCTCCTCTCCTCCCCTTTTCTTTAGAACCTAAAAGTGGATCAGGTGTGGATTCAGGGTATGCTTAAGTTGATAAGAAATTTCTGACCTGTTTTCCTGTAGACTATTTTGCATTCCCAGCAGCAAAGCAGGAGAACTCCAGTTGCTCTGTACCTTTCCCAGCACTCGGTATTATGGGGGGTTTTCCTTTTAGCCATCCTGAGAGGTGTGTAGTGATCGTGTACTGGGTTTTAATTTACATTTGCTTGATAGCTAACGATATTGACTATCTTATCTGTCATTCACATATGCTCTTAGTAAGGTGTCTATTTAAGTCTTTCACCCATTGTAAAATTGGATTGTTTCCTTACTCTTGAATCTTCCTCAAGACTTTCTTTACACATTCTCGATCCAAACCTTTATTGGTTATGTGCTTTGTAAATATTCCTCCCAACTCTCTGGTGCCTCTTTTTATAAAGACATAAATCCCATCAGATCAGGATCTTACCTTGATGACTTCATGTATCCTAATTACTTCCTTGGAGATGCCATCATTTCACCTTCTGCCTCGACCAGGACTTCTGATATGATGTTGAAGAGCAGGGATGAGGGTGCACGTGTTCCTCGTTCATGATCTGAAGGGAGATATTACATCTTTCACCAGTAAGTGATATCTACAGAAGTGTTTCTGTACATGCCGTCCATTGGGTTGGGGAAATCCCTTCTCTTTCTAGTTCTCTAGAAGTTTTTTTTTTTTTTAATCATGAATGGACATTGAATTATGTCATTTTTTTGGACAACAATTGATATGACCATGTGGTTTTTCTTCTTTCTGTTCTTTTTAAAAAGGTTCTTTCTTTCTTTCTTTCCTTCCTTCCTTCTTTCCTTCCTTCCTTCCATCCTTCCTTTCTCTCCTTCTTTCTTTCTCTGTTTCAAGAGCAGGAGTCGGGGGAGGGGCAGAGGAAGAGGGACAGAGAACATCTCAAGCAGACTCCCCTCTGCCTGTTGTGGGGCTGGATCCCACAACCCTGAAATCATGACCTGAGCCGAAACCAAGAGTTGGACACTTAACTGACTGAGCCACCCCGGCGCCCCTCTCCTGCCTGCTCTTAACATCCTCTTAACTGATGGACGTCCAAATATCGGACCGGTCTTGATTTCCATAGCACACAGTCCCCTGGCAGGATCAACTCTACTTGGTCACAGTCTAGTATTTATTTCACATCTGCTGATTTGATAACCTGTTGTTGAGGGTTGTTGCATCTATGCTCAGGAGGGATATTAGTTAGTGTTTGTATTTTCTTATAGTGTTTGGTTTAGTTACTAGGATCTCATAAAGACGATGTGGGGAAGCATTCCCTTGTCTTCTGTTTCCCAAAAAAAGTTGTATAGAGCTAGTGTTATTTCTTTTGAAATGTTTGGTAGGGATCACCTGTGAAACCATCTGGATCTGAGGATTTCCTTTGTGAGCATTGTAAACTACAAATTCAAATTATGTAACATAAGATTATTAAGTTTTTCTATTTCTTCTTGAATGAGTATGGGTATTTTGTGGTTCTTGAGAGCTGATGCATTTTATCTGAAGTGATGACTTCATGTGAGTAGAACAGTTCTTTGTATCCCTTTGTTTTTCCTTTGATAGCTGCAAAGCTTGTCTATAGTGATACCCTCTGCTTCATTCCTGGTATGGACAATTTGAGTCTTTTTTTCTGTTTTGTCAGTTGGACTTGAAATATATCAATTTTATTGATCTTTTTGAAGAACCGCCTTTTTGTTTCATTTATTTCTTCCTGTTATTTTCCTTCTTACAATTTCACTTATTTTTATTCTTATCTTTACTAGTTCTTTCCTTTCGCTTACTTTGGATTTACTTTGCTCTTCCTTCTTCTAGTTTCTTAAAGTAGAAGCTTTGATGTGGATCAGAGGCCTTTTAAATTTTCTAATATAAGTATTTAATACTATACATTTCCTTCTGAGCTGCTCCCTTCATTTTAATAAAAGCAGGTGAGAGCTATGAAGTCAATTTATTTTCAAGAAAGCAAATTTTAGGCTGTCTCCATCCCCAGCCAGTTAAATAGAAAAAGAATCCACATTGTGTTCCTGCAGGATTATAGTCTACAGATTTACTATGTATTTCTATTTCCATGACATTATTGTGACCTTGAGCCTTGAAGAAAAAGTTAAATAATATTCTATAGTCTGTGCTTGCTATGTCATGAGATAAATGGACAATATTATTTAGAAAGAACTCTATAAAGTGCCACCAGTGTAACTTGCTGCCTGCATTATTCAAAATTCCTCATTGTGAGGTGACTGGTGTGTTGTCGTGCTTCAGTAAGAAAAGACTTCAGATCCATTTGAACTGCCAAGGAAACTCAGTGTTTAGAAGATTTTTTCCGGGCGCCTGGGTGGCTCCGTGGCCTCTGCCTTCGGCTCAGGTCATGATCTCAGGGTCTGGGATCGAGGCCCGCATTGGGCTCTCTGCTCGGCAGGGAGTCTCCTTCCTCCTCTCTCTCTGCCTGCCTCTCTGCCTACCTATGATATCTCTCCTTCTGTGGAATAAATAGATAAAATCTTAAAAAAAATAGAAGATTTTTTCCAAGAGAAATCCAAACTATAAATAAATTTCTATTTCAGTAACGATTTTAAGAAGAACTGGTGCAGTAATTAGTCACTGGGGCTCTTACCTTACGCTCTCCCAGATGATTTGTTTCAGGCCTCCTTGGATGAGCGAGGGCTTCTCTGGAGCCCCACACTCATCGCGAGCCGCACCCACACTTGCTACGTGGGACAGGATCAGGCACCTTCAGGGCGGGTGGCCTTCGACCGCTCTTGCTACTTCGCACCCTGAATTCCTTTGTCCTCTGGAGATTCTGCAGTAGCCAACAGCGCTTCCTGACTTTTGGCTCGTTTATTGCAGGAGGTGAATTTTTTATTATGGTAAAACACATGTAACATAAATAGTACCACTGTACCTGCTTTTACGTGGCATAGGTGACTCCAAGGATATTCACACTGTTGTGCAACCGTCGCCACCATCCATCTCCAGAACTTTCCCATCTTCCTCCACAGAAACTCTTTATTCATCAAACAGTAACTTCTTAACCCTCTCCCTGCAATCACTGGTACCCACGATGCTGCTTTTTGTCTCTGTGAATCTGACGACTCTAAGTACTTCATCTGAGTAAAATCACCCAGTGTGTTTGTTTGTGTTGGCTTATTTCACTTAGCATCTTGTTGTCTGGGTCCATCCCATGGGTTACCATGTGTCAGCATTTCGTTCTTTTTTATGACCAAATAGTATACGATTGTTTGCACGGGCTGTGTTTTGTTTGTTCTTTCATCTGTGGATGGATACTTGGGTTGTTTCCCTTCTAGATCATGGGGCAGCAGAACAGGCTGAGTTTCCTTCCACCCTTGGGTGTGTAGCAGAAAAGTGCTTCTGTAGCCTTGAAGTTGTTAGAAAATCTTGGATCTGACTCCTAGGAGCGCTAACCATGCCTTTGGAGCTCCTTGTATCCATCCATGGTCGAGAATGGGGATTCCCTGTGGGGGGTGGTAGGAGCCATGCTGGAATCTCCTGCAAACCTGTCCAGAGGTTACTTCTTCCTTTTCCTTCCAAGTTGCCTCACTGTTGGGAGTGGGGCAGAAGTCTGACTTGTGCTCAGCGAAAGTTGTTTTGAGAGTCACTGCTGTAGACTCATAAACATTCTGCGATTAGTTCCTTGCATTAATACTTGGAATTATGATACACAAGTATTTATCTTGGCTGGAGACCTCCAAGCTTGTCATTCTTCAAATGTCTGTATTTACTCCCTGAGGCTTCGTTAGTTTTCTCCATACTTTATTTTTAGTGCACTCTGCAAACTTTTCCTCATGTGGTTCTGGTTGGATTCATCTGTCTCTTCAGAGTGGAAGTGGTGTGAGTTATTCTAAATGGCGATCGGGCGCCTTGGGAAAAAGGCCAGAGTTATCGCTTGTCATTGCAGGGGCGGGAAGAGCAGGTTGTTGACAGCCACAGATAGGGGTGGTGAGCATTTCAGTTGGCGGGGACAGAATTAACAAAGCTGCAGGGATATGGGACTATAGAACTGTTCAGGGTTCTAAAGAGGAAGAAGTTGAAGAGGAGAAAAAAATACTCCATCTTCTAGAATTTCTTTTTTTCTTTTTTTCCTGGCTTGATTGTCTACCCTTCCTCCCCTCCCCCGCCCAGAGGAAGACTTGGCTGTAGGCCCAAGTCCTCCCCAATGGCTCCAACCCTTCACGACGCCTCTAGACCCTCCAACTTTAAATAGCAAGTCATCTTTTCCTCTCTTTCCACTGAGCTGGAGCGGGGGTGTTCTCATCCTTCCCGAAAAGCCTGTGCGTCCTCACGCCTCTTCCCGTGGAAGGGTCTGGCCCCACCGTAGTCTGAGAAGACACAGTTCCTGACTGAAGAATGGAACTCCTGGAGAAGAATTTGAGACGTAAAACCATGGAAAGCGAACTTGTAGATGAATATTTGATGTGAGAAAACAAACAGTATTCCACAGAAGAATAGACTCTGTCACAGGATGCAGACGATTTCATTCTGATCAACACCCATTCAAGGCGGTAATAGTTATAGCGTCTGAAGGAAGCTGGATGACCTTATTTTCTGTTTTCAGGTTTTTCTAAATCACCTGTGGCCCCCTGTCCCTTTCACGGGAAAATGTTTCTCCAGGGAAGAAACTGGGTTTTTTTCTTCCAGGGGGGAGCAAAGGCCTGGCCCTCAGTTGGTGATTGTTGAATGAATAAACGAGTGACTCATATGGTAAGGGTAAAAAAACTAGTCTCCTTAAAATCTGGTTTAAAAATCTCTGAGGGGGTTGATGATCCGTCAGACAAGGTGTCAGTCCCTACGGCTCTGAAATGGTAATACGAGGTGCGCTGTGGCTATTACTGTAGCTGTTACGTGGAGAGGTTTGCAGACACACGCTAGTGCGCTGCTCGCGGGAGGAGCTCCAGGGACCGCCCCTCCCTGGAAGGCTGGGTGACCTGAGCCTCCGGTTAACCCAGATTTATTCTCCTTCACATTCTCTTCTCTTAGAGCTACTTCAGCAACACACGTGCCCTTTCTCAAGATTCTTATCAGGTGGTGGTGAACTTTTAACGAATGTAATAGAAAACATTTCTCCATCCGAGAAAAACAGGGAATTTGAAATGCATTCTGACCTCATCACCTTCTTTCATCTGGTCTCTGTAATCACTTTTATAAAAAGCACATGTCTGCCCTGCTATATCTTGATAAAGAACAGTTTTTGTGTTCCATTAAAATCAGTAAGAGAACTGTTTCCAATCTTGAGGGACAATGGGGGTTCCGTGGAGGGCGGCGAGGATGGCTATTCCGCACCCCCGCTTCGGGGCCCGTGAGGTGGACGGAATCCGCTCCTTGGGGCTGCTCCTTCATCACGGCGACGGCCCAGGGGTGCTGTCTGGGCGAGGGGGCCCATGTCACCCCCTGAGGGCAGAGGGGGGTCTGCCTTCTGAGCTGTATGTCCTTCCCCACTCCAGTCCCGTCCACCCACTGCCTCAGCCGCTGGGAGACTGAGCTCAGGGAGCATGTTCCCCCTGGGGACTCCGTGTGTGGTGAATGGCTCTGTTCTCCAGCTGATGGCAGGGTCAGAAACCTGGGACTCCTTCCAGGTTGTTCTTCTGCTCGACCAACAAGAATCAGTGCGCAAGGGACTAGCAAACTCGCCGTGGCCGTGCAGAGTGGTTACCTGGTGCCAGGCACCGTCTGACAGGTGGACACAAGGTTGGTACAGATGGAGAAATGGAGGCATGAGACGCTGGGTAAGAAGCCGAGGTGGGATGCCGACAGCTGAGAGTGAGGCGTGCATTTTTCACCAACACCCCAGGACGAGGTCCCAGAGACACACTGGGGTCGGATCAGGGAGGAGCCTTCAGGCCGTGCTACTGAAATTGCATCGTATTCCTTAGCAGAGAGAAACCAAGGAAGGACTTTACATGGAGTAGGAAAGACAGGGAAGCATCAGATGGTTTTTGTGCTGGCTGCAGGCGGGTGATGGATTGGGACAGGAGGGTGGCAAGATGGGCGGGCGGGGGAAGCCAGTAACACATTGCAGTAGCACCAGCAAGGATGCAGAGAGCTTGAGGTAGAGCAGGGGCGGGGAGGGTGGACAGAAAGGGGCGGGGTCAGGAGCCCTGAGAGTACAGAGCCCGGGGTGCAGAGCAGAGCAGGGGGACGCGGGCGTGGGGAGCAAGGCAGGCTTTCCCGCCCTCTCCTGTGTCCAGTGGTTTGCCAACTCCCCTTGGTCCCACGAATTTCAACGTCTCCGAAAAACAGTTCCTGATTATAAAATTCCTATGAGTTTTTTTTAAAGATTTATTTATTTATTCCAGAGAGAGAGAGAGAGAGAGAGAGAGAGAACATGTGTGCTGGGCGGTGGGATTGCAGAGAGAGAGGGAGACGAGAATCTAAAGCAGACTCCCTGGGGAGCCTGACGCAGGGGCTCGATCCTATGACCCCGAGATCCTGACCTGAGCCGAAACGAAGAGTCAGACACTTAACCGACTGAGCCACCCACGTGCGCTCTGTGTGTTTATTAGAGACTGCAGAATGTAGAAAAAGAGTGAATAAAAAATATGTGGCATTCCACTATTTAGTGACAATGTATTTTGATATATAGCAAACACAAATTCATATAATATATATTAATATTTGGCATGTATTTTTGTATATAGGCAAGCACCATATGCACTGGGTACACATCCATATACCTTTTTTGTAAAGATTGACCTTTCTCCAGAGATGTATATATATGCACATGGTATGTGTGGTGTGCATGTGATATATAGAAATACATAAAGTATGTATATATAGATAAGTTTTCTTTTATGAGAATAAGGGTCACAATTTACATGTGTACATATACAAACATACATATGCACATAGTTTACACATAGACATATATATCTTTAGCCTAGAAAGTAACATCGATGTCTAGTTTCTTTAATGTTTTTCTCACCTGTTATTTTAATGACTGCATAGTGGCGTTCTCTCCTTCTATCTAACCATCCCATAATTAATTTTACCAATTCTTTATTGCCGAATGTTTCCATTGTGTCTGAATGTTTGCTCCCATCAGCGATCCTGCAATGAACATTCTTATTCAATATTAAAATCTTTGTATTCTCTGGGCTCAGGTTTGGCTCATAAATGCAATCAATTTGGAAGTGATTGTTTATTTCCTTAGGATAAATTCTCAGACGTGGATTTGGTGAGTCAAAAGGTAGGAGGACATTGAGGGTGTTGGTTGCCAAATTGGTCTTTAGAAAGGGTCACTAAATTGCATTTCTAGCACAAATGAACAACATTTCCCAGTTATTAAAAATTGCCAAATCTTTGCCAAATTTCCTTCCACGGACGATAAGTGAGGATGAACGTTTGTTCATATGTTAATTGGCTAGTTGTATTCTTTTGTGAATTCCTTGTTCATGTCTTTTGTCCAGTTTTTCTACTGGGCTGTTTTCCATTTTTGACAGTTTTTTAAAGGATTTGTTTTAATTAAAACTTTGGGATGGAAGAGACAGAAACAGGCTTGAGCCCGGACAGGTTAAGGATGGGCGTCTGTTGACAGAAAGGTGACAAGGAATGGACACTGAGTTTCATCTCAGTGGCAGCTGGCCATCCAAACCTCCAGAACCCAGTGACTTGCCCTTGCCTTCACTCCTGAAGGTCACATGGCCCCACACCCGTCTCTTCTCCTGTTGCTGCTCCATCCTCCTGCCCTAAATAGCCTTTACATCCTGCTCATCTGGTAGGTGAACCAACATGGCGACCAGCCCAAGTCCCCCCCTCTGTAACCTTTCAGCTCTGGCACCCCCAGAATGTCTCTGTTTCTAAAGACAGACTGAGGAGGGCAGCCCTCCCTTGAGCCAGGCCGCAAAAGGGGCCTCCGGTGGCTCAACTGTCGCGATGTCACACATCTGCCCTTGGTTCCATCGGCCCCTTCTAGGTCTGAAGGTGGGGCAGGTTTTCTAGATGGGGCCAAGGGCAGGGCAGTGAAGCACAAATGACCCAAAGATCAGTCTTTTTGTTTGTCAGACAGGATGCACGTATTTTCCACCGAGGACATGTGTGTTTTCTAGCAGTTTATTTCTCAACATGATTTCTTGAGTGTGTTCAATTCTCTTCCTCCCCTGATGGAATAGCCTTCCTTCGATTCTTTGCTCCTCCGCCCCTGGATTATTGTTTCCTGGCCTCTGTGCTTCTAGTCACAATCCTGCCCACCCTTGTCTCTCCAGCCGCCAGCAGAGGTTTCTCCCCAAATGCAAATCCGAATGCAAAGCCTAGGACCCTTCCCAGGTCTAAATCTTGCAGTGGCTCCCGATAACCTTCTGGACAAAGTCCAAAGTCCTAATATGTCACGATAGGGCCCGGCCCTTCAGCATGGCGCCATGTCCCTCCCCCTCCTCACCTCCAGTGATTCCCAATGACACCGCAGACACCCTGTTTGCCGGCCACAGATGGTGTCCTCTTCCTGGGCTGTCCTTCTCATCTTCCCTTTCTAGCAAGCTACTGTATAGTCTTCAGTTGTCGCTGTAGTGCCTCGTCTTTGCTTTTCTTGACACTTACTTGGGCTGCATTAATTTTTCTTTGTTATACCTTTTCTTTCTTTACGCCGCATGGGAACGTACTGAGTGAGAATTGTCCCATCTCCTCTTCCAGGTGGGATATGGTCATGGATCAATGCCCACCTTTCTGCTTCCCAATCACCGAAACGGGTCGAATTAATGTTGCCCCATGAATGAATGAAGGGTTGATACATGGGCAGTTGGTTAATGGAATATCCTAGTTAATGGTCATCATAAACATGTACTACCATTTTCCACATCTCAAAGGACAGGTAGATGGATCTACCATCAGCAATATTCTACATCCCAGTCCAGTCTCTGACTGATTGGGTGGATTGCAGGAGTGTGCAGGAGTCGGCTGGGAGGAGCAGGGACTGAGCGTGGGGCTGGGAGGCGGGCAGCCACGTGGGAATCCTGGCTCGTCCTCTCGCTCTGTGATCTCCAGCAAGTCAGTGGGTCTCCACCAGAGATGCATTGTCTGTAGAGTGGGCTCACAGAGCAGCCTCACAGAGCAGTGAGGACGCAGGGAGGGAATGCAGGTCGCATGGTTCACACAGGGCTTGGCAGAGCCTAATGCACATTAGAGTTTATTGATGTGAATTATCATCACTGACATATTTGCACTTTCAGAGGGCTTGTCAGCAGGAGCGTCTCCTACAGCACTGCAGAGAGAGAAAGGAAACGTGATCATTTCCCCACTTTCTAGTTGTTTCCATTCTGGACAAAAAGCAACTTGAATTGCATCTTGGAATTCCCTGTTGTATAAATTTCACCTTGCCTTCAAAGGCAGCTTTGATTGCCAGAGCACTTTTGAATTCTACACCCCCCCCTTCCCTTTTCTTTCCTGACACTTTTAGAAGATTCTGACCCCGACTCATTGAAGTGGGACAAGGCCCTTGGAGCAGAGCGCCCGCCACCCCTGCCGTGGACAGAGTGGCGTCATGTGTGACTCTCTGGCCACGATCCAGCACTTGAGTAGTTTTGTGGCTGCGTGTGTGCTGTGTCCCTGAGCCCCATCTGCTGTGAGCTGTGACTCCCTCCCCCAGGAAGGCAGGGTTCGGACATGAGATCAACCCTGGGCAAGCCAGGCCAGCACTTGCACGGAAATGCGCTCACACGCTTTTGCGGGTAAAGCATTTCAGAGACACGTGCTCAGAGAGCAGCCCTAGTGACAAGGCACTCGGAGACGGGGAGTGTGGCTTCTTCACAGCAGCCTCAGCCACGAGGCGAGCGGTTTGTGTGGACGGCAGCCCCGGGGCCACGGTAAGGGGTGAGGACGGCCTGCGGTTTCTGCTTGGCGCACTCCGCTTGCATGAAGGGTTTTGTTTTGGAGCCTGTGTCATGATGGGAATCAACGCATTTGCTCCTGTCCTTCTAGGTGTCCAGCCTCTACTGCTTCATCCTTAACCAGAGCTCGCGCCCAAGACCCTCCCAGCTCGGCCAGGATTGCGATCCCTTCCTTTAAGCCTGGGCTCAGCCCCCCTGGCCCCTGGGCCAAATCCAGCCTGACTCTTATTTCTATGGGAATGGTGAGCAAGGAGTCATTTTTAAATTTCTAGGGGTTAGTCTTTATTATTATTATTTTTTAAAGTGGTACACAAGAAGGTACTCTGTTCTTTTTTTTTTTTTAAGATTTTATTTACTTATTTGACACAGAGAGAGAGATTACAAGTAGGCAGAGAGGCAGGCAGAGAGAGAGGAGGAAGCAGGCTCCCCGCTGAGCAGAGAGCCCGACGCGGGGCTCGGTCCCAGGACGCTGAGATCATGACCTGAGCTGAAAGCAGAGGCTTTAACCCACTGAGCCACCCAGGCACCCGGGATTACTCTTTTTTGAGCTGTGATACCCACCGGAGCGACATCCGTCCCCACCTGGCCCAAAGCCTCCGCTGGGCAGAGGTTGACACGGAGCCACGACGTCTGGCGGAGCCAAGCCCGGCGGCCGCGCAGCCCTGCCAGGCGAGGTTGCAGACCCGCAGTCGGAACTAACGAGTCCTTGTAGGTGACGGTCGCTACCCGGCTTTCTGCTTTTGTCTCTGAAAGGGCCTCCAAGCTGGCACGTGACCTTGTGGGAAGCTGGTGGGTGAGATCCTCCAGCTCTGCGTCTACACCAGGAATGGGGTTAACGTGCCCATGATTGCTTCACACGCATGTACACGGCCTCGCGTGCTGGTGGGCCTGACCTGGGGGTGTCCTCAGCTGCCGAGCTGCAGGCTTCGCCCCTGCGGGCCCGGGCTCACCTGTGAGGGTCAGGGCCGGCCGCGCCCCCAGGCGTGTTGCACGGGCGGCTCGCCCGCAGGGAGTTGTAAGTTGCCGTGTAAGTTTCTGGCAAGCTTGCACGTGTTTGGGGTTTGGCGGGACCGAGCGCGGGCCGCAGAGCTGCCGGCAGGGGGGAGTGGTCAGACCATCTCCCTTAAAGGCGGCCGAGTTGGTAGACGGCCTCACAGAAGCCAGAGAGCTGCTTATGGGATTTGGAAACCAGCGACCCAGCGTGTTCATCTCTAGGGTGGACGCGTCTACATGGGCAAGTGGCTGCAGCTGCAGGAAGAACGCAGACAGGCTCAGCTCCACAGAAGACCAGCCCAGAGCTGCCCCTGCTTGTGTCCAGAGGTGCAAGGGAAGCCAGCCCGGGTTCCTTCTGCACAAGCCCCCGGCAGCGTGACCTTGCTCACTCCAAACCCGGCTACACGTGCTGCCCCGAAGCCACGTCCTGGGGACCGGCCTGCGGCTCCCTTCCCCAGGTGGCCGCCACGTCGTCCTCTCCCATCTGAAGACCCGCCGTTACAGAACCGTAAGTCGTACGGCCCCTCGCTCTCTGGATGACGGGGACTCACTCTGTGAGGCTGACTCTGTCCTCAATGACCCGGACCTTTAAAAAAAGACAGCAACGTGGGGGATGTTTGCTTGTCCCTGCTTGACCCACAGGAACTGAGACCTGTCATTCCTGGCTGCCTTGTTGGGGGTGGGGTTGTGTCATTCATTGGGTCACAGGTACGTGGAGGGGCCAGTCCTTTGGTTTGCCCCAGACAAGGGGCTTTCGGGGCTCTCACTGGGAAAGTCCCATGCAACTGGGACCAGCTGGTCACCCTATGGGTACGTGATCTCGAGAGGATGTTAAGGGTATTCCGTACCATTCGAGGTTGACTTTACCCAGTGACAACTGGCTAACCATGACCGTCCTCAGTTATTTGCAGACAGAGGGCAAGGCTGGGTGTCAGAGGCTGAGAAGGCACGGGTCTCAACACCAAGCAGAGGGTTGCCTCTCAGCCCTGGCTCTCGGTCTCCCTGAGCCACGGTGTGTTCTTCGGGAAAGCAGCTGCGCTTGGGCTGAGGGTCAGGGGTGCTCGTGGCACCCGCCCTGGTTGCCACTCATCATGAGAACATCAAAGTGGAGTTTATGTGCTTAGGAGACATTTTCTTTTCTTTTCTTTTCTTTTTTTTTTTTTTTAAAGATTTTATTTATTCATTTGACACAGAGAGAGAGATTACAAGTAGGCAGAGAGGCAGGCAGAGAGAGAGGAGAGAGGAGGAAGCAGGCTCCCTGCTGAGCAGAGAGCCCGATGTGGGCCTCGATCCCAGGACCCTGGGATCATGACCCGAGCCGAAGGCAGCGGCTTTAACCCACTGAGCCACCCAGGCGCCCTTCTTTTCTTTTTTTAATTTTATTTTTATTCTTTGCCCAAGGGGTACAGGTCTGTGAATCATCAGGCTTACATCTTTCACAGCACTCACCAAAGCACAAACCCTCCCCAATGTCCATAACCCATCCACCCTATCCCTACCCTCCCACCCCCCAGTAACCGTCAGTTTGTTTTGTGAGATTAGGAGTCTCTTATGGTTTGTCTCTTAGGAGACATTTTCAAAGGGGAAATGAACTTGGACTTTACTATCAAATTGCTGAGTTGACGTCTCCACGGTAGTAGTTCTCGGTGGGCTGTTCGGCAATATTGGGAGGCATGTTGGGTTGTCATCAGGGGGGAGGTGGTACCACCGATATCTAGTGGGTGGGGGACGGGGCCCCTCAATGTGCCGCAGTGCACAGAACGGCCTTCACAGCACAGAAACCTCTGACCCCAAATGTCAACAGTGCCGAGGTTAAGAAACTGCTCTGGGGCTTGGAAGGGATGGAAAATAGAGGATCATATTGTCCCTCTTAAATATTTAGATAACTTGACTTATACTGTACTTGCTTTCTCTTTAGCCACTATTATAGGAAGCTTACTCCCTTTATAAGATTAATATCCAATCAACATGATCACAAGTGGTGTCTATGATACTGTAGAATAAGAGAAAGCTGGGCACACTTTGCATGCTCTAGATGATTCTACTGAGGAGTTTGGGCAAGAGCCACTGTGGTGAGCGGAAGCTCTTCTGACTCCTCTAATGTCAACAGAGCCTGTAAGAAGGGCCAGTTGATTTTTAGGGGTTTAGTCTGGTTTCCTCTATGAGGTGAGTTCCAAGGGACTTACTACTCCCATATGGAGAGGTACTTGCATTTTAAAAAGCTTGCTTCTGGGTAAAGAAGATGTGGTTCATATATATAATGGAATATTACTCAGCCATCAGAAAGGATCAATACCCACCATTTGCATCGACATGGATGGAACTGGGGATTATGCTGAGTGAAATAAGCCAAGCAGAGAAAGACAATTATCATATGGTTTCACTCATATGTGGAACATAAGAATAGCTCGGAGGACATTAGGGGAAGGGAGGGAAAACCAAAGGGGGCGGAGAAATCAGAGGGGGAGATGAGCCGTGAGAGACTATGGACTCCGGGAAACAAACTGAGGGTTTCCGAGGGGAGGGGGATGGGAGAGCCCTGCGATGGGTACTAAGGAGGGCACGTGTTGCAACGAGCACTGGGTGTTATATACAAACAGTGAGTCATGGAACGCTGCATCAGAAACTAATGATGCACTGTACGGTGACTACCATAACAAAAACAACAAAAAAGCTTTCTTCTGGGAATGATTCTGGACGCATAGGAAAGTTGCAAAAATAATAGGAAAAAAGTTCCCTTTACCCAAAATCACCAGAGTTCACATTTTACCTCAATACTGTCCTCAGAGGAGTGTCCCTTTGACCTTCCCTTCCAGCCTGTCCCCCCCTCTGTATTCTTTCTGCCTTTTCCTTCTCGCCACTGCGGGTACCACACATTTGCTTCTCTGTGTGGACATATCGCTATTTTTACCATCAGAGAGTAGACTGCAGGCACGATGCCACTTTATCCCTAAATACTGCAGCGTGTGCTTTGTAAAAGCAAGTCTCTCACGTAACCGTGGTACAATGGTGGAAACAAGGGAATTAATACTGATACAACAATAGTATCTCATCTACAGCTGGTGCTCTTTTCTCACCCATTGTCATAGTAGTGTTCTTCAGAGCAAATTCTGTTTTTCCCCTTGTCCCAGTGAGCCTGTCTCCTTAGACTCCATTACCAGCAACAGCTCCTTGGTGTTCCTTGTCCTCGATGAGCTTGACAATTCTGAGGAGTACGGTACAGTTATTTTATAGAATGCCCCCTAGTCTGAGTGGCTGAATGTAGGTTATGCAGTTTTGACAAGGGTTCTGGAGCAGTGAGGGGTGGGGTGCAGCCTCTCTGGTCATTTTAAGAGGAATATGGCGTCCATCTGTCCCATTATTACCAATGTGAACTTCCCCTGGTTAGGGTGGTGTCAGCCAGGTTTCTCCAAAGTTGCTGTCTTCACCTTTGTCATTATTAAATACCTTGTGGGAGGTTCTTTGAAAGTCCCCAGTTATCTTTTTCATATGAAATTTTCACTAGTATTACATCTGCTGATGCTTCTTGCCTGAAACAATTGTTACCATGATGGTATTTCTTAGAAATCCATCCTTCCTTCTCTTGTGAGTTAGAATTCTACTATAGAGAAGAGCTTCTCCTTCTCTCCCTTTTGTGTACAATTTATACCTGTGTGGACTCATGAATTCTTATTTTATTCTACAGGCTATAACCTACTGCTGTCATTATTTAGTTTGATGCTCAGATTGTCCTAGATCTGGCCATTGGGGGCTGGCTTCTTTGTCCTTTTGACACACCCCACTCTGTTCTTCAAACACGTCCTTAACTTCTGCACGACACAGTGTTCCAGGTTCATCTTATCCTTTCCCTGCACTAGCTTGAAAGCCAGTGATTTCTCCAAGAAGCCCTGGTTCCTTTTACTGGGGTATCATATTTAGAAACCAAGATGGGAGCTCTGTGCATGCCCATTGCAGACCCTCTCATGAGCACCCAGGGGTAGGAAATGTGTGCGCGTGTGTGTGCACACATACCATCTGTCTATCTTCCTATCTATCAACCTATCATCTATCTACCTCCCCTCCTCTCTCATCATCCATCCATGCATCCATGCATCCATCCATCCACACTGACACTTGCATTGTTAATCCAACACCAAGGGATTCATTCTGCATTTCCTCACATCCACGTTTGTGACTCCCTTTTCTAACAGTGAAAAGCCTGGCTCTCATTTTCACAGTATATTTACTATTCACTCAGTCCTGTGATAAACATAAAATAGTTTTAGAATGGCTAACTTATGCCACTGTGAAAAACGAATGGACTAATTGAAGTTCCATCTTTTAAAAATACTTGTTTGTTTGTTTTTCAGCCCTAAGTGCTAAAGTGTGAACATAGCGGAGTGTTCAAAAGTTACTTGAATTCGTTCTCCCCCCCCCTCTTTCTTCAGTATGCTTATGTAATTTGTCCCAAATACATTGGAGCTCATCTGTTTTTGTTTGTATTCCAGTTGGGGGTTTTGTTGAAACTTTTTTGAGTATGTGAATTAACAAGGCTCTAAAGATCAGACCTATATCAATACTGTCCTCAGAGGAGTGGCCTTTAACCCTCCCTTCCAGCCTGTCCCCCCCTCTGTATTCTTCCTGCCTTTTCCATCTCGCCACTGCGGGTACCGATCTCATTAATTTCTGATTTATCCTTCCCGTCTTTCTGTCTGCACAAAGGAGGAGATACAGGTATACTTTATTTTCCCCCTTCTCCCTACCACTAGACTATACTTTTTTTGCACCTTTCTGTTCCCACTTGACTGAGCAACACTAACAGTCCCTTTTCACAGCTGCATGGTACTCTTGCGTGACTTGCTGTCTTGTGTGCAGCCGTTAGGTCGTTTCCAATATTTTGCAAAGCAAAGCTGCCACCCACAGCTTTGTGTACAGCTCTTTCCATATGGTTGGAGATGTGTCTTCAGGGGACATTTCAGAAGCTGGATTGCTTGAGAGGAAGGATGTCCCACATGGAGTTTTTGCTACCGCTGTCCCCCCTCCACGGGGTTTCGCCAGCCTGCCTCCCCATCAGCCACGTACAAGAGGGCCTGTTTTCCTACCATTTCACCAACACAATGTACTGTCATACTTTTAAATCTTTACCACTCTGACAGATGAGTGTTTCTCCAGTTGTATGGTCCAGTATGGGGGGCAGGGGATGACCGGTGTTTGTTCCCAGACGTGGTTTGGGTCATGTGCTTCCCAGAGAAGCTAAGAAAGGTCTCTACACTTTGTGCTGTCAGCCCCTAACTTCAGGGGGCAGAAACCCCTCCCCAGTAGTGCCCAGAGGGCTTCTGATTTGGAAGCTTCTCTGCTACTCTCAGGTCCGTCCTTAGAGTCGACAGCTCCTCTGAGCACAGGCAGGCGGGGAAAGGCAGACCCGTTGCATTCTGGGAGGCTCTGTGGTCCCTGGAAAACCTTTGTCTGCAGCAGCAGAGATGGGCAGAGAGCTGGAAGCGCCCATGGGTGGGGAGACTCGTTCCAGGTTCCGTGTAGTCTGAGGAGGAAGGCAAGCTGCACGCATCTCAGGACCGCTTGGATGTCCCACACACAGTGCATAGGCTTCCCCTGGGAGCTCAGCGGAGTGGTCCAAGCTGCTGGTCAGCGGGGCCTTGGGAACGGAGCTGGTTTATGCTCAGCCACCTGCTCTTGCTCTTAGACATGGGCCCGCAACACTGCAGCCAGAGAGACAGAGCTACAAGATGGGGCGAGGTGGGGTGGGCTTGTGCGCGAGGGACGGGCAGTCCTCCCTCCAGCCACCTGCCCCCGCCCCCATCCCCGGAAAGGGGAAACAACAGCAAAATGCTTAGACCATTCGGACTATGCTGCAGCATGTGGTCCCAGAAACCCTAAAGAAAGAAAGGAAGAGCCTTCCTCCTGTAAGTATTTCTTTCTTTTTTTAAAAAAGATTTTATTTATTTATTTATCAGGGAGAGAGAGAGCACAAGCAGGCAGAGGCAGAGGGAGACGCAGGCTCCCTGCTGAGCAAGGAGCCCGATGTAGGACTTGATCCCAGGACTCTGCAATCATGACCTGAGCCGATGGCAGCTGCTTAACCAAATGAGCCACCCAGGCGTCCCTAAGTATTTCTCTTAAGAAGCAAATGGAAAATAAGAAATTCAATGTTTATCATCCACAGAAAACCATGAATGATTATGGTATATGAGAAGCAGTCTTGGGACATTCTAAGTGAGAATAGTAGCAAGTGAGAAGTGAACAGCACAACATTTACGGGGGAAAGAACATTACATTGCTGGTCTCTGATAGAGTGAGTAGGCAAGAAATGAAGTAAGATGAATCAACAAATGAATTAATGAATTCAAGTGATGTAATTAATAAAGATGCAATGATATTGCTGTTGCGGCAATTTATAGAGATAAATCATGTTTTCAAATATTAATGAAAAATACATAACATTTGCATAGTGTGTATACTCCAAGAAACTCTCACAATACTCAAAGAAAATCTCAGAGTTCCCTCAAGTAGAAATTAACCAGGTCACATTCTCTAATTAGGATTCAAAAAAACTAGAAACCGTGGATGTGTACTTGAACAAACCATAAAACGTTCCAGTCTACTAGTCCAAACATCACATAACACTTTCTCAAATGAAACTTAGCAAAGAGAAAACAAAATTCTACACATGGGAAATACAGAAAATAATTTAATGGGAATCTTATGCCTCAAAACTATGTTGGTTTCTCAGAGAGTAGAATGTTGGGTACCTGGGGCTGGGGGTGAAGGCAACAGGGAAATGTTGGTCAAAAGGTACAAATTTCAGTTATTAAGAAGTTTGGGGAACCTAATAAGTGTACAGCCTGGGGATTACAGTTAACAATTCTGTATTATATCCTTGAAAGTTCCTAAGACAGTACATCTTAACGGTTCTCACCCCAAAAGAGAAATGGTAATTCTGTGACATGATAGTGATATTAAGTTAACACTAACATTTTGCAATATGTAGGTGTGTCAAATCAGCATCTTAAACTTACACAATGTATCTGTCAAGTATGTTTCAGTTAAGCTGGAAAAAAAAATCTTGATTTCTATCAAAGTAGAAGGCAGAAGAAAATTCACACCCTCACAGCTTTTATTAACAAGAAGGAATAAGTTACAAATAGGAGGAATTTTTGAAAAAGTCTAACACAAGCATGTATATTATTCTGCAACTTACTTTTCACCTGCACTTTACAACTCATCGTGAATACCTTGCATTTTAAGGACACATGGTATCCTTTACTTCATTTACTAATGGCAGAATTGTCTGTATAAGGTAGTATTATAGATTATATAGTGTTACTAGTATTTTACAGTATTTATATAGATTACCCTGTACCATTATAGATTATAAGTACCCCTGCCTCCAATAATGCATACTTAGGTTCTTTCTATGATTTTCAATTACGAGTAGTGCTGCATTAGTTGTCTTGTTAAATATTTTTGTGAAATATGCAAGTATTTTTATAAGGGTAAATTTCTAGCTGTGTAACTGCTGGGTCAAAGGATATGTGCATTGAAAATATCAAAAGCACCAATAACGAAGCAGCAGAAAAAGATATCAAGGATTCAGTCCCATTTGCAGCCGTGCCAAGAACAGCAAGAGCCCTAGAATAAAGTTGACCAGGGGCACAAAGGGCCTGTACTCAGAAAACTATAGAACAGCCATGAAAGAAATTGAAGAAGGCACACAAAAATGGAAAGACATTCCACGGCTCATGGATTGGAAGAACAAACACTGTTTAAATGTCCATACTACCCAACGCAATCTACACATTCAAACAGTCCTTATCAAAATACCACCAGCATTTTTCACAGAGTTAGGACAAATAATCCTAAAATTTGTATGGAACCAGAAAAGACGCTGAATGGCCAAAACAATCCTGAAAATGAAAAGCAGAGTTGGAGGCATCGTAATTTCAAAGTTCAAGTTATATTACAAAGCTGTGGTCATCAAGATGGTAGGGTACTGGCACACACACACGAAAAGACACATAGATCAATGGAATGAATAGAAAACCCAGAAATGGACCCACAGCTATATGGTCAACTAATCTTTGACAAAGCAGGAAGGAGTGTCCAATGGAAAAAAGACAGTCTCTTCAACAAATGATGTTGGGAAAACTGGACAGCCACATGCAGAAGAATGAAACTGGACCACTTTCTTACACAATACATAGAAATAAATTCAAAATGAGTGAAAGACCTAATGTGAGAGAGAAATCCATCAAAAGCCTAGAGGAGAACAGAGGCAACAACCTCTTCAATCTTGGCCATAGCATCTTCTTGCTAGACATGCCTTCAGAGGCAAGGGAAACAAAAGCAAAACAAACTATTGGGACTTCATCAAGATAAAAAGCTTCTGTCCAGTGAAGGGAACAATCAACAAAACTAAAAGGCAGCTACAGAATGGCAAATAACATTTGAAAATGACATATCAGATAAAGGGTTAGTATTCAAAATCTACAAAGAATTTTTCCAAGTCAACACCCAAAAAACAAATAGTCCAGTTAAGAGATGGACAGAAGACATGAATAGACATTTTTCCAAAGAAGACAAACAGATGGCCAACAGACACATGGAAAGATGCTCAACATCACTCATTTTCAGGGAAACACAAATCAAAACCATGATGAGATACCATCTCACACCTGTCAGAATGGCTACAATTAACAACATAGAAAATGGCAGATGTTGGTGAGGTTGTGGAGAAAGGGGCATCCTCTTGTACTGTTGGTGGTAATGCAAACTGGTTCAGCAACTCTGGAAAACAGTACAGAGTTTCCTCGAAAAGTTAAAAGTAGAATTACACTACCACCCAGAAATTGCACTACTAGCTATTTATTCAAAGGGTACAAAGATACAGATTGGAAGGTACACATGCCCCGCGATGTTTATAGCAGCATTATCAACAATAGCCCAACTATGGAGAGGGCCCAAATATCCACTGACTGATGAATGGATGAAGAAGATGTGATATATATAGATGTAGATCTGTAGATCTATATCTACATCTTTTCAATGGAATATTACTCAGCCATCAAAAAGAATGAAATCTTGCCATTTGCAACGACGTGGATGGAACTAGAGGGTATTATGCTAAACGAAATAAGTCAGTTAGAGAAAGACAAAGACCATATGATCTCACTCATGTGTGGAATTTAAGAAACAAAACCAGATGAACAAATAGGAAGGGGGAAAGGAAGAAATGGGGAGAGGGAAGCAAACCATAAGAGACTCTTAAAGACAGAGAACAGATTGAGGTTTGCTGGAGGGAGATGGGTGGGGGATGGGCTAGATGGGGGATGGGCATGGAGGAGGACACGTGATGAGATGGGCACTGGGTGTTGTATGTAAGTGATGGATCACTGAATTCTACGCTAGAAACCAATATTGGACTGTATGTTAACTAACTAGACTTTAAATAAAATCTGAAAAAAATATTAACAGCTATTTCAAATTCCTCTGAACGGTGATATTTATTTGCATTCCCATCAATGTCCCACAAGTCTACCCGGTCCTTCACACTGTCACCCAGGGCAGGCCAGCACGGGGTCTGTGTGGATGAGGTGGTCACAAACCTTCTTTCCCTGAGTGTGGGGTTGGGCTGGGCTCAATACCCAGAGCAGGGAAAGGATGTGGAAGGGGAGGGAGCAGGCACGGGCCCCCTGCCCCTTGGCGTCATAGGACGTTGGCTCTGAGCTTAAAGAAAACCCAAAGACTCCTAGAATTCCAGAAAGGAACTGGCGGGAGTGTGCCGGGAAGCAGAGGAACCTGAGGAGTCCATTCCACTGACGGTAAATGAAAGATGCTTGTGCCTCTTGTGCATAAAGTAAAATGTAAGCTTCCGATCGTGACGTCGTAAGTGCCAGCATTGTCGTGGTTCTCGAACCCACTAAAAGAAGGGTGTTGAGCACCTACCTTGTGCCCTGCGGATAGCAGTGAACAAAACAGCAACAATCTCTCTAGGAACACCAGGATCCACGTGCTGCGTCTGTCACTCCCAAGACCGCTGGCCCTACCTGGCCGCAGCCTGGTTGGAGGAGCAGTGGGGGCTGCAAGGCCCAGCCCACAGGCACCCAACCGAGGCCCCACTGCCCACTGCCATTTCAGAAGGACCCCAGAGGACCCTCCACCCATCCTTAGACGAATCAACTCATTTTTTGTCTTAGTTCCCAAATATTCTTTTAAGAGCATTATGCATAGCAATGAATTTATTTTAGAAAAGGTACCTAAGCACAATTAAGAATATAAATAACCTATAACACCAGCACCCAGAGATACCAACAGTGAATATCGTGGCACACGTCATTCCCACAATACAAGTTAATCCCACAAAAGGCACTATACATACAAATTGTCTTCTGTGCTGTGTATATACACACACACACGCACACACTCATGTAGCAAAGGTAGGATCATACAATTCATGCTATTGTTTAGCTTGCCTTTTACACTTAACAATACAGTAGATACAGTTGAAGTTACAAAGTCTCCATGGTATTCTTTTTAACGCCACTTTATTGTGCTCCTTGACACCTTGGGTATCCATCAGAGCTCTTCTCAGATTGCAACATAATTTTTCACAAATGCATCTTTTCCCTAAGCTATGAGTCCGTCCTGCGTTAGTTTATCCCTGGCTCTTAGCACGATGTCTGCTATGTAATAATGATATTAATAACCAATAATTATTGAGCACTTATTGTATGCCAGATTTTTAAAGACGATTTTATTTTTATTTATTTGACAGAGTGAGAGAGAGCACAGAAGCAGGGGTGGGGAGAGGCAGAGGGAGAAGCAGACTCCCTGCTGAGTAGGGAGCCCAATGTGGGACTCGATCCCAGGACCCTGTGATCATGACCTGAGTGAAAGGCATACACTTCACTGACCGAGCCCCCACTCTATGCCGGGTTTTTAATAGAGCCTCTTGAAGCATGACACTCCTGAGCCCAGATCTTGATTCCTTTGTTTTAAAAAATTATTTTATTTACAAATTTTATTATTTTTTCCAGCCTTATTGAGGTATTATTGACCTATAACGTGTGTGGGTGGCTCAGTGGGTTAAGCCTCTCCTTTCGGCTCAGGTCATGATCTCAGGGTCCTGGGATCAAGGCCTGCATCGGGCTCCCTGCTCAGTGGGGAGCCTGCTTCCCCCTCTCTCTGTCTGCCTGCCTCTCTGCCTCCTTGTGATCTCTCTCCCTCTGTGAAATAAATGAATAAAATCTTAAAAAAAAAAAAAAGAAAAACATCAGAGAGATCCAAATTGAGAGACATTCCACAAAACACCTGACTGATCCTTCTCAAAACTATCACCAAAACAAGGACAGTCAGTCTGAGATACTGTCACAGTCTAACAGATCCCAAGGAGATAGGATGACACGATGTAACGCGGTGTCATGGATGGGATCCTGGGATAGAAAAAGGACATCAGGGAAAACCCAAGGGGATACAGTATGAACTGAACACCGTATGGATTCCAGTAATAACATTGTGCCAATATTGGGTCCTCATTTGGGCCAACGTCACGGCGAGGATGCAGATGTTAATGAGTTGGGGAAATTGGGTGAGGGGTTCTCTGTTTTTTTCTGTACGACTTTGCTGTAAAACTAATGGTAATCTAAATTAAAATTCTAAAGTAAAAATTCATTTTAAAAAGTGTCTTTTCTGCATTCTCTCTCTTAACCCTCCGGAGAGTCCTGTGGGGTGTCACCCAGCTACAGATGGAGGGTTGGAGCAGAGGGACGCTTTTTGCCCAAGGTCCCCAGGCGAGAAGATGACCAGACAGGAACAGAGCGGGACCATGGGCTTGCAGAAACTTCCCTCAAGAATAATTGCTCCATAAATATTCGGGGGAATGAGCAGGGAGGAGGCAGGCTCATTTCTTCAGGACAGGTTATCATATCCAAAGCTGCCCGGGAAACGGGCTGCTCTGGTCGCCCTGCTCCCACCGAAACCTGCTGGGACTTCCTCTGGAAACCCTGAAAAGATGCATACCAGGAAGTGGGCCTGTGAAAAAGGGGAAATGAAGTTGTTTTTCTTCCCAAATTAATATGGAACAACGTGCCGCTCTACTGTCCTTTGACTTTAACAATTTTGTCCTGTTGCCATAGTAACCTAGAAGCGGCCTTTAAAAATTTATTCCACCTGACCTTGTTGGGCTTGATGGATGGACCGGGCCTGGTCCAGGCGGCGCGAGCCGTGCGGCTCCAGCGCTGGCCACCAGAGGGCGCGCCGCGGCTGGGAAGGCGCCGGCAGGTGCGCGGCCGAGCAGGGGTCAGCGCGGGCCTGGGATGGGGCGCGCTGGCTGCTGGGGACCGGGTGGGGGGGCAAGCCCGGCTCAGTCTCTGCTCTTCCTCTTCAGGGTCACACCGCTTCCTCCGACTTCACTTCCCACGCGGGCAGTGAGGACGGCCCCCGCAGGCCGTGCAGGGCCGGCACCTGCACCCTTCCAGAGGCCGCAGGGCATTGCCGGGCGACTGGGGGGCGGCGCCGGGAGCGCTGGGGTGGGGAGCCCCGTCCTGCCACCTCCCCGGGGAGGGGAGCGAGCGCATCTGGGCACCGCCTGCGCCTCCGTTTCGTCCTTTGTAAAGGGGGCCGGGGTGCCTCCGGGCAGTCGGCAAAATGGCCAGGAGGTGACAAAGTTCGCCCGGTCCCTTTCCTGTCCTGGCCTCCCGTTTCCCATCGCGCCGTCCGCCAGTTTCCTCGTGTGGCCTGGGGGACCCCTGACTGCCGTCTTTGAACGAGAGCTCCCTGACCTCCTGGGTTGGGCGCCTTTCTTCTTCCCCGCCCCCCGCGCAGGGGCAAGGGCGCTCTGGCCTGTCCTTCCCACACGCTTCTTTGTGGATGGTCTCCACGCCACAGGAGTCATACTTATCTCTCCCCGAGGTTTTTCCTAAAACCGAACATTTGTCCTCCTGTGCCTGGGTCCCTGGTTCTGTTTTAAGGAGGGGGGGGGGAAACCATCCATCATTTACTAATGTGGCTGAATTCACGCCCATGGACGGCTCCCAGCGCATGTTACCTGTGGCCTTCCGGGCTGGCCCACCTAGTCTGCTGGGGCGCCCTTCACTCCCCCACCGCCCAGCGGTCTCTGGCTTGCGAGACAGACACCCCCAGAGAAGTCCCACCTGTGCCGCTGGGCCATACCCAGCCTGGCCCTGCCCCCCCCCCCCCGAATGACTTTGGAAGCAAGAGCACTGGAGCGGGAGCAATGTGAGCGGACGTGAGGGGCCAGCTCCCAGCTCGCCATGGCAAGTGACCGTAGGGAACGCAGGGTTAGTCTCCTTTCCCCTCGTTCTGCTCACTCCACATGGCCACTGGCGGCCTTGCGGAGGGAGCCCATGGGGGGCCCCGGCTCGGCTGCAGTTCCCAACCAGGGATCGCTCCACCCCCACTGCCTCCGCCTCCCGATCTCCCAGGCCTGGGATGGGTGTGGGTGCCTCTGGGTGCACACCGCTCCCGCTCCTGCTCCGGGGAGTTCTCTAGACCACTCCCTCATGGTCAGGGAGGCAGGAGACTCGTGGCCTGGGGAGGGGGAGGATAGCTGGGAAACACCACCCCATCTTCAAAAATGGCCCTGAGAATGTTTCTTTGCAAGGATCTGAAGCCGGCATGATTAGACCTCGCTAGAAGCTTTATGTTACTGGGCTTAATATTATTATTTATACATCAATATCGACATTCGGCGTCAATAGCTATGTGGTATGTGTGGGTGATAAAAAGCATCAGATAGATAACATATTTTATTTATGTGTGGTAAATATTTAAAAACTCCCATGTGTTTTGATTGGAAAATGTGTATTACTGGACAATTTAGTTTCAAAGGTTTCTCTCTAATGTAAGATTTATTAAGATTTATGAGGTAGCTGCTGCGGTGTGATTGAGTGTAGGAGAAAGTCCCCAAGAATAACATTCGGGTACTGCCCAGTGATTTTGCCTCTTACAATCCCATCTGTGAGCCAGGACTCTTCTCTGTTTGCTATTAAGATGCAGTGATTTGCTCTGCATGAATTAACAGCGGTGTAATATTGCCCGAGAGGGGCAGGCCGGCTAGTTGGAAAAGTCAGCTTGCAGGTTAAATTTTCCATCATTCCGGCGGTGGCCACGTCTTTCCCTGGCCCCCTTGAACGTGAGTGAACTCGGCTAAGGCGGGGATCGATGGGGTGCGGTTCTAGAAAGGGCCACCAGATGGTGCACCGGAGGCTGCCGGGAGCCCAAGGTGCCTCAGAGGCTGGGCGCGCGGCCCTCAGCGAGGGTGGGGCTTCAGCCACCACACGGGGCAGGTGTGGTGGCCTGGTTCGGTCTGGAAGTCATTTCACACAGGGAGGTGGGCTGCCCCTCAGAAGACGGATTCTTGGAGACGTTGTTTTCGTATCCCCCAACCGGTGCGTGGGCCCAGCACGGCCAGCTCCTCTCTCTGGGTGGACTTCTGGCTGGGCCCCCCGAAAGGGCATGCTTTGGGGCTGTCCTTTGCAGGCAGAGATGCAGCCCATGCCGGGAGAGGGTGTGGGACAGTAACCAAGTAAGGAATGAAAGCGTGTGCGTGCAGCCTGCAGCTTGGCTATGGGTCGAATTGGGTCTCTCGTCCCCCGAAACCTATGTTGAAACCCTAACCCCCAGTAACCTCAGAATGTGACCTCATTTGGAAATAGAGCCACTGCAGATTTAATTAGTTACGAGGAGGTCATCCTGCAGGTTGATGGGTCCCTCCCGCACCGGTGTCTTCGTGACCTGTAGCCGGTAGACTCAGAGACGGAGGACTTGGCAGGGACTGGAGGACGTGGCCTGGAGCCACCAGAAGCTGGAAGAGGTGAGGAAGGGTCCTCCCTAGTGGCTTCCGGGAGACTGTGGCCCTGCCCACACCTTGATCGCAGGTTGGGAGCCTCCAGAACTGTGGGAGACCACGGCGCGGCTGTTGGGGGGGGGGGGGGGGTGGGGGGGTGGACACTCATGCAGGTGCCAAGAACGCAGTGAAGGCCAAGAGGAGCCTGTGCTGAGAAAGCCTCGTGTTTGGCTTCGGAGACTCGGATTGCTCAGTGATTGGACAGGTCTTGCGCCCTTCCCCAGCCGGTGTGGGTGCGGGAGCGATGGAGCCGGGATTGGCCTGATGGGCGGCCCGGCAGAGGGCGGAGGTGGATGGGGCTGCTTCTGGACGCTGAGGCCGCGGCTGCTGGAGTGGCGGCCGCCCTGCTGGGCGCTCCCTCTTCCCCGTTGCCAGATCGTCTCCTCCAGGCAGGAAACACAGAAAGATGCATTTCCATCCCTTAAAATTCTGCCCGGAACGTGGGAGCAGGGAAACCTGTGATCGAGCGCGGCGTGGGGGGAGCTGCGGGGACGCGCAGGTGCGCAGCTGGTTTCGGCAGCGCGGCTGGGCAGAGAGGTGCCTGCAGCCCGCCCGGGGTTGTGCCATCAGATCCTGCTGTAGTCGAGCCTGGCAGGAGAAAGATGGGGCCCCTGAGCGGCGGGATGGGGCTCCCTCCTGACGCCCTCTGGACCGCAGGCAGGTGGCTCCAATGAAGGGAGATCACGGGGGCCTCGCCCTTCCCAGCGAGGAGCCTTCGAGAGGGTGCCCCTTCTGCTGAGAGCGCAGGAGGGCCTTGGGAGCCCGCGGCTTCCCCCTGGACCATGTTCTCTCGGGCAAGAGGTGAGACCAGGCTGGTGGCCATTCCAGCGAGGCCAGCCCCGACCCAGGGGGGCCGCTGGCTGCTGAAGAAGACGGGAAGGAGACCACCTCCCTTCCATTCTTTTTCTTGATCAGAAACCCCGTTCTGGTGGGATTTGAGCGCGCTTACAAACACCCCACACCTCTCCTGGGAGCCTGTCCCGGGTCCCTGCGGCTCCTTTCTGATGGAATGAAGATGATCCGCAATCCCCCATCCCCCCGCAGTGCAGGTGGCTGACATGCTCTTGGAAGACAAAGCCAGGTGCTCTGCCTCCAGACCTCAGCGAGGGGGGGCCGGGGAGCAGGCGTTGTGTCACTTGCGGCAAGGAGGGACATAGAAGTCACCGCGGCCGAGGACAGTGGCCATCTGCTGCCCCGGGCCCCTCCCCAAATGGCAGTGTAATTATGGACTTGCTGGTCTTTGTGTGCTTCTCGTTCTCGGTTTCCGGCAAATATTAATGGGTTGCTTTTTATTCATTTAGCTTATGTTTTGAAAGAGGGCCTCAAACAAAAAGATCCTATCTGTATGTTGTGCTTTAATTTATTTTCACCTTTTTTTCTCCTTTGGAGACCCCTGGTGTATCGTCACTTTGTTTACCACAAATTAAACCGGGGCTGATTGTTTACCCGACTGTGGGCCCCTGTGCATTGCTCCCACTCTCCTTTTTTAAATAATCACAACCTGGGATTCATTTGCAAGAGGCCCTAATCTGCATGAGAATTATACAATTAACTTTTGATTAACCACCTAGTTCTTTTTGAAACCACAGTGTATAGGATACTCTGCATTTAAATAATTTTCCTTAAATTGGGAGCAGGCCTTTCATTAAGCTGGGGGGTTAGACTAAAACAACAACATTTGGTGATAATCAGGGTCAAAACAATAGGCAAGCCGGCAAGGCTAGAATGTCATCTTTAAATATAACAGTCAAGATAAAGGCCCCCAGATTGTGCCTTATCAAAACACAAAAAAATCAAAGGACTCTCTTGTCTGTGGCAAAACACGGAGGCCCCAGCGATGTGGGGGACCATTGTCTGGCGGGGGACCGCGGCCAGATTTGCATGCAGGGGGCCCGCGATGTAAAGTACACGTTACCTCACGTACCGAGCTTATCTCCACGTCTGACAATAATTATCAGGAAGAATATACTCAGAATGACTTTTTTTGTGATTTTTATGCCTCCCAACACAAGGAAGGGGAGATAACAGCATTAGGAGAAAGGAGGGAGTCTCGGAAGACTCTCCCCGGAGCTGCCGCTTCGATTAAATTCGCTGTGCCACTCCGGTGCTGGCGAGCAACTGGGAAGAAAGCCTGCGAGCCTTTTATATGGGGTAATAATAGACCTGAACAGAGCCCTCACCGTCAGATAAGATCCATTGTCAAAACAAACAAAGGGAGTCCTATTAAACGGCACTGGAAGAATATCTATGAGCAAAGTTTGAAATCCTTTTTCTGTCTCCTCTCCTTGCTTGTACCTTGCACCTGGTTCTGCCAGGCGGTCCTTGGGCGGGGCGCGGGGGACTGTGCGGCGCGAGTCTCCGGCTTCAGGAGCCTGGGAAAGCCAGGTCACTGTCCTGAGGTCACTGAGGTTGAGTGAGGACTGTCTAAGGTCAAGGTCATGCCTTTGCTTCCTGGGGCCCCACTCTGCTCCCTTGTGCTTCTTTCCTAAAGTCCAGCAGAAGAGACCTCGATCTCAGATACTGAGAGTCCTGGGGGGCTTGGTGGAGGGTTGAATTCCAAAGATACGGTTCAGCCCTTCTGCGTTTGGTCCTACGTGGTCCTGCCAGCCTCCCCCGCCGGCAGCATCCTCAGGAATTTATTCATTCTAAATGAATTGTTCTGCTTCCTTCTCCTTCAGGGAAATAGTAAGCACCTCGTGTTGAGCATCCCGGGTCCAGACTGCATCTAAACACGGGTGCAAATGTCCCCGACAGAAACAAAGGTCATAGCTTCAAATTAGCTGCTTTCCCAAAGCCACCTGCACGCAGAGCTGATGAGCACATAGCATCGATTTTATGTCTGATTGCCTGTATTTCTGATCAGCATCCTAGGGGGTCAGTTGGAATAGTGTTTGTTCCTCCAGCCTCAGAGCAAGGAAGACTCTGAGATATTGAGAGGGAATTTTCTGTCCGATTTAGGTCAGAATACAAGTTGCAAGCAAGGGGATTACTAGTCGTCAGGATTTGGTCTGTCTGAGTTGTGTTCAGCCTGCCCAGCCCCTCCGTCTGTCCACCTACACACTTCTTTCCTTTTGTTTCTGCGTGGGTCTGGGTTGGGTTCTTCTGGCATGCTCTGTCCAGGGGCTCTTAGCTGCTATGGTGGGGCAGGGCCAGTGTCCCAGGCCAGCCCTGACTGATGGGGGGACCCAAACATGCAGGACAGGAGGCCACAGGTGGGTGGGTGACCAGGACCTGTCCCCAGGGCAGCCCATAGAGTCTTTGATTCTAAGTATGCTCAGTGGGGGGTTGGGGGGTGGGAGGGGCAGAAGGAGGGGGTCGGGGACTCAGGCGCTGGGTCAGAAGGGAAGAAGCAAGGGTCTTGTCTTTCCACAAACCTGCCCTGTGGCCTCAGGGAAACCCCCTTTCCAAGCCTCAGTTTCTCCTTTGCAAGTCGCAGGGTTTCTCAAAGCCCTGGCTGGCCTCAAGTTTGCTGAGACCATGGTTATGG
The DNA here is from genome assembly GCA_002007465.1 of Ailurus styani. Lineage (NCBI taxonomy): Eukaryota > Metazoa > Chordata > Mammalia > Carnivora > Ailuridae > Ailurus > Ailurus styani. Next base: position 4,087,497 of record LNAC01000001.1, on the reverse strand, counting down.
GGGCTTGTCCTCCTGGTGCTTTTCTGGGGTAGGGGGAGTTGGCAAAGGCAATGGAAACCTACGGTGTAGCTTCCTCGGGTGGAAACCTGGTCCAAAACCTATTCGCAAATGCGAGGAGCAAGCTGGCAGACTGAAGGGAGAGGGTGTGTGCCAGCCTGACCAACGGCTGTCAGTGTCATGGCATCTGTGCCCTGGCCAGGGCCCAGGTGTGATGCCCAGAACTGCCCACCTCCACAGGTATCGGGAGCAGGGAGGAGTTCCTTCCGCTGCCAGAGGTGTGGACTCCCTGCAGTATCCTTGGAGTGGCCGGCCCAGGGAAGAAATCACCGCACGATTGAATGCAGTTTCCATCAGAGCTGGAGGTGAGTGAGCAGAGGAGGTGTTGGGGGACCAGTGGGCTCGGTGCCTCTTTGGCCCAGCCTGCAGTGGGATTTTCAAAGACCTGCAGAGCTTCATTCACTAGGAAGGGCAGTAGGAACCTGTCCTTGGCACTGACCTTGGCACTGACCCGACTTCATGGCCAGTCGGGCCCCCAGGGGTGGGTGACTCAGAGGCTGCGTCTAACCACTCAGGGCTCCATCCGACCCGCGTGCAAAGACAGGGTACAGCCTGGAGAAATTTTTAGCCATACTTTAAGAGAAAAAAAAAACAAAACAAAACAGGAAAGCAATGAAGTTGGATTTGCTAAACATTTTTCCTCCAAGTGGCTGAAAATATTTTTTCATTCAGAAACACGTAATGCTCCAAACAAACTCAACATGTAATTTTGTATTCTTGGTGACTTGGGCATCGGGGCTGACCTTCCCAGGAGTTTGTCCTCGGTGATGAAGGTCAGTCACTGTTTTCAAGCCCTATCCCATCATGTGGTCCGGTTTTTACGAACGTGGGGCCGCGCATATGTTATTGGGTGTGGACTTTCTTTCACATTGTGATTGCTTTGAGCAGGAAAATGCCAAGGCTGCTGGGGAAATGGATGCTACCTTGTGGGTTTGGTAATGAGCGTGATTGACCCAAAGTAGCTGATAAAGGCAAGACAGAGGGGCCATTGGCCTTCACAATTAGGGGACAAATTCCCATGCACCTACTGGGTGGGTGAAAACACGCACAGCAGAGGATGAGACGGGGGGACACCATGCCTATAATTAAAATGGACTTTGCAGATGGATCCTTTACTGGTATCCATCTTATAGAACGTGAAAAACTATAGGAAGGGCAAATTGGGGACTAGGAAGATTACAGTAATAGCGCTTCCCAGCTAATTGATTAGCAATTATGGCTGGTAATATTGTTCATTTTAATTGTGTTTAATCTCTACTTTGGTAATAAAGATTATTGTTTTGGATTATGACTTTATCCTACTATACTAATTACTAACTTGTGAAATTAAAGTGTATATTTTCACATCCTGAAAAAATTTGCACCGTGCCCTTACATAATAGTTTTCTTTTCTGAGCAGGCTAGTTGTTTGGGGCTGTTGTCTCCCTAACATCTGAGAAGGACTCAATTTTGGCAAACAAAATAAATGATATTCGTTCTTATTAAGATAGGGTTTTCTTGTTTTGTTTTGTTTTGTTTTTTTAATAGCATTTTTAAGGGGATGAAAGGAAGAGAAGATATTGCCAGAAGTAAATCTGGGATGTGAGAGAGCACAAGCAGAATCATGTGGAAAACCGCTTTTTAATTTTGAAAGGGATCTCACCCCTTTCGACGGCTCCTGTAGGTTCCGGCTGGTGTACGTAGCATGAACCCCCAGGGCTCCTCACCCTCACCTTTTTGCTGTTCTGCTTTCGAATACTGCCTGGGTTCCTGTCTCTTGAGACGAACATCCACCTGACCCATCTATTTTCTTGTGATTCGAGTTTTTATTTTCCACAAGCTTTCTGTATCCAGTGGCCCATACTCACGGTTCCCGTTTTCTGCCCCCCTTCCCATCCCAACGTAGATCAGCTGCGTTCCTGGCAGTCTCCAATGACCAGAGACCTTATCCCAAGCATCATGCAGGGCATCTGCTTCCGTCTTGACAACTTCCATCTGCCTGTCCTTGCCCCAGCCTTCAAGAATTCAAAGTTCCTGAGACCTCCTTCAATCCCCTCCGTGGACCACCCCACTCTCACACAATTTAAAAAAAAGATGTGTGATAAGGATACCACCTACTCAAACCATTGTCAACACTCAGGAGTACTTTCCAGGCTTTTTTCTTTGTATTTAGATAGAGCAGGGGTCTGAAGACTTATTTTTCTGGTGGGCTAGGGTGCGCGTGGTTTGGGTTTTGCAGGCGTTTGTGATAAGGGCCCAGCGGGGCTGTTGCAGCAGACACTATGAAGTGAATTGTACCTGCTTGTACTTTACAAAGACAGACACCAGCATGGATCTGGCCCACAGTCTGTGGTTTGCAGACTTGTGATATAGATACTTACATGTAGAAGATGGTACGCATGTTTGATTAATCTAACTTATACTGGGAAAACTTCCCTTTGTCAATCACATCTATTGTTGAATATGACGTTAATGGTTGTAGAATATCCTAGTCCAAATGTTTGTTGTTTTATTTTCAGAAAAATCATAGCAATTTATAATTTCATTAGTACTTTATGAGAGGTCTAGCCAATTGCAGGCTTGCACTGAATGGCTTAAAAAAAAAAGGTTTTGCTAATTAGCCAGGAATATGAGATCTTACAGAATTCTAGCTGGTGTTTGTGCTAGTCTGGCTCTGTGGCATTAATGGTATTGATTATATCACCTTGGAATGAATCAATCCTCTCCCTTGGAGATATGATCTCCTCTTGTGCCTTGTAACCTCTGAATCCAGCCTCAGGCCCCTGTGCCCCGTCGCTCCTTTTCCTTGTGTTTCTTAGAAATGCCTGCAAAACAGGTATCGCGCAGGCCCTGGAACAGAGAAGATGTAGCTAGACTAACACCCTTTAAGGCTAAGTAGGTTTAAACGGCTTTCTTTTTTTTTTTTTTAAACAAAAGCAATGGAATCTTTGCACAGTCACCTCTACCCTGGAGCGTCTTAGATCACTTCCTCTTTGCGACAAACCACTTGAATGAAAGGCTTTAAAATGGTGCCCGGAGGTTAAGCTGGCAAGGCTATCAGTTGCCAGAGCTGCAGGCAGGAAAGCGGCCCGCTCTGCCCCGAGCCTCCCTCTGACCGCGGAATTAAAAATGAATCACATCCCTAATAAATGTAATCCCGCGAATTCTCTGAATGAATAGCGCTGAGAGCAGGAGCTGGCATGAGCCAGCACTGCAGAGAGAGCTCTGCCCACCGCGTCTGCCGCCAAGCCTCCCTGCCTCCCCTAGAACAGGCGTGAGTGGGGAGTATTTGTGCAGATGATGCCCTTGGAAAGCCCTACACCTCCTTTTTGTTGGGGGCAATTTGCATTTTTTAGATAGCGTCTGAATGCCTCGCATCCAGAGCCTGCACCCATTTGGGAGACATCATCCGAGGGCCTGGCATGACCACGGGCTCTCGTGCTAACGGCCCTAGGCTAAGGGCAGTGGTTACTCGTGGCCTCTCCAAACACCGTGGTCAGGGGCTCACTCCTATTGGAGACAATCCTTTGATTTATTTTCCTCAGCACTCGTGCCAGAACCAACTGTATTACAGGCTGTCTAATTGAGACTTGGCAGCAGACGGCCCGGATCAAAGGCAGCCGGAGTGCCGATCTCGGATCCCAGGCCAGTGGGCACTTAGCGCGTCTGGGAAGCAAAGCGCGCCGTCCGCCTTCCAGCAGCGCGTGCCAACGCCGCGGCCTCAGCATCCCACTGGCTGATCCGTGGGCTGCTCTGCCATCGGTTCCAGAAGGAGCCACTTGTGAGCTATTAAAGACAGCAATGAAGTGCCGTGGTGACAGTGGTGATTCGGGGAAAGGTAGAGGAAGCATCCGGGAAGCGGGAAGCGGTCTCTTCCTTCTGCTGAGCAGGGTCTGGGCACAGCAGCGGGGAGGGGGCCCGGGTCATCCCTGCGGAGGGAGCGGGTGTGGGGGGCCTGGGGAGCTCTGTCGGGGAAAAGCACGTGAAAGGACATTTCCTAAGTTCACACACACAAGACTTCCACCACGTTCTCAGATATTTACTAATCCAATAATCCTATTTTTGAGGAATGACAAAAAGAAGGACCAGTTCCCTGTTTAGGAATAAGAACACAGCTTTTGGGTATGAGTCCATATACTCTGGAAGTTGGTGTATGGATTTAACCCAAAATGGGCCCAAATCAGCTGCTTTCTTAAAAAAGTAAAAAAGAAATGGACAAACCCTTTCTCAGCTTCCTGTGTTTATGGGAAGAGTTGAGAAAACCAAAACAATTTGGACAAAGACAAACTTGAGGACTCACGCTTCCAGATCTCACCATTTACACAGTTTTCGGTAACTGAGAATCAACAATATTGTTGTCCAGCCGATGAATGTGGAATTGCTCCCATTTTATTTAGATCTTTAAAAAAATGTCTTTCAAAAATATTTGCTCTAGTTTTAAGTTAAGACCTGACCAGGGTAGGTTTACGGGACAGAGCTGTGGGAAGTTCAGGGTGGCCGTTGTTCACACCCAGCCCCTCCTGGTCCCTTCTCCTGGTCTTAACCTCTCGCATTCCTGTGATAGATTTGTTATAGTCGATGAACCAAAACCAAGTCATTTGTATTAATTGAAGTCTACACTCTGCATTAGGAGTCACCTTTGGTGTTGTACAGTCTACGGGTTTTGACAAACTTGTAACATCCTGTGTCCACTGGTACAGTATTGAACAGAATAATTTCACCTCCTGAAAATCCCCCACGTTCCACCTGTTCATTCCTCCGTCTCTTGCCTCGGCCTCTGGCAGCCTCTCATCTTCTTACTGTCTCTGTGATTTTGCCTTTTCTGGAATATCAAGTAGTTAGAATCATACGATCAGGGGCGCCTGGGTGGCTCAGTGGGTTAAAGCCTCTGCCTTCGGCTCAGGTCATGATCTCAGGGTCCTGGGATCGAGCCCCACATCGGGCTCTCTGCTCGGTGGGGAACCTGCTTCCTCCTCTCTCTCTGCCTGCCTCTCTGACTACTTGTGATCTCTCTCTCTTTCTGTCAAATAAATAAGAAAATCTTAAAAAAACCCAACTATTTCACCCATCTGCCCATCTACCCCCAGCCCCTCCCCCCTGGTCACCATTCTCTACAGTTAAGAGTCTGTTTCTTGCTTTGACTCTCTCTCTCTCTCTCTGTCTGTCTCTCTCATTTTTCCCCCTTTGTTTGTTTGTTTCTCAGATTCCACATATGAGTGAATGAAATCATATGGTATTTGTCTCTCTCTGACTTAGTTCACTTAGCAAAATGCTCTCTAGTTCCAGCTACGTCATTGCAAATGGCAAGATTTCATTCTTTTTTATGTTTGAGTAATATTCCAGTGTGTGTGTGTGTGTGTGTGTGTGTGTGTGTGTGTAACACATCTTCTTTATCCGTTCATCAATTGTTGGACACTTGGGCTGCTTCCATTGTAAATGATTGTAAATGATGTTGTTATAAACACAAGGGTGCATGCATCTCTTGAACTTAGTGTTTTTATATTCTTTGGGTAAATACCCAACAATGCAGTTACTGGATCATAGGAAAATTCTATTTTTAACATTTTGAGGAACCTCCATACTGTCTCCCACAGTGGCTGTGCCAGTTTGCCTTCCCACCGACAGGGCACGAGGGCTCCTTTTTCTTCACATCCTCACCGACACCTGTTGTTTCTTGTGTTTTTGATTTTAGCCATTCTGACAGTGTGAGGTGGTAGCTCATTGTAGTTTTGATTTACAGTTTCCTGATGGTGAGTGATGAGGTGAATCTTTTCATATCTATTGGCCGTCTGTATGTCTTTGGAGAAATGTCTGTTCATGTCTTCTGTGCATTTTAATTGGGTTATTTGTTGTTTGGTTGTTCAGTGTTGTAAGTTATTTTTATATATTTTGGACACTGGCCTTTTGTCAGATACATCATTTGCAAATATCTGATTCCATTCTGTAGGTTGCCTTTTAGTTTTGTTGGTTGTCTTCTCTGCTATGCGGAAGCTTTTTATTTTGATGTAGTCTCAATAGCTTATTTTCGTTTTTGTTTCCCTTACCTCAGGAGACATATATAGAAAAAAGTTGCTATGGCTAATGTCAAAGAAGTTACTGCCTGTGTTCTCTTCTGGGATTTTTATGGGTTCAAGTCTCACATTTAGGTCTTTAATCCATTTTGAATTTATTTTTGTATGTGGTGTATGTAAGTGCTTCAGTTCCATTCTTTTGCATTTTGCTGTTCAGTTTTCCCAACACCATTTGTGGAAAAGACTGTCTTTAACCCACTGGATATTCTTTGTTGAAGATTAATTGATCATATAATTGAATGTCACACTGTTTTGATTACTGTAGCTTTATACTAAGTCTTGAATTGGGTGATATCAGTCCTCTGACTATTCTCCTTTAACTCTGGGTCTTTTTTTCATGTAAACTCCAGAAGTATGTTGTTCGGTATCCACAGAATAACTTGCTGGTGTTTTCATAGGAATTGTACTGAAACTATAGGTCAAATTGGGAAGACTGACATCTTAACAATATTGATTCTTCTTATCCAGAGCACAGAATATCTCTCCATGTATTTAGATCTTCTTTGATTTCTCTCATTATAGTATTGTGGTTTTCATCATATAGATCTTATACATTTTTGTTAGATTTATATCTAAGTATTTAATTCTGTTTTACTGCTTATGTAAATGGTGTTGTATTTTTAATTTCTTTTTTTTTAATGATTTGAAGAGAGAAAGAGAGCGGGGGGGGGGGGGGGGAGGGGCAGAGGGAGAGAGAGAATCCTGAAGCGCACTCCCCGCTGAGCTTGGAGCCCAACTTGGGATTTGATCCCAGGACCCCGAGATCATGAGATCATGACCTGAGTCAAAATCAAGAGTTGGCTGCTTAACCAACTGAGCCACTCAGGTGCCATTTAATTTCACATTCTAATTGCTCATTGCCAGTATATAGGAAAGTGATTGACTTTCATATATTGACCTTATATCATACAACCTTCCTATAGTCACATCTTAGTTCTAGGAGGGTTTTTTTGGTCAGTGTTTTAGGATTTTCTACACAGACAATCATGTCATCTTTGAAGAAAGACAGTAGGATCTCTTCCTTCCCAACCAATACATCTTTTATTGACTTTTCTTCTCTTACTTCATTAGTTAAAACTTCCAGTAGAGCGTTGAAGGGGAATTCTGAGAGGGGACATCCTTGCCTTGTTCCCTGATCTTGGGGGCAAGCATTTAGTTTCTCACCATTATATGGTTTGCACTAAAACTACCGATATATTTGGGGAGTACTGCTATCATAATAACCCTGAGACTTTCAAAGGGTAGTGACATTTCTCTCCATTTATTTAGATAGTCTTTCATTTCTTTCAGCAATGTTTTGTAGTTTTTAGCATACAGATCTTTCACTACTTTGGTTACATTTATGGTTAACTTTTATATTCTTTTTGATGCTTTTGTGAATAGAATCATTTTCTGAATTTTATTTTTGGAGTTTTTATTGGCGGTATGAAGAAGTACCATTGATTTCTGTAGCTGTTCATTGGTTTTATGGTTTTTCCCATGGATTCTTTAGGATTTTCTATCTACACTTTAGGCTATCTGCAAAGGAAGACAGTTTTTCTTCTTCCTTTTCAGTCTGGACAATTTTTATTTCTTTTTCTTGCTTGATTGCACTGGCTAGAGGCCTAGGAAAACATTGAGTAGAAGTGTTGAGAGGAACATCCCTGTCTTTCTCACAGATTTAAGGGGGAAAGCAGCCCATCTTTCATCATCGAGGGCGATGTTTGCTGTAGGTTTTTCTTAAATGTTCTTAATCAGTTTGAGGAAGTTCCTGTCTATTCTTAGTTTAAGAGCTTCCAACATGAATGGACATACATTCCTTGGCTTTTGCACATGGGGGTAAGTCACTTTGCCATCCAAAGATAAGGAGGGCAGAAGATAAAACTTGTGGGAGGTCGTTGGAGGTCCAGGAGCAAGTCAACCGGAGGGCCCACCACACCTCTTAGCATCTAGCTGTGCTCAGCATCCAGCAGGTGTTGAAAGCTTGTTGACCTGGTTTTCTGTTACATTCGACAAGGAACCTTCTCACTGACACATTGCCTCCTCCAAGCAGTCTTCCTGATCGATCAGCCAAAGGTGCTATGTTCTCCCTGACTTTCCATAGCTCTTTATAGCTCTTTATTGTGCATTTTTTGGATGCGGTGTCTGACCCTTTCTGTCTTCCCCTGGAAGCTCCTTTGGGGAGAGGCTTTCCTGCCCTCCAGTCTGCCTCTCTCATAGTGCTTGGCATTGTGTTTGCAAAGAGTAGGAACTCAGTTATTTAATGAATTGATGAAGATACTTGAGTGATTACTGCTGAAATGGACTGTATGCTTTAATTCTTTTCCTAGAAGTCTTATATTTAGGTATATAATCCTTTTTGAGTTTATTTTTGTGTAAGGTATAAAGTCTGTGTCTAGTAAGAGGAAAGATTGTGAGACGCAACCAGTTTTTTTTTTGTTTTTTTCCTCCCAAGCCTTGGAACAATTTATGCAATGAAGCCATAGAGACTCCGTTGTTTGGAGTGAGACGGGAGCCCAGAAGCTTCCTTCCTTGGGAAAGACCCTTCCTTCTTTTCCTTCCCATTCTCCAGCTCTGTGCTCTGTGCATCCGCTTTGACAACTGTGGACCCCGTTTTCCTGACAAGGCTATTGACACCGCCAGACTGGTCTGATTTCATGCAGCTAGCTGGAGCAAGGCCAGGTCTAGAACCCACGTATCCTGAATCCCAGGCCAGCGCTCATTTGTGCCCAGAAATGAACCCCTGGTTGTTGCGACTCCATTATAAACCCATGCCACTGCTAGTGTGGGTCTTTCTCATTTATAGCACCCGGAGCTAAGAATGGTGAGAGCCTCAGAGTCAGTCTTGTATGACCCTTTGGTTTAGTAGTGAAGCATGTGGATGCCGTCAAGGGTGAAGTGGTTTTCAGGCTGTGCTCATGAGGTGGGAGAGTCTTCTTCTCAGTCAGGTTGTAACATTTGCTGGCTTAGGGAAATCAGATCCTCCCTGGAAGTAGAGAGCAGCCTGGGAAAAATCCTATCCTTTTTTGCGGACGTAAGGGAATCAGTTAGCTGTGTCCTGTAGACACTGAAGGGATTTCTGGAAAGCATGAGCTCACACTTCATGCTACATCCTGCTGGCAAACTCCATCGTGCTTGGCCTCTCAGGGGGGAATCATCTTTCTGGACTCCGCATCTCAAAACCCTGAATGAGTTGATGTATCCCTGAACATCAACAGAAATGCCTTCCTCTTCTGACCCCGATACTTACAGGGGACTTGTCACCGCCAGCCGCAGCAGCTCTCCTGCTAATGGGATCATTTCCCCAAGTCAGTGATGTTCCCTCAGCTCCCAGCATCTTCCCTGAGAGTTTCCAGCTCGGGGCCTTCCGGGAGAGCTTGGGTGCATTCGAGCTGAGAGGAGCAGCTGACTCCAGCCCTGGAGGTGAAGTGAGAGTGGAAAACAACTGGGGAAGATCTCGTATATCGTAGGTGCTCAAAAATACGGTCTGGGGGGAGAATGTGTGAGCCCCACTGTCCAGCTAGGCTGCAGTCTTGTCAAAGAAGTGGTCTATGCTCTTTTTTGCCTAATTTTTAAAAATCATACCAGGAAGTGCAGAATACACATGCCAGGGTTTCGAGTGTTCCTTGAATTCTGAGCTGACTTGTTTGGTAACTGGCTAATTTAGCTGTCTATTCTTACACGACACACCACTTCAGAACTTAGCGGCTTACAACAACTGGTTCATTATCTCTCATGTTCTGTTGCCTTGGACGGTTTTCCCGCTGGTCTCACTTTGGGTCTCTCCTGCAGATCCCAAGTGGGACACTGGACGGGCTGGAACCTCCTTGCTCTTCCTGGAGGTTTGAACATCCTTTTTTCATGGGGCTCTTTGCGTGCTCTCTCTTTGTGGTCTCAACAGTAGAATAGCTAGCTGGATATCTTTCCATGGAAGCTCAGGTCTCCAAGAGGGCTGCAGGAAGACCCCGTTGTCCAAGCGCTTATCAAGTCCCCGCTTGCCTGGCTCTTGCTGATGTCCCAATGGCCAAAGCTACTTGCATGGCCAAGCCCAGAGTCCATGGGAGAGGAGACTATAAAATGGCAGAAATACCGCAGGCATAGGTCATTGGGAACCACCAATGGAACAGTTCACCAAGTGCAGGGGAGGTCAGCCTTTGCAGGCAGTGAGGGGGAAAGCATCACATGGTGCGGCTCTAGTTGAGGGTGAACGGGCATGGGGAGAGGCTATAGGTGGGCAGGAAGGTGGTTGGAACCAGATTGAGAATGCTTTTTGATGCCATGCCCAGGAGCTCGGACGTTATCCTACACAATTAGGTCTGAGAAGCAGCAGAGGTCTCCAGACAGAGACGTGTAACCCAGGCACATGGTACAGGTTAGCTCAGGGGCTGTGGGTGGAGGGAGATTTCTGGAGACCAGTGAGATGATCTGGCAAAAAAGTGATCCAGGAAAGAAATGACAAGTGCCCAGGAAGGGCAGTTATGGCAATGGGAGGGAGTGGATGATGCAGGGGTAACTTTGGAGAAAGAACATATGGGGCCCAGAGCTGATGGGCTGGAGGGATGCAGAGAGGAGAGTAACCGCCTGCATCGTGTGCGTCCAGGGCCCTGGGCTTGGGGAACAGCGAGTCTGCTTGACGGGTGGTCCTGCACCTTGATAAGTTTGGGTTGCTTTCCTTTTCTTTTTAAGATTTTATTTATTTCAGAGCGAGGACATGAGTGGGGCAGGAGCCGGGGAGCAACAGAGGGAGAGGGAGAAGCAGACTCTGTACTAAGGGCAGAGCCCGACGTGGGGCTTGATCCCATGACCCTGAGCTCATGACCTGAGCTGAAATCAAAAGTGAAGAGTCAGATGCTTAACTGACTGAGCCACCAGGGCACCCTGTCTTTTTTTTTTTCTTTCTTTATTAGACACCAATATTTTAAGCAGAAGTCTGGGGTATGATGTAATGTAGATGTGAAAGTGAGAAAACAATTTGTAGATAATAAAAATATGAGAGCTTAGTGAGAAGACTTACTAAAAACTCTGAAACTGGTCTGGAAGTTGAAAGAGACCAAGTGTAAAATTGTAACAGCAGCATGTCCAGTGACAGACTCAGCCAGTCCCTGGGGACCATCAGGTGTCACTGGGGTGATGGAGACCAGCCTCATCCCTGCTTCTCCTGGTAGGGGAATCTCAGAAACAGGCATGTGCTTCTTCAACTTGATGTGCATGTGGTGTGCCTGGGAGGGTCCCTGGGGCCGGGGGCGTGGCTGGGGATGTGGGGTCCCGCCTCCAGGGCTGCCCTGCCGGAAGGACAGGGCTGGAGGCGAAGGGCTAACAGGAGATTTGGAGCTTTCCTTTTGGCTGATCATCATGCTCATTGATGAGGCTGGAGGGAGCCTCTGGTTTCAGACCTGGGCCCTAGGGAGCCTCTGGTTTCACCCTTTGTTCTGCCTGCCAAGAAGGCAGGGCTGCCTGGATCAGCAGAGGTCAGGGGGGCTGGGGCTCGGATTACTTTCATTCCTCGAGCTGCTCGGAGGGGTCTTGGGAAAGGGGCAGAAGGCCTGCCTGTCGCCCCTGATGGCCAAGGGAGCTCACACACAACTGTAAAGTTGTGTTATTGTTCATGGAGCTATTGCTTCTCTGCAACGGCTGCACAGAGGCGGGGAGAGGTTTATGGGCGCTATTTGACCCAGGCCTTCTTGCTCACGGTGAAGGTTGGTTTAGAGGCTTGGAAGATAAACATCGGGTGAAGACATTTCTGACCACCTTTAAATAGAGCTGAGGTTGAACTGGACAAGAGAAAGACCGTCAGGAGGACGCAGGAGGAGGACAGCATCCCAGGGAGACAGTGATGTGTTGGGTCCGCCCCCCGGGCTGCGCCGGGCCTTTCTGGAACGACCCGTGCCTTCTTGCCAGTAAACCGAGGCCTCAGCCCCGTCCTAATCAGTCGATTTGCTAGAAACACCAGCTTGTCATTTGCTCACTTGTCTTTCCAGAACTAAGTTGCTGTGGTCTGAGCAACATTTTCTATGCTTTGGAAACTCATTTATCATTCTAAAACTTACAGTTAAGCCCATTAACCCCAAAATGTGGCAACATGAAATGATGACAAGTTGGATGGCTGACGGTTACCGAGTGCTTACAGGCTGGGGACCGTTCTAAGGACTGCGGCAGCCTGAGCTCATTGATCGGTCACCTACCCTCACCAGGTGGCTCACAGGCGAGGGAAGGAGGCCCAGAGAGTTTAGGTGAATTGCCGACATTGACGAAGTAAGGAGGAAGCTCATATCCAACCAGGAAATCAGAATAAAGGACAAGGTTCTCTTCGAAAAGACTCTCCTCCCTGGTGACCTGCTTCCTCCCACCCCACCTAAAAGTGCTGACCCCCCGTTTCCCACCTGAGGATTCAAACCCATGGCTCAGGCCCTTCCAGCAGGATTGTCCTTGGCTTCTAGGAAATATACCTGACTATATACATTCCCCACACTTCTTTTAATGCTAGAAGAAATACATATTCACTGTAGAAATTGGAAAATACAGGTTGTGCAAAAAACAGTAATGGATTAAAACCAACTCTAATCCTACTGTACCTCTTACAACTGTTTGGGCATGCATTATTCTAGACTTTGTGTGGGTATGCGAGTGTGTGTACACAGAAGAAAATGGGATTATATTACCATGTATAGTATCTTGTAACCTGTTTTTTTTGTTTGTTTGTTTAGCAATATACCTTTCAGTGTTGATTTTTTTTTTGCCTTTTTTTTTTTTAAATGAACACAGGTCATTCAGGAAGACTAGAGATTAAGGGGAAAGTTGTCAGATACATACAGACTGATTGAACTAAATCAGTTGAACACAACTTGACTTAGATCCTGTGGTATAAGGAATGCTCAGTTGTATTTTCCATCCTTTTGGAGAGTTAGGGGAGATGAGAGAGACACACAAAATTACTTGGTCCAGCACCACACGGGCTACAGACCTATTGTTTGGAAATATTTGGAGGCCTTCCTGGCAGAGGTGTCCTTTTTGCCTCACTTGGTAAACATTTGCATTTTCTTTTGTGGGAGCCAGCCAGGCAGAGAAGCAAAGAGCCGTGACCTTGAAGGAGATATGTAGCTGGATGCCAGGTTATACTTTGTCACGTTCTGGCTGTGTGACCCTGGGAAAATTAACAAGCTCTCTGAGCCCGGGTTCTTCTCTGCCAGATGTGGATAACTGTACCTACTTCAGGAGGTTGTTGTGAGATTTAGGTAAAATAACCGATGCCTAAATACATTGTATTTTGTGGATATCCCCACAGCACCTGGCGTGTCCTAAATGCTCAATAAATGATATTTTTATTTGTATACGGTGAAGTAATTATTCATATCTGAATCTGAAGTAAAATGGGCAGAAAATATATGAGCTTTTAAGAAATTAGGACTAAAATAAGTTTAAGTGATTTCACTGGCTTCCAGAATATGTTTCCAGTAAGTCCAAGTAACTCTTGGGAATTTTTTCTGGGATACAGAGAAAACATATGCCTGGTGTCCACTAGTTAGTCTGATTATAAATTTTGGAAAATACTGAGTCTGTGGTTGACTCTTATAGGTAATGGTCTAGTCTTCTAATTAATATCAGGAATATTCTCATTTTACTCTGAAATAGTACCGTACTGCTATTACTCTGAAATGATTGTGCATTCTGCTATTTGTCTGAAATAAATTGTACTTAATGCATAGCATGTCCCCATTGAAAATCTTATGCAATTTACATGATCACCATGCTACATTCCAGGCTCAACAGATCACGTTTCTCTTAGTACTTTTGTGGAAGGAACATTTGACCTATTTTGGAAAAAGATACACTTTATCGAGAACTATGTTAAAAAGAAACTCACTGGGCTTTGGAACCAGGCCAATTTCCAATGAGTACTAAAAAAATTACAATATAGCATGTCTATAAATATGGACCAGATAAAGCCTTCTGGCTTTTAGTTGCTAACGTGATGACTTTTCTTAAGGTCTGTCCAAGAGAGATGCTCTTTTTTAAAACACCTACACACCATGCACACACACACATGCGCACGCACACACACACACACACACACACACACACACACACACACACACACACTCCTGGATGACATGATTCTAATTTCTCTTGCCACCCGAAAGTTATGGCCAAATTAAATTAATCCATAAGAGACTTGTTTTGTTCAGCTCCTGCAGTAACTACTTCTGTTTCTTGAAAGGCCTTTCTTTTTACTGACTTCCTTACCTGAAAAGGTTTACCATGTCTCCGTGCAAGTGGTTGTCATGCTTTAGAAAAATCACAAGCAGCAAAAAGTCAGAATTGTCAGTTCAGAAGACACTGCCTGTTCCACTGGGTACGACCGAGCAAGCAATGCTGGCAAACGATCTTTAGAAAAAAAACAGAGGATGGAACGGCAGCAGAATGAAGATAAAAAGGATTGCCGGCTTTATTCTCACTGAAGGCTGGCAGCAGGAAGCTGCGGGCGGGGGACGCCTATCAGATAGGTCATCTGTTGGGTAATGAAGAATGGAAGACAGGAGACGGGCGGGAGGGCAGGTGATGTTCGGCCTCGGAGGGGCCCGGAGCCCGGGGAGGCCGGGGCAGCACAGCCCTCAGGAGCTGACCACCTTTCCTCGAGTACCTTCGAGGGGAGGGACGCCCGTTTATAAGGTGATGGGTAAACTTGGAAATCCGCCTCTCATTTCTCCATGGTCTCATTTATCATGGATTCATTTCTATCTGTACAGGGCACTTTATTAAAAATTACTAACATGTCAAAAATTCCCTAATCCCGTGGTATTTATACTACTTTTCTCTCACCTTATTCTGTGTGTGTCAAGGGTGGTGTGTGGTTTTATGAAGAAGCAGCAACATTATGGTAATAGGTAGTAACCATTTTAAATGCGTGTCTTTGTCAAGGAATTTCTGCCGCGCGTTCTGCTCCTAAAATGCACTGTTTTACTTAAAAAAAAAATGCTCAAAAGATTCATCCTCCACGAAAGCTGATCTTGGAGAATCCGGTTTGAAATCATGAGGGCATCCTTGGGCTATGACAGCTTCTTCCGGTTTCCAGAAGAAGCTTCAGTCTGGCATCTTTATTTTGCGAGATGCCATTCGCTGACTTGAGGACCGTTGTCCGGGCTGGTGGCTCGGACGGTCGTGAGCGGGGTGGGGCCTGGGGCAGAGATTGAAAACAGGTCTGTCCCCTCCTTCCAGGGCACACAGGGCTCTTCTGTCTACTCTGGAGAATTCAGGAATCACCGAAGAAGCCTAGCTGCCAAATACACTTTGGCAAACCCCCTCCCCTGCCTCCCCAATCAGGAACTGTTAAGTCAGATTTTTCAGGAAACCCACTACGTACGATCGACTGGGCCAGGCTGTGACTCCCGGGGGACCCTACCTCCCTGGCCGGCCTGCTGGAATCAATAATGACCAGTTAGGCTTAGCGAGAGAAAGTGGGAGTCATCCTTCCTGTGCTGACCGACTGGGGTGTGTGCCCCTCGGCCACACATGGCCAGCGTTCCGTGTCCCCACGCCGGTCGGCCGGAGAACCGTGGAGACAGGCGGCTGGACCCCGGGTCTGCCATTCATCAGCGGGCTTGGCTGCGGCCGGTTCCTCGCACACACGCATGCATCATTCATCAAGCTCGCCCTCCTTCACAAACCATCTAAAGGAGTATGATTCTTTGCTTTCTGCTTCCTGACATGTGGGCCTAGCCACAGGACCCAGCAGTAAATATCTATCTTAAACAAATTGCTGTCAGTGCCAAGTCACCAGGGGCGTTTAAGAGGGAATTAGGAATTAAGAATTTGTGGTGATGGGTAATAAAAGATGGATGGGCTTATTTGCGTGGCTCTGCAAATGTGTGCATTAAAGTAGGTAGGGGAGGCTGAAATAAGACAACAATTATGTTTCTGAATAGGTCATACCCAATTACCTGGCAATTAACTCGCCACTTGGCTAAAACAGTGTGCGCGTCTCTGTGTGTATCTGTACCTATAACTATGCCGCGTCCCGAGTGTGTGTGTGATGTGTGTAGGTATGTTATATATTCCTGGTGGAGTGTATTTTTAGATCTACAAATATGTGTGTGTTCGGTATTCTGTACACAGCTGTATGGTGCCCGTATCGGGAAGAGAGGTTGAAACTGTAAGTTTCAGTGGTGATCGTTTGGTTGTCTGATTGCTATGCAAATATGCAAAAGTGGCCCATGAAGTCTGCCTTCTGTGTGGAGGGTTACCGGTAGTTTTTGCATGAATAATTGAAATTCAAATTGAAAAAGTCCGTATGCCCACATTTTAGGATTTAATCTTTTTGGCAATCTGAAAGAAAAAAAAAAGTTAACCCAGGCTAAATAGCTTGGTTATCCGGCTCTATATATTTTATATGCCATTGATACCCTGCAGTAAGAAGATTATGATGTTTAAAATCAGGCTTACGGATGTATTTTCCACTTTTTAAGCCAGAAAACCCTCCAGATTGTTAGGCCTAAATTATTTAATCTCCCTGCTTAGGCCAAAAGGTTAGCTCAGGATTAAAAAAAAAAAAAGAAAGAAAGAAAGAGCGAGTCACCGTTTCCACCGTAAAGAGGGGCCGAGGGATGTTTCGGGAAGTGATTGCCTGGTTGCACTGCTCACGACGGAGAGAGAAAGAAGGAGGCAGGGCCCGGAGGGGCATGTGGGGCTGGGGAGAGCGGTCCAGGGGAACCTGGGAGGAGCGCCCTGTGCCCCCAGCGGGCATGGCTGGGTCCAGTCAGAGGAGGTGCTCTGCACCCCTTCTCCACCTGGAGAGAGGCGGGCTGGGTAAGAGCTGCCCCAGGTCCTTGCCGGCGAGGGGTGCCAGCCTCCCCCCCCACTGTGGGCCCCGGGCCCGCCCTGGCCCTGCGCCTCCATCTCTGCTCGGTACCCGGTACCTGGGAACCTACTCAGAGCTCTTCGTGACAGCAACTGCCCTGTTAGCCTGCTGGCCGTTTCACAGAAAGCCTTTGCCGTTGGGAGCAGATGGGTTAGAGGGATGCGCCGGAGCCAGTCCCGGGGAGGGCTGCGTGGAAAGTCAGGGTTGGGGCAGCACGGAGCCCCCCTCCCGTGCACTGTGGGCTCGAGCCCGCCCTGGGGAAGGGGGCCGGTGCCCCGGTGTCTAGACCCACACGGATGCCCACGGGCTGGGCCACAGGGGCGGCTCAGGGCGTTCTGAGGGCTGCTGATCCCTGCAAGGCCTCCAGGAGGGTCCAGGGAGCGTGCGTGTCTGCGGGCGCCTGGCCGGGGGCTTCTGGGTGTTTCAGAGCAGGATTTCAGAGTTGCTGTCTTCCAGCGGGCGGAGAGTCCACCCTCTAGTCCCAGACCCTCTCCCGCCTAAGTGGTTCGCTCACCTGCGGAGAGAGGTGCAGCTGCATCCCCCCCACCCCAGCTGTCTGTCGCCGTCACCTGGAGATGTCACACAGATCCTGGTACAGGGAGAGTTCTCCTTCCGGGAGAACGAGGTGGGACTTGGGGGGTTTCAGCCCCAGGACGCTCTGTACTGGGCTTTTGTCACGCCTTGTAAAGATGCGCTCCCAGCGATGGGCTGTGTCTGCTTTTCCGAGAGGCAGCCACATGGGAGCGGGGGTGGCACGGCGGGATCAAGCCCTCGTCTCAGGGTCCCCCTGGTGCTGGGGACCCTGGTGCTGCCACCAGAAACACAAGCACGCCCGATCCTCACTGTCGGGGTCCCCCATGACCTAAGGGCTTCTTTGAAGGTCTTGGGGAGAATTCTTCCCTTCTGTGGCCTGGAAGAGCTTGTTCCGCTGTGCCCCCTGTGCGTGGGGACAGTGACTTCTGTTCCTGCCTCAGGCCGCCCGCATCCTTTGCCCCAGACCCTCGTCCCCCCGGGGAGCTCAGACTCCCTGGGACCGGCTGCTCCCCACCGTCGCTTCTGCACACGCCGGCTGCTCCCTTCCTGGACACGCTCCTACACCCAGACGCACACACGTGTGCACACTCACACGTGTGCACACTCACACGCACTCTCCCTCCTGCCGGCTGGCCTCCCGCTCCCTCTTTCCTTCCCAGGCCAACTTCCTTGCTCAGCAGTCTCGGGTCTCCGCCGCACCCCACTGCCTATGCTTTGTCCGCCCCCTCCGGTTTGGCATCCCCCCCCCACTGCCGGCGCTGTCCCAGGTCTCCAGCCGATGGGGCTGCGGAGCTGGTGGCCCCTCGTTCTTCTTCGACCCCCTGGTCTGCCCCCCTGCTCTCCCTCGGCCACCTGCCTCCCCACCGTCTCTCTGTCAGAGCTGGACTCCTGGGGTCGGTCCTGGGTTCCCCTCCTCTCACTGGCAAAGTCCTGCCCTCCTGGGTCTCGTGACCTCCCTTCCCAGCCGCAGAAGGCAGAGCCAAGGGCCCACGGACCACCCAGGCCACGGGAGGGCTGCTGGACCCTGCATCTCTGCATGTCCAAGGTTCATCTCCTCTCCCTGCATCAGCTCAGGTGACATCGATGTCTCACAGTGCTGGAACCGGCAAGTCCAAGAGCAAGGCTCTGGCAGATCTGGCGTTGGGTGAGGCCTGCCTCCTGGATCACAGACTAAGTCTTCTTGCTGTGCAGCAAGTGTGTGGCAGAAGGGTGAGCAGACTCTCTGGGTCTTTTTCCTAAAAGCAGGAATCCTAGTCACAAGGGCTCCACCCTTATGATCTAATCACCTCCCACCTCTTAATACTGTGACACCAGGGATTAGGACTTCAACATATGACTTCTGGGTGACATAAACATTCAGTCAGCCACTGAGATGAACTCAGTCCCAGAGAAGCCTAGAATGATGCCCATGATGTCAGCAAGGCCAACATCGAAGCACCTGCCCACCTGGGTCTTGGCTCTCCCAAGAAATGCCGCCATGAGCTTGGCACTCCCGGATTCTTCACTGCTTCCTCTCCAATCCAAAGGCCCCTTGGTTCCCCTCTACCTTCTCCTCCTTGGCTCCCACCCCAGACTGTGCCACCGTGGCCTCTTCCCCAGATTCCGGAAGCCCCGACACCATCAAGTGGCCAAGTGCCCTGGCCCCCTGGCCCCTCCAGCCTCCTCTCCCCCCACCGGCAAACACTAATCAGGCTCTCTCCTCTGGGGGCTTTGGGCCTCTTCCTCAGCCCCGCCTGGCGAGGGCACCCTAAAGGTCCCAGACCAGCTTCCTGTCCCCAGATCAGCTTCCTGGGGCCCGCCTAGAGTGGGCTGGCTATGCTTCCCGCCAGCGCCCCTGGACCCCGACCATCCCCAGATCTGTCCTGACCATGCTGTTCTGTCCTCTCCGTCGCTGCCTTACCAGCCGCCCCGGCTACCTTTGGACAGCGGGCACAGACAGGGCCTGGCTCAGGGCTGCTGTTGAGCCAATAAGCCTGATTCCTGTCAGAGTTCGTTCCCACCCAAATGCCTCTGAAGCTACTGGCCACAGGTCATCACTGCAGCCTTTCTCTTCGAAATCGTACTTTTTACATGACAAAAGATGTCCATGATAAAGTCGATGCTTTGTGAAAGCAACTTTAAAAACTGACATTCTCCCCTGGAGGGAAAAAAAAGTGAAATCAGGCAATTTAGTAGTTCCCCTTGTGCATTTGGGTTCATTTTCCCTCATTCATGATCAGAGATCCGGACCTTGGTCCCTGACCCCACAAAGGATGGTCTTCCAAGGCCCGGGCAGCACCCTATCAGCCGGCAAGGCCCGTATCGTAGAAGATGCCCACATGTCCTAAGACAAGCGGTTGGCCATTGTCAGCCCTGCTCTCTTCCTCGTCGTCTAAGCCCCATGGACCGTGGTCTGAGTAGGGTCCCCGGCAGATGCTGAGATGTGCTCACTGAATCCTCACAACCACCTGAGAAGCAGCTCTTAGTCTCATATCACAGATGAGAAGACTGAAGCTCAGGTGCCCCAATTTGCACAGGGAGCACGTAGCGGGGCTGATGGTCACATCCAGGTGGGCCCACCACTCCCATGCCGCGGTCTTGACCAGAGGTGTCTCTCCCCCGCCTAGCTCTTGGGATTCATGCTCAAGCCTGGTTTCTGAAAGGATGAGTCCCTTCTGCGGAGTCTACTGCTCATGGAGGGTGTACCACATCACGGGCCAGGCACGGTGCGAGAGACTTGGAGGCTGCTCTGGGTTTCAAGGTGCTTGCCGGGGGGTTGGGGGATGGGGGGGAGGCAGGTGGGCAGCTCACGGCCAGAGGTGGCTGGTCAGGCAGGGCTTTGTGGAGAGAGGGGTTTGAGGGCTGAGGACAGACGGACAAGCGCACGTTGCCAAGGTGGGATGGGGAGAGGGCCCGGGCCCCGGAGGAAGGTGGTAATGGTGACCGACCATGCTCTGGAAGGCCTGGGTGCTGTGGTGAGATCCAGCCCCTCCGAACCCCCTCCCACCCGGTTCCCTGGCAGCGGTCCTGTACGCGGGGGCCAGTCCTGGGTGATGGTCAGGGCAAGGGAGATGACCTGTGTATATCAGGCTCACCTGGGAGCTTGCTGGATTGCAGAGTCCTGTCCCCCCTCCCCCCCAATGCATCCCTGGAGTTTCTGGTCTAGGAGGCCTGTGGTGAGGCCAGAAGGCTGCCCTTGAGCCAGCTTCCCGGGAGATGGTGACACAGGTGGTCCCTGAGCTGAGGGTGGCCGCCCGTCCAGCGGCCTGATCGAAATTCCCAGCGACATGCTGAGCCACCCGCCAGCGGCCTTTTGGGGCTGTTGGGGCTGCGTGCACTCCCTTAGGAAGGAGTCCTGTTTTAGCAGCCTGAATGCCCGTTTGTGTTTTTGAAGTGCCCCTTCCTCTTTCTACTGCCTGGGAAGGATGATCGTATTTATTTTAATCTATGTTTCGGAATGATCATATTAAAGAATACTAATAAATGTGTATGTATAAATACTTTAATGAATCTGACAAGTGATATAAATACTATTATAGATGATAATAAGACTTTATGTCTGGGATAAAGTGGGAGCCTGGGGAGCTGAAAACGCTGACTTCGCAGCCACTTGCCGTGGGGACAGGCAGGGCAGGCCAAGGGTGGGGGAAGGGAGGCTAGGACCTGGGGAGAAAAGTGTGTGTTTTGGCTCTGGGGTAGGGGTAGTCCCCTCGGGGTGGGAGAGAAGGGAGGCTGGGATCCTGGAAGCTCCTTCTTGCTGGGCTTTCCTGCTGCCCACTGGGAGTTGGGCTGTGACCAGGTCAGGTGCTTTCCATGAGTGTGTGTGTGGGGGGGTCCCCGCCTCTGTCCCCTCCCCGACCCCTGGCTGGGCCAGCTGTGGCCCCGGGGTGGGAGGCTTTTGAAGCCAGTGCTCTCCGCACTCCCACCTGCCAGGGGTGCCAGCCTGTGTCTTTCTCCAGGGCCCAGAGTCTGGAAGTGAAGCCCCGATCTGCCCCCTTGACCTGGTAAGGCTGCTCTGGCCCCAGCAGCCCCTGGGTGGAGGCTCACACCTTCCACTCAGCTCCTCTGATCCCATTAAGCCCAGTGACAGGCACATGTGCACGCAGCATGCCTTTCTGCAGACCACTGAGTCATTAGCGGAGATGAGGTGGGTCCCAGATGGTAGGGAGCAGGCAGCGCTCCGCAGAGCGCCTTTGGGACAAATAAACACGGGGACGTGTGCACATGGATTGGATACCAGAAGTTCGGCAAGTTGGCTCCCGTGTGAAGGGGGAGGCTGGTGGCATTTAGGGGGCTGGCGCGTGGCAGCGAGGAGAAGGGAACGCGTGTTCATCCAAACTGTCTCGGGGGTGGTCGCTGACTTCTTGAAGGAAGGCAGTTGTCAGGACTTCAGTGTCACCGACGGCGGATGGCTTACTCTGGCGCAGAGCCTCGGGTCCTGCGAGGGAAAGGTCTGGACTGTGAGCTGCGGGGCTTGGCCGTGCTCCTGGACTTCCCGTGTGCAGCCGGGGTGCGGGGCGGGCTCCGAGTCAGCAGCGACCCTGGGCTGCCTACGTGATTCACTTAGGCTTCAGTTCTCCCGCCTCCAGGAGGGAGCAAGAGAGCGACCCGTCTCAGAGGCCGGTGAGAATCGGGGCAGGACCGCGGGGGGCAGTGTAGCGGCTCAAGTTCAGGAAGGAGGTGCTGCAGCTGTGTCCCTTCAGCCTTCCTGGCTCAGGTGCCCTTGGCGGGCCGGCCCGGCTCTCCGAGCTGGATCTGAGAGCAGGATTTGGGCTCTCACAACAGGCATTTCCAAGAAAAAATGGAAATACAAATGCTGTTATTCCCCTAAGGTCCTTTATTTAAATAGAGACTCACAGAAAAGGCCCTGGGGTGGCTCGGTGCTTCGGGGTGCTCTGGGGTGAAGGGTCTGCCTTCAGCTCAGGTCAAGATCTTGGGGTCCTGGGATGGAGCCCCGAGTCAGGCTCCATGCTCTGCAGGGAGTCTGCTTCTCCATCTCCCTCTGCCCCTTACCCCGACTCCTGCTCTCTCTCTCTCTCTCTCAAATAAATGAAATAAATAGATCTTAAAAAAAAAAAAAGGAAAAAAACCCCTATAACTGCCCATTGTGTCATACCAGGTAGTAAATGGCTTTGAGGGAAAAAATGGGAAAATAGTGATAAATTTTACACCCCTAGGATTCTGAGAAAAGAAGAAATGTTTTTGCAAAATTTAGTTAAACGTTTGCTCTAGAAATGTATTCAAGATAACCCCCTCGTAACGGCGCTATCAAGAACGTGATTCATTGCACATTGAAATGCTTCAGAATTTGGTCAGATGACCTGCTGAAGCCATTTCCAAAGCAAAGACGAATGTGAAGAAGAGGCCGTCATTTTTGTCTCTTGGATATTTAAGGATTTAATTAAGGTAAAGTGGGCAGGCCAGTGATTGTGACGTTGAGTAAACCAAGATGCCCAGGAAGACTGCTATCCATACTTTGGCCACATTTTGCATTTTCTGAATGAAGACGGAGAAACCCTGCATTGTGGTTTCTCTCTACACCTCCTGGGCGGGGACATCCAGTGACCGGGTGCACCTAAGACGTGGTCTGTGTTCACACCCCTATGTTTAGATCACTGTTTTGTTAAAATGAAATCTCTCAAGATTGTGATCTACAGAAATAATAGGACTGAAAACAGCCTTTTCTTAGGCTGACAACAGATTTTTTATAGACCTGCTCTTTGTGAGTCTTGGTAAAAAATTCTTAGCGGACATTTCATTTGATGCTTCATTTGTTGAATGGGGGAAGACACTGGTATCATCTTGAAAAGCTTTCCTTTACTCACTGAGAGGTCTCCTACATTGGTTTGTTCAACATTTGTGAATTTAAATATTCAAGAAGGACCAGCGGGGGGTGGGGGGGCAGGGCTGGGAGTGAGGGACCCTGCAGAGCAGGGGAGGAGGGGAGGGGCGAGGGGGCGTCAGGAAGGTGCACACAGACCCGGACTGGGGACACAGCGTGGGAGTCACGACGGGGAGGACTGTGTGTGAGATCACCCTTGAGCCTGGCAGTTAGGGAAGAAAGAGAAGCTGTTTAAAACCTTGGTGATCACCCATGTCGTACTCTTTAGTTCTGAGAAGATGGAAACGTTTAAGGGGATTCTGTCTCTTTGGATGAAGAGATTAATCTCTGTAAGGAAATGTCGTGGCTGGTCCCAAGGGGCCCTTCTGCCACTCCCCCCTCGCGGTGTTCAAGCAACCGGAAGCGCGGGGGTGCGGCGGTGAGATCCTGGGGCAGTGCTCCCCGGACCCCGGACCGTCTGGTCGGAGTCGCAGCTTCACGGATGAGCTTGGGAGCCCCATCGAGCATCTGCACGGCCGACGTGTCCACCCTCGATCTTCCACTCCTTTCCCCTGCCTGTGTCTATTTTCCCCTTGTTTGCTGTATTCTCCCATTTAAAGGTATGTGCTCATGACAGAGAAGTTTAAAACTAGGGGAAAATAGAAAGAAGGAAAAAAAGTGCTTCTAGTTTCCCCAGGTAGCAATGACTCCTATTCATATTTTGGTGTTTATTTGTTTTTCCAATCTTTTCCCAAATTATTTTCCTTCTACATACCTACAATCATGTGCTATGTATACACAGTCTTATATCCTTCTATTTAATTTATTTAATATTGTAAACATCTTATCCCATTCATCACAAGTATTTTGCGACGTGAAGTAATCATTATGGACTTAACTCCGCCCCCCACTCCTTTTTGGATACAAAGTATCTTCAGTGTTTTCCTAATGTAAGTATCGCTATCCTGGACATCTTCTTGCGGAAAACTCCGTATTTAGGGATACAGATTCTTTGGGAATGGAGAAGAGAAATGGAATTGCCGAGCCAGGAAACACAAACATTACTAATATTTTTAGCACCGATCGCCACACACACGTCCACGCCCGTCTCCATCAGGCACGAGGCTGCCCCGCTCACAGGAAGCGGGGCCACCACGCAAATCCACCCAGTTCACCCACCGACAAACAGACACAGACTTTTACAGAGCTGAGAGATGCGCTTTTTAGGTTTAAGCGCCACGAAGACAGACATCTGTTTTTGTTTGGTTTCGTTTTGTTTTCGCGGATGCCTCCCACTCAGCTGGAACTAGCCAGAGCCGGGCCCAAGGAATGTTGGCAGGAAGGCACTGTATTTCCTGAGTGTCCCTTCATCTAGCCGAGGGAGTGCGGGGGCCTCTGACTGATGCCCTTGGATCTGATGGAGACCCCCCCCTTGTTCAGACATCCGGCAGTTTAGGCCTCCCTGGAAGTCTCAAGTGCAGGCTGTATGTCGGCTCCTGGGGCAGGGATTTCTGGAACAGAGCTCTGTTTTCTTGTCAAGGACGCCAGACGGTGTTCTTAGAGCCTTGTTGCTGGCAGAGGAAGGCGCAGAGCTCAGAGAAGGGTGGGGTCTAAATGCCTTTGGGCCCAGGTGGCCGATGCAGCTCCAAGCCTTGTGGCCTGGCCAGGCACCCAGAGCAGGGACTCCCCTGGAGGTAGGTCTATGGGTGAAGACCAGCCCTGCCCAGGTCCATCCGGGCTCCCAGTCACCAACACACTGTCTTTAGGGGAGCATCTCCTTCTCTGGCGACTTGTCCTTCCCTCCCTGGTTCTCCTCACCAGCTCCTACTGGTCCTTCAGCCTCAGTGGAAACATCCGCACCTTGGTAAAAAGGCCTCCTTTCTGGTCTCATGCACGGCCCGAGCACACAGACGTCTCTGCTGTGACCCATATTTTACTGTGCTGGAGATGTCCAATTGCAAGTCTGATGTGCCCTTGCATGTGAGACCTGAGCCCCGACTCAGAGAAAGACGGTGTCCAGCTAGCACGCAGGTGTGTGACTGAGGCTCCCAAGCCACGGTTTACCTTTCTCCCCTTGTGACTGCCCAGAAGGAAAGGCTAGTCTAAGGCAGAACTTTTTGTGTTTTGGTTTTCTTTGCTACTTACATACACTGTAAAAGTTTTTTTTTATATATACAACAAAATGAAAATAAAGAGTAAGTTACAAATGCCACCTCGTAATAGGACAGCAGTTAAATTGGAACTGTACATCATTGACCACTATGAAAAACTACTTTCATAATTGTTTTAATTTTCTCTCTTGGTGTTATGAAGACCTTTATTACACACAGTTCTCTATTAGCACCTTTATTTGTAATGAAATAAGGGCTGGAAGAAAATTGAGGTTAAAACATGGCCTCACTTCCAAGGGCAACAAGTAGAGGTAAGCGCTTCTCAAAAGGAAGTGAGCTCAGGCTGGACCCTCAGCAAAGCAGGGCTCCCCACACCCCTCCTCCCTGTGGTTGGTGCCCTTCCTCCTCCCCTTGAATGCTTCAGAACACGGAATGTATGCGGGCTGAAATCCTGAACAGCGGGAAGAGGGAACCACAAGTGTGATCTATTGATGCTTCAGTTCTCGGGAGGGCGGGATATTTGCTCATGAAAACCCCCTCCTGAATGTTTTCTGTAGTCATGACAAAAAGGCTTGCTTTTTGCCTGAAGCCAGAGAAGATTTTGTCCCTTAAGAAACCAGATTTTCAAAGTTTTTTTTTAATTTTAGCAAAGTCAGCAGATCACTGGATTTCCTAGATTTTTGTTTTTTTAAACTCTATTTCCTTCATGTTCAGTAGAAAAGTCTTACATTGCACTGCGTTTTGGTGGGGAAACTTTCAGCAGTTGGGAATAGCAGCACATCTGGGGCGCGCACGCGCGTGTGTGTGTGTGTGTGTGTGTGTGTGTGCGCGCGCACGTGCATGTGTGCACATGTGCTGAGGGGCGATGGTGGGGGAGAGAGAGAGAGACTGGGGGGGTGGCTGCGGGGGGGCCTGGCAGCTCATTTTCAAAGTGAACTCCCTTCTGGAATAAAAGTCAGGGGAGCCATTGCTAAGGAGACCTTTCCCTACGGAGTGGGCGTCGGGGGGTGGCAGCCGATCCGGGGCTGTTTCGTGGCCGCATTAGAGAGCTCACTTTCATGTTACGGGGAGCCTTCTCTGAGTCCCGTGCCTGGAGACAGGGCAGCACAAAGCCAGGCCCGGCTCGGGCACGTGGCGAAGATTTCAAACAGCCTCGCGTCCCCCGAATGGACTGGATGAATATTTGGAACCGCAGAGAAACGAAGACACTCGAGATCATTATTTGAGGTCAGGAGGTTTCCTGCTAAAAATCTCCTACTTAAACCCAAGGGAACTGAACTCAAAGCGTTTTTATCAGACGGCTCTGGAGTCGGGGATATGCTTTGACTGCTGGTGTAAGGCTTTTGACCTGGAAAATTCCAGAGCCAGCGTTTGAACTGAAGCTTTAAGGCTGCGTGTGCTGGTGCGACTGAATTTGAAAAAGCCGCTTGTGTATTTTCAAGTGCATTGTGGAAGGGGCTGCTGGTGCTTATAAATCACGCTACCTTTTCCAAGTGTTGGCATCACCACCTCCTTCTGACAAACTTGGGGCCGGAGAGGCATTGCCGTTTTGTCAAACAGCCCAATGCCGCCCCACTAACGGCGGGTGGTGACTTGAATGATATTGTTTATGAATTAAAAAACGAGGTGTGACCCAAATGTCTTGGGACTTGTAAATGGATTCTAAGCCGACCCCAGAGGAAGAGTCTGAAGCCGGCTTTGAGCAGAGGGGGCCCCTTTGGAGCAAAGCAAAGGCAGGCAAGGAGGCAGCTTTCAAAAGGGAAAACCCTTATTTAGATGTGTAAGTTTTAGTAAATATTAACCAAAAAACAAACAAACCCACAAACCCTCATGATTTTGGAGTCATGCCTCAGACAGTTCCGTCCCTCCCAATTGGTGGCTGTATCCCTAACATAAATAGTTACCAAATGGGACTTCAATTTTGTGCTGGTTGTGAATTAATAGGATTGCAGCTGTCTTATGAATGAACGAAACTAGGATTGATTAGACTGCTGATCAAAATGAGATCAACGACTTGGTCCTGTGCTATTGATCGTGCTGGTCACCGAGGTTGGATGTGGCTGATGCTAGGAAGCCCGGTTTGGGGTCTGCTAAAGGCTTCACTCTTGTCATGCCTTTAGTCCTGTCCCTATTGTGTCTTCATTCACAACGGAGATCATAAGGACAGTTCTTTTGGTGGAGGAACACTGTTTCCAAATCAGGAGCATGGACTTATAGCTTATAGGGGATGAAGCCAGGAACTTCTGCAACTTTCACGAGATCTCTGTTCCCTGCAGACTCAGAAAGGACATAGCTTTGCAGAGCAGGCTATTCAAAACTCCATTTTAGGATCGAGGCCGGAGCCGGGGGATCTGGGAATGCAGAAGAATGGGTCATCGTACGGACGGTTCCATCCGGCTCCATTCTCAGCTGCCAATACCTATTTTGGATTATCAAATGATATTATCTTCATCTTTCTTTACTTTTAATCCAGAGCAGTTTTGCCAATCAAAAACCTGAGTGTGATGTGCACTAACATGTAGCATGAATAATATGACTCTTCTGGGTTTTTGCTTTCTGATGATCTCTGCATCTCTGAAATTTATAATCGGCCCTACTTTGGGAGACTCAGGCAAAGAGGTTGGAACAAAGGCGGACAAGGTGGCCACCCCCCAGAGCAGTGGGGGCTTGGCCTGACTTCTGATCAGGGGGCCGTGGGGCTTTGAATAAATGTAGCCACTGGGGTCTGTGACCAGCAGGCTATCTTCTCCGCTCTTATTTGCTCACCCCTGCAAGTGACAAGAAGAAGCAGAGCTGGCCTTGTGTGGACATAGCCCAGGTGACCCTCATTGAGATTTGGTTTGAACTAAACACCTGGCAGGGCAGGAAGTTCAGGGACTCTTGGGAATAGATTTCCTGACATCCAGCCAGGCCTTTGTTGGTGCATCTTAACTGTGATTGGATTGGGAGGAATTTACCACTTCTGGAAAAGCTTTGGAGATGTCCTATATGGGACGGGCAGTTTGGCTTCTAGAATTTTCTCTCCAGCCCTGCTTTTGCTCCTGCTGTGTGCATCCCTCTGCTGCCAAGGATGATGGTGTCCCTTCAGGATTTTACCTTTTCGTTCTCAACTGTCTGATTCACAAAATTATCCATTGTGTGGGCGTTTGTTTACTGTAATGAAGACAACGGATCCGTAATTGTCTATTAAGTGGTTTCCTGCAAAGTGTCGTAGGTAGAGGGACCTCAGCAATAGTAGTTTGGCTTTTCAATGCTTCGCGGTCTCCTTGCCTCATTCTGTTTGCCTTACTCTTTGGGAATGTAGTTTCAAGTATTCTTTGTTTTTTAAATCTCATGATCTGAAGCTTTTCTGGTGATTCTCTCCCGCCTCCCCAGGACGGAAATCTCAGTTTCCCCGGGCCGTGCAGGCAGCGTCCCTTCTGTCATTCCACTTGCTGGCTTCCCCAGACCGGGGACTGGCTCTCCCGTCTGCTGACCGGTCGGTTCTCCTGGCTGATCACTTCTGCTCTGGTCCTCTTCTTGTGCCCGGGGGCTCCAGCTTCTCCGGGGGCCCCTTGAGCCCTGTCTCGTTTCTTCTGTTTGCTTCTTTGCTACATTTGTCCCCATTCTCCTTATTTGGACAGACGTTCTTGAAGGGTTTATTTCGTGGGCTCACCACTGTCCCCTGATCGCAGAAAATCTTCCTAGAGCTTTCTTTTATGCTTACCCAGGCCCTCAATCGGAGCGTTGGAGGGCTGTTCTCCGCACGTGGCTGGCCTGCCCCTGGTGCCCGCAGTCGGCTTTCTGACCACACGCAGATGCCTATTTAAAAAATTAATATATTTAGAACTTTGTTTTCTATTTTACAAGTAAAATTAGCTCATCACATCCAGGATTTCACAGTTGAGGCTAAAATAGACTGTTGATTAAAAAAGGCAACATAGGGGAAAAGATTTAGTAAATGATGACAGGGGAGTGGACTCATGTCACCTGTGGGGGTGGCGGAGGGCTGGCCTCAGGGGACACTCCAACAGCCCCCTCAGCGACCAGTGAAGGGAAGCGGGGTCTGGGAGGGAGGGAAGGGGCTGGCTTCTAATGAGCTAACCTCTGAGGAGTGTCTCTAAAAGATGAAGGGAGCTAGCTGCCTTGTGGAACGGCAGGGGCCATCCTTCCAGTGGTTTCCCGAGTGAGAGGAGTTGCCTGGAGCCTAGTGAGGCAGACCCATTAGAGGACACACATGGGCGTCCTGGCTGCTGGGCACGCCCCCTGACAGCCTTCCGCCGACAGTCTGCTTGCAGAGTCTGGGTTCGCTCCTCTTTGTTCACTGTGCTGTCACACTAATAACAGCAATGCCAGACACCCCTGTCCTAGTTCCTCCCACTCACTTGTTTCTCCTGCCGCTGAGTGCCACCCATCCTACCTATGATGGAAGGATGGCTTATGGAGGTATTCATTTGTGCTTGGCTTATATTTTCCCCTTTCAACCCGTTGCCCACTGAATATGCCTGGGTGTTCCAGACCCTTTGGGAGACCTAACAGCCAGACTTATTTCTTGAGAACAGAGCCCTGAATTTTGGGGTCTTGATTCTAGAGGGTGAACATGGTCTGTGTAAGCATTCCTGGCAATTTTGTTCACTTTTGCTAGTGATTGGTACTTAGACGACCATGTGATCTAGTTCTGGCCAATAAATCCTATGGTAAGTCTTCAAGGGGCTTCTGGGAAAGTTTTCATTTGTTAATAAGAGAAAGAAGAAGGAGGAGAAGTTCCTCCCGCTTGGGACACTGTAGTATAAGGTGTGATATTTAGCACTATGGCTGCCATTTCGGCACCATGAGGAGATACCGGGACCGCTCCTTAAAGATGAATGAGAAGGTATTAAAGGAACCTAAGTCTTCATATGCTATTGAGCCACCACAAAAGCATTCAGGGTTCTTCTGCAGATCTTGTGAGATGAGATAATTAATGCTTTTATTACTTGCATCAGTATTTTTTTCCCCCTGAGGTTCCCCTAAATGACTCTTAGTCACTTTTATTCTCACATGTCCTAGAAGTGATTTCGTTCTGACCAAGGGAAAAGTTGGCTGCAGGCTCCACTTTTCCTGGCTTTTGTTTTCCAGAACGTGAGCTCCTCAAGAGCTTATACCCTGGAGGACGAGAGAGGTAACAGAGACAAAGGTGCTGTTCCTCAGAGGTGGGGCTCTCCGTGGTGCGGTCAGGAAGACTAGTTCCCAGGGCAGGGTCTGCCAGCCGCACCAGGCTTCCTGTCTCATGCCTGCCTCCACAGGAACGCTTGGGTACAAATGATGAGGCTATGTGTGAAGCCTGTGATAGGCAGGGAATGGACTGGGGATGCAAGATCTTTGTCCATTTTCTGGACACCCCGGAAGCCCCTAAGTGAACCCCTAAGTGAACAGAAACCCTGAAGTGAACCGAAGGATGGACAGGAGCTCCCAGGCAATGGCTGTGATAGAATCCCTGCCAGTCCAGTAGGAGGGATGCTTGGAGTTGGATTTGACTTGATTTTGAGGAGATCCTGAGCCTGCCGAACAAGATCTATTCCTGCCTGACCATACTGTGCGTCTTGCCACACTCCGCTCAAAGTCTGTCTGGCCTGAAAGCTGAATTTTCAGAGCATGACTAAATGGGGAAGATGCCAAAGAACACTGGCCAAAGACAAGCTAGAGTCTGAGTAGCTGCCCTCTATTTTGTGATGGCCAGCCAGCCATCGCCCTTCTTCTGATACAACTGCCATTGGGGATTGCCAAACTCATGGGCCACGGGGGACTTCCTTCTCGTTAGAGCACCAAGGACAATGCCTTTCCTGGTCTTTCTTTTGGTATGGGGATACCATTCATAATAAGTCCTATTTTGAGTGTGCTATTTTAGCATTTTAAGATGTTCCTCTCTGGTATCCCCTGATGGGTGAGAACTTGGAATAGAATATCAGTTGGTATACTTCCCTTATTCTTTAATGTCTTTCTCATAATACATTTATTAGAGTTCATGGCATAATTTTTTTTCCCCAAATGACTGGTTTTTTTCTTGATGAAAATTTATAGCACTGCAACTGGGTTTCTTTCCCTGAATCACATTTTTTAAACTTTTTATTGTGGAATAATTTTATATTTACAGAGAAATTGCCAAGATAGCACAGACGATTCCTGTCTACGCTCTCCCTAGATCCCCTCATGTTAAAATCACGTGTGGCCCAGGGCGTGTTTGTCACCACTCTGAAGGTAACACTGTCACATGACTGTTGGCTGAACCACAGACTTTATTCAGGTTTTCCCACCTTTTTTCCCCTGCAAGTGTCCTTTTTCTGTTCTAGGATCCAATCCAGGATCCCATGTTGCATTGACACTAAGTCATAGTTAATTCTGTTTTTGCGATAGTTGTTTCTTCTTTCCCACTCTGTAACACACAGCTTTCAGTCACCTATCATGTTCCTCTCATGCCACCAAATGCCATTCCTGTCATTGAATAAAGAAGTCATATCGGATAATATTTATTTAATGAAGTTCCCAACTTCTACACAGTATCTGCGAAGCTCGTAAAACTTTGATGGAATCTAAAGACAGACTGGGCTGTGAGCCAGACCATGAGTGCAGCTTCAAAATATGATCTGGTGAAAAATATTCCCCAGAGAGCACTGTGGAAGGGAGTCCATATAAACCCTCACGATTTAAAAAGTTTTCTCTTTGCATGCAAATTTGAAAATTTCCATTTTCCTCCTTGTTTATGGGCAGAAAGGTTATGAGGCAAATGGCTTCATATCTTTATCTTTTCTGTGAAAAGATTAGCATATGCTGCCTTAAAATGCTCTTAATAGTTTTTAATATCCATAGACTTTCATATATGATTGTCTAAGTAATCCAATTGGGAAATTAATTGCTTGATCTTGTAAGTTTCTAAGTACAAGACGTGGAAGGGATATCAGAATGTAATTCTGTTTGATGGTATCTTGAGATAGACTCACTTTTGGAATTGATTTTCGGGTCCATAGGCACCAGCTGTGATATCGTGTACAACGGGGGAAGGGCTGACCTTGCCTTTTAATGCTATACGTCCACGTTTACATTGTGTCTATGTTTGGCTTCATGAAATGGTGGAACAAAATTGCAGAGTGAACAAGAAGTCCATAATCAATTATTTTGTCTTTGTGACACCAGTTCTGACCCGTGAGGTCCTTTTCTCGCTGAATTGCCGATACTTTCTTAGAGTCAGTTGTTACCTCACGTACAGTTGTTACTTCAGCATCGTAACGGAGATCTCCCTGGGCACCACTCTGTGTGGGGATCTGGGTCAGTCCCTTCCTGAGAGCTATGAATAACATGGCACCAGCCCCCATAGGGGAGTAGTCCTGTGCTACTTTTCCCTGGCATTCAATTTTCCCTTCAACTTACATTCTCTGTAAGATGTAGACGTAGTCTTCATGTGCTGGGTTAGATTAGCTTCCTCTTCATGCCTTCGGAGATGTTGATCCTTTAAAAGCCACCTCCTTCTGTGAGCTTTCTCAACCACGCTCTTTGGATGAAACCTCTCCCTCTTCAAATCCCCGTAGACCTAAGATCGGACTTGCTCATTTCTCATGAATCACAAACTTCTTTGGTGGGTTTTCCATTTTCCTGCAGCTGTAGATGGTTCTTCTCCCATCCCCTGACCCATTCCACTGGCCTCATAGCTTGTAAGATGGAAAGAAGCTGATGGATGTTTTGTGCATGGCCTGTAGCTAGTGAAGGACATTGTTTCTGGAGCGTCTTCTGGGCATCAGACATCACCCCTACCTACAAAGTTCTCACGAATCTCTCCATAACCCTGTAAGACTGCTTCTACTATTCCCCCAATTCTGCCTGAGAGCAAACAAGAACTGAAATGGTTGCTCTGGGCCATGTGGCTAGTCAGAAAGCCCGAAGTAGACCCACTTATGTTAGGGCTCCAGTTGGAAGTAGACTCGTCTGCCAGGAGCAGGCCTGTGCCCAGCACCCAGCAAACCTACGACACACACTTCTAGCTCTGTCAGTCTCGTGCCCTTTCTTAAGCAAGGAAGAATTCACTCTTCTAAAGCACATTATGGCTGCGTAATACAGTCTCAAGTATATCGTTTAACTGCCCCCTGATCTTTGAGTGACTTGATTGTATTACCTACTGTCATTCTTACATTCTGAAATTGATTTTGGGGCCATTAAGTCTTTCCTTGGAACAGAATAACATGATGTTCCAATGTTGCCAAGACCTCTCCATCCTGCACAGGCAAAGAGGAAACTCTCCAAGTTCCTGGCAGTTTCTTGATCATTTTCCCTAGTGACCTCGGGAGCTAGGACCGCCATCCTTCTTCTTCTTCTTTTTTTTTTTTAAGATTTTATTTATTTATTTGACAGAGAGAGATTACAAATAGGCAGAGAGAGGAGGAAGCAGGCTCCCTGCTGAGCAGGGAGTCAGACCTACTTCCTTCTTGGCCCCTCCCCCTGGGTTGTGGCCCCTTCAGAGTCCCTGAAGCTGCCTTTGAATATCTGGGCTTCCCTAGAGGTGGGTGGCTGCATCTACCTGCCTGTGGTTCGGGGAGGCAGGATTTTCTAGGGGGTTCATGTGAACATTTCTGGA
This sequence comes from Ailurus styani, assembly GCA_002007465.1. Classification (NCBI taxonomy): domain Eukaryota; kingdom Metazoa; phylum Chordata; class Mammalia; order Carnivora; family Ailuridae; genus Ailurus; species Ailurus styani. Next base: position 4,053,533 of record LNAC01000001.1, on the reverse strand, counting down.
GGTGAAGGGCCACAGGAGGAAGAGCCTTTGGCTTGGTTCTTCCGGTCTCTGATTCTCATGGGGGAGGGCCTCTTAGGTGGGTCAGCCTGAGCCTCTGTCCTTCCAGCCTTGACTGTTCCTGGGTCTCTCTTCATTTGGACCAAGCTATGTCTGAGTCTGATGGATGGTTGGATGACCCTCAGTGGGGCTTGGCTTCCTCGTACTTGATGGGAAAGCCTCAGATGACTTTGGAAGTGTGAGCTTGATATGGGCTGTATCTCAGGGAGGCACAGTGTGGTAGAGAATTAGTTAAGGTCATCTTAACCTTCTCCGGTGCCCCGATCTAGAGCCTGATATGTCTGGGTAGTAGCATTAACTGGCTCTTTGTGGGAATGCCATCTCCCCCATTGACATAGATGTGCTGTGGGTCCTGAAGGTCATTCTGGAAGGAGGCTGGCAGCTTGTCGGACTGTGAGCATCAGGCAGGCAAGGACCTCTGGGGTTCCCCCATGTGAGTGATTTCTCCTGTGTCCTGTTTTTTGTGGGACAGAAGGAAATTTATCCCCCCTCCCTTTGTCTCCTCCCCTTCTACCTATCATGCCCTATTAGCCGAGCTTGGCCCTGACTGAAAGTGGGGTCCCGTCCCACAGACCGCACCGGCCAGGGCGTGAGAGGGGGCTTCCCAGAGGGTCATCCCCTTTAGAAAGAAGCCACTGTGCCTGCCATCTGATATTTTACCTTAGCAAACTGCATTCCTGTTTAGGAATCTACCTCCGAAAGGAGTTGCCTTTCACTGCTCGTTGCTCACGGCAGAGGGCTAGCCCCATCATTCTTGGTTCTGCTCTGCTGACATGGCCAAAGTGAACACTGGCGTAAAAATCATTCCTTATGTCTGTCAAGCACTTTGAACTGTTTCAAAGCCTTCTTAGGCCTATTATGTTATTTGCTCTTCCTAAGATCCCCCAGACACCAAGTCCCGGAGAGGTTAATTGACCTTCCTGGGGTCACAAGTGGGGAGAACGTGGTCTCCTCACTGCCTGCCCCCGTGCTGGGCTCTGGGAGGACTGGATCGCGGCCGTGCAGTCTGGGGGCTCCCCGAGACACTTTCTGGGAGACCGCAGGAGTGGAGGCTGGGAGGTCTGCCCAGTGTTCCCGAGGAGTGGCACGGCGAGGGCCCACCGTGGGCCCCGCGCTTCTGGAGTGTCCCCCCAGCTCACAGCCTTCGCTGCCCGGGGGCGTTTCTGTGTGAATGGCAGCCGCCTCATGGGTGCCTCCTGGAGGCTCCGGCTGTGAGGGGAAGTCTGTGTCCCCTCCTCTACCTTGTCACCTTCCTGCCTCTCACCTACTCCACTCTTGGGAGGGAGCACCTGTGCTTCCCTCGGGGCAAGGGCACAGGGTCTCCTTCCCAGTGTTTCTCCTCTGGCCCCTGGAGGAGGGTCTGTGGTCAGGGTCCCGGGCTGCTGAGCTGGCAGGGGGGCAGGGAACCCCGTGGGGCTGGGCGGCAGGTATTCCGGTGGGCAGAGTTGAGAGCATGAAGCAAAAATGAAATATGCATGCAAGACTTGCAGGAGGAGGGATCCTGGGGCCGCCTTTGCCTAGCGTCGCGCTCCGAAGGTGAGACGTCAGGAGGACGGGTGCCGAGCATCCGAAATGAGTCTCTGGCATCCGGGGGAGGCGAGCCCCAGCGGGCTACCCCAGCCGAGGGAGGTGGGCCACCCAGCACCACCGCCCGCCCTGCCTCGGCTGCACAGCGCGCCGCACAAAGCCGCTCCTCCAGGAGCCGGTGAGTGTGCGGGAGGCGGCGGGAGAGCCGGCTCCGCTCCCAGGGCCTGCCGCGCGGCGGCGGCAGCTTCAAATGTTTCTGACTACAGCCAGTCTGCGGCCCAGACGCCGGCAGGAGAAAAGCAAAACAAAACAAAACAAAACAAAACTTGCCTATTAACCGACGACATCTCAGATATGAAATAGGTTAGGAGAGAAATCCTGTGTTAACATCAGTCCAAAGTTTCCATTTGTATTCATATTCAAATTTATCTCTAGCAAATAATCCATATAGTTAAGACTCTGGTGAAAGTAACTGATAAAGAATAGGAATCACAGCCAGGGTGGAATAACCCGGAGAAAATCACAGTATGTGGCCGATTTTCTGAGCGGATGAAACTGGGCTTCTAGTTGACGCTGGGAGTATCTGAGCTAAATTAAGTCATGAAAGAAGATAATACAATGTACCATCATTTTAAAGTAATTTAATCACAAAAACTAAAAATTTGGAAGAAAACAGATATTTTACTTAATAGAAACCATCTGCACCGTACAGTAGGCAAATTGTATAAAAATGAATAAAACTGTCTCTGGAGGAGAATGGCTCAGGCACCAGCTTATATAATGAAGATGTATTTGTGCCTTTTAGCATTTGCATTGTCTATTAGACGAGGTAAATCGCACCAGAGTATAAGGGAAACAGTTACAAATTTTATTACCATCATATGACTGATGACAAATGCAGCAATAGAAATAATGCATATGAGACGGGGGTCTGTCCCCAAGTCCAAACGGCTCTCCTCTCCAGACCCGTCCTGACGGCTAAATCTTTATTGAGCTTGGGGTCACTAGCATCCTTTTTGTCTAGTTACGATTGCTTTAGTGGCTGGTACCCACAAAGACCATCTTTTAACTTGTTTAGGCTCCAAGTGTGTTACTCGATTTGATTTGGCTCCACCAGGGAAGGAGCTAATTTAAACACGTCTGGAGTGGCTTTCACGCTGGACTTTTGGCTGGAAGGATCCAGGCAGATGATCTGAAAAGCGTCCCCTTTCTCCTGTTGACCTGCATCAAAATGCATTTATTTGACAGGATACTTTTGTTCTGTGTAAGAGGGGCTGGCTCATTCCTCTCTGCAGCTGAAGGTCGAGTGGCCACATTTTTCAAAACAGGCACTTGTTCCTAATCTGCAAATTAACTAAATAATCACAACTGCTAATTATACAGTATCAGGCCTGGAATACATAGGGCTTGAGTAATAATCAGCTTTTTAAATTAAGTTGGTGACAACCACTATTAGCTGCTGTGATTTAATAATCCCAATAAATGTGCACATTTTAAAAAGGGGCTCTTTGTAATTTTTTCCCCAGCATTTGCAACTGAATCTGTTAATGAAAAGAGAACACAACAGTTTTATGTTACAAATGATGCCATAATAGGTAAATAAAAGGGCTCCTCCAGAAGCTATTAATGATCGAGATGCCGCGAATATGAATTGGAGAGGCGAGGCAGAGCGGGACTGGAAATCAAGTTTCTATTTCGGTTTGTTATGATGAATTAAGGCCAGAAGGAGAATCTGATTCCTTTTGTATATTAAGCATTTTGGGGCAATAAGAAACAGACCCCATTAACAAATATGTAAAGTCAAAATATCTCCCAGAAGATTTAGTCTTTGGCAAATTTAGAACAAATGAGATGCAATTTTCTACCTCATATGCTCGCCCGCTTTTACCTAATATTATTATAATGTATTGGCTCAAACCGAGGACCTGCGCCGCCGGGAACTGGGGCGCGC